>CM056573.1:133503946-134703946 GCA_029721435.1 Gymnothorax reevesii | reverse complement strand
TCCTAAAGAGTGCATTTTTTTTGACTGTACAGTTTTATTGCTAGTTCACCTCCGCCAAGGAGGTATATGTTTTTGCCCATGTCTGTCTGTCTGTCTGTCTGTCTGTCTGTTGGTCGGTCTTTTAGCAGTATCTTTTTAAGGTGAGTAAAAAAAACTCAATTTAAAACAAAAGAGGTTGAGGGACTTTGCATTCCAACTCTTCATATGTACCCTGTGACCTTAAAGGAGGTCAATTCTGTTCAACATGAAAGTGGATATTTTTTAAAAGATGGCAAGGAACTGGATCCATGAAATTTGACCATCAGGTTAAAGAGAATGCCGCAAAACACCACAGTGAACAAATTTGAGCTTGTAAATCAAGTTTGAAAAAAATAGGCAAAGTACCATTATTTGACCTGCTAATTGCAAGGTCAAATAATAGGTCAAGGTCTCTGATATTAAAAAGGAAACTGGTTCATGATCTTGTCTTCTTATATGCAGAACAGGGGATCTGTGATCCATTTTCTTCTTGAGTTATTGTGTTAACGCCACTTTTCAGAAGGACACACACGCATGCACGCATGCAAGGACAGAGTGCATTCCTATGTCTCCCTTTCGCCAGAGGCGATGAGCGACAGTTAGCGAAGTCAGTTAACACATGTAGTTTATATTATCATACATTTTCAGACATACAACCATACTGTCAAAGAAGCCAAAATATAAATAGATTGACATGGAACTACAGTCTATCCCTGCTGAAAATTCTGTCTATTGCCAGCTTGGGTCCCAAGTGAGTTTACTCTAAGCTTACTATAGTTTACGCTTTATTTCAGACCCTTATGGCAGGTCATACTGGGTCTGCTGCCAGGCAAAGCTGGGTCAGCTGAATTAGCTGACAGCATTGGTGGTCAAACTGGTGAATCAGCTGATGCCTGGCCAGCTAGTTGACCCCCTTTTAATTCCTGAGAGACAGCTTAAACCAGCTTACACTGACTTGAGTTGGAATTTTCAGCACAAAAAACATCTGACACTTTAGTCTCAATATTATTTGTCATTTTGCACATTAGCTTCATATTACTTGCTTGTCATAACATCTTGCATCCGCAGACTTAAAATAGCATATTCCTGGTTTCAGGCTTCCGCAAAAACCGCAATAAGAGAAAAGTGAGTCTGGTCAACCATCACTCATCTTGGTTATGCAGCTTGATAGAATACAATGTCAGCATTTTAAAGGTTGTTCTCAGTGACTGCCACTCATCCTTAAAGCTAGAGTATGCAATCTTGGAACACCGAGCAAGATTTGAATGTAGCTTCACCTCTAAACCCACCCCCTCCCCTCAAATCTCTGACCAAAGCCACGTCCCCTGATTCATTGCTTTGGTAAAACTCCAGAGGCTGGACGTAGACACAGGTTAAAAATTTAAGGGGGGGGTGGTCCGCTGCATGTGCACGAGAATGATTGACATCGTCAGTCAATCCTCCTGGCTCTGATAGGTTGTTTTGTCCCGGTCGTGGTGAAATCTTGCAGAAGGAATTAGAAGCACTAGATGGAGCCAAATGACTCTGATTTTCTCAAAGATCATCTGACTCACATCCCACTGCCAGGTCATAGTAACAGTTTCAACAAATATGCCAAAAAGTGATTTTTTTAAAAATTCCAAACTCCAGCTTTAATTTCTCTGTCACTACCATACATTGCTGGGGGCACATAGGGTTACTGTACATCCTAACAGTGTTCACCATCCAACTCTTCTCGACCGGTCAACAGAATTCATTGAACTTACACATGTGCTTTGTGGGGTCATTGAAGTTGTGCATCTCTTATCTTGTTTCAGTGTTTTTTTGGCACCAAAAAGGGTGCATCTTATACTTTGTTTCTGATTTTTTTAAATTTTGATGATTTTTGGGTAAATTTTGTTCAGTTTCCCAGATGCGGGAGTATACGTATGCCATGGACATTAATATTCTTGTTTATAAGGGAACTTGCATTTTCTGTATATCTGATTTACCAAATCAGAGTTTTGCTGTTTTGCTTAGGAACCTTCTCGGTCAATATTTTCTCAAAATGATAGCTACAACATCACAAAAACAAGATTTAGACGCATGAAATCTTTAAAAAATGGATTGTTGCATACCTCTAGTTGAGAAAAATGTACCCATCAATCATTTTTCAGAATGGGATGGAGAACATTTGAAGGCCACAATGGAGCAATAATCAGTCACATTTTCACGTTGATGAATTAATATTTCAAATATTAATATAAATATTATACTTTTTTATATTATGTATAAATATAAATATTAATATGATGAATTAATTATTCAAAACAATCTTAGAAAGAAAACACTGAAAAAATTTGAAAAAATATAAAATATATAAAATAAAAGATTTGATTATTTATTATTATAAATATTATAATATATAATGTAAAAAATATTCAAAAATGCAAAATTTGGACTCATTCTTTCCTATGTGATCTTCATTTATTAATTCAGTTTTATGAAGATATATTTAAACTGAAGAGTCTTATGGCCAAGAGGCAGTGTGTAAATTCAGCTTGGAAACCCAGAAAGCTGCTGCTATTCTAGCTAACACTAGGTATTGCAGGCACTGCTACAGTCATTTAACTAACATTTAAAGGAGCTGTATGATTACTGCGCATACTCACAACTTTGAACGGAGTAAATCCGCTCAACTGCAAATCAAAATGTAGAGGGTTTGTTTCCTCTTCTTTGGCAATTGCAACCAGCCTACATCGGCCCAGACCGTATGACCCTTTATACACATATGAAATATGAAAAGGATTGGTGAAAACTGAAGACGCTAGAGTGCAGACAAGCCGATGCACGGACGCACAACAGACCAACACAAAACACCCCAAGCATAGTATAAGCCCCATGGGCGTTTCGGCGAAGCAGGCTAAAAATTTGAGCATCTTAGCTCGTAGAATAAGGGAGCTTGAGCTATTCGAAGTTTTGCAAAAAAAGCCCCCTGGTGGCCAAACCAAGTATCATAGCATGCCCAAAATCAAACTGGGGCTAGATCTTTGGCCGATATGTAGGCATATCAAATATGAAAAGGATCCATTGAGAACTGAAGGCACTATTGCACTGAAACAAAATCTATACATTTTACGACCTTTGACCTATATAACCTTTAAATTTCGGTCAAATCAAAAACCTGTTATATATATATGATGAAACCTTGGCAGAGAAACCTACAGTAAAAATGTGAGCATCTTAGCTCGTAGAATAAGGGAGCTAGAGCTGTTTGAATTTTTGAGGAAAAAGCTGCCTGGTGGCCAAACCAAGAATTGTAGCATGACCAAAATCAAATTCGGGCTAAATCTCGGGCCCATATGCATGCATATAAAATAGGAAAAGGATCCATTGAGAACTGAGGGTGCTATGGCGCTGAAATGAAATTGGCACATTTTATTACCTTTGACCTATATAACCTTTAAAATTAGGTCAAATTATTAACCTGTTACATATATACGGCAGCCTTGGCAGAACAACCTTCAGTAAAAATTTAAGCATTGTAGGTCAAAGAATAAGGGAGCTAGAGCCGTTTGACATTTTCCAGAAAAAGCCCCTTGTTTGCCAAACCGAGAATCACAACAAGCCCAAAATCGAACTCGGGCTAGATCTTGGGCCCATATAAATGCATATAAAATATGAAATGGATCCGTGTAAAACTGAAAGCTGTATCGTTCTGAAACCACAATTGTGGACGCACGCATGGATACACGACAGACCACCATTATTGACCCTAAGCACAGCATAAGCCCAATTGAGCCTATCGGCCAAGCGGGCTAAAAATATCCTTTTTTCCTCACATTTACCGAAAGAAATGTTTATTTCCGCCACATCTATAAACCTTGAAGTGGCAAGTGTAAATGTTGAATGGGCTATTCCAAAATTATATATATATATATATATATATATATAAGTTAAAACTTTTATTATTTACTGGTTTCTGTTATTTACCTAAATGTATAAACATTTAGCTAAATATGTAACTAAAAGTTTTAAATATTTAGCTAAATGTAAGAAACATTTAGCTCAGCATTCTTTATTTATCGTTATATATTTAGCTAAATGTACAAAATATTTTGCTAAATGTGTGCAACATGTTGCTAAATATGTGACTAAATGTATGAAACATTTAGCTACATATTTAAATATATGAAACATTTGGCTAAATATTTAACTACATGTATGAAACATTTAGCTAAATATTTATCTAAATTTATGAAACATTTTCCTAAATGTGTGAAACATTTGGCTAAATATATAACTAAATGTACAAAACATATAGCTAAATATTTAACTAAATGTACAAAACATATAGCTAAATATTTAACTAAATGTATAAAACATTTAGCTGAATGTATGAAACATTAAGCTAAATATTTATCTAAATGTATGAAACATTTAGCTAAATGTATGAAACATTAAGCTAAATATTTATCTAAATATATGAAAAATTTAGCTAAATATATAACAAAATGAGTGAAACATTTAGCCAAATGCATGAAACATTTAGTGAAATATTTAACTAAATGTATGAAACATTAAGCTAAATATTTAACTAAATGTATGATACATTTAGTTAAGCATTTATACATTTTATACATTTATAAATGTTTGAAACTCATGTTAAAGAGCTTCACCTCCAGGCGGAGTTTTCCTGTGGCTCAGTAGACAATGCTGCACTGTTTGTGAATGCATCTGTCCTGGTTCAAATCCAATCTGTAAAAAAAAAAATCTGTGTGGCACTTGGACAGACTCTGGGGGGTTGGGATATCTTAATTCTATTATTAATCATCATTATGTCTTGCTACATAATTGCGCATATGCACTGTATATTTTAATGTTCTGGATACATCGAGAACTGAAGTGAATGTTACTTCTGTATACTTTACTACTCATTACATTAATAATCATTGGTTGAAGGTCATCACGCCATGGACTGGCTGATTGGCTGCCTGAGAAGAATGCCTTCTCCAGTATTTACATATATCCCCTCCTACCTATGTGTTCTGTTGACACCTGACGAAGACCATTCTGGTCGAAACGTTGTGGAATAAATCACTGTGGGAGCAACAGGTACAGTGTGCGGGTGGCTTCTTTCTCTCTATTCAAATCCAATCTGTGCCAGCTCTCCTGCTAGCTGCAAATGACTGGCGTTGCGCTGTTCGAGATTTCTAGGTTTGTGGAACTTGTATATAATTTGTGAAACTGTACATTGTTGGTTTTGGCGGGATTATACCAGGCTACACTTAAACTGAGTGGGAGAAAACAAGCACTCAGCTCATTAATGATATTGGCATTTATTGGTACAAGCAGTTTGGTACTTGTTGTGCATTTACTGTGCAGATATGGAGGATTGCCGGCCTCCCAGTCAACAGTGAGAAACAGTTTTACATGGCAAAATAGCTGAGAATATTTCATTTAATTTCATTCAAATATTTCAGCATGCAGATATGGCAAGCAATTCTTGAAACTATGTTAGTTCAAAAACACAAATGAACTCCGATGTTGACTCTTTATTCTGCACCCTCAGTTAAGATTGAAACGTTCAAATCTGAACAAAAGAACAACAGGACTTCAATCGTATTTCAACCTATATTATACAACAGCAAATTATGATCAATACTTCCGTATTGATTTAAAAAAAAATGTCTTGCTTTATCTACAGCCAGGACAAATGATACAAAATATCAAGAAGCCTAGCTTTATATTATTGAACATTAGGCATTATCTAATTCATAAATGACAACGAGCAAGTTTTTATCAGTTTAAAAAAAAGTATTAAGTTCGTTGAAACAAGTTTAGTCAGTTTTATTCTTTGCTCCTGTCCTGTGTGGCGTCCAGAGTCATCCATCCGGTTTGAAGCATAGCATAACCATTTCAGAACTACTTGGACAAGGGTGAATTAAGAACTTGCCCCCGCCCCCATTTGCTCAGTTAGTTGCGAAATAAGAATAATAGTTATAAATAAATAATCAATATTTTTTCAATGCCGTTAAGCTGTCAGAGACAGCATCTTTCCATGTACAAATGGCACAGA
The DNA here is from genome assembly GCA_029721435.1 of Gymnothorax reevesii. Taxonomy (NCBI): domain Eukaryota; kingdom Metazoa; phylum Chordata; class Actinopteri; order Anguilliformes; family Muraenidae; genus Gymnothorax; species Gymnothorax reevesii. Next base: position 134,697,891 of record CM056573.1, on the reverse strand, counting down.
AAAATAAGGGCTGTCAAAAGACTACGAGCATCAGCACAAGGGTGAGTGAATGCTGGAAAGACCAAAGGTAGGATTGTTTACTGCTTTAAAGGAGTAATTGTTGGCTGTTGAAAAAACCCGCAGGCACAAAGCGGTTAGCAAATGAAACATGGTGTTAATTTTTGAATAATAAAGATTTAAATTTTTGTTCATGCTAAATTATATATGATTCTATATGATTCTAAATTATATATGTGCGTAGTTATAAAAATCAACTCCCTGCTGAACTGTGGACAATATTAATTTCAATTTCAATTTATTTGCATAGCGCTTTTCACAGATAAACTGTCACAAAAACGCTTTACAGTTACTTCAGTTACAGTTACTGAACGCTTCAGAGTTACTGAAAGGGCAGTGCCCAGCCTATTCCCCATTACAGCAAATGTATATTACAGTAACTAGTAATATAAATCCTGGATTACGAACACAGGGACTCGGCGTGATGGGACCACAAGACTGTCAGGTTTGGTATGGAGCACTGATCTCATTTTGGCTCTATACAATGATCAGAACTGTGAATGAAAATGACGCATTTACAAGAGAGGCATAATGGTTTTATTTTTTTTAACGAAGGCTTGCAGAAGTATTCACACTCACACACACACATTATATATATCATATCATTATATATCATTTCTATTCGGGATTCTGACGGCATGAAGTTTTTTTTTTGTTTTAATACACTTTCAATCAAGTTCCATGTGATCGTCAATTGACAATTAATCAATCGTTGATTAATCAATAGAATCCCGAACAGAAATAAAATATATTATGAGTATAAAAAGTAATTTAAGATAGTTATATAAGTCCCGTATTACGAACATGGGGACTTTGCATGACGGGACGCAGCACTAACCACAAGACCGTCAGGGTCGGGATTGAGAACAGTGGCCTGTTGCACCAGTTGTGCAAAGGTTCTTTCTTAAGTTAGCGTGCAAAGTCCACACTAAACGCTACGCTGAATCTACTTAGTTTGATACTAAAGCTGTGTCGCAGTTTAGTTGCACCACGTAGATGCAAGATTTGTCTTAGTTACACTGGCGTAAAGTCCACACTAAACAAAATACAGTTGCAGCAAATGACATTTTCAATTTCTATGGCCAATCAGTGAAAAGCACTCTTGATGCGGCATGTAGCCTATTACGGTGCTGTCAGGCTACACAAACAAAAACCAGTGTCTCAGTGTCCGACAGTCCACAGTTAAAAATTTCTTTAAATCTACTGGGTTTTGTTCTTCGAGATGAGTGCTCAGTATTTCACCAACGGAGCTATAAAAGTCAGGGTAGACTAACTTCATCTGTTTACATCTGTGGTAAGCTCTCCACATCATCACTGCACTGTAATTTACCATGTCCTCTCAGAAATAAAGCCACCTGTGGTGTCAAGCTCTCTGTTTATGTGTTTTTTTTTCTTCAATAGGCCCAGTTTCACTGGCCTTTTTTTTAACTTCACCATTTTTTCCCCTAGTGTAAAAGCATCTATTGTAACATTATTTGTAAGTTACATGTCATCCACAATAGTGCGTCCAAAAAATATCTCGTGCTCGTATTCTTGTATTTTGACATTGCTATGCAACAGCGAAGACGGCTCAACGGCTAAAATTATCAACAGAGAAGCCAAGGTTAATCACATTACAACAAAAAGGTAAGAAAATTAGGATTAAGCATTAGCCCATAGCAATAACCGCAGTCTACAGCTAGTGCAAATCAACAACAGTGACATCAAGTGGGGAAACCGTCAGCTAAAATTTAGGCCTAATTTCATGGTAACGTTACCCGATTGAGCAGATGAAATTATCCTGGTAACGATAATTTAGCAAATGTTCACTCTTCAACAGAATAACATTAGCTAAAAGCTGTGCCTCCTTCATTAGGTAAGCAGCTTGAAAAACGTTAACATAGGGTACAGTGGGGGGAAATGCCCCTCTTAAGGAAAATGGGACAGTACTGTGAAGCAAAATAGAACGGTGACTTGAATTGCTATCTGACTTTTCAGTGATATTGGGAGGAACTATAAACCAATTATTAAAATAGTCAAACTATGATGATTAACAGTGCGCCCCTTGCCCTTCCGGAACCCCTCTTTTCTCCAGAGAGGGCAACACAAGCAATCCACCTCCACCACCAGCCTAGAGAGCAAGAAGCAGTGGAAGGCACACAACAGAGGCAGCTGCGTGGAATTATCCACGGTACGGTGTCGCCTTTACAACGCGGAGATTGAGATATCAAGCAAGAGACACTCAAGATCCATAGAACTTGAAAAACTGAAATTAAATCTGGAGATATTTAAATTACAAGAGGATTTGAAGGCTCAGGGATTGCACAATCAGACATCACACTCACAAATGAAATGTAAATAATAAGTAATTCATTTTATGGATTTAAACTATTTAAAAGTTGAAGCTGTTCAGAAAAATGATGATTGAGCTAAAATCTATTGAATCTTTAAGCCGAGAAGTTGTTTCTTTTAGTATTGTTTGCTTTTAGCTAATAAACATATTTTTAAACCAATAACAATGAACTTTATTGTTTATTTCTATTGACCATGTTTGCCAACTTTTAGTAGGACAGTACAAATCATTCAGTCAGCTTTTATAGGCTACTTCTATGACAAAGAATGTAAAGGATTTTTTTAAGGAAAAATGCATGTTATCATATCCATAAGAGTTGTGCAGTTTCAGGTGATCATTTGCAGTGCTGCTATGTAGGGTTTTTGGCAGCTCATCCAAAGAAAGATGCAGTAAGGTTGGCCTGGACAGCGGCAGCTTCAGTGTGTAAGTCGTCCTCGTTGCCGAAGGGAATGTCTCTGTCATCCCCACCATCAGCATTTACTTCCACCACCATTGGTTATTACCACATCACTGCCATGTTGTGAAGGACAACACAGGCACCACCTACAGCTGCGGGTCTGTCGGGCTCCATAAGATACCTGTATGAGAATGTGATAATAACTTCACCAATAACTATAACTTCACTGTTTACAATTTATAGCATCCTCTCCGATCTTTAAGTAAATGAAAATACTCATAGGTCAGAACAAAACACAATAAAGAAATCTCCTGAAGCCTGTGCATGCCACATCTGGAAGTGTATAAGCCTGTCAACTGCACACAATATGGTTTTAAGACGAGTGGAGCTGGCTACCATTGTTGTACAAGTTACTGAAAATTAGTAATTAGTAACAATTTCGTCTTATTTCTCTAAAAAAGTAACCTATGTTACAAATCAGGTTACAATCATGTTACAAATTACTTCATGTAAAAAGTTATTAATTACTAGGAAAAGTAATGTTTGCTTTACTTTTGAATGTCGCTTGAGTTCTTTTATTATTGCACACATATAAGTAAGTAAGTAAGTAAAATTTATTTACTATAGCACCTTTCATAGAGGACATAAAACTCACAAGGTGCTTCACAGTATTAAAAAACGTGCAAAAAACACAAACAGTAAAATAGACACACCAACGGAGCTATAAAAGTCAGGGTAGACTAACTTCATCTGTTTACATCTGTGGTGAGCTCTCCTCATCAAATGACACACAGTAAAATCAAAAAAAAAAAAAACAGTGCAAAGATTGCTTAATTGAGAAATACACTAAAAAGCTGTCTTGTTACAGACTTATCCAAAGGCTAACCTAAAATAATGGGTCTTCAAATTAGTTTTGAAGGCCTCAAGGTATGTGGCAGTCCTCAAAGTCAGCGGGAGGGCATTCCACAGCCTGGGAGCGACCGCCTGGAAAGCCCTGTCACCTTTGGTGGATTTCATAGAATGGGGGACAATTAAGAGGCTGAGGTCTGCTGATCTCAATGCCCTGGTTGGGCTTTAGCAACTCGGCAATGTAGGTGGGTGCCTGGTCATGTAGAGCCCGATAAATTAAAAGTAAAACTTTAAAATGAATCCTTAGATTCACAGGTAGCCAATGCAGAGAAGCCAAAACGGGAGTAATATGTTCAAACTTTCTCGTTTTGGTTAAGAGTCTGGCAGCGGTGTTCTGCATGAGCTGCAGACGGTCAATGGAATCCTTGCTGAGGCATGTAAAAAGAGCATTGCGGTAATCAAGCCTTGATGAGAAAAAGGCATGAATAATCATTTCAAGCTCAGGTTTAGATATAGTATGCCTGAGTTTGGCAATATTGTGTAGGTGGAAGAAGCACGGGTACGAGTTAGTGCCCTAATGTGGCAGTCCATGTTCATGGCCTGATTGAAAACAACTCCCAGATTTCGTACATTAGAGCGCACATTATGGCCACGAGACCCAATACAGGAACCCAACTCAGCAGCAATATTATTTGGAGCGACGATAAGAACCTCCGTCTTGGCTGTGTTTAACTGCAGAAAGTTACAAGACATCCATTTCTTAATGGCTGCCGTACTATCGAGTAAAACATTAAAACCATTGGGCCTAGCAGGATTAAAAGAAAAGTATAGCTGTAAATCATCTGCCTACAGATGGTATGAGATTCACTTGAACCTGCCAATGATATGGCTCAGAGGTAAAATATGCAGAATAAAAAGAATAGGACCCAGAACCGAACCCTGCGGTACTCCACAAGAAAGGGGCGCAGTCTCTGACACAAAAGATTCAACAGCCACAGAGAAACACCGATTCGATAAATAAGAGGCAAACCAGTCAAAAGCACAACCTGAAATGCCTGCACTGTCTTTGAGCCTGCCTGACAAAATATAATGATTTACTGTATCGAAAGCTTATTTTAGCGTTGCTGTAGCACAGAGTGTGGGACAAGACAACTGTCAAATTTGTATATCGTTGCACCACAATGATGAAAAGTATGTAGTTAGACAATAAAGCAATAGTTTACATGTAGTCAACTAAATATTACTGTTATGATTCTGCTCTGTTTGCCATGTCTTTGATGTTCTGTCTGATCTCTGTATTGACTGACCATGCCTCGGATTATGTATTGTGATTTGGTTCTGGTTTATGTTCATATATTGTCTAGTTTAGTTTTTCCATATTTTGTTACATTTCGGTCCATGTTTTTGTTTCTTCAATGCATTGCACTTTGTCCCTCTGTCTGGTCTCCTGTCTTGTCATTGCTCACAGCCTCAGTATTGCTTGCCACTCTTTCAGGTGATTTAATGGTTTCTGGATTTCAACCATTCCTTCCAATCTCATTTACTTCCTTCGCCTCGCCTTACTAACCCATACTAACAGTTTGTTGTTTTTGTTAAGGTTACTAACACAAACTAACATTATATATAATACTAACTTACTAACAAGCACTAAGGGATTGTATAGCTGCACTTACTAATTGATTAACAAGCTCTCAGCACTCGCCCTGTTCAAGTCTCCGCCTCTTGTCTCTCCCTAATCTTCTCTGCTGTTTTTCTGTGGATTCTCCACACCTGCTCACGCTGTTCTTTCTCTTATTATCTATGCACCTTAGAACTCCTTGACCGGAGCTGTATATCTGTCTATAGGATTGTCTTGTGATCCCTGTCCGTGTTTTGGCTGTTGCCTATTTCATGTGATTAGGTTCTCCCTCATGTTCCCTCCTTTGTAAGCAGTCTGACTTCTTCCACCTGTGTTGTGTTAAGCATGTGAATTCCCGCGATTGTATATTAGGAGTCTTTCTCAGCACTTTCTTGTCAGAACGTTTCTCTTGTTTACCTGAGCTGCTATTGTCTTCACCTTGTACTCATAGTGTTACTCTTCTGACTGGAACGTCCGACTTACGATTTTTAGCTCTGCTCTTTGGTACTATTGTCTGCATCTGTTTACAAATCCTTTTTGTGAGTGCTGCCCTGGTTTTCGCCTCTGTTTTCGCCCACTGAATTTTGGCTTTTGCTTCTCTAACATACCTGCGCCTGTGTACTGAACCTACTGTTGCCCGACCACTAGTATTGTGATTGGTGCCCTGTTTACGGTTCTGGATTTCGCCCTAAGAATTCTGATTTTTGTATTGTGGACTTTGTACCGTTGCCTGCTCTGTTGGGGGTTTCCCCCTTCAGAAATAAAGCCTCCCCTTTTTTGTACTCCCTGGTGCTTGCTTGTGGTTCCAATACGTAATCCTGACAATTACAGGATTTTTAGTCAACTAAATCTACAGTGAATTTGGTCAATAAAAACTAACAGGGTTAGGCATTGTCCTATAAATCAATTTAGGACTCCGTTATCCATAATGCTTTTTGGCCTCTCTGCTCGGCTGATCTGAGGTCAGCTGTTTTGACCCTCCATCGCTCCGCTAATCTGCTGTTGCTTTTGACACCTTGGCTATAGTGAGCATGTAAAACACAGCAGGCTGAAATCATAACAATCACTTGGATTGACCTATTTTTGATATGAAAAACTGTCAAAACGAATGGATTTTATGGACACTTTTACTTTAAGCGGCGATTATCTTTCACTCTAGTTTGGTGTGTTTCTGCTTAGTTATATATATTGTCAATATCTTAGTGGTTACATTTTTATTAGATAGCCTACCTCTTTGCAAACAGGCCAATCGGTTCTTCAGCACACCTATGCACTGCTCCATCACATTTCTTTTCTTTGTGTGTGCTGAATTATAGCGCTGCTCACTGACACTTGCAGGGTTTAGGTATGGGGTCATAAGCCATTTTCGCAGGGGATACCCAGAGTCTTCCAGCAACTTTCCAGGCTATCTTCCTGCCTCAGAGTCTCTCCAGAGGATAGACTGCTTGAGGATAAAGCTGTCATGCTTTGCCCCTGGCCATTTGACCACAGAATTTGTATCTTCATTCTGATGTGGGTGCCATCTACACAGCCAAGTACATCGGGGAAACCGGCTATCTGGTAGAACTTCTGACAGGTCATGTTTTGTTGCTCAGGCCGAGATTTTTATGATTGTGTATCTGTCTGGTTCTGCATTAATTATTTTTCATTATTATTCATCCATTCCATTATTGCATTGCACATTGTCTCCCCTGTAATATCTGATGTGATTTGTGTTATCATGCCAGTGCACTCCCGTCTGCGTGCAGACACGCATCGGCTGATTTCGGAAGTTTTCCGGTATTTCACGAACTTCCCGCTAGTTTCGTTTTACCTTCCTTCCTGCTTTTCTGAAATTACCATGTTAATTAACTGCTAGGTTGTTTAGTTAGTACTGGTAATTTTACTGTAGACTAATCCCTTTATCAGAACATAAACTAACCAACTAATATTCATGTATTTTGATAAGGTGTGTAGATATCACTGTTTATTAATATAAACTATGCCCCGCCCTACTCTGTTCTGTAACTCCGCCCCGTTTGCCTTCCCTGTACTCTGCTTTGATTACAGCTCACACACCTCAGGTGCGCTTCTCTTTCTGACCTGGAATCTCAACTGTGCATTTACAACTCCTTGACCGCAGCTGTTTGTCTGTCATCGGTTGTCTGCGTTGATCCTGTCCGCATTTTGGTTTTTGCCAATTGTTTGTGGTTTAGGACTTCCCCATGTGTGGTGTCCTCCGTAATTCGTCTTATCCAATTCACCTGTTCCCTGCATAGCATGTGACTTCCCTTATGTCTATTTAAAGCAGGGGTGTCAAACTGACTCTTAAACGGGACAAGAGGCTGCAGGTTTTCACTCCAACAATGCAGAAGCGCACCTGATACAACTAATCAGTTGTGCAGGCCTAGATCAGTTGATTAAATCAGTGCTTTCAGGTGAGCTTCTGCTTGGTGGGATTGAAGACCTGCAGCCTCTTGGCCCGTTTACGGGTCAGTTTGACACCCCTGATTTAAAGTCTTCACTGCAATTCATTCCTTGTCAGAACGTTGATCAGTTTTCATCTGTGCAGAGCTCCTCGTATGCCGCCTTTTTGGATTTGACCTGTTTTTTGTTCGATTACGATTTTGGTTTTGGATGCCCTGTGTATGACCCTCTGCACTGCATTACGACTGTTATTTTGGCCTGCTGTCTTTGTACCATCACACTTCTGATCTAGTGGTTTTGACCCAGGCCTGTCTACTTGAATTTGCTTTTTGGATTTCATTTTTGGCTTGGCAATCCTTGTGTCTTCTGGTCCTGACCCATTTTGTAATAAAGGCTTACGATTTTTTGATTATCCCTGAGTTGCGACTGGTTCTTCTGAGCGTATCATCACAGAGATGGAAACTTAAAATAGTTGTTAAAGCGCTGAGATAATAATAGTTTGACTTATTGTTCTACATTCAGTAGATTTATGCACTTGAATTGAATCACCAACCAAGTTCTGAAATGATCCTGTTGCAAAATATCTCTGCAAAATATGCCAGACACACTTGTAGGGAAGTACTAAGGCCCCCATTTCTTTCTGTGTCGTGCTGTAAGTCTGCTGCCAGCAGGTCAGTAATTCTATGTGTCACTGCTCATGGGAAGCGAAAGCGAGAGTATAAATCAAAGTCATCGTAGCTGTCCAAGAGGTGTAATATGTCTCGGAGGATGTGTGACTGACGCAATACAGCGGGTATAATCCTGTAGAATCTGAACATGGCTGAGAAGCTCAATCCAGAGCCAGCAGTAGAACCTTTATGACCTAGGATGTTCCTGCAGCCTGCCTGTAGGGGGTAGCATCTCTGGCTTTGCTCAGCGGGGGGGCGGAGTCGCAAAGCCCTGGCTGTCCCTAGAACTCCTGTGAGAGTCATATCACTGTCCCCAAAGTCCAGTTACATTAATCTGTTTAAAGTAAAATCTAAATCTCTGGGAAATTCATTATGTTTATATGTTCAAGATCCTGTAAAGAAACCACTTATATACTTATAATCCAATTAAATTTTATAATATTCCATCTTTAGGCTTTTTCATGACAACAGCATCATATTAGCACATATTCCTATCATGTTTGGTCTTGTTATTCTCGGGGGAATCCAAGGAGTTGAATGGAGCATGTTTCATTGCCCTTGAAATTATGGTTCATTCCCTTTGGGAAACTCCTGAAAATTGGTCAGATTCCGCTCTCCTCTCTATGCTAGATGGTTTTATTACCCCAATGGTGGAAAACCCAGATTCGGCCCTCCCTTCCTTCGCCTTGATCAAGGGTTTGGCTTTGGGCTTAAAACCAAGAGATTCTAGCCATTGGGAGGTCCGTAATTCATAGGTCCGTATCTCCCTGTGTGCGGAAAGGGTGAGTAGTCTCTTTAATTCGGGAGGGTCGCATCCCAGCTCTTTCGCGTGCTTGGGTCTGTGCCTATGTAACGGATCTAGGTAGACGGATAGGGATGGGATCCGAGTTCTCCCCATGCACGTGTTGCGGTCTCGCGACGCGTGGCTGGCCTCTATTCTTCCAGGTATGAATTTATTCTCTCTAAATTGTGTGTAACTGATAATTGGCTTAACGTTGATTTGTTTGATTCAACTTTGTGCCTACCTGGTGAATAAATTATTGTTATTCCTTTCAGCTTGCTTGGTCTCCGTGACTCTTAACACTTATACATTCTTTCTACAAAAGAATAACACTTAACACTTATACATTCTTTCTAATACCTAGGGGTATTATCCCCACTGAGGAATGATTGGCCAGCGGCCCGGTGTGGGAATTGGTTTTATTAAGTTGGAGTGACAATCATGATCTACTTACATAAAGGGTTTATGTATTGCTGGTTTTGGGGTTTTAGCCTTAGGGAAACCCATGGACGAAAAGTCAGTTATACGTTGAAATTCCTTTAAGGAACCCATGGACGTATTTAAATCTGGGTTTGCTGTAGATATATGCCAACAGAGGCTATTGCAGTGATGTTTGACTTCCAACCTCTAATCTAACCAACAAACCTAGGATCCGGGCATAGTGTTAAAATCCGGAAACATTAATGTAGCGATGGTGGTTATATGTTAGGAATTCCAGGTATAATCAACTTCCCTAGAGTCTGAGTTACTGGTTTTTACAGACGAGTCTGGGTGGCGTCACTGCCCTGAGATTCATACATGCTGTCCCCAAACTATCAATTCTAATTCTAATTTGGAGTCAGATATTTAACGAGGATATTACTGAATTTAGTATTCTAAATGTATTATGAAGTCAGATTAATTGTAACCGTTGTGTTTTTGCGCCCTGTCTTTGGACGGAGAAAAATAGCCATTTTATTGTGATTCACGCCAGCCAGGAAGTTGCTTAAATTACCGCCAGCCAAAACAGGCCTACCAAAGAAAACGTAGTCTCAGCACACAAAAACTTTGAAATGCACACATTAATCACGGAAATAGCAACAGAAAAATTAAACCCTGCTACTGAAACTGTAAAAACAGCAACATAGACTGTTGACTCGGTAGCATAAGACTACGAAACTGCAACATTTTCTATCGCATCCATCTTTGCCATTTACTGCGCTTGCGCGTGCAGGCCCAGGCTTCTTTCAGAGATGGCGGAATCAGGCGTGTCTCCTTCAGTTATTAAGTAAAACTTCCAAATATGATGTTATTGTTAATGCAAATGTTTGACAATGAATTGTAAGACGTAGCTGTCACATCCACTTTCTCGTGAATTGACTTATTTTAGCATGTCACCACCGAAAATGAACGATGAAATGTGCACTGTCGATTTCGCTATAGTCTTAGTGTTGCCGACTTGGCGACTTTCTGGTGACATGGTGAAATAAGTGAATTTACGAGAATGTGGATTTAATAGCTATGTCTAGGTCAATTGCCTAGGGCCCCCAACATCCAAGGGGCCCCCTGTAGACCTCAAAAAAATTTAAGTAAATATATATATATGGTTTTACTTACTTTTGACTCTTTATCAATCACATCATTTTAAAATATGTGAAAATTGGTTCAGAGAATTTCAATTATTCACAGATTGCTGGGCTAAACTCCTCCCCATGTAACTTCAGCTGATTGGATGCTATATAAAAAAAAACCATGATCAAAGTCATTTCTACAGAGATTTCTGTAGAGATTTCTACCAGCAATATTTCCCTTTGTGTCAGATCCTATAGCAATATTCACGATGATATCATGCAGTTGGCAAACAGGCTCGTCTTACTCTAAGTTTATTAGTAGATCTCCGTCTTTATATTTATGTAATAAAAGATCTTAAACAGCGATGCTAGTCAGTTGTTGTGTTATAGGTTGTACCAACAGGTTCACTTACTGTTCAGGAATCACGTTTTTAAGGATTCTAAGCAAAGAACCAAAGAGGCTACTTGACATGTTTCTTTGTGTGATGATCACGCTTTCTGCCAACTAGAGATGTGACGTTCGCGAACGAGTCGAGCCCATGAGCCTGAGTCGTCCACGCTGCCTTCACAAGTGTCAACAAACTATGATTAGCTGGCCTTGGCCCACCGCCTGCTTGAACCAACTGTCCGATCACCATCCACTATATTCCAGACCTTGACATGCACCATTTTTGTGATAAATTAAGGTTATTGATTTCACCATTATATGGTCACAACATTTTGCCTCATTGGCATATACATATATATATATATATATATATATATATATATATATCCGTTTTTAAATCCATTGCAATTTTGTACTCTTGTTGTCACAGTAATCCAAGGTAGGAAAATAGCAATGTCCAATACAGCACAAGAAAATTGATACCATTGTGGGTCATATGCTGAAAATTTCAGTTTGTTCAGGCGTGCAGCCTCACTGATGATTAATTTTTCTTCAGGCGCCCCCCAGTGGTTGAAGCACTACCAAAATCACATGGTGTTCCCATTCTCAGGTTTGTGCATATTTCCATGCGATGACAGACATGCCCAAAGAGTTTATGTTGCACATGCACTTTGGAGAATGGATGAAAGTAATTAAACTTGTAAATCCAAATTAAATAATAATTTAACTATTTTCTTTTTTGTTGTACAGAGATATTTTTGACCACGAAGAAAACAAACAACATTAGATAATATGTATGAATGTATTTATGACTAATTTAGCCAAAACTAAGATAACTGTTATCACTTTTCAAAAAATGTTTGAGATTAAGTTTTTACTTTGAGATGAATCCCAAAATACAAAAAAATAAAAAATAAAACCCAGCTTCCTCCCCCCTTCTGTAGGGGGATAATCTGTAGGGCAGATTTTTAAAATGACTCTATTGATTACCTTGCCTACTGATGTGATAATTGTGTTTGGAGTGTATTTGATGACAGCAGATTTGCTCGGCAGCCCTTAGGGCCTGCGCTGATTTTTAGATACAAATATTAAACGCTTAATATTTACGATCCAATATCAGGTGGTAAGGGGACCAATCATAAACTAAGTACATTCTCCATGCACCAGAGCACCGAAGAAATTGTAAAATGTATGATTTTTATGTCATTAAGTGTGTTGACTCGCACATCTAAATTTTGGTTTAGATTTTGAAAATCTGTTGGTGTGGGCATAAGCAGTTAAAAAAAAAAACTTAAAAAAACTTGCACATCAAGGTAATTATATGTTTGAATAATGACAAAAAAATATGCAGGGAAATCAAGATCGGCCAGCAATGTGGAGGCAAAGTAGACTCCAATGCAGGGTCAATGACTGGCAGGTTCTTAGTGAAGTATTTTAATGAGATTTCTGGGCAGCAACAGAACTGGCACAAAGAATGAAAGAACTCAAAAGGCCATATCCTGCAAAAAATAAGAAAATTTGCGGGGGAAAAAAGAACCTCACACAAACCTATGGCCAAAAAGACAATGAGACATAGGTGTGGACAGGGTTCGAAGAATGCAAATGGGAATTGGGAGCCCAACGAGACTACAATTTGATGAACACAAAAGAAATGAGGAAAAGCAGACAACATGGTGCTGAAACAGGACGTTGCAAGATCAAAACTGCTGATATTTTGATTCCTTTTAAAATAAATATGCAGTTTGAAGGTTCCCTGACATTAAATACGTCGAAACTGGCATTTAGAACTTTCCATCGTATTTTTTCACAATGAAAACGAAGATGCAAACGCTTTTCCGTGAAAATTTGTTGTTTTTAAACTATTTTGGATTAATTAACACCAAAAAACGATAGTATTACTGTAGTAATTGTATGTTTTTTTGGAACGCATGACATAGATTTGAGTGTTACGACTGAAATATTGTAGGGCTACCGCAGCTAATGAAATAACACTACAGAAAAAAAACAAGAGCAACGCAGAGCGTGGCATATGCCCCCCTGCCTGTATGTTGATCAAGGCCATATTGAGATGGCTGCTGTGGCGGCCATATTAGATATCGCACGACACTGGTTCTCGAAAGGAACCTTCCTCTAGCCACTCCCAATACGCCATTAAGAAATGGCATCAATCCAACAAGGGATTATATAGTTATCCCACGGAAACGAAAAGTTACTGGATGATGGACGGACATGGTGTCGACATAATGCCCCCTTTCCTCTTTGGAGGGTGGGGGCATAAAAACTAGCCTATACTATAAACTTCAGGATCATTCACCAGAACATTTGCCAGAATAGGTGGCGTTAAGCTGCTTTCACACCGGACGCGAAACAAATTTTTCAAAGTCAATGCTAACATAACGTTAGCTTTTCATGAATTTCGATTTTGAAATTATACAGAAGGCATTCAGTCCAGTGTTGAGAGAACTGCCAAGTTGCACACTAACTATCTACCCGCCAGTTTATCTAACCACCTTATCCATTTAGCAGGCTAACGTTAGTGACAGTTGTGTGTATTTCCCTATATCCAATCGCCCGACAGCGACGAAATATACCTTAATATGAGGTGAGTTATGCTACATTACTTTCTAATGATTGGAAAAAGAGTCTTTCACGTAACTTAAAGGGGAACTCCGGGGTGATATTGACTTGGGGTGTATTGATACATGGTAATGAGTACTAAATTTTGTCGAATTCCCCACCTCCAAACGCAGCTAACATTTAGAAATACAGGGCTTTTTAGCCCAAGCTCCCAACAGTCTTACAATGGTAGTGAATAAGGCATACGGTTGCCAAGCAAAGAAATCGCTATTTTTACATCATTAACAAGGCTCAAAGTAGGTCCACACTTCATTGATAAAATTCTGAGGGCCTTGACATTTGTACAGCTGCACTGCTACTAATTACTACTAATACAGTCTCAGCACTCAACATGTTCTTGTCTCCGCCCCTTGTTTTACTGTCTCTGTAGCTCCCTGTGATTCCGCGAAATCTTCCACACGTACTTAATTTCTGTCCTGCACTCCTTGTTCTGTGCACTTAGAACTCCCTGATCGGAGACGTTTATTTGTCATAGGTTGTCAATGTGATTCCTGTATGTGTCTCAGCTTTTGCCAATCATTGTATTAAGGACTTCCCCATGTATTCTCCCCTGTGTAATTAGCTCTCATCCCATTCACCTGTTCCTTGATAGCATGTGACTTCCCTCTTGTCTACTTAAGGTCTTTCACTGCAGTGCATTCTTGTCAGAACGTTGAACCTTTCTTCCAGTGCCGAGTTCCTAGTATGCCTGTCTGATTGATTATACTTCTACATCCCTTTGCCTGACTTTGAGTTTGCCTGAGCCCTTTTGGATTTGTTTGCCTGTTTTTTATTTTTGATCCATTTTCAGTACGACTATTCTACCCGCTGCCACCCTTTGTTTGCTTTTGTACTCTGACAACGGATTCCTGGATAGTGATTCTGTACTGTACTCTGTGATTTACTGGACATCGACCCCTGCTTTCATTTTTGGATTTTGTTTTTTTGCTCACATATCGTTACCGTTGCAAACTGTCTTCCTGGCTTTGAACTTTGACTGAAATAAACAATATTTCTTGGTTCACGTCTTGGTTCGCAATTGGTTCCTGTACCAGATCGTTACAATTGAAGCACTGATTACTAAAACCCCACAAGTCAAGTCAAGTCAAGTGTGACTTAAGGGGTTTTAGTAATAGGTGCTTCAATTTCTGGCCTTGAGATGGATCCCAGATAGATAACCGACCTGAGGCCAGTGCCCAAGGAATCCCTTTGGGAGAGTTTCGAACACAACTCCTGTTGGAAGCTTTGCACAGAAACCTCAATACTGTGACTGCAGCCAAAAGCGCGCATTGGCACCGCTTCATGCAGACCTATCTACCAAGATGTTTGAATAGCGAGATTATTGAAGGGTAAACTGAATTTAAGAACAAAACGCTGTACTGTAATTCAATAAAGTTTAATTTACATTTGACTTTTGACTCTCTCATCGCATCATTCACTTGCATGTTGTTTCTCCCACCTCTCGGTCCTTCATGGATCCTGCCTTCTTTGATATAGCGGGCCATGATGCCTCTTGCCATGGATCGGCGCACTGCTATAGCATGTCTGCGACTAAAATGTAGTCTACCGTCTCACTTTCAAATGCTCTAACGAGCCTCTGTGTTTGAGAGGAATTCTGCGTCTTAGTGGGATTTTCTCAACTGTATGAACACTTTGACGAACTGGACAACATTTTCTGATGCTTTTACTGTACTAGACGTTCTCAGTGATAAAGAAGACTAAACATCTAATTTATAGGGCATGCCTAATCTCACTGCACATCACACTGATAATGCAACAAAGAGCAAAATGTAGGCTTGTTCAACTGAAAAAAGTTTTTTGTGGATTGAATGGAACGTTAAATTGTTTGTACAATTGCATGAATATTTGTGTTCTCCGCACTATCCCTGTCCAGAAATTCTATTGAAAGTCAAAAGGTGTGATAAAAATGTTAAATGCATTTTAATGTTTGTTGATTGTCGCAAATTACTTTAAAGACGGTGTTAATGCCTTTCATATGAACGCGAATGAAAGTATTTTTTCTCTTGTATCCCGAATGACTCTGAAGAATGTCCAAAAATGAATGATTAAAATGTCAATGACATTACTGAATCTGCGGTACGCGCAAATGTTCGATTTTTGGCGCAGATGAATGTTTCTGGGTGAAATTGGTCACCATTTCACACAAATGGATGCATATTTTCTCGTAATGAACAGCAAAAGATGTATTTGGAAAATGTGCTATAAGTGATTAAAAACAAATAAGGAGTCATTTGTCCATTTTTCATCAGAGTCTCATCAGCCTGCACATGTACTCATTAAAAACAATTTATTTTACTGTCAGAATGTTTACCCTGCTTGGAAACTGTGCGCTGTAACCATGTTCTACAATGTGGACAAGGGGTTAGACTTCAGGAGGCGTTCAAAAAGAAGACCAGGCTGCATACTCAGTCCTGTAGAGCCCCACTCCTCTGTAGGTCATATTAATAAAACAACCTCCATCTACCACATTGTAGAAGGGGACATCACTAGAATGACACTTGTGCAATGTCTTGTTACCTTCGCCAAGGAGTTTATGTTTTTGGTGGCGTTTGTTTGTTGGTTTGTTTGTGTACAACATAACTCAAAAAGTAATAGACAGATTTTGATTTTCAGAGAAGGTGGGTATTAAGTCAAGGAACAGGTGATTAAATTTTGGCATATCTAGGCCAAAGTACTGCTGAGATTTACGCCTAAGTTCAAGATTTCAAGTCTTTCCAATAGGCCGGAGTTCCAATCGCCGTGCTTCTGGGTTTTGCTGCCCCCCGGTAGAGGCCTGCGCTCTCTCAGTGCTTTTCTAGTTTAGCTTGTTTCTGTGACAAAACACACAGTACCTCCTTCCCCCAATGGTTTCTTCAAGTGCAATACTCCCATGACTCGGCCTCATTTAGCCGACCTGTTAGTATTCGCCGAGCACACAAAAGAACAACAAGCTCGTATGATCACTTTTCACATCCGTATAACTAAACAACACAGTGATATCTGAAATATGCCTTTTGAAAAGTAAATTCCACTATCAGGTAAAAAAGCTGCCAATATGCTACCCTAGAATGAACAGAAATTGGTGCATTGAAGTAACAACTGGTTTACTAAAGTCCTCGAGATATTCCCATAATTAAGTGGTGTACACCTTGAAATTCTATTTATTGAATGCCATATAAATACTAAAACAGATTGCCACATTGAGCAAAATTCCACCATGCCAGTATATGCCACTTCAGTATTACTAGAAAAGGCGAATAGTAACAGATAATAATAACCAATATGAATAACTACCTGCAACAGTATGATAATCTTGGCAATGGTGGCATGGGGAAAGATAAAATATAGCTAGCGAAATAATGATATTCCAAACAACTAAACGCCAATTTACATATCGAGGAGGAAGACTTGCCATGGTAGACTTGCTCCTGCTGAGAATCACTGCTTTCAGGCTCAGAGAATCCTCCTGTCCTGCCTCATTTTAACTCACTCCCAGGGTCGGTCTGTATTCCTTAAAACACTTGTCTAGCAACAAATAATAACCAGGAAAATTTCTTGCATGCATGAAATATTGCTGAGCTTTATGCAGTACAAAGTCAGCAAGCACTATTATGACTGTATTTCTGAGAGAAACTGTTTTAGCGATGCCTGACCACGGAATGCTGCAAGGGACGTATCCACATGTTAATCAATAGTAGGGTAATATGTTTTTAATATCTGATGGCTATGATGGACAGTACAATAACGTAGCATCAATACCATGTTGAATTTCTGCTTCAGACAGCTGATTTATTTCATTACTAAATTGCCATACTTAAGGGCTATCTACGGCTGTAGCTTGGTGCAATGATGGAAACCAATTTTTTTGTTGTGAAAGATTTTTATTGACTGCTGGATGGATGCTATTGGCAAATGCACTATCTATCCAAAAAAATTTTCCCTTTGGATTTAAATTAGCAAAAACTCAAGAGCTTATGAGTGAATCATTACTGCAGTGATTAGAATGTTTCAGTTGACTATAATTATTTTAATCCTGATTATTCAGTGTGTAACTTCTAATTTCTGAAACAACCATGTTGAAAGACATATCTCATGGTCATCGAAAAGATGTTACTGAGTTTCAAGAGGGGCAAATTATTGGCTAGCGTCAAGCTAAGACAACAGCTAAGGAGATTGCTGAAATCACTAGCATTGGGTCATGAACTGCCCAACATTTTATAAAAACCTGGAGGGATAGTGGTAAACTGTCAACTTCATGGAAGAAATGGGTTCGAGAAAAATGATGACTGATCCTGATCAGAGACCACTGAAATGCTTGGTGAAGTCTCATCATTAAAAAATCAACAGTAGAACTCATGGCTATGTTTAATTGTGCAGGAGTGAGCATTTACACATGTATGATTCAACAAGAATTTTAAATATTGGGACTGAACAGCTGCATGGCATGGAGACGGCCACTTGTTTGTGAGACTAACTAGGAAAAAACAGGTTCAGTTTGGCCCCAATTTGCTACGACATATAAGACAGCAAGGGATGACAGACAAAATTTTAAAACTAAAACAGATTAAATTCAACAAAGACTAAGGGCCATATTCAGAAACGACACTCACACTAATACTTGTGCCGGTATTTCGTTGTCTTGGCTTTCAGGTGGTTACAAACATTGAAAACTCTGGATCATTTACGGCCACGTGCTCGACGCAATCACAACTACGCAAATTTTAACTCAAATGATCATGATGATGCCGGTAACTCAATAACTGATCACCTGGTTTCAGTTTTTACGAACTGCACTGTGGTGAACTCGAGGTTAGCATTTGTGTTACCCACCAGTAGCAACTGGTGAACTGGCAATAGTGAAAGCTCAAAACCATCCCTTAAAAATAATGATTGAAAAAAGCTCATATCCAATCATTTAATAAAATTTTATTTACTTGAACTCCAAAAATCCAAAGAATTATCATGTACCGCCAGTTCTACTTGTTAAGTTAGAATGAGCATCTATAATTATTGCCCTGTTTTCAATTCATTAAATTACCATTGCAGAAACTCCGAAAACTCTCAACATTATCAGCTGTGGCCAGTTTTCATAAATGACGCATATCTGTCAACTGTCACGCATTCGTATTTCTCGCGCTTTTCTTTATTCATGGGTTTAATTATTTTGCGCTCAGCTGGCTAGTGGGGCGCTGTGTGGATTGGTCTGCGAGGCTCATGTAGCTGTAAGTCAGGAGAATCCATTCTTTTCTACATTCTTAACAGCTGAATGTAGAAGGAAATGTCTGGCATGTTTCACAGCTTGTTGCTTAGTGAGCCTCGCGGGCTGTCCTGCGCCTTTCGCGAGCCACTCGACCACAGAATTTATGAAGACATGCTGATATTTTACGCCGTCATTTATGTGCAAAAGAAACGCCTCAATTTTGTGAAGCAATGTATAACAGCGCTATCAAAAATAAATATGATTGTCATTTTACCAATTAGTCTGAGAAACTTTCTAATCAAGAAAAGTAAATTGCGACAGGTTTAGGTCATTCAGCACTGAAGGGTGAGGATTGACCGTCCCTTTGCAGCAGCCTACGCACCACCTGTGGTACCCAGTGCCCACTACTGTCAGTTATGCTCAAGTGGCGTTTGTGAATATCAACAAGCGAGGAGTGGGACTGCTCTCTCGGTTAGTGGTCGGTCGATTTCTTTCTCTCACTCCAGTTACATTTCAATCGTACTCACTATATGGTGAGTGGAGGGTGAGTGTGAGTGACTTTTCTGAATACGGGCCTAACAATAACCAACAATTTATACTACTGACCAAGATTGATAATATACAAGAAAAAAAATATTTACAGTCCCTTGAGATGGGGTTGCTTGGTGATGTTCCAGGTGAGGAAAATGCTCCACATCACATCACATCATCTTCCGCTTGATCCAGGGCCGGGTCGCGGGGGCAGCAGTCTAAGCAAAGATGCCCAGACTTCCCTCTCCCCGGACACTTCCTCCAGTTCTCCCGGGGGTATCCCGAGGCATTCCCAGGCCAGCCGAGCGACATAGTCCCTCCAGCATGTCCTGGGTCTTCCTCGGGGCCTCAACCCGGTGAGGCATGCCCGGAACACCTTCCCAGGAAGGCGTCCAGGGGGCATTTGATTTAGATGCCCGAGCCACCTCAACTGACTCCCTCGACATGGAGGAGCAGCGGCTCTACTCTGAGCTCCTCCCAGGTGACAGAGCCTCCCACCCCATCTCTAAGGGATCGCCCCGCCACCCTGCGGAGGAAACCCATTTCAGTCGCTTGTATCCTAGATCTCGTTCTTTTGGTCATGACCCAAAGTTCCTGACCATAGGTGAGGGTAGGAACGTAGATTGACTGGTAAATCAAGAGCTTCGCCTTTCGACTCAGCTCCTTCTTCACCACAACAGATCGGTACAACGACTGCTGCCGCTGCACCGATCCGTCTGTCAATCTCACGCTCCATCCCTCCCTCACTCGTGAACAAGACCCCAAACTCCTCCACTTGAGGCAGGAGCTCTCCTCCAACCCAGAGGGGACTAGCCACCTTTTTCCGGTTGAGAACTATGGCCTCGGACCTGGAGGTGCTGATTCTCATCCCAGCCGCTTTGCACTTGGCTGCAAACCGCCCCAGTATATGCTGAAGGTCCAGGTTCGAAAGAGCCAACAGGACAACATCATCCGCAAAAAGCAGAGATGAGATCCGCCGGTCCCCGAACCGGACCCCCTCGGCCCCCGGCCGCGCCCAGAAATCCCGTCCATAAAAATAATGAACAGAACCGGTGACAAAGGGCAGCCCCGCCAGAGTCCAACATGCTCCAACTCAGGCAAAAATCCCCAAAAAGCCTCACAGGTCTTGAAAAGAGTGACAGGTCTGGTCAAATGTATCCTTCTCCTTGCAATTTCTCCTACTACTTTACTCTCTCAATTTCTCTCCTTATTTACTCTTTTGCAGCCCCCTCCCACATTTAGACTTTTTTTTTCTCTCTGGGACTTTCCGTCTCAGACATGCCCAGGACATGCCCAAACCTAGCTCCAGACTGGGCTTAACAAAAAAAAGGTCAATGCTGCCATTTAGTGGCTTTTTTTCACATTACAAGGGAAGCTGAAAGATTGGACTGAGGAGCAACGGAAATAGGTCAGGTGTTAAAGTCCAGATTTACCCTATTCCAGAGTGATGGGTGTGTCAGGGTAAGAAAGGAAACTCATGAAGCGATTCACCCATCATGCAGAGTACCCACTGCTCATGCCTCTAGAGGCAGTGTTATGATCTGGGGTTGCTTCAGTTGGTCAGGTATTGGCTCAGCTCTGTTCTGCAGCAATTAAATTAATTCTGCAGACTACCTGAATATACTGAATGACCAGTAACCCTAAAGCAGACTTTTTAACCCCTGAAGGCACAGGCATATTCCAGGATGACAATGTCAAGATTCATTGGGCTCAAATTGTGAAAGAGTAGTTCATCGAGCATCAGGATTAATTTTCACACATGAATTAGCCATCTCAGAGTCTGAACTTTAACCAAATGAAAGTGTTTGGGATGAGCGGGAGAAGGCTTAACGATGTAGTTTGACTCACTCATAGTCAATACAATTTCTCAGCCAAAAATGAATGCAAATCTGGTTTGAAATAAATGTTGTAACATTGTATAAAATTGTTGAAACAATACCACAATAAATGTGCAGAATGATCAAAGCTTAGAGAGGCCCAACAAAATATTGTAGTGTGTGCCTTTTTTTTTTTTGGACAGGTAGTTTTAGTTAGGTCGCTAATCGGGCTTGGTTCAGGAGCTTAGTTTATACAATTCCAGGGCAATTCTGTGGTGGGAGTCGGGACGTCCATATTCTGAATAGATAAAGAGAGCCACTCAAGAATATTCAATATACATTTTGCGCCCACTCCATATTGTTAGGATACTAGATGCTAATGTCAACAATCTGCTCCTCTGCACATAAAAATTATAGTTTGCCACTGAATTTCAAGTGCTACTAAACTTCTATAGTGACAGTATGTTGTGCTTGTTTTGTTAGCTTGCTAACATTACCTTTCCCAAATCAATTTGTTGTTTAATTGCTTGCTACTAAATAATCAAGTCTATTTGGAGACACTTGATAGTAGCCTGAGATTTCGACATGGTCTTTCTTTGTTGACACATGGAGCCGGTGGCAGTGTTTGCTGGTCAATTAGAGCAGAGCTCATTTCATAGAAGGGACACCCTCTCAGAACAGCCTGTTTTTCAGCGTGTTTCAAATAACAACAATCAAATCGCCTAGCAATCATGGATTTTTATGTACTATATGTTTTTTGCCAAACCTCCCTTAGAATTGATTTAGAAATTACCGCTTTATTTTTGTACTTGCATTTTCCATAGATGAGGTTGTATAATTCATCAGATTAAAAAAAAAAAAAAAAAAAATTATCAAGCTTTTGAAACCACTGATGGTTCATCCATTATTAGACATATTTTTTTGTGCTAATGGAGCCAAATAATATCCATTGATTTGATTAGCCTCAGGAAAAAAAAATGTATCATTTCAAAATTATAGTATCTGAAGCATAGGTAAGTTTTAGATATTGTGAAAATTTAGTAAAATAGAATCAGGCTGGAAAAGCTGATTGCATTAAGACCTTCTCCCTTCTTAGAATTGATTTACTTTCTGAGACTTTCAGAAACACTGATGGTCTATTTTGCAGACTGCACCACATCTTTTGAATCTCTCCCACAGCCCCACGGAGAACAGCAGTAAAGCACGCACATGCTCCGAGACAACACTGCTGCTTTCTCTCTGCTCTACTTTCTAGGGTCGGGAGCCTGAAGTGTTCCACTCTATTAGAGCCCCTTAATGTAAATTCCATTTCACCAGCAATTATGCCTCCCTATTTTCCAGACCTGTCTTCTGATAATAGATGCTGCTGCCCCCACTTTTCCCCTCCCATCTCCCCCCTCCATTCCTCCCCCAGGGAAGCCTGCAAACTGCTTATTCAACAATTGCTCGCCATAAAGATATGTAATGACATTTCAGAGGCAAAGAGGCCTGTGTGGTTTTTAATTCATATTTAATGGTTGTCAGGGTAAAGAGCCCACCCTCCTAAATGGGAAGTGTAGCTCCCCTTCCCTCTCTCCCACCCACTTAGGCCTGATTGTTGTCTGCTTTTATTGCTTTATCTTTTTTGTTTTTCTGCCTCTCTGTCTCTGCCCACATCCCGCTCTCCTTTCAGTAACGGTTACCTGGGAGAAGCTGAAGCACAGTTTGGGGGGGAATAGAACTGTAAGATTAGGAGTTGCATTATTAGGGATACTGGCGGTCAAAGTAGGGAGACAAACCATGTAATAATAGCAGCTGAATGGCAGCACTTGCTGTGGTTGACTCAATAAAGAAGTTTTAATGCGGCAGTAAAGCCTGAATTATTTCTTTTATTGATGCCACTACTCATTATGGTTGGGTGAAATATAAATCAAGCTTAGTTGCTGTGCTTTACATGTACAAGTTAAAGGGAAAATATTATTATATTATCTGTTGCATTGTCATCCTACTGTATACAGTAACTCAGTCTGCCTGACACTCACTCTATTGCTAGCTATGCGTATGTTTGTTGGGAGAAGCTGCTCTCTGGGCGATCTTTTCAACCCTTAGACCAACAGCTATAGCCTTGCCATGAACAGAGTGGCCACCTGCAAGTAATTTCATCTGGTTATGTGGGTGATGAAGAGGAATATGATCTTACAGTACATTAGTGCATTCTTCTTAGAAATGATTGACATGATTGTTGCTAAATAACAGTGAGATTTAACATCATAAATGCAAAATGAAATCCCAATACAGCATGTCAGATTCTACAACGTAATTCACATTTGCAATATTTTGAGTAATTGTCCTTTCTGGGATTTTTGAAAGGCGTAGTTGTCGTAGGGTTCAAAAGTAGATTCATGGATCCTTTTTCAGCAACAAGTTCCTGTCAGGGACATAGTTTAACCTATTTTTAATTACGCAGTGGACATGGCTGTTTGAACGCTACAAAAGTACTGCCAGACTGGCTTTGCTATTAAGAAGGCAACAAGGTCCAGTGGGAAAGACATATGGGAAGAAAAGGTCGTATTCAGCTAAGATTTGGTCTGACAGGCATTATGGAGAGAGGGTTTAAAAAAGGTGGGTCCTTACTACAAATATTGATGCCCTCCTTCTGTTTTTTCAAATGAGGGCCAGGCACTGAAATGTAAATAAATCTATCAGGGCAAGGAGCTCTGATATCATGTTACCACTCCTAACAATCAAGAGCCTTTTCATGCGGCCCTGGAGGGCCATTCTTGTAATGCTAGTGCACGAGAGAGGCCCACAAATCATCTCTGTCCCTCTCTTTTTCAGTCTCTCTCTCATTATTTTCTCTCCCCCTCTCTCTTCACACACACTGTTCTAGCTTGCAGTTGTTTATATCCATCTGCATAAGTAATGAAGGAGAGGAGAGAGGGTGAAGGGAGTAAGAGTGGGAGGAGGAAAGGGTGTACAGTATCAACAGGAATCTCGTCATCTTAATCCCTGTAGTCACAAAAACATGTTTGTGCCGCATTTGACTGATATCCCTCCCTCTGTTTGGACCTAATCAATATCAGGTCATGTTTTGACCAGTGGCACTGACCTATCCACGGGAGACCTCGTCAGGCATGAAAAAGTCAGGAGGGTCACACAACTGTTTGGACACACATGGTTGATCCTGTAATGCAAGAATTTGAATGCGATAGACCATAGCAGCACTATGTAGATCTGTTCAGGTACTGTTCAGGTCACCCGGAGGCTCACTGGGCACGCAGCTTGTCAGTAGATGGAGTCAGAGATGTGCTGCAGTACAATGGCTAGAATCAGAATTGTCCTCAACTGAATTTGTGCAGGTAGATTTAAGTCTACGAGTGGCAGTGTGAATCTTTGTGCAGAGGCACTTATGACATGCTGGTTATCAACATTATGCAAAATGTTCTAATCAGGGCAGAAACATAAGTCTATTACAAAAGTGCAACAGCAACATTTACTGCATGATAGTAACATGTTTAGAGACAGCAATTAGCATCACTGCAGCAATAAGGACTAATTGAAGAGCCTAGAGCTAAAAGTTCTGAAGTCACATTTTCATTCACCGTCAGGTTAAGATGGGAAAACATCTTTTATCGTTAAATAATACAATTTTCTCGAAATGGACACTTTGTGACTTCAGTACTTTTGGCACTGGGGTCTTCAATTTGCAGATTTTATGGATCCATTATATATTCAAACCCTCTTTTTGTGGCATAGCACTTTTAGCACTAAGGTCTTCAATTTCTTCAGTGCTAGAAATACAGTTCATACCATGATTTTGCTTACATACAATGAAATACAGTTTAAAGCAGAGAATTACAGAAAGATGGGAGAAAATAAAATTGTGCTTTTTTGACTGGGTAGAAGAAGATATAGTATCCTAATTCAGAACCCAAAAATGTTTACCAATTCCATCGGATATAAGCAGGTCTCATTTTTCCTCTCTTTAGGTTTGGCTGCCTGAGTGTCTACTTAGCCAGTATGCTGACATTTGATCACAGCTATTATATAGGAGGATAGGCTGGGGTAAGCAACACAGTTAAATGAGGGAAACAAAGAGCAGTCTCCTATTTACCACTGAAATGTGTGTAGCAAACAGTAGCGCCCAGCTGTGTGCTCCTCAGAAGGTTTCTGGCACAAACAACTCACTGCACCACAATATAATAGGATAGGAGTTTGGCTCAGTCAAGAGGAGTGGTCTTAGTCAAGAAACCCTTTTTGTATTTTATTTATTGCCTCATACATTCATTTATTGGTTTGTTTTGTAGGTATCCTTTTGACGGATGACTGAAATGCTACTCATGTACTTTCACAACGATAGAACATTAAATTTATGCATGGAAATATCAGTTCTCTTCCAACTGCTCTCTTTTCTCCTGTATTTTACTGCGTACCCTGTAACATGAGAACAATTAATGAATAGTTGCACCAGCAAAGCACATCTAAGTTGATACAAGATCACAGTAGAATAGCACTGAGGACAATGCAAAGGCTTTATTCTGTGAGCACCATGATTGTAGATATGGATATATGTGGTAATTAATTCGTCTGTATTGCCAGCTGATAGTTAAAATGTGCACGAGGAAAGTATTTATCTTTGGACAAGGCCTCACCAATGAAAAAACGTGATAACTGCTTTTCAAAATTTCCGTCAGAATACTTTTTATTTTTCTGTGCGATTTAACATTATTGCAATATTGTACAAACCTGTCACCCTAGTTGTTTCTTCACACTGCTGAATGGAGCATTAGAGAATTCTATTTGTTGACATGGACCCCTCCAACAGCTCCCGGCCTGCAGCCTCTCCGTGTTCAGTATGATCCAATGCATGGACGACACAGCCCCATCAATTTGCCAAAATTACCATTATGCTTCCAGCCCTTGTCACCCTCTCACAGATGGGCTTGGCTCATCTATCTGGGCCAATCGGCAGCTTTATATATCCTTCTCAAATTATGACTTGCCATCAATAAAAAAATCAAGGAGTCAGAGCCAAGGGGTGGTTCTCAAAGCGTAGGCTGCAGCCTTCAAAGGCTGCATTTTTAGGGATCGTCGCTCAATTCCATCCGCCAAATCAATGTAATATCATTTGACCTCCGTTAAGCAGCTTTGTTTTAAAGGCCAATGATTTCCCTAACAAAAAAATTGTGTGGATTTAATACCTAAATAATAAGTACACATAAAAAAGACATTTTGTGGAAAATAACCTCATTTATAAACCTATGGGTAAAATAAACTGCATGGAATTTTCATCTGTTAATCAGTATGGACTTGGAAATCATTGACATTGAGCATAATCTTAATTTCCCTTTTTTTAATATCAAGTTTGTTTTTATAAATCAGAAATCTGCTAAGAAAGTCACGTACGTATCTTTTTTGTGCCTACGCACCGTATATAAATGAAGCCCCTTAACACGAACCCTTAACACTAAACCTAGCCTTAAACCTTACCCTACATTTAACTTCGGGTGCAGAGAATGAGGAACACAAAGTTGATGTTCACTTTTTAATTCATCAGGGCACAAACCAAACAGTCGGCCAAGAAAAGAATGAACAGTAACTGGGCAACTGTATAACAGTAAATTAGAAAAACAAAAAAATTTTGAATGCCATCAATTCTGTGTTTCATCACCTCTTGCGGCTATCAGTGTGAAATGTGTGAAAAATATTGGCAAAAGTTTAATTCATATCTATATTTGACTGCCTTTGGTTGCCTACGCCTGCAATATGCCTTAATTCATAATAGCCGACAGAGTAATTTTTTTAAGTAGCAACCCATCCAGGATTACAAATCTGTCTTTGATCACCAAGGTTTTAGCCCGAACATGTAGTCCTATTATGCACCCAAAGCAGACGATTCAGTATGCCGATATATTGCGATCAGTGATCAGTTTGCTTCATGATACAGAGGAACCCAAATATATGCAATTATGCAAATAAAATGCATAATTACCTTTCTACCGGTCCGGCACGAATAGCTACACCACAAACGCCGACGTCTGCGTCGGGTTCGTTGCCGGTAATCTTCCCTCTAACTCCTCTTCCATCTCCTGAAACTTCTCAAACAGCAGCAAGCACAAATGTGTCTTGCCATTCATATTTGAAGTTCTGAGAGCGCAGTACAGTGACGTGTGTTTCGCGTGACACAAACATCGGGGCCTGGTGGACGTTTCAAAGGAGTACACTTCATAGTCTTCGTTGGCTGCAGCTTACGCTTCGAGATGATCCCCTTGTCTCTTACCTTAAATGTGAGTCCGGCGGATGGAATTGAGCGATGACCCCTAAAAATGCAGCCTTCGAAGGATGCAGCCTAGGCTTTGAGAAGCACCCAAGGTGTCACAAAACCTCGTGCTAATGCCTTCTGTGTTTCCTCCCATCCAACAACTTAAGTACCTGTTAGATGTATTGTCTCCTTCAATTGGTTTGTGTCTTGCACGCTCTCTTTATTCCAGCTGTGTCTCATCCCATAGTTACCTCTTCTCACGTGTGTGTGACGTACAACCCCAATTCCAAAAAAGGAGGGATGCTGTGTAAATGTAAATTTAAAAAAATGCAATGATTTGCAAATCTCATAAAGTGACATTTCTGAAAGGACCACTTTGTCAAAAAGATAACATTTATTGAAAACATACAGGCCTATCAGCATACAAGCATACATTGGGTTTAGCGAAATGTTCTAAAAGATCCCTGCCCGTTCAAGCGTGGAACCGAAGGAAGGGAGCTGCTACTAACCCCGCCTCAGCAACAATGACCTCAAAAGGAAAAGACGTTGTTTTCTGAACAGTAATTTGGACACAAGAGAACATAATCATTGCATGCAATAAAAGACAGGTGGAGCTGGGGTTGAGGAGGATTGCTGAGCTAGCGCGCTGAAGAACAGCCATCCGGGAAGGCAAACTTAAATAGGCTCAACATATTACCAGCAAAGCAAGCATGTGATGCAAATTCAGATGACAGTCTAATGCACTAAGGTGGCTCTCCAGGAGGTAGCACCTCCTACATTAAGCAAGCTTGATTCCGTGGCCTATCAGAATTTCCATCAAAGCTCCATTTCTGACAGTACCACTTTGTCAAAAAGAGACCATTAATTGAAAACATTCAGGCATAGTGGCATACAAGCATACATTAGGTTTGGCGACATGGCTCTGTTCTGAGAGATCCCTGCCCACCCAAGGGTGGAACCGAAGGCAGCTCCCTTTAACACCCTAAACAGAACCGTGCCGGGCATAGGCTAATTTGAAGGCAGAATAAATTATGAAGTGTTCAGTGTGTAGGGGCAGTCCGGTGGCCAGCACAATTTATCTTGATGCCAATACAAGAGAAATATCCTAAGCAAAGTGTACTATTTGTAGTGACAGCTCCACAGCTAGCAGGATCTCTCTTGATGCTGATACAAGAGAAATATACTATGTGAAGTGTTCCATGTAGTAACAGCCCTATGGCTGGCACAACCTCTCTTGAAACAAATTCGAGTACACTCGCAGTATGTTTCTGTGTGTCGTGGCAGCACTATGACTGGCACAATTTCTCTTGAAGCTAATACTAGTGAAGTATACTAAATGAAGTGTCCCATGTGCTGTGGCAACCCGGTGGCTGGCACGATTGCTCTTGAAGCCAATACAAGAGAAATATACTTCAACCCCAATTCTGAAAAAGTTGGGACTGAGTGTAAATTGTGAATAAAATCAAAATGCAATGACTTTCAAATCACACCAGCCAGTATTTTATTCACAATAGAACTGAGAAAATGGATGGACTTTTGATGGACTTTTAGTTTAATTATGCGCCTAATGTTCTCAATCGGTGAAAGATCAGGAATGCAGGCAGACCAGTTCAGCACATGGACTCTTCTACTACGAAGCCATCCTGTTGCTATGTTGCTCTAAAACCTTTCAGGATTCATGGTGCTTTTTAAAACATGCAAGTGTCCCATGCCGTATGCACTAATGCATCCCCATACCATCAGAGATGCTGGATTTTTAACTGAATGCTCATAACAGGAGGGGAGATCTTTCTCCTCTTTAGCCCAGAGGACACAACGCCCATGATATCCAACAAGAATGTCAAATTTGGACTCGTCTAACCCCAGGACACTACGCCACTTTGCAACAGTCCATTTAAATTATCATTGGCCCGCAGAACATGGCAGCGCTTCAGGATCATGCTAAACAATGGCTTCCTTTTTGTATGATAGAGTTTTAGGTGGCACGGCACGGCAGACTGTGTTTACTGACAGTGGTTTCTTGAAGTATTCCTGGGCCCATTTAGTAATGTCAATGACAGAATCATGCCGGTGAGTGATGCTGTGGCGTCTGAGGGCCCAAAGATCACAGGCATCCAGTAAAGGTCTTCAGCCTTGTCCCTTATGCACAGAGAATTTTCCAGTTTCTCTGAATCTTTTGATGTTATTCACTGTCGATGATGCGACCTTCAAAGCCTTTGCAATCTGACGTTGAGAACATTGTTTTTAAAGTATTCCACAGTTTTTTTACGCAAGCCTTCACAGGTTGGAGAGCCTCTGGCCATCTTTACTCCTGAGAGACTCAGCCTCTCCAAGACATCCCATTTATAGCCAATCATGTTACACACCTGATGCCAGTTAACATAATAACTAGCTAAACGCTCTTTCAGCTGATTTTCTTATTTATTAATTGCTTTTTTTGCCCTTTTTTGCCTGTGTCCCAACTTTTTTGAGACCTTTTTCAGACAGAAAAATTGAAATAAGCTCATTTTGTAGATTAAAATGTAAATTGTCTCAGTTTCAATATTTGAAATGTTATCTATGTTCCATTGTAAATAACATATTGGCTCATGTGATTTGTAAGTCATTGCATTTTGATTTTATTCACAATTTACTCTTTGTCCCAGCTATTTCAGAATTGGGGTTGTAAATGAACGATTTAGTGAACTAATATCTGAAGTGGTAGATAAACTTTAGAGATTAGAAAATGGTGAACTTAGCTGGGCTGAATGTCATGTCGTGTTATGATATGCTATGCAGTGACATCTCAGTGGCAGTCAGAATTTCAGTTGAAGCTGATTCAAGATGGCTGTTACAATTATTTGAAAGAGAAATTGGAACCTTTATCATGAGTTGTGTAGTGGTGGATAAGCTATGCAGTGTCACTGGACGATCTGTCCATGTGAAAGGAAGATATTCCATGCAACGCGTGAGGTGATAATGAGTGCAAAAATGAGTGTAGAGCGACTGTGTGCGAGATATCCGCCATGTTGTCATTATTTAACTTAATACAAGAGAAACCTTATGTTTCATTAGAATTGCACCTTTAAAAAAAATAATAAAATATTACTTCGGTAAACCCTGGTCTGCATCTCCTCAGAAGCAAGCCAGTGGCAACAGCGGCTACGAAAAACTCCCCATGTGAACCAAAATAGGAAGAAATCTTGAGGGGAACCAGGCTTAAGAGGGGTAGTCCATCCTCCTCTGACCGACCCAGAATATGGGGTCATGGTTGCCATAATGCAAAACAGTCCATTTGACAAGCAGTCCAGGATTTCTAGTTTGCTGGATAGACGCCAAGGGCCAGACTATTCCGATGGTAGAGACTGGGCAGCACTTAGGCAGAGAGTCAGATGGCAATGATGTTACGGATACGAGGGGGAAAAACACACTGGGAAACTCGGAAAACTCGGAAACTCGGAATACCTTTATGGAAACAGGAGGGAGACACAAAAGGGGAGAGAGACGCCAGATGCGGGGATCCAAAATGAAATTTATTAAAATAAACACAGGAATAAACCAGGGGGGAAAAAGGGGGCACTCCGGCTAACAAAAACACCGTGCCTCGCACTGAAAAAGGAGAACTCAGAATCCAAAAACTTTAACAAATACCAAGGGGCAGACTCAGAACAAACACCAGGGGGCAAACTCGGGAACAGGAACAGACGCGGAACCGGGACTCGGGAAGCTCGGGAATACTCACAGGACAAGACATTTGGCACAGCTGGCAGATGGCTAACTCGGGTAGCACAGCTGGCCAGGAAAAGGGAGAACATCAGGAGGGGGACAGACAGGACACAGGGCTTGGGACAATGGCAGGAACGCTGGGGCTCGGGACAATGGCAGGAACGCTGGGGCTCAGGACAATGGCAGGAACGCTGGGGCTCGGGACAATGGCAGGAGCGCTGGTGCTCGGGACAATGGCAGGAACGCTGGTGCTCGGGACAATGGCAGGAACGCTGGTGCTCGGGACAGGCAGGGCAGCTGGGGCTCGGGACAGGCAGGGCAGCTGGGGCTCGGGACAGGCAGGGCAGCTGGGGCTCGGGACAGGCAGGGCAGCTGGTGCTCGGGACAGGCAGGGCAGCTGGTGCTCGGGACAGGCAGGGCAGCTGGTGCTCGAGGGAGAGGGGGTGGAAGAGGGGACATGGGTGTGAGTGAGTGGTTGTGAGTGAAGTCAGATCTGATCGCGTGCAGAAAGAGCTGGGATTTATAGGGCAGGGGCACACACAGACACAGGTGTAGAAACTTAATCTAATTAACAAGGGGAGGAACATGAGGGAAACCAATTACATGAAAACAGATTAACATTAACACACAGACAAGGATCACAAGACAATCCCAAAGATGGGATAAATAAACTGGATAAAGAGACTCCTAAGTGTACAGAAAGAGCCAGAATAGATTATAAGAATGCAGAGTTTCTGCGGAAACTTTAGCAAAGCCAGTAAACAGTAAGGTGAGGGGCGGAGACTAGAACAGAGCGACTGCTGAGAGGTAATTAGTCAATTAGTAAGTGCAGCTATACCATCCCGGGTGCTCGTTAGTAGATTAGTATTATATACAAGGTTAGTTTGGTTAGTAATTTTAGAAAACAACAAACTGTTAGTAATGTTAGTATGTATAGAAAACAAGGGGAAACTCGTAAACGAGAACCGAAGGAAGGATGAAACCCAGAATCCATTAAATCACCCGAAATAGTGTCACAATCAATTAAGACAGAAACTGTTACAAAGAATGACGCGACCGGGGAGAAAGCAAAGACAGTACATGGGTAAAACGTGGACTGGACTACACGGGAGCGGAATGAAATGTGAACACTAAGACATGGACTAAAAAACTGACATACCAAAATAGAAACCTAAAATTGACTAACCAGACACTCAGACCACGGAACACAACAAATGATGATGAAGACCAGCAGCACATGACCAGCAGACATGGAGGGAACACAAAACCAGGCAATTAGTGGAGAACAGCAGGTGAAAGCAGTGCTGGGGATATACCATGAGATAATGTGCAATCAATAAAGTTGATATAAAAATAAAAAATGCCATGATTGCAAAATATGAAGAGCATTCATGAATCTGAAAGCTGCTAGAATCTCCCAAAGCCAATGATGCAGGTATAACCCAAAGACCAGAGGTTAATGACCGCGTGCCTTTAGAGCCAGAGACCATGTGGTCTTAATGGCTTTAGGGTTAACCAACCAAAGCTTTCCAAACCTACCTGGACCACAGTGAAAAAGTAATTACCCCCTAAACTTAATTGGTTGTGCCCCCCTCAGCAGCAACGTTTGCCATTAACTGGCAATCAGTCTTTCACATCGGTGCGGAGGAATTTGGGCCCACTCTTCCTTGCAGAATTGTTTTTACTCAGCAATATTGAAGGATTTTCTAGCATGAACAGCCTGTTTAAGGTCATGCCACAGCATCTCAATCGGATTTAAGTCCGGTCATTGACTAGGTCACTCCAAAACCTTCATTTTTTGTTTTTTTTTAAACATTGAGGTGGACCCGCTGGTGTGTTTTGGATCACTGTCACTGCTGCATAATCCAAGTGTGCTTGAGCTTGAGGTCACAAACTGATGGTCGGGCATTCTCCTTCAGGATTTTCTGGTAGAGCGTAGAATTCATGGTTCCATCAGTTACGGCAAGTCATCCAGTCCTGAAGCAACAAAGCAGCCCCAGACCATCACATTACCACCACCATGTTTGACTGTTGGTATGATGTTCTTTTCATGAAATGCTGTGTTAGTTTTGAGCTAGATGTAACAGTATGCACACCTTCCAAAAAGTTCAACTTTTGTCTTGTCAGTCAACAGAAAAAATTTCCCAAAAGTCTTGGGGATCATCAAGATGTTTTTTGGGTGATGTGAGAGGAGCCTTTGTGTTCTTTTCGATCAGCAGTGGTTTTCGCCTTGGAACTCTCCCATGGATGCCATTTTCACTCTTTATTATTGTTGAATCATGAACACTGACTTTAACTACGGCAAGTGAGGCCTGCAGTTCTTTAAATGTTGTTCTGGGTTCTTTTGTGACCTCCTGGATGAGTCGTCGACGCGCTCTTGGTTGGCCAGCCACCCCTGGGAAGGTTCACCACTGTTCCAAGCTTTCTCCATTTGTGGATAATGGCCCTAACCTTGATTTGCTGCAGTCCCAAAGCCTTAGAAATAGCTTTGTAACAGCGGGAGATATGCGTGTTGCAATGGAGTGATGTCCTCATCCATAACAGGGATACCAGGAGTTCTGTGCTTGGCTGGAACCATTTGTAACAACTTACCGATTGAATGCAACTGAAATAGAGTGTTGTCTGCTTATGTTATCAAAGCAGGTCGTAAGAGAATTAGAGCCTTGGATCTTTTCCAATGTGAATGCACACGAGACAACAACAAAATTATGTTGATGAAGTATTTGTTCATTATTGTTTGTCTCTAGCTCCTCTAGGAACTTTTCCACAGAGAGCTCACTGCTGAAGAGAAGAGATAAAAATAACCTTGAGTGAAAGTGATAGGCTGGCCAGCTGGGGATTCAACTGTGGGTTTTCAGCTTAAAAGTTTACCCTCTGAAATAGATTTGGGTAAATCTAATTTGGAGTGTTAAACAAGACTAAATTTAGAGGGTGATACCACCATATAACTGAAAAGGTCCATTAGTAATATCACATTACTTTTCTTGCCATAGGGTAGGGGATTGGGCCCCCCAAACCTCGTGGCGATCCATATGATGGCATGTTCTTGAACTCAGGTAGAAGTGGAGTTAACCAATCGAATTAAGCCAAGCAGTATGAAACCAAGTCACTTGACCAAAATGTAGCATCCGTCCCAGAGGTTGTTAACAGAAGTTTCAATTAGCCATCTCTAAATACTTAATTCTCGCCCAGTAAATTAGGTCCAGCAGGAAGGCCATAAGTTATCGTTTATAGTAATCCATAAAATATCAGGCAAGAACACGACTCGATATAAGGTTCCGATAAAAGCCATAAGCTTATTCAGTGCCGCGGTAAGAAAACGTTCACTATGCGCTTTGTAAGGCAAGCAAATTGTATATCCTGATTGTACAAAGAGACAAGCGAGCAACCTGAATACACAGATAATCAAAGTGACAATCGTTAATTTCTCAATAAGCCATTTGTGAATTAGGGACCGGTCATCCGTGCCAAGATCATATTTATCTTACCGTCCGCGGTCATGCTAACGACACATTGATTGATTGATTAGTGCATGACGCTCGAGTCTCATCACAAAAACTCCTTCCTAAGCATTGCTTATCTAGGAGTAAAAATGAGGAGAAACTACCAGCTCGGGTAAAATCGCAAAATGCGATATTACTGCACTGCAAGTATAAGCACTGCCGCGGCTTGCATGAAATGTTTGCACTCCCGCACACAATTATTTGCAAGACATACAGGTCCAATTGTCACATTCCCAATTTAGGACAGTACTCCAGTACACTTACTGAATTTTTAAAGCATCCAAATGCTTTTTTTAACACCCAGAAAAGACCAGCATTACCGACGTTTCGAATCTGCGGCTGTTTGCATCGCACTGCCGATCCCCAGCCGACATCTACGCTACATAAAGAAATGGATCGCGATGTAGTGGCGACGTTCCTCTGTAACACCGACGTCGCTGCAACGGAGGGTGCTGTCTGGGTTATTTATTTATTTATTCATTTATTATTTTCCTCCTGGAAACGGCCACCACATTTTCAAATGAATTAACCAACACAAAGTTGTAATAAAAGCTCAATTTTAATGTAAAATCATTGTCACTTCTCCCACAGTAAAATGGTTTCTATGCTGCTGATTAGAAGCTCCACGATCTACAGAAATAAACACCGACTGAAAAGAGTTATTAGAATTCATTAACATAACAAACTTATGAGAATGACTTCTTAAAGCCAGATGACAATGAAATAAATGGTCAAATTGTGCAAGCTTATGGACTAAAATCATAATGCTCCGAATAGATTTATTTATGTAGTATATTAATAAAAATAGTCGGCAAGTTATGACCAGTAGGCCTAACGTTAATGAATTCTTTAATTATAAAACCGTATGAGCCTCATTCATTTGAAAATGCGGTGGCCGTTTCCGAAGAGAAGGGGAAAATACATGAAAACAAAGCTCTGTGATAAATATTGCCAAAGCTTGGTCGTAGTCTAACAACAAACACACTATAATCACTGACCCGAGTTATTCAAGGCTAATCTTGGTCGATGTATAACTGTAGCCTACTACCAGTTGCGGTTAATCGTTTTACACAGTTACGCTATGTTAAAAGATTACTCGTTTACCTGTGGGGTTGAATGGTAAGACCCATTAAGTCATTTTCTAGTGTTTTCCGAGAAGCCAAATTACTTTTTGGAAAGGGGTCAACGTATTTTCAAATGAATTACATAGAGCTGTAATCGAAGCTCCATTTCAAGTAGGCTATAAATTGATAAGGCTGTATCACACCCCT
This sequence comes from Gymnothorax reevesii, assembly GCA_029721435.1. NCBI lineage: Eukaryota > Metazoa > Chordata > Actinopteri > Anguilliformes > Muraenidae > Gymnothorax > Gymnothorax reevesii. The sequence continues at coordinate 134,661,961 of CM056573.1, read as the reverse complement.
CTGCCTGAGTATAGCCTTCTATTTAAAATTATGTTTTTATGGTAGAGAAAGAAAGCACAATAATCAACCGAAATTAACAGCTGACAGCAATGTATAAACACGCTGCAATTTATTAACATTACTTTCCAAACCTACAGATCATTTTTAATGCTCTCCAGCTAGGCTAGATAAAAATAATCTGTTCAGAGCATTCATATTTTCGAGAATAAGATGACGCAATATCAGTTATTTCACTTTATATTCATCAGGCTTTGTTAGGTGTCAGTAGCTGCTTAATTAATTTGCCAGATTAGTGCAGTATAGAAAAAGCGAGCTGCTTATTGTTAGACTACCGGCTTCAAACATTTCAACAATCACATTCATTGCGATTTATTTATGAAAATGGCACGCTAGATAAATAGTTTGCCCAATAGTTATGCTGAGCTTCAGGCAGGCATTTACCATCTAATCGCAGTATTTTGAGAATGGACTGCTCAGTCAGTGGTCTCGAGACACCCCAGACCAGTGGTCTGGACCAGTTCCCTAGTGGAGCAGGACAGTTACTGCAGTGGTCCGTGCTCCAAAGACCAGTGGTACGGACCAGTCCCCTAGAGGAGCAGGACAGAAATTGCAGTGGTCCGTATTACAGGACAGTACAGTACACAAAATGTTACAGCCCCTGCAGGAACTTAGTACGGTTGTCTCCAAGATTATAGTTGGTAACTATTGAAACTCAATCTTGTTGACAAAAATTTTTTTTTAAAAAAAGGTGACATCAAGGTGACATAGGGTTTTTTTTTTTTCGCCAACTGAATTCTTGATTTTTGAAAATGTGAAACAAAAAATACAAATAAACTGGTTCACATCAGGGGCAGCACGTCTCACAACGATGTGCGGACCTCTGGGGATGCGGACTTCACAACTCCGCACAGACTTGCCAAAAATGCATGGAAGCAAATGAAATTCGCTCATACACTGAGTAAATTTGGGAAAATGGAAAAGTTAATGTGTCATTGTTTGTGAGGTGTGCGTGTGTTTTGGACTCTCGTCCCAGGACGAGATTGGATTCCTTTTCAATTGGATTCTTTTCCCAGCTGGCTGATTGAACTGGGGCGGCGTCTCCCCGGACTCTATATAAGCCGGAAGTCCACTACGCCTCCTTTGCTAGAGTGTCTGTTTGTAGCTAAGCACAATAGCCAAAGATATCTCTTGTCAGGATTTGTGTGACTTTACATTTTCCAGTTATTATTGAGTTCCCTCTGCTTTTGGAATTTTCCCTTTTCGGACTATTATACGTCCTTTGGAAGCGTGAGTACTTTCTGGCGGTCTGTATAATTCTCTGTGTTTGTATTTTGTCCGTACTGCTCGTTCTCTCTCTGGCCGCTGCACTTGGCCTCTCAATTTTACCTGCCATTACAGAACACTCTAGCGAGCATGGAGTCGTCAGCGGCCAATGTTGTCAGTCTCTAGATATAACAAATAATGGTGCGTGTTAATATCAGCAGACAGACCTAGGATGGTAAGCAAACAATTAACTTTGTAGCCAGTGTGTTTGCTGTTGAAAAAGTGGGGCAAAAGCAACTTTGACAAGGGACTAATCATTATACCCAGACAACTGGGTCAAAGCATCTCCAAATCGGCAAGACTTCTGGGGTGCTCCCAGTCAGCAGTGGAGGGTAAATACCATTGGCGACTGGTGAACTGGCGATAGGAGAAGCTCAAGCCTTCCCTTAAAACGAATGATTGGTCATGACCTGTGGTCAATCATTCATTTTGAATTACCATTATAGAAACTCCGTAAACTCTCAACAGCAGTGTGCTGTGCTGTTTAACTGCAGATGGATTATTTTAATCTTTGAAAAATTATTTAATCAAGGAAAATGATGGAAAACAGGTCAAGACTACTTATTAGTTGAAAGGGGTTTTTTACTTTCCTCTAATTTCAGCCGAGCAGCTGCTTCTGATTTGCATCAAACATAGAGTGAATCAGCTGCAGAGATGCATCTTCTCAATATTCAGAGTTCATTTCTCTCTTTTAAAAGTAGCTTGGACTTATATTTGAAAAAACCCACACTATCTCTCTTTCACAATCATAATAGCACTTCATTTCGCTTACAAAGCCAAGATATCATGCCTGTGTGTCAGCTGTACACGGTGACAAGCACAAACTGGTAAGTACCCTAGGCTCCTGCCTATTCTTGATCAATTTGAAGCACAGTCAGAAAGATTGTGTTGTTCAGACTCATGCAACCTGTTTCCATGATGTCACATATACATGCTAATCACGGAGTATGCTGAGGCCTGTGATATCTGTGTACACATTCACTCCTTTATCTTCAGATGTGAAAAAAAGGATTGATTGGTTTGTGCTGAGCCATGAAATAACTGGTGACGCATTACATGATGAACTAAACATTTGCCTGTTGACAGTTTTTAAAAAGGCAGAAACCTATTATATACACTGAACACAAATATAAACGTCCCATGTCAAATATTCATGCCACATGGAAAGTGAGCATATGCTGACTTTTACTTGTACAATAGGGACATTTCTCTTGATTTGTGTACCATTTTTGAATCCATCTCTCGGTCTGTGAGCATTTGCTCAGTGATGCAGTGATTTCACTCAGTACATGGGTGTGGCATTTCCAGACGGTGATCAGACAGAATGAGCAGTACCCAGATACTGATACTGGGGACAATAAAAGGCCACCCCAAAATGTCAAATTTTGTCAAAAGTCATCATGCCTCAGATGTCTCAAGTCACGCAGGAACGTGCCATTGGCATGGTGGATGCAGGGATGTCCACCAGAGCGGTCTGCATGCAGTTCCTTGAAGCAGAACACATTCCAGTTCTGGACTGGCCTGTGTATTCGCTGGACATGTCACCCATAGAACATCTTTGGAATGTTCTGGATCGACGTGTCCGCAACCGTGTTCCAGTTCTGGATAATGTGCGCCAGCACCGTGTGGCCCTCCGGGAAGAATGGAATAACATTCCACAGGCCACGACAGACAACCTGATCAACTCCATGCGAAGGAGATGTGTTGCTCTGAGAGACGCAAATGGTGGACACACAAGATATTGAACATTCAATTTCTTCAACCTGACCCCCGTGTTCAAAGGATTGTCACTCCTTTGCAGATGCCAATATCAAGATGTAATGGACGGTGATCTGACGATTAGTCATTATAAAAAATGAATTTTGATTCGCTTCATATATTGGATAACCCTAATGTAAATAAAAACTCAAAAATTCCACATGGGGCGTTTATATTTTGGTTCGCTGTATTTCCCACTGTTCATTGTAAATGTCCCTCAGGGAATTTCCAGAGCTTGAACTGTATAAACTGCAACGCGAAAAGAGGTGTCTTTTCCTATGACAATACAATTTAAAATACAGATTAGGTCGTCAGATAAGCAGGTAAGCATATCATGTCCCTGCTCAACCGGTCATAGCCCAGTCATGATTGAAGATTCCAGTGAATGAGAACCACCAAGCCCCTTTTAACGGACGCTTCTTCCCAAAATGCTTGGATTTGAATGTGTGGGGTGGAGATATGAGCTTTGATACTGGTGTGGAGGGCTGGTGAGAGTGAGGGCTGGGTATTCATTAGTCTTGGGGCTAACTCTTTCTCACAAGAGCTGCTCGGGTTTCAGCTCATCTGCATGAGGACAGGCCTCTCGTCTCCCCAGCCGACCAGAGAACGCTGCTAATGAGAGAGAGACGAGATTGGGTTACATTACCCAAAACCAGAGCAGCTACAGCCCATCGATCCTTGGTTTACCCCAGTGAGTTTCACTGACACGGCTCGCTATCTAGTCTGGATATTATTATTTGGGTGTTGATGGGCTTTCTCTTTTTGGAGGTTGTGTTTTGCCTGATAGTACAAAGCTGTAGATGGAAGATAAGGCCTCAAGACAGTATATGAAAAAAAGAGGCATACATCTGAGAAGGCAATAGTCTTTGTTTTGCCTGGCAATGTATTGATCCTAAAAAGTAAATTACCCAGCAAGGCCAGAGATATTTGTGATTTTGTTATGTCCTTCCATTTTCTATGCCCCCCTCTTCTTTCTTTTGCTCGACCACATTTGTCTGCCGCCACTTTCATTGGTTTCCGACAGTTTTTTCAGGCTGCACATTTAGATGAGACTCTTAAAATACAGTTATTTTCCTAGTCTCCGATTCAAAAAAAAAAAAAAAAAAACTGATGACCTACTTTCCACAAATTACTGTCAAGCAACTAAGGAGGGAATTAAAACTCGGAAAGTATTATGAACTCATCTTTGATAATGGAATCAAAGCCGTGGATGTAGTTCCCAATATTAATCCAATGTAAAATGGATCAATGTTCCTACGCAATGGAAGACTTGTGTATTGGTTCACTGCGGCCAACTGCAGACCTCAGAGCAGACGTATATGAGGCTTACAGAATGGTTGCGTGATGCACAAGGCTGCGACCTGCAGAGAAGCCCAGTGCATTAACTGCTCTCGGAGTAAAAGCCTTTCCTTGTATCAAGTCCAAATGTACATTTACTCAGGTTCTCTTTACTCTGCCTGGGTTCCGATGGAGGACATTAATTTGAAGTGGACTGAGGTGTTGTCTTAATGTCTGACGGCCGTAAGCTATTGGCTGGCATGTCCTTTTATCAGACGGCTTTACTTCATAAAGCTGATTTACTTTGGTGCTATACCATTACCTCTGCTACACCCTTGATTAAAATGAATGCCTGGTTTTACTTGGAGATGTGTGAAGGAATGAATGATAATGCAGGAAGGTCAGAGAGAACTATTCTGTTTAAATGTTCTTTTCACTAATGCAACCACAGCTCAGCAAGGCTTTTCTTTTAAATGTCATGAACCAATAGAATTTCAATGCTGGCTCTATGTATTGTAGAACCACAGAGCCTAAAATTTTCTAGGATACAAACATGTAAGGGTTTTAAATCAGATGAATGATTCAGACATGCCTCATTACTCATATTAAGTTGAATGCATTGAGCCATTTTTAAGTCCCCCCCCCAATTTACAATGGCATAAGAACAAGGCATATTCAAATTATGACTGATGAGTAGAGTGAAGCAAAGTTAATATTGTTTTTGGAATAGAGAAACCAGAACAAAGCCAAACCATTCGCAGAAAGGCCAAAGATAGTCATTGAAAACTTTGTACTGTGTTTTAAGTAAGGCTAGAAAGACAATACTCCGGCTAAAATGAGAGGCAATTTCAAAACATAAAGTTCATTCAAAATTCAAACCTCCTGTTGTGTGCGCTATAGTGCAAAAGAATGTCTTACAACCCCCTTTCCAGAAAACTTGGATTACTGAGTATACTGTAAATAAAATGTGCAATGATTTGTGAATCCCTTAAGTCACATATTTAGTTAACAATAGCATGACAGCACCATATCAAATGTTGAAACTGAGAATTTTATTATTTAAAAAAAAAAAAAAAATCCTCTGATTTTGAATTTCACTCATGAACTAGACCCAAAGATACTTAAACTCCTTCACTTGGGGTAACAACTCACCCCCCACTTGACAATCCACTTTTATCAGACAGAGAGACATGGCCTTGTATTTGAAGGTGCTGATCCTCATTCCAACCGTTTTACACTCAGCTGCAAACTGCTTCATTGCGTTATGGAGGGTACAGCACGATGAAGCCTATGGAAACATATTGCTAACAATATTAAAATGAAAATGCATTCTCAGAAATGCATTTCTTGTCATAGCATTAGACATAGTATTCACAACCATCCGTACGTCCATCCAGATGACTCATTGGCACGATATCTCATGAACCAGCGATCCAAACTTGATCAAATTTGACGCCAAGGTCAAGTATGACGATCCCCTGACACCAGTCAATTTTAGTGACCTTTACCTCATTTTCAAGGTCACAGTGTGCCTTCAAAGATTTTAACATTGAAGTTCTTGTTGGCGCGATATCTCAAGAAGCAGTGATCAGATCTGATGAGATTGCCTGTATTTGTTACTCTCCAATCCGTACCAAATTTAGGGAGGTAGTCCTGTCCTCTCACTGAAAGACCGGTCACAGCCAATGTGGGAATGTATTTTCCTTTTAATGTTGTTAGGAAAAACGCACGAGTCCAAGTTAACAAAAATACAAAGCAAGGCACGGCATTTTCACGTGAAGATGAAAAAGAAAAGAGGCGAATTGTATCATCGTTTCAATTATTAGACAAATCACATTTGCTTCATGAAAAAGAAGTCATTTCCGAGAATGTATTTGCATTATGAGATTAGCATTTTCGTTTACACTAGCACTTCTTGCAAATGAGAATGCAAATGGGTAATGTATTTTAACCATTAGTTATAAACAGTGCAAACATGGACTTGAAAATAAAAATGCAAAGTGCTCAATTATGTTATCATTTTTTTGATGATACAAATAATGTGCTTGGTTCTCGAAAATGAGAATGCATTTCCGAGAGTATTTGCAATATAGGCGCTTTCGTTTTCATTTTGTTTGCCTATTTGCCTTCTCATTTGCAAGAATTGCTCCGCCATATGGCAATGTATTTTAATTTTCCATTTGCTATAAAAAGTGCATGCATGGTAGGCCTGCATGATAAATTGCCAGAAGATTGTGATCTCGATTCACCCCTACGCTCAATCTAATTTCTAAATGTTAACGTTTTTCCAGCATTATTTCACGAGCTGCAGAGCAAGCAAACTGGTCGTTTTGAAAGATGGAGAAGTGAGTAGTAGGCGTCTCTTGGGGGCGCTTGAGACCGCCCCCAAACGCGAAACTGACACTGCATTCACGCTCATCCTATGGCAAAGCAGCTCTACATCACGTGAGTTCATGAAGAAGCCAGAGGAGATAAATAATAACTGGCGCTGGTCTTTCAAATTGAACAGAGTTGGCTAACAGTGTAGGTTCAGAGGCAGCGAGGGAGAGACGAAAAAATGTTTAAGTACAGAATGCAGGAAAGTTTCACCTTGGTCCCATATTCAGTTGACAATTAATCACTTTATTCGCACAATTACAACTTTGAATCTGAAGACGGTCCAGTTTATTTCTATATTGTTCTTTAGGCAGTCGCATTTTGAGGTTCAAATGACCTGGAAACAGTACAGATTCACCTTTGTGCGTTTGCCAGATAATTTTTATAGGTTTAGCTTCTTGAAAATTGCATCTCGAAAATTAAAATGCATTTCTGAGAATGCTTTGTCATTCCAAAATTGTTAGCTATATGCTTCCATACAAGCCAACTGGACCACATCATCCGCAAACAGCAGAAGATGCAATCCTGAGGGCACCAAACTGGACACCGTCCAAGCCCTGGCTGCGCCTCGACACCCTGTTCATGAAAATCATGGACAAAATAGGTGACAAGGTACACCTTTAGTGCAGTCCAACACAAGCTGCAAACGAATGCAACTTAGCGCCAAGACTGCGGAAACAACTCCTCCTTTGGTTGTACAAGGTTAGGATGGCTCAAACTAATGGCCCCAGAGCCCCATATTCCCTCAGCATCCCCCACAGGATACTTTTTTGGGACATGGACATAAGCCTTCTCCAAGTCTACAAAACACATGTAGACTGGATGGGCAAACTCCCATGACCCCTGCAGTACCTGTGCAAGAATACCACAGTACCATGGTCAGAATTGAACCTGCATTGATCCTCCCGAATCAGAGGTTCGACAATCAGGTAGAGTCTTCTTTCCAGCACCTTGGCATAGGCATTCCCTGGGAAGCTGAGCAATGTGATCCCCCTATACTTGGAGTACACCCTCCAGTCCCAGTTTTTGAAAATGCAAACCACCACTCCAGTCTGCCAATCCAAGGCCGAAAAACATGCTGAGTAGCTGTGATCATCAGGCCCTCAGGCTGCACTGTATTAAAAAAAAAAGACAGTATTCCGTGGTGGGAATTAATGCATGAGCTAAGAACCATGTCAGTGAGCATAGTTTTCCACTGCACCCACAATTATAAGTTAATACTCTACCATGTAAAGAAAACCGCACAATTACAAGATCCAGAAACGCCGCTGCTTTCTCTGGTTCAGTGCTCATTTAAGATGTACCGAGGGTAACTGGGAAACTGTCCTGCGGTCTGACCAATCAAAATATGAAATTTTTGTGGGAAATCATGGACACCGCGTCCTCTGGGCTAAAGAGGAGAGGGACCATCCAGCTTGTTATCAGCGCACTGTTCCAAAGCTGGCATCGGTGATGGTATGGAGTGGATTACAATGCTGAACAATATATGCAGGTTTTGGAGCTTAATGCCACCATCCAGAAAACATCTTTTTCAAGGAAGACCTTGCTTACTTCAACAAGACAATGCCAAACCACATTCTGTACTAATTAAAACAACATGGATTCATAGTAAAAGAATCCGGATGCTGACCTGGCCTGCCTGCAGTCCCGATCTGTCACCCGATGAAAATATTTAGCCATTATAACTCGAAAATATGACAAATGAGGCCACGAAGTGTTGAGCAGCTGGAATCCAATATCAAACAAAAATGGGAAAATATTTTGCTTTTGCAACTACAATAGTTGGTGTCCTCAGTTCACAAATGTTTACAGAGTGTTGTAATAAGGAGAGATGATGCAACACAAGTCTCTAAATACTGTTGACTGACTAAGTAGCAAGCTACCTTGGTAGCAAGAAACTAACTCATTGCATTCATTAAGAAATCTGACAAGCAGTCGCCATTGCAAAAGTTTTGCAATGATCCACGGCTAGAATCTGTGTACACATATATATACATACAGACACACACACATATAGTTGGAATGAAAATTATTCAACCCCCGCAGCAAATTAAGTTTACTGGCAAAATTTCAAACTTTCACCTGTCTGCAATGAACAAATCCAAAAAGAAAAATTTAAATACTTTAGCTTAACACAACAAATATTACAAGTGTCTTTTCCAAATTCAACACAAAATTCCACTTTTAATGACTACTGCAGGCTCAAAATTATTCGACCCCTCCATGACAAACATCTTTAATACTTAATAGAGCACCATTTTGGCACTATGACCAGCTGGAAATTTTATGCATAGGCAGACAACAGCTTCTGGCAGCATTCCAAAGGAAACTTAGCCCAGTCCTCATGGACAATGGCCTCCAGTTCACTAATATTCTAGGGTTTGCATGCTGCAACTGCCATCTTCAAATCCCAGCAGAGATTTTTTTTATGGGGTTCAACTAAGGTGAATGTGGTGGGCACTCTAGAATCATGCCAGACTTCTTCTGAAACCAAACCTTGGTGGATGTTGAGGAATGCTTAGGATCATTGTCTTGTTGGAAGATCCAATGAGGCCCAGGCATCAGCTTCCCTACAGACAGAATGAGATTTGAACCTTCTATACCATGGTACTTGACTGAATCCATTTTGCCCTCCACACTTTGCAGGTTTCCAGTTCCAGAGGAAGCAAGGCAGCTGCAGAGCATCAAACAGCCCCCACAATTCTTCACTGTAGGCAGGGTGTACTTTTCAGCATATGCTTCTTTATTCCTCCTGCAGACATACCACTGATTCATTAGCCCGAAATATTCCAGTTTTCTTTGATCACTCCACAGAACAGCGTCCTAAAACTTCTGTGGCTTATTTGTATGGTTTTGAGCATACTGGAGCTTATGCTTGTGGATCAGTTGTGGTGTGTGTCATGGAGCAGGGGCGGCGCCAGAGGGGAGGCCGGGGTGGCACTGAACCCCCCTGAAATCTGATTGGACACCCCAGGTGCCCTCCCAGATGATTGACATGTCACAGCAGCACGTCTTGTTGTAAGGAGCCTGTAGCATTTTGAAATCGGTAGCACTTAGTGACTTCTAGATCCCTCCTGTACAGTAGTTGGTGATGCGTACCGCAAAGAGAAGAAAAAGAATTGAAGCACTGATTACTACAACCCCACAAGTCAAGTCTAGTGTGACTTATGAGGTTTTAGTAATAGGTGCTTCAATTGAGGAAAGATCACGGCAAGGGGATGAGCAGCTTTCATGGACAGTGAAATCCAAATTCTGAAATTAGTTTTATTGTGGTTTCTGTTTTAAATTACTTTTGTTTTCAGACAGGAGCTCGTTTTTGTTGTGCTACAAGCAATGAGTATCAAGCTAACTTTAAAGGGGAACTATGCAAGTCCAGCGGAGATGCCAAGTCTCACGCATTCAGCGTTCGTCTCTCGCCTCTTAGTAGCATTCACGTTCCATTGTCAGCAATTATTCTATCAACGCGCACTGAAGAAATTCACTTGCGAAAATTAAGTCATTGTGCATTAAGTTTATCAGTTTCACATACGGTGGATTTCCCCACTCGTGACCTGGAAATCGATTATGACTCGGGAATTCTCACGCTTGTCTTTACTGAGGGATTGAAAGCAGTGGAATTGTATAAAGACTTTTCAAATGGTCTTATTTCAAATATTTTCAAATGGCCATGAAACACATGCATTGTTTCCAATCATCCAATCATCATTCCAACCATCGTTTATATTTAACGTAACATCTCATGGTGTCAACAGATAATCAGCATCAGCTTCCGGCTCCACATTAATGTCTACATTTAACTCTGGGCGTCGCGTTGAACAGGGCAAACTTTGTTAAGACTCGACTCCGTTGCCACTTATTTTTTCCACATTTCTCCAATGATTTTAGATTAATGAAACTTGCAGACTTTCAGCTAGCTAGCTGCTTCATGCTCTGTTGGCTTGAATGAAATGTAATGTGAAAATGCTTGCCTGTCAACTAGCTGAAAAGTTTAAATATTAAACTTACATCTACAGTGGAGTATTTGCACTTACTTTTTTAGTGACTTCTCACCACAACCAAAGAATTATCTTGTTCTGAAACTGCATAAGGTAGTTCATGTTAACATGGTGTCATTAGTTGTTGAAAAATTGATGCCAAATTGTGTGTGTTTTACATTTTGTACATTGTTAATAAATCATACAAATTCATGCACAAATCTTATCTGCTGTGCGCTCAAGATGTAGTTATATAATATTTTAACATTTACAGACTCCTATTGCGATTGATTGTTTGAGGAACACATTCATTGTCATAGTCTGTGGGCCCCCTGAAATAGCCTTGGCCACCCTCTGGCCTCCCCAGTGATAAAAGTTTAGCTCTGCCACTGTCTTGGAGACCTTCCACATTTAATATACGCCCAACTGTGCGACCTGAAACCTCAGTGCCTCCTGCCTCCAAGCCTTCCTGCGAGTGTCTTGTTGTCACCCGAGGGTTTTTGACCACCTGTCTCATCAGAAATCTGGTGGCAGCCATTCATAGCTTCCTCTTTCTGCCACATCCTGGTACTGTAGCCACTCTTCCTTTAACTCTGAACTTGCGAACTATGCTTACAACTTTATCTCTATGAACATTCAGTGCCTGTGGTACCTTTTTGTATCCTTCGCCTTGTTTGTGCCAGGCAATGATCTCTATTAGCTTTTTGGACAATTCTTTTGACAGCCATAATTCTGATATGCAATCAAATGGCACTGTCAACAAACCCCTAAGTTTAAGTAACCCCTAAGTAGGTTTAAAAACCAACGTCCCAGATAAACAGGCAATCAGCTTCTGGAGTGGGCACGCACGCTGTAGGGAGACACTGGTCCTTTTATGATTCGTCATTTTCAACATGATCACACCCACACGACCTCCTTCAACCTTAATTAGCAGATTCTGTTCTATGAACGCTGCAAGTACACAGTTTGGCATGGGGCGTACTTAGTTAAAACCACATTATACTGCTGTGTAGGTGATTGCATATTACTTGACTCTTTAGAGCATATAGCCATCTAGCCAGCTAACATTAGTTAAGAAAAATCTTCGGAAATAATCGTCATGTTTATAATCGTCACTAACTAGCTGTAACAGCGATTGCCCTTGAACTAGCTAACAAGCTAACGAACTTCCCAAAAATCTAAAAGTACAATTAGGATTCATGAAAGCACCACAAAACAAATCAGATAAGTTTATACTAATTACAGCTGGTTAGTGAAGTAACGACAAAAACCTAAATATATCGCTGAAATACAACAATTATTTTCAAAGATTTTCCTTAGCTCACGTTAGCTAGCAAGCTAACGAAACCTCTACATAATGTAAAGAATACAGTAATACACAATTTCAAATACATGAGAGTATAAAGCAGTCTAATTACCATGATGCAATCAAACTGCAAGTCATTTAGTTAGTCCACCCAATAAACAATTTTATTATAATATCAATTTGTCCTTTACTCTGAACTTGCTGCTGCGAGTCAGCAGTTACTGACTAACTTTAACTAGATAGGTACGTAACAACATGGTGTGGGTGAGATCGCATTGAAAGTGACCAATCTAAAAAGCGTGCATGAATGACTTTAGACACTCTATGAACATGAACACACTGCGGTCCTTATTGATGGAAATAATTGCTAGTGCCATGAAGGGCAATACAACTCATGAAATAGAAAATCAATGATTGCAAGTACTATGTATTTAATATGGCACCCAAAACGTTTTTTACTGTTCACTATCAAAGGAAACACTATAGTTTTTGCAGATGGATGCCTTAAAACCCAGAAACTACCAGGAGCACTGCCCCCTGATCCTCCGGCAGGGCATTATTGCTGGACCCCACCAGGGGCCCAAAGGTGGGCCTTTGGACCCCACCCAATTTGGCTTGCTCGCTTCGCTTGCTCGTTAGAATCTCCCTGATTTATGAAATTCAATGTTGGCAGCTCTGCATTTGAACAAGTATCTCTTCATCCTCTCAGCTGTGATACATACAATGCAGAGACAGATAGTAACCAGGCTCAGTGACCATAGACAAGCCACCAAGCCGCTGAGGAAGGAAGATACTTAAAATTACAGACACTCAAGGAGGAAAGAACAATTTAGTCATTATTTAAAAATGAAAATGTACTTTTTTGGAGGTTTTTTGCTTTTTTTTTTTTTTTTTTAATTAGACACATTTATTTTGAAAAAAAAATTATAATACAAAGTAGACAAAGAGAAGTGATTGTTAGTTTATGAGCTTGGTTAGGGTGTGGTTTGGGGTTTGACCCAGAGAGTGCTACTAAAACCAGATAATTTCTAAAAGAGTAGTGTACTTAGCCCAGGCAGTGACCAGTGAGGGCTGCTGAATCAGGCTGATGATGGATGATGATGGATCACTGATCAAACAGGGATTTCATGCATGTTTAACCTTTTCCCTGCCACGTCAACGTATTGCTCATCAATTAAATCAGACAGTTGACAGCAGTCCCTGAATGAAGATGGGTATAAACCTGACCTGGTCTCTGTTTCTGCCTAATCAGAGCTCAGAGGCCAGAGCGTTGACCATGCATCAGTACTCTGTTAGCTGTATTTAAGTTATATCTATGCAAACTCTTTTTCTGCCTCAGACCTGTGTCAAATACAAAGAAATATAATTACAGTACTTATGAAATTAAAATTATTGTAATACTTTGTTCAGAGTATTGCTTTATTGAACTGGCAGCCAGAAGTTAATATTTGCTGCCGAGAAGCTTATAACATCTTTATGATACTTTGCAGGTTATTTTGCACTTGTGAGAATTTTATTTTGCTGGATTTATTAGTTCATTGGGGTGTTTATCTAGCTTACGATTGACACAGGGAACTACATGAATGTGTGTCTACCATAAAAGCAGGTTTGCAACAGTTTACCATTGTGGAAATTGCAATGATTTTCCAGAATAGTGGACATTAATTCCATGGGCCCAATTTTTCATGCTCTATGTTTTAGGACTCGTACGCAGACAGATCACAACATCCATTTATATTTTCCTCCACCCATACAGATTGACAGGCAATTTCCTGCCAGCATTACAAGGATCTGGTTGGAGACATGCATATTGTGGGCTTAGTTTGATTCCAGGGGGTGTTTTCCATATTAAAAGGCATCAGTGGAAATGTCATTTAAACAATGACAAGGAGGGCAATATATGGTATTTTATTGAAACATGTCATCAGTGTGGCGCTTGTGTGCTATTTCTAATTGCCACCTTCCCACAACTGCAGCTGTATATAAGGGCATGATTGAATGACACGGTTTGTCAGTTTGTGAGGTAAAGTCAGACTCAAAAGTCGTGTGTTTGCAGGATTTTATTTGATTTTACCCTCTAAATTTGGAACAATAATTTTTGGTGTACAAAATATGTGCTGTAGCATACACTTGCATTGCTTGGCAGAGTACGTGGAATGCATAATGCCTTGGAGGCCAGCATTTTCTGTTGGAGTATTCTATCAGGGGCTCTGAATGGCTCACAGTTAAGACATTCATCTGAGAATTTGTGTTAGGGTATTCGAATCTAAGCCTCTTCATTACCGAAAATCTGCATGGGCATGGCAACAATTCGGTCAGTCTTCTTAAGATAATAGGGTTAAGCCGGTCAAAAGTTAGTCTCATCACTCTCCGAGTTTGCCAGGCGCATGTCGCTGTGAGTAAAACTGTTAGCAATGTTGGTCAGTGGATGACCTCTGCAATAGAGCCACTATAAAGCCAAATGTTTCATTTTGAAAAATTTCAGTACTTGACAGTTTTTTGGGAATCTTATTAAACTTCTGGTCATCCCTGGTGCACAGAGGATGAACACCATTGTTTTGTATGAACCTACAACCTTTGCTGTGGCACCATCACCAGGTCAAATTTTACATTTTAAAATTCAATAACTCAAACAGATTTATTGGCAATCAAGTCACACTTGTGATCATTTTTGGTGCATAGAGAAAGGCTGTTACTGATGTTGGTCACCTCTATGACCTTTGCTGTAGTGCCATCAGCCGGCCAAACTATTGATTTTTAAATGGCAAAAACTCAAATACAGCAACTTTAAAAGCAAAGAAAACATTTGTTTCAGCTCTTACCTAATAATGGAATATGCTCCTCTCGTTCCATAAATATTTTTTGCTAATTTTTGTACCTTCAATGCATCGAGAAATCAAACATCAAGGCCTCTATCTTACGCCCAGCGTACACGTAACGCAAATGTCTTCGCTACTTTCTGATCGACGCAGACACCATTTTTCCGTCCAGCGCCCAATTTGCATTAATAGAGAGTGCAATAGCACCAAACCAGTTGCGCCCATGGGTGTGTTGGTCTTAAAATGAGGTGTGGTCTGGCGCATTTAAGTCGCTTTGCTATCTTGACACTGCAAAAATTGATCACGCTATTGACCAACAGAAACCTGGTCTAAAGTCATTGACCAGTTTTTGACTGCAAATTTCAGCGGGCATAGTCAGATAGTATCATATAGCTTTGTAAGTGAGTGCCCAATGCACTTACACTCTGCTTGTTACATTCTACACATGCAGGGACACACAGCAGTGCCCACTCATGCAAACGATTGAAAATAAAGGGATTACGATATGAAAGATTATTGTCAAGATATTTAAAAAATGCATGTCAGAATCGTTAGTACAGCCGATGTCATCCGAGCATGCTGTGATGCTGGCTATTTAATTTACAAGTGAACCTGTTCCATCAGGTCATTCGGATTCAACGTGAGGTTACTCGTGTGTTTTTACTCTATCGCAAAAACACAAACTGTAACAGAACAAATGTTTAAATTGCTGAAAAAACACTTCAGATCTTTGGATAAGTCATGTATGGGACAACCTTTTGTCCACAGTCATCTGAAAAGTCCATTTTGAATCTGACCTGATTCATTATTACAGTGCCTGCAACCCTCCTGTCCTGCTTCTATTATCAAATACAAAGCTCTGCATTTCATTTGAAATGTCTTCATTTGTATTTACAGTCTGGCCGACAAACGGTCCCTTCTTTAGCGGCAAAAGCAAAGGATGACGTTATTTTCATTGTCTAAAATTAATCAAAATATCTCCATAGATCTGACTCGATCTTCAATTGTCAGCCAAGCGGAAGCAAGTTCTTTTCACTCCTGTGAGACATTATTGAAGGGTTTACGGTGGCATAATCAAAATAGCATTGTTCTCATCTCTTTATCGCAGGCTGTTTTTCTCACTAGTTATTTGCCAAAATCCTTACGTATATCAGTCGGTTGAGTAAGATGTGATGCGAGATCAGTGAGACACCAAAAAGTTTTGTCCACCAATCTTTGTCCATGTCATGATCTTGCCATGCCTCTTGTTTCTCCTTCTCCAGGTGTTGCCCCTCATGTCTTGATTTTTCACCCTTTATCTGGATGCGGTGGAAGTTGGCTGGCAGACAGTGTCTCAAGTTCTTGTTCATGTTTGCAAGTTTTGTTGCCAAGTTTCTGCTCAAGTTCTAGTTCATGTTTCCAAGTCTCGTTCAAGTTCATGTTTGCAAGTCTTCTTATTTATTTTTGTTCTTGGATTTCTGCCTGGAGTTTCCAGTGGTTTTTTGTTCTTGCCGTTTTTGCTATTTTGTTCATAGCTCTGTGAAGCTCTACTTAGTTTGTGTTTTGCAACCCTTTGGGCCGAGTTTTTTGTTGGCCCTCGTGCCTGTTTGCTTTTGTGTTAATAAATTCCTTATTCCCCATCACCTCGCTCCTGGTGTCTACCTGATCTCGCATCAATAGGTTACTCACAACAGTCCTTTACATTTTTAAGGTCCCGGATTACGAACACGGGGACTCGGGGTGATGGGACGCAGCTCTAACTGCAATACAGTCAGGGTCTGTATGGAGAACAGGTCTCATTTTAGCTCTATACAATGATTCTCCCAATCTTTTTCCAGTCCTTATTTTTCCGTGCCATTTGTACATGGAAAGATGCTGTCTCAGACAGGGTAACAGCATTGAAAAAATATTATTTATTTGTTTAATATAATCATTATTATTTTGCATCTAACTTAGCAAATGGGGACGGGGCAATTTCTTAATTCACCCTTGTCCAGGTAGTTCTGAAATGGTTATGCTACGCTCCAAGCCGGATGGATGACTCTGGACGCCAGACAGGACAGGAGCGAAGAATAATACTGAATAAACTTGTTTCAACAAACTAATGACATTTTTTCGTATCATTTGTCCTGGCTGTAGATAAAGCAGAAAAAAAAGATTTTTTTAAAATCAACATGGAAGTATTGATCATAATTTGCTATTGTATAATATAGGTTGAAATACGAATGAAGTCCCGTTGTTCTCTTGTTTTAATTTGAATGTTTCAATAATATTTAAAAATCATAGTTAAATATTTAGCTAAATGTTTTATAAATTCAGTTAAATATTAAGCCTAATGTTTCAAACATTTAGTTATATATTATGCTAAATATTTCGTACATTTAGTTAAATATTTGGCTAAATGTTTCATACATTTAGTTAAACATTTAGCTAAATGCTTTATACATTTAAGTAAATGTTTTATAGTTATATATTTAGCTTAATGCTTTATACATTTAGTTACATATCTAGCTAAATGCTTCATACATTTGACTAAATGTTTCATACATTTAGTTATATATTTAGCTAAATGTTTTATACTTTTAGTGATATTTAGCTAAATGTTTTATACATTTCGTCAAATTGTAAGCTGAATGTTTCTTACATTTTGTTAAATCTTCAGCTAAATGTTTCTTACGTTTAGCTAAATGTTAATACATTTAATTAAATGTTTACACACTGACCTATATAATAGAAACCAGTGAATAATAAAACTTAGATATTTAACCATATATATATATGTAGTATAGTTTTAACTATATATATATATATATACATATTTAGTATCCTTTTAACTATTATATATATATATAGTTATATATAGTTTTATATATATATATATATATATATATATATATAATTCTGGAAAAGCACATTTAACATTTACGCTTGCCACTTCAAGGTTTAAAAATGTGGGGAAAATGAACATTTCTTTCACTAAATGTGAAAAAAAAGGATATTTTTTGTTATATGTGGGGAAAAAATGCAGTGAAAAATAGCATTAAATGTTCCATTCGGCACTCCACATCAGACCTGCACTTATTGTTAAAATAGGGCTCCAAACCCCTAAAATACTCGCAAAAACTCATTAGTACTGTCATTCCACATATTTTAGCCAATTAAAAACTACTTCTTGCGGCAAATGTCCTCGATGTTATGATGCAAATTGACAGCTGATCTATATAAAATGTTACCAAATTAGTCTTGATTATCACTCGTGCTGCAGCTTAATTTTACACAGAAAGATCAAGGTTTGATATTTCCTATCAGTATTAGAACCTGAGCAGCAAAATCTGTCAAAATGACGGGAAATTTGGATCCACCAACAAAGAGTCACCGGTTATGTTCTGTGCAGTTTTTACCCAGTTCTTTCAAGGAGCATGTTTACGCAAGATATGGAATTGAATTGCCCAGTAAATATCGGAAGATTTTGAAGAAAGATGCCATGCCAACAGAATTCACTCATCGGCAGCCCCCCAAAACCAAACAACTGTCAGCTTTAACAAGGCTGGAGAAACAACTGCATCAGCCACAGATAGAAAAGGGAAATTCTCCAAATCTTATGCCAAATTATAATTTGCAATTGAAGACACAGCTTCTCTCCCCCATGCGATCTAACAGCAACAAAATAATGGGTTAAATTCAGTACACAAAAATAATTGAATTATAAGCAGGCTTACGTTTTACAAAAGATAAACTGATCTGGAACTTTTGCCCTACCTTTTCGGCACATCAGGTGATCTAACCTGCGCTTCATGATTGTTTCAATTCCCAAAATGAAATAAATGACCATGCGAAACTGCTTTATGCAATGTGATAGCTCCCAAGCCCTGAGAAAACAAGTGTTTGCCACTAACATGGCAATATCCCCCGCCGCCTCAATTTTATGTGTCCATACGGACAGACGTACGTATGTACGGCCAGACGGGCGGAGCCCAATGCTATATCCCCCGCTTCGCGCTAATCGCGCAGCGGGGGTTAATAAAAGCGTGAGAAGTCCAGGCTCATAATCGGATTCAATGCTTCTAGAGATGAAATTTACTGAAACGCATGTGAAACTGAAAAACATCTATGCACTAGGACTTCAATTCTTTGTGAGAATCTACATGTTCATTGAAAAATGACTGTTCTGCATTATGAAATATTGCGTAATGAAATATTACCTTTCTCTCTCGGTACAGCGTGGATTGATTGAAAAGTGGGACTTGGAAATGAAATATAACTTTGCTTGCCAAATAAACATTTTCAATCATTTCTTTTGTTATTAAGTTTAAGACTGCTGACTGCAGCGTGAGAACATGATATGCCACTAAAAAGCATGAGCCTTGACGGGTGTGCAATTTTGAATAACGTTGATTTAAATGCACCAAATTAGTCATCCAAATTAATGATTTTCGTCTGACCTTAACAGGAAGAACTAGCAATGCCACACATCGTGAGTGTTTTCGAAGTGCGTGTGTTGTAATTTTAGAATATGTTTGAGAACTAGTCAGGACTAATAATTGCTTTAAAGGGATGTATCTGAGCCTCCTAATTTTCAGTTCTGGTGCTGGCCCTGGGGAGAATGTTTTAGTTTCCCCCTGCTTTCAGATTCAAGTTGCTGGATTGTAATTTGCTCTTCGTGCTTAGAATCAATCAGAATTTCCTAGTAGAAAATATTTATCATTTGAATGTTAATCTAACCTTTAATGATGGTAATTTGTGGTAGCCTTCCTTTTTACTAAGTTAATTCAAAGAAGTTTTGAAAAACTATGCTATGCAAAGCTATGCAGGGTCAAAGATTGGGACAGTGTTCAAGTTGTCCCAGTTCAAGTTTGTACCTTTGTTCAGTTCAATAGGAGCAAGCTCCCAAACCTAACTCAGTGTACAGGATCTGGACCGCATACTTCTTCCCTTTGTCCAAGTCTATTCCTCCATCCATTTTGTGAGGAATAAACTCCCAATCCCTCTACAGTCATCAGGATCAGAACCAATTCTTTCCCTCAAGCTTTTCCATCATTCTTGCAGCCAGTTTGGCTCTGGCGAGGTGTGCTCTCCTCCTGACAGTCATCCCATAAAAGGCACTGGCCAGAGATTGGCTTTGCCTTGCTTCACCCACAACTTCTGAACTGAACTGAAGTTTATACGGTCAATAAACCTTACTATTGGATTGTACTGTGCCTAAGCGCTTGATTCTTTATCTGGATCTTAACACAATACAATAAACATTTTGTCCAAGATCATTCCTTGGAAGTCAGTTTATCAAATTCTGTTCTGTGTGTTTTCTGAATCCTAGTTTATTGGGGTGGCAGGGTGTAATTGGCATCGTCTTGAATATTTTGACTATTCGGCGCATTACAATGACCAACAACCTCTGGTAATCAAAGTCATTTGGAGTATACCATTATGAGTTTAAAATGAGGCTCTGAGGTTCATTGCTGTGAAGTACATGATTTACACTATTTCATTGTCCAGGGTCATGACAAATGGAAGCCCTAACTGTTTTGAATTGTAATGAGAACTGGACTTGATTTACTATATTAGTGAATTAAGGGAGGTCCACAGTGATGTTTCTCTGCAAACACATTTGTGTGTTAAAAAATGAGAGTTTGGCCTCAAAGTCTGCCTTCTCAAGACATGCAGCCTGAAAAGAACCAAATGAAAACTACTAATAATGATTAAACTAATAATAATTTAATCAACTTTTATGAGACACTTTGCACTGATACAGTGGTTTGAATGGATTTTACTGCGTGAGTAGGAGTGTTTAATTTTGTATGTACTTGCTCATAATTGAATTACTCAGTCATTTTATTATAGGGCTTATTCAGCATATCCTGTTCAACCCACCCTAGTCAGTTAATTGCAGCTTCCTTTACTTAACTATTCCGGATGGTGAAGAGAAACAGCCGGCTATAATGATATAGCAATTTCTTATGAGCTAAATTGCATAGTGAACAGAGGTAGAACACCATGCTAATACCATGTTTCCTGCCTCTTCCATTTGGCGTCAGCATGATGTTGCTTATGATTCATGATACAGTCACCTGTTTAGGAATCAGTATTTTAATATGTCATAAAAAGTGGGAGATTAACTATGCATGAATTGGTAGAAAAGCCACAATGACACAAATTTGATTGAATAATGGAGGCTATGAATAGACTTAGCACATTGTACATATCAGAGTAATTTAAGGCAACAATGCCCTTTGAATTCTCCAGATTTTTACAATGATTGGGTGCTATGACATTGATTACAATTTGCAATGGGAGTAAATTAGACATGAGTCCCAATGCTCTGAAGTGGTGAGACAAAAATCCCGTATTTCAAGGGCCAGAACCATTGGTTGCAAATGTACTGAGTGCTCATGAAAACATCCAGACAAGGAGGAAGTCCTGAGCAATCACTGTGGCCTGTTTGTTGCAGAAAATAATGGCAATTCAGCTTTTGCCAGTAATTGTGGTCAAGACATTTTGACCTGACTCTCTGTGTATTGTGACTGAGATGGATAGGGGGCTGGGCATTATAGTTGTCCCCAGAGGGGATGTTAGATCCACTCACAGTCTCTGTGATGGGATGGGGGCCACACCATCACCACCACCTCTGCTGTATGTGCCTGACGTAGTCTTTCGTTGTGAAATTCACTGTCTCCCCCAACAATGCTGTTGGTGAACTCAGCCTAACTGCTTTCGGCCCCTCAAAGAAACTGACAAATGGCTGACCTCCTTCTCAGACTCTGGAGTGTTTCCTCTACAAACAGAATTTTAAGTACAAAATAATTGGGACAAAGTGTAAATTGTGAATAAAATCAAAATGCAATGACTTTCAGATAAAATGAGCCAATGTGTTATTTACAATAGAACATAGATAACATTTCAAATTTTGAAACTGAGACATTTTACATTTTTATCCACAAAATAAGCTTATTTCTAAATTTCTGGCTATAATAGGTCTCAAAAAGGTTGGGAGACAAAAAGGGGCTAAACAAAGCAATTAATATATCAGAGAATGAGCTGAAAGAATATTTAGCAAGTAATTAAGTTAATTGGCATCAGGTGTGTAACATGATTGGCTATAAAAGGGATGTCTTAGAGAGGCTGAGTCTCTTAGAAGTAAAGATGGCCAGAGGCTCTCCAACCTGTGAAGGCTTGCGTAAAAAAAATTGTGGAATACTTTAAAAACAATGTTCTTCAACGTTAAATTGCAAAGGCTTTGAAGGTCTCATCATCGACAGTGGATAACATCATCAATAGATTCAGAGACTCTGGAAAAATCTCTGCGCGTAAGGGACAAGGCCGTACACCTTTACTGGATGCCCTTTATCTTTGGGCCTTGAGACGCCACTGCATCACTCACTGGCATGATTTTGTCAATAACATTACTAAATGGGCCCAGGAATACTTCAAGAAACCACTGTCTGTGAACACAGTCCGCCGCGCCATCCACAGATGCCACCTAAAACCCCATCATGCAAAATGGAAGCCATTGTTGAGCATGATCCAGAAGCGCCACTGTGTTCTGTGCGCCAAGGCTCCTTTAAAATGGACTGTAGCAAAGCGGCAAAGTTTCCTGCGGTCAGATGAGTCAAAATTTGACATTCTTGCCGGAAATCATGGGCGTTGTGTCCTCTGGGTTAAAGAGGAAAAAGACCACCCCTCCTGTTATCAGCGTTCAGTTCAAAAGCCAGCATCTCGGATGGTATGGGGATGCATTGATGCATATGGTGCGGGACACTTGCATGTTTTAAAAAGCACCATGAATGCTTAAAAGTTATATAAAGGTTTTAGAGTAACATTTGCTCCCCTACAGATTGTGAGGTACAATTCAGGAACCACTCGCGAGAGACAGAAATCCAAAAAACGTATGCCTTTAATGGTGCCCGAGTCAAAGCCAAAAAACACAGGAATTGCAAAGCCACAATACAAAATCCAAAAACAGTGTTGACTAGACAGGCAGGGGTCAGATTCAGTAAGGCAGATGCGCAGAGGTACAAAAACGATAAGCAAAAAGTCGTAGTCGATGAACAAAGCCAAGGGTGATACACAGGGCATCCAAACACAGAAATCGTGGTCATACAAAAATGAGTCGAAATCCAGAAAGGCAAAAATAATACAAAAAGGGCAATGGCAAGAATCAAAGTCGGACAGTCCAGTAGAAGAGAAACAATATTCAATGGCATACAAGGCATTCTGCACGAAGAAATATTGATGTTCTGACAAGAGCTGCGAGTGAAAAGACTGCTTAAATACACACAGGGAAGGTCACATGCTATACAGGAATCAGGTGTAGAGAATCAGACTAATTACAATGGGAGAATCACATGAGAGAAGCCCAAACCACGAAAAATTAGTGAAAGACAAAACAAGAACGGGAATCACACAAACAGCCTATGACATTTAAACAGCTCCGGTCCAGGAGTTCGACGTGCACAGATAACGAGTGCAGGAAAGTAACTAAGCACGTGCAAGAGATCTCGCTGAAACTCAGGAGAGGATAGAAACAGCTGAGCGAGAGGTGGAGATTAGAACAGGGCGAATGCTAAGAGTGAATTAGCCCAAATTAGTAGTGGTGCAACTTTACATATTAAACTAGAGTGTTCGTTAGTAAGTTAGTAATCTTATATACATGGATTAGTTGTGTTAGTAGACTATGATACAAAATACAAATGTTAGTCTTGTTAGTAATCAGAACAGAAAGAAGAAGGAAAAAACAAAATTAAAAGGAATATTTTAAACACCGGAATTCATTTCAATCACCCGAGTTCAGTGGGCACGCAGACAGGGAAGACGGACTGAACCAACTAGATCACAAGACAGGGGAGACAAGTTCAATGGAACTGAGGAATGAACTAAAAACTTGAGTATAACAATAACCAAAAAGAATAAATAAAAGACAAAATCATGAACACAGAACCTGAACATAAACATGACCAAAAACCATAACCATGACACAGATGACATCTATTCCAGGGAAGGCCTTCTGTATTTCAGCAGGACCTGCAGTCCTGATCTTTCACCGATTGAGAACGCTTGGAGCATAATTAAACGAAAAGTCCGTCAAAGGAGACCCAAAGTCTGGAAGCCTGTATTAAACAAGAGTATATCAAATTCCAATGGCTAAATCAAAAAACTTGTCTCATCAATGCCTAGATGCCACCATTCTGTGTTAAAAAGAAGAGCGGATAGTACACCATGGTAATCAGGCCCCTGTCCCGACTTTTTTGAGACCTGTAGCAGCCATCAAATTTGAAAAGAGCTCATTTTTAGGTAAAATTGTAACATTTCTCAGTATCAACATTTGCTATGTTATCTCTGTTCTGTTATGAATAAAATACTGTTTGGTGTGATTTGAAAGTTATTGCGTTTTGATTTTATTCACAATTTACACTTTGTCTCAACTATTTTGGAATTGGGGTTGTAAATGTCTGTGCTTGCAGACAGTTTTATGTTTATATTGGTTTATTTAAAAAAAAAAAAACCTTTGTGCTGGTGTGCTCTTTGCTACTCATTTTCCTGCTAAATCAAGCTCAGCTGGGTATTTTGTAACTTTTATTAGCACCTGCAATACTGGTTCCACAATTATTGCTACTGTGGTTGCACCATCACGAGTTTTAGTGCAGTACCATACAATCTAAGATCCAAGCACTCGTGAACACCGAAGTGCAAATTTCACAAACTTTCTTGTGCATTTCTGCCATTGAAATAAAATCATATATTTCAGCACTTGACCAGAGATTTGAATCATAAACAATGCCGAGCCTTTACTCAGAAAAGTGTTTGCATAATTGCTGCACAGTTTTATGCAAAATAATTTTCTATTATAAATCAATCTGCAACAGTCACCTGAAATGTATGGGTGACAATTAGAGACAATAAAATTTAACATATTGTTCCTCATATCTCCATACTTGCTTTATTGCACACTATTGAAAGATGTGACTATTGTAGGCCTCGTTCATTGGTTGTGTGCTGAACCTCATTAAGCTGCAAATAAAGCAGACAGTGCTGGGCAGCAGGCCAAATTGTAACCATCAGGCATCTACAGAAGTTTGGACTTTAAGTATACTGCAACTTTGGTGTATTGTAAATCGCATAATTACAATTTTTTTTAGGGTTGGAATGGTTGGTTATATACAAGTACTGTGCAAAACATTGCAGGCAAGCATTGTAATTATATCTCAGATTTCTATTTTCAAGTAGCACCCACCATACAATCGAAAAGTGTGAAAAGACTTTTAAAAGACTGAAGTGTTAACACCCTCTCATAACTAAAAACATTGTGTCAAAACGTCACAGTGTTTTTACCCACAGTCAGTGAGATTTTGTAGAGACCGGGGATCTTCCAGAGCACATCTATTGGTTGTTGACAATATTAACATTGTTGCACTTCACTATTTGCGTGAGGCAAAATTAGTGACTTGCAATAATGTTAAAAATAAGATTTTATCTGAACATCAAGATGAGCAGACTGAGTCAGAATGAGTTCCGTAACAACCTCACAAATTTCTGGAGATTTTATTGCAATTCTGGAAATTTGTCTGTGACAGTGCAATCATTTCACACTAGTTATTTGGTGTTAGGCTAGTATGAGATAATAATGTTTTAAAAATGTATAAGAATTTGTATTATTATTATTATTATTGCAAAAATATAAATAATTAAAATAATTGGTACTTGTTTCTCTGCTTAGTCATGCACTGTATTAAACTCAGGAGTTGTTCCTATCATTTTCATATCTAAATAGTTTGACTTTGCGCAGCAAACTTTCACCATCAAGTCAAACAAGGGATTAGCAGGCATCTCCTTGCAAATGTTAATAATCAACCACTGTATATGGATTCCCATTTTTGCAGAGTGGAGCATGTCTTAAATTAGCGTCATGGCCAAAACTGCAGCTACACCAGAAAAGCCCACCCCGGATGACAAATTTTCTGCCTCATTTCAGTTTACCTCTATCACATGAGTAACTGGTACTTCTCGCCTAGAGCCAGGCGATTCTCCATTCTCCGACCACATCACTGTCATTCTTTTGCTTTCTGTCTCTTTCCTACACCATTTCCCTCTCCATGTCAGAGGTGTCTGATGGCTACAGCTCTCCCACACTAATTTCTCTCTCTTACACTCACATACACACACACAAAGTAACTAATGGACTGCCTTGCCCCTCCCTCCATCTATGACTGGTGAGAGGAGGGAAGGAGGCTACAGCTCAGTGTCCCGAGGGCCCTGCCTAGCTGCTGCGGCTCAATAGCGCAGTGCCTGCCTGGTAGCAGAACCCTAAGTGCTGGTGAGGGAAGGAAGTGTGTGGGACCGGATCTGTGCTGTATCCACGAGGACTCTGTCATGGCAGCATGTGGTGCTGGGTGCTGGCCGGCCCTGGCACTAGTGCTGCTGCTTTTTTGCCAGGTGCCTCCAGCTCGGTGTGGATGCCCAACATCCTGTAGGTGCTCCTTCGCCGCACTCCACTGCCTGGAGCCTAACAGCGTGGCCAGCATCCCAGTGCTGGCACCACTGGAGAGCGAGAACATCACAGATATGTGAGTCCCCTGCTTCATTTCCAGACAGTAATAGTCATTGGGGCCAGTTCAACTACACGCACCTTTTCTTAGTTTGATGAACTCTTGTATACTGTATATACAACTTTTTCAGCCTTTCCATGCGGAGGCATTAAAAATATGGCAGTCTTTGACAGAACAAATATACAAGCATCCGGTATGATGATATTCTAATTAGATTGTTGCTACTGTTTTTTAGGTTTCATTCCTAGTTTTGCGGGACAGCCAGTACCTTATGAATGTCCTTGGGAGGAGCTCCATATGTTGTGTGTGATGCAATTAGAGGTGATATATATGATGGCTCTTACATTGGGATGAATCATTTTCATTACCAGGAATGTTGTCTTTGTGAGCCTCTTCTCATGCAGTATAAAGTGATCTATTTGGGATAATTTTTTCAGGGTAGTGGTTAATCATTAACTTGTCACTTGTTGATGCTACTCAGCGACAACTGGGCAAAGGTCAAGAGGGAAAAGAAGTAGAGTTCATTTAAGGTGATTGATTCTTATACATTTTCAAGGTGGGTTGACATGGTTCACAATCATGTTTTCCCTTCTATATGAATACTGGGCCAGGGACAGGCTGGCATTGTGGAATATTCTGGTGTACCCAACAGCTGTCTAAATCTGGATTTTTAAAATATTTTTGCAAATAATTCTGCAGCTTCCGCAGATAAAATTTTTGTTGGGTCGGGCTATGTTAAAAAAAAAAACACAAGTACTTCTACAGGACATTAGCAACGCCCAAACATTATGGATTGCTTCAGGGAAGTAGTTTGAGTTTTCAGTACTGCAAAATATGCTGGGTATTCAGATAGTTTGATGGCTGCATGAGAGATTATTTAAGCATATTTGAATCAAACATGGCGCAGTGTTTTGGCGATCTCTGTCATTTTCCATTCATTATTTTTTCATATACTATGAGACTAGAGTTCATAAAGGGCTACTGGACACTGATAATCTAAGAGAGCTGAGATTGTCCGTATGTCATCCTAACACTGTTTTACGGAGCTCATATATCAGATAAAAAGTTGACTTTTTACAATGTCTACAATGACTAGATTATATGTGCTGATTGTGATAAGTCTTGTAGAATCAATATATCTCAAATGGGAAGTTTTTTTTATTAAATTATTAATAGATGGGTACTTTGACATAAGTTAACATTGTCTCCTGAAATTTATTATTTTTGTTATTATTATTAATGAAATGAGAACATCACGATCAGTCAGTTCATTCTGTCGGCTCCTGTCATATGATATGTTAATTGATTGGTTTCATTAACTTCTATCGCTTTTAATCAATATTTATGCACTACTTTGTGCATTTCTCCAATTTATAGATAATTTCTGGTGTTCCATCCTATGTAATTCATATAGACTGCTCTGGAATTTTGCAAAAATTGACCACAGGTAGTTTTAGCTTTTAATCAAATATCATATTGTTAATAAATACTTATTATACTTATTATACTGTACTAAACTGAAACATTATAGTATTTCTTCTGAGTTGGCTAGGTATCGCACTGCAAACCTGAGTGTCCATTAATCCACATCAAACTCAATCCACACAATCTAATTTGAATTCTCAAACTTGAGCACATATCGGTTTTGCACAGTTTGTGCTTGTGTTCAGTAAGCTCTAAGAATACGCCATCGATAAGAAATGAGTGGGAAGCGGAGACTCTGCCCTGGGACTGGGGTGATATCGATATCCTGCTGGTTCATCTGTTAGTGCAAACAGTCCCATTCTGTGACAACTTACTTAGTATGGAGAGCAGTCAGGACTCAGGAGAATTCAATGATCTTTTCACTGCTGGCACTGCTATAAGATGCTGTGCCAAGCCTGACACCCACATTCATGCAGTGCAATTCAAGCAGCAAAATGAAAAAGACATGCTTTCACTGGCAAGGTGGGCTTCAACTCTGCATTAATGAAACCCTTATGAAACATGGTGTCTTGATTTCCTTAACAGTTGTCTAACACACAATAGTCCACCAATGTCTGGCAATATATATATTTTTATATCAGAGACTGCATTTGAGACCATTAATAGGGTATGTTCTTGTTGAAATCATTCTAGAAATTTCAGTGGTTTTCATGTCCTGGGGGGGACATAAAACATATGGTGCTACTGGGTATTGTATGGAGTATTGTGCTATCTGGTACTGTTCAATACACCTTAATGTATACTAGTACTGAAAAGAGAGGGAATCCCAGGCTGTCGAGCGTGTTGATTTTTTTTTTTCAATTTTCCAATTACTTCGTTTCACAGAATTTACACTTGTAACATATAAAAATTCCAGCAGTGCCACTGCGGCACTGACAAAACATTTTTCTGCATTAAGATGTTCCATTTTTCTTGACATCTGTTGTTGAGCAGGGGAGACTAGGGTCCGATTAGCCGTGGGGACCAATGAGCCATATCACTATTTTGCGATCAATCGATGACAGAGCTGCTTAAAATAGGCAAAATATTTGACCATTGACTGATGAGTCATGGGGATAAATGAGCCATATCACTATTTTGCCTATTTTAAACACCTTTAGCATCAATTGATCGCAAAATAGTGATACGGCTCATTGGTCCCCATGGCTCATCGGACCCCAGTCTCTCCTATGCTATTCTTTGTTCCTAAGTCTACGGCAAGCAAGCCATTTTGTCAATAATTGTGTGTGTGTGTGTGTCTGTGTGTGAGTGTGCACGCGTTTGTATAGCTTTAACTGTAGAAACCATAGCAATGCATGTGAGAACTGTCTTTTTGGGACATTTAGGGTTTAAAGGATATTTTGGGTGGTCCCCACAGTGGAGGATTGCGGTAAATTGGTTAAATCAATGGTTATGATTGCAGTTATAGTTCAGTTAAAGTGTGTGTTAGGGTTAGGGTTATGCATAATTTGGTTACAGTTAGTGTTCAGGAAAAGCTGTGTGATATGAATGTCGGTCAGGACAATGTCCTCTCAAGTATATCTACTCATATGTGTGCGTGTGTGTCTGAGTGTGTTTGTGCTAAAATGTGTGGCTGTAAAAGCTAACACTTCTCAGTGTTTGTGAAATGGGCAGAGCATAGGGAAAACATATCTGCCCTGGGGAACTAAAATGGAGAGCACATGTCCATTATCAGCGAAGCAGAACCTGAGATTCATTGTACATTATATTTTGAATCTAATTTAGAGAATTGCCAGCAAATGCCCGCTTGAGAACAAGAAATGAAATATCACCAATTTGGCTCAATCCAATGTGCCTGTGCAAGTTGTGATTCGTGTTCCACCTGCCCCGTGATTAAATTACAACTTTACTGGTCGTCGTTCATAAATGAATTTTGTTGTCCTTATTCCTGCGTACGTAAAGCACTCATGCTCCAGCACATTGAAACCATATTACCTGTTTCTCACATTGTCATATTATGTTCTTGAATGATTTAAAATGACTTTATAATTTATTTAGCACTGTATCTGTGATGCACATCAGGGGTGTCACGAGAGATACATAGGGGGCACTAAGCCTTTACTTGAGGAATCTGGTCTGACTTGCTCTCCCCCAGCTACCGAGGATTATAAATATTCAATATTTTGTGTGCGTGTGTGTGTGTGTGTGTGTGTGGGGGGGTCTACACTAAAGAACATTACGGGGAAAGGGGGATAAGTTTGGCCTAACAAAGGCATGTTTGCCCAGAGTGTCTAAGACTCACATATTAAACACTAGTGCTGGACCCACGAGAGCCCATACCTCTGGCAGCACGACTGGATTTGAACTTTGGCCTATATCTCAGCTGCCCTTTAGCCTAGATATACCAAAATTTAACTTGTTCCTCTTGTGCTACTCTAATATCCTCCAAGCTTTGGTTAAAATCTGTGCAGCTGTTTTTGAGATATCCTGCTAACAGAGAGACAAAGAAATGAATAAAAAAATAAATGGAAGCAAAAACAGAACCTCCCGGCAGAAGTAATGAGCTTTACATGAGTGGCTATTCTCAATTCTGAGCCAAGATCTTGGTTATTCATGTACAGGCCATAATGATACACCATAATCGGCTCAGGGTACACTGTTAATCAGGCATTGTCTGATCACAATTACATTTCTGGAGGTAAGATTATATTTGAGATGACGTCACTTAAAAAATGTACATGCACAGACACACACCACGTGTACATTTTTACAGGAGAATGAGCTGGGAGTTGGTGCATGTACTGTGAAACCACATTCATGGGGAAAAAGAAACCATGTTAATGCCAGAATTATAGAAGATACTGTTTTGTATACAAACTGTATAATATATATTCTGGAATATGAATGACACAAAGTATTCCGCAGGCTAGCAAATTTTTTGCATCTTTGAAGTAATCCACCAGAATACTTGACATTTTTAATAAGTGTTGAATTACGTTCTCCAAGTAATTGGCTCAACCATTAGTATGACACAGTACAAGATTTTAAATACATCATGTCTATTTGGCTAAACTTCAAAAATTGAATCAACTCTTTAACAAGAGGCGACAAGCACTGATATTTGTCCATTTTAACTAAAGAATAGACTTGTATCAGGATTATACTTCTTTGCTCTCTTGCCTTCTTTAAGGTATGGCAGTAACTTGTCGCAGTAGGCTCTCGTTCCCCATGTGTGATGTGACGGTGCATTTCTCGGCAAAAACAGGTAGTTGGCCAGGTTATGCTCTTCCTGGTAGTGGAATGACTAATTAGAGCTCAGTTTTTACCACCAGGAGGATACTGATATTTTGGCTCCTCTAATTGCTGCCCTGGGGAACCCTCTCAGGTTCCATAGAATATGCAAATGAAAGGCATTGCATTTTGTATGTTGGTAAAGACATTATGGCAACTGTGTTATCAAATTACGTCATCTTGGTGCTACTCCCTGTGTAGTGAGCTATAGTATACAGTAAGCAGTAGTAGCAATAGAAACAGTTGATGCACTGTGCATTAATAGCTGTGGCAATGCTTCAATAGTTGAACAGTTAAAGAGTTGTGCTAATTTATGGAGCAGTAGTAGTAGCAGCATTAGTGCTATGCCTTGTATTGTTGCTTCAGTTATGGTACACGGACGTACAGTGGCAGCAATAGCACTCAATGACAAAGCACCACTAAAACCAGTAAGAACTGCAACTAGTACAAAGATGGAGAACAAACTCACCACTCTCTCTCACTACATCTTGCAACCTACAGAAGATCATTTTCAAGAGTACCATTTCAGAACAGAAGGCTCATTAGCATCGCTTTAGTGTCATCAGAGGGAAATGTAGAGGGGAACTTGTCATCAGAGGGAAATGTAGGTGGATGCTGCACATGCAGACATAATCTTTTATCTTTGTTTTGTGGGAGCTGTTGGTGTAACAGACTGTGAAAAATGATAATGATCATTGACCTGCTCACTCGTCAGTATGATGTCACTGGAGTGTTTTATAATTTGAGGTTCATGTCAGTGCCCTTCCTCAGAATATTTCTTTACACTGCTGTCTTTGTGGTTTATTTCGCAGTGCAGGCTTTTGACTTGCTCTGCTATCTGCTGTCAGATTTTAGCCTCAAATGAGCATTGGGTGATATCCTATTATGTTACTTTCTAACAGACCACCAAAAGGTTTCATGCTATCGTATACAATTGTGAAAGCTAACCGTTGCTTTTCAGGAATGACTGTGACATGGGATCACTTTTTTATATTTTTCCTTGCAGAGATGTATAATTTGCTGCTCTCTGATGGTTAAAACTTTTTAAAATTGGTTCATTTTTTTTTGTCACTGCGCAATTAGGGTCAGATTCAGCTTTACATTGTACTTGTTTTCTGAAATCTCTGTAGGCCTGACTGCCTTTATCTTTATGCAAAATGTATAGAAATAGAAAAAAAATGTTTCATGAACCATATTTTTTTTCTTTCTGTGTCTATTTGTCTGTGTATTCTTATATGTCCATGCATCCTAAAATAGCTACATTGAAAACCAACATGACCTGGAAAACATCACAGAAACAGATCTCATCCACTATAGAGAGCTGAAGAACCTGTAAGTGGCCTATGGCTATATTTATTTTAAGTGATATGGTAAACTATATATATATATATATATATATATATATATGTGTTGAGCAATTTGTAAGCATTTTACTGCCACCCACTTTTTTGGTCTTTACTTGGGTAAAAAGAGTGACACAGTGATTTCTATAGCCCATCCAAGCAAGTAGTTTTTTCTGTCTTGGGTTTCCATGTCTGATTTCTAATCTTTAAATTAATTAAATTCATTAATTAATTTCTCTCTTTTTTTAATATAAGGGCTATTTTCCTGCTCAACAGAAGGTCCCTGATTTATTTGTGATAGCAAGTTTTTCACAGTTTGTTTTATACATTAAATTACATTCTTCAATGTGGAAAAAAAGTGGCTGACTAGTTAGGACATTTGAGTTCAATACTTTAAAACTTCAATATAATGGTCACATTTTGCCCACCACAACTCAATTTTTTTTTTGTCTGCGTGCAAGTGACATTCTACCATTCTACTTCTGTTATTGCATCAATTTAATGACTTGCTTAAAAGCGCATGCCAGCCTCATAAAAGGCTAATCTATTTTTGTGGACCATGGACTGCATATTTAACAGAAAAATGAAATCCTAATGTAAAAATGAATTGGAAATCTTGTGGGAGAACCCATGGCAAATAAAAAAAAAGAAAAAAATTCAAACTTGCTTTCATGCTTTAGGAATATGGCTCTCTGTTGGAGTGAAACAATGGATATGAGGTTTAAAGTGATTTAATTTAAAGCTATCTGTAGTTACATAATGAGACCTTCTCGGTAATTACAGCCATTGCATTTTATTGACTGTCCAAATAAATATATCAATTTTATGTTATCAGTCTGTAGAAGCCATATGATTATTAACATATACTTAACACACAGTTCAGTTGATAAAAGCATATCAGCTATATTGAGTTTTGCAGTATTACATGCGAGATTTTTATATTCTTTAAAGGCAAGAATAATGTGCATTGAGGGAGAGCAAAGTATTTGCTGACATACTCATCTTCAGTTGCTAAAAAGATTAACACACAGTAACCTCATCACGAACATTTTTAAAAAGCAGTATATTGGACAGCAGTGATTAAATTTTGCCGCTAATATGAAACATTGATCTACATCTTTTAAATGTAGAAATCTTTCACAAAAATTAGCAAGCTTTTACATAAGTTGAATTTAATCACTCAGTCAGAAGCAAAGTACTGGTTGGGTTTTTGGCATAATAAAATTCATGACCTGATAAACAAACCTATTGTCTTAACCCAGAAATGGCAGTCATAATTTGGCTTAATACTTTGCTGAATATGACACAGAACATGCTTGGCCTCTAATTCTACCAAGAGTTATCTTATCTTTTGATGACCCAGGCTCATTGTATTAAGCATGTGTTCGTTGTTCATGATGC
Organism: Gymnothorax reevesii; assembly: GCA_029721435.1. Taxonomy (NCBI): domain Eukaryota; kingdom Metazoa; phylum Chordata; class Actinopteri; order Anguilliformes; family Muraenidae; genus Gymnothorax; species Gymnothorax reevesii. The sequence goes on along the minus strand of CM056573.1, from coordinate 134,628,151 downwards.
ATGCATGTGTTCAAACACAGCACAGAAATGATCTGATAAGTTTCCCTAATATTGCCTGTTCTTATCCTATTTCCTGTTTCCTTTCACCAGCACGATCACTAACTGTGGGCTTACACTCATCTCTGTGAAGGCTTTTCAGTATAACCTCAAGCTTCAGCATGTGTAAGTGTACTTGTCTTTACAAGCGGATTATCTTTCTCTCTCGTGTCTCAAACACTCTTGAGGTTCAGGGTTTGCAGCTGTCAATCAATGAGAGATTTTTCCATCTGTTTCACACCCTATGCTGCTGTATTGAAACAGGGCTCATAACATTCCTTGATTTCAATTTTTTTTTTTTTTCAAAGGATTAATGACCATACAGAAACCAGTTTAAAGTGGAAAAATACCTCCAATACCTATTTAATGGAAAAATACCTCCAAAATCAAAGCTTGACAAGTTTTGATTAAGTATGAGCTCCATAATCTTTTCAGTCATACGTTTCCATATCGGGGATCACCTTTGCCTGATTTAAATGTTTATTTAAATCACATGTCTTATTTTGTTTACCAGCAGAAAGACAGAAGGAACAGTAGGGGGAGTATGGGTGGACAAGGAGTCAGGGGCGGGATAGAGGGGAGATGGGGAGGGGGTCAATAGTAATTGGAGAAGACATCCACTAGTCACCTTTTACTCGCTCACTTGGGCAGATATTGACAATTGATGCATAATAAATACACTCCACTAAGGGTCCATTATCACTTAATCAATATTTCACAGAGGCTGCGTAGCGTAACAGATGTGCCTCTGATTGGGAGGGTTACTGAGGAGACAGGGAAAAGGAAGGATGAGGACATGGGGGTGGGGGGGTGGGGCTGGGGGGGGTGTCATGCTGGGGGTCGTTTGCATCCTTTTTATGGGGGTCGCTTTCAAGAGGGTGCAAATGAATTTTTTTCCAGATTGTATTCCTTGATTTCTTCTCCTTTTACAGGCCTGCACCCCCATTCCTTTATAACCAGGGGTAGCAGCTGCTTTTCCTGGCTTTCTGCTCCCCAGCGGCTTTGATCAGAATCGAGTCAGTAACAGATATTCTATGATAGCTGACCCATCTGACATGAACTTTTTGGGAGCAAGGAAAACAAATAATTGAACCCCTCATGGCCCCCATTACCCCTGCCAAAAGGGATGTGTATCAATTGCGTCCTTTCTCAAGTAATGGTGCGCTGATATCTGTCTGCTGTATGTCTTTGTATTCATCTTGCTGCAGCAAGGGAGCATTCCAGCATTTTTTCTCTGACCAGCTGAATTTTTCACTAGACTCTGCTGCACCGGGTATAAACAGATGCTGGTGTTATACAATTCATACATTTGGATTAAAGCCAAATCTTCTCCAATGAGCTTTTATAAACTTCTCCATGAATCTGGCCAATGCCCATCTTCTTAGGCCCATCATTTAAAAGACATAAAATAAATATTGTGAAAAGTATTTTCTCCCTGCTCAGTCCTGGTCAGTGGTCTCAAATGCAAATCTCCGCCAAGTGAAGTTAATATGATGACCCTCAGTTTAGCCATGAGAACCCAACTTTTCCGCTTCAGTGCTCGAAATATGAGGTTTGGAATTCCTGCTGTTTTCCACAACATAAACAGGGCTTCTATGTGTGTTCACACATACCACTTCTGTTTGCGTCCCTCCTAAAACCTTGCTTAATCTCCCCACCTATCTCCCTGGAAGTGCTAATGATGTAAACAATGATCAGCCAGTCAAAACTGAGGTCATTAACATAGATGGGATGTTTACTATCAATGGCCAGTTCTTCTGAGTGGAGAAGATGGCAGGCAGCCCTTTTGGACATCCAACAACATAATAATAATAATGTGGGATCTTTAACTCTTCTTTCCAGAAATTACAAATATTAAGTCTTTTCAATTGATCCCTGGTTTCCAGCATCTGCAGTCAGAGCACTCATGAAAATGAGCAAAATAAAATTTATTTTGCCTAGAACTGTTACCTGTTTAAAAGGACTCGCTTATTTAGGGTATTTCTTGAAGGCTAACAGCCACTTTAATATGGGTGTAAATACTGCCAGAGGCTTCATTACAGGTGATCTCTGAATAGTGTGACTACTGTCATGTCTGATTTCCAGTGGTAATCACAATATCCAAAAAGCAGATTACTTTGAGAACAAGCAGTTAGTTAGAGAGTTATCTGAAGCAGTTCCATGAACAGCTGATTCTGAACTCATTCACTAATCCATCATAAGCCCTGGGATTTGATTCCTCGCCATGGCACTTTCTGTATGTATCAATCCTTATCTATAACCCTTTTCTCCCCACCTCATCTGTGGGATTGGCCATTCAGCTACCGCCTTAACCTTCTTGGCTTCCATAGCCACTCCCTCTGGCTCAATCACAAAACCAATGAAGGAGACAGTGGATTGGAGAAAGACAAACTTCTCCGTTTTAACGTAGACCTGATGTTGAGATGGACATTCGAGTACTTGCCTCATGTGTTTCACATGTTCTTCATAAGCACAAGAGTAGGTGAGGATGTCGTTGAGGTAGGAGATGATGAATCTTCCCAGCATCTCTTGTAATATGTCATTAATGAAGGACTGGAACACAGAGGGGGCGCTGACAAGCCCCTACAGCATGACGCAGTACTTTTAAGACCTGGAGGTGGCGCTAAAGGCATTCTTTCTCTTGTCTCCTTCCCTGATACGTATTAGGTCATGCGTGCTGCAGAACTGGAGACTTGTGAATATTTTCATGTCTCTGAGCTGCTCCACGGTGCTGGGGACCAGGGGGAGTGGATATTGGTACTTCACCATGACGTCATTCAGGCCTCTGTAGTCTTTGCAGGGGCGGAGACCTCCATCCTTCTTCTGTTTGAAGAAGAAGCTAGCTGACGCTGGTGAAGTGGAAGGGTGAATGAAGCCCTGCTGTAGAGCTACTTGTATAATGTATTTACAGCTCTATTTCTTGAGTTTGAACCACCAATAGGGGGAATTTCAGGAATTTCTGGCTGGTCTCCACAGTCAGGACTCTCAACAGTTGTAGAGGCAATGGCCGAAAAGAGGGTGACTGGAACTGATGGTGGGATTGTGTAATTGCAGTCATTGGAGGCTGAGAATTGTTGGGGGGCTTGGGTAGGGTAGTAGTAACAGTGGAAGTTCCAGCAGATGGCACTCTTCGATGCGGAGGGAGATTGGAGCCGTCTGGTGCGTCACACTGCTGTTGCCCAGAGGTTTCCATTCCATAGCTGCTACAGTGAGAGGGGTGTAAAGCTGGTGAACCAGGGCACCAAGTGGTCGCGCCAGCTGGTGGGAGATGAAATTCCCAGCTGCACCACAGTCAATCAGGGCCTCTGCGGACAGGGTCTCAGCTTTACAGGATATCTTGACTGGAATCCAAAACAGTTGTCCAGTAATAGCCGTGGGTTACACTTTGACCTTGCGGGGTGCTATTCCTCCTTCTTGACTCACGGTGCAGGGGCCAGTTTTTTCCAGGGGCAACGCTCTGTTGGCTTAAATTGCCCCAGTTCCATAAGCTTCAGTCCCTCAGTTGGCAGCTGAGTGGGGCCTCTGGGCTGAGCTTGCCACCTCTCTTGCAGGAGCTGGTCCAGACTGATGGTTGCACTGATGTAGGTGGGCAGGGACATCTCCTGGTCCCTGCAAGCTATCTCTGCTCGAAGCTCTGGACACAGCTCCCTCCAGAAGATAGTTATCAGGGCAGACTCGTTCCAACCCCTTCGCTGCAGCTAAGGTGAGGAATTGAAGGGCATAGTCCGCTGCGGTCCTGCTTCCCTGGCTCAGGTCCAGCATTTGGTCTCCTCCTTTCTTCCCAGGATGGTCAAAGACTGAGCAAAACTGCTGGAGGAAAACGGCAAGGGTGTTAAAGCCAGATTCCCCCTAGACAGCTGTCACCCAGTCAATCGCCAGTGAGCTGGGTCAGCATTCCTGCAATCTTGTCTTCGTCATTCAGGGCTAGATAGTAGGTAAAATACAGAGCATACTGAAGGATGAAGCCTTTGCATGCAGTGGGATTCCCATCATGGCCCTCGGGCAAGCGCACTGGTGAATCAGCCCGAAGAACGGCAAAGGCAGCCTGCAGTCTGGCAGGAGAGACGGAGGGTAGCGCTGTTGGCGATGCATGGGAAATGAAAATTTAGCGAACTTCATGAATCACTTCATCCAGGGCGGTTCCCAGATGGGCGATCTCCCTCTGCTGGTCTGCCACCAGCTAGTAGATGTCAGAAGGTTAGGCAGCAAACTCTCCCACCTCCTGAGGGAATGGAGTCCTCGCTGAGTCCATGCTGTGATGGAGTCTTCTGTAACGGTTGTGCTGCGTGCACAGTTCAGATGCAAGGAGGACAGAAAGATAATGACTGGACTCAGGTGCAAGGATGGACTTGGTTGTATTTATTATACCTACTGCAGAACAGCAGGCACAAAGGTTGCAATACCAAACAAAAGTGAAAACGCTGTTCCTTCACCACTATACCACCACTACTAAGTAATACAGACTCTGAGCTTTAGCTGCATTAACAATGTATTACAAATAAGAAAATAATAATAATAAAGGAGTGCTGCAATAAACATCAACAGCACTAAGCTTATAGAGTTCAGAGTTTTGATACGCCAATACAGAGAAAAAGTCTAAACAAGACTTAACAATGCTGCACAGGCGTGAATTAATCAATACTTCACAATGAAACTGAGAGACGCTCAGTCTTAAATACACGCTGCTACCACCCCGTGATAATGAGAACAGGTGTTGGTGATAATAGAATAATGAATGAAGTACAGACCGAGATTTAGTAGACCGGTGAGCTGGACAGCTGGAGGAGTCTCCTTACAAAAATATTCATGGATATAAAAATAGCATTTAGAGAAACGCTCTGGTCGTAACACACAATATGTGGTCAAGGCTTAGCATGAAGTGAAAAGCAACATGATTGATTAATACATCAGTTTAAAAAGAACATAAAAATATAAAAGAACACCTCAACAGTGCAGAGAATCTGGAGAGATCTCTGTGTAAAGGATTAGGTTGGAAAATAATACTGAGTACCTTTGATCTTCGATCCTTTAGCTAGCACTACAAAACCAACATGCAACTGTGATAGATATAATTACTAGGTCAGGGAATACTATGGGAAAAACTTTGCCAAGAAGCATTTGCTATTTTATTCAGACATGCAAGTGATGACTACCAATACACCGAGGGAGCCATATGTGAAGGCATCAAGTCAAAATTAACATTTCATGACAGACTTTTTGCTTTTTTTTTTTGAATGTACAGTGGTCTCCAAAATGACCGGCACCCCTGACTGGCAATGAGCAAGCAATACTTTAACAATGTTTTTAAAAAAAAATGTATCTATGGAGAAACTCCAAATAAAAAAATGTGAAAAATAGTGTACAATATTATTGTTCCAATGGAGCCCACCAAAATTATTCACTGATTTACTTTAAAATCAATTTCCTCCAAATCAATAAAATTAATGGCACCCTTAAAGGTTCAAGGAAAAGTTAACCCACAAATGAAAATTCACTCATCATCTACTCACCCCAAGGCTAATCGAAGGGTCCGAGAATTTTTTTCATCCTCAAAATGCTTTTGGAGCGACAAAGAAAAACAAATAATTGAAGACAAATCCAAATCAACTGAAGTCAATGGTGGCCATTCTGTCAAGTGTAAAAAACAACATTTAAAAAACACAAAATGCCTTGATAGTGCTTTTGTGGCATAATCCAAGTGTCCGCAAGCCCTGACATTCAAATTTGACTTTGATTTTTATAGCCTAAATTTCCGGAGCCCTGTTTATCTTAAAGGTGACATAGAATGATTGAATGGGGTTTTATCCTTGTTCTGTGATGTGACATATAGACCCCAACATTTTGGCCTGTAATGCCTCAGAGGCTTCCTAAAAACCTCTCTCAAAAGTCTATGTTAAGGTGGGTGATTTTGAACGCGTAGTTTTGCACCTATTTGGCGACCTTTCGGGCTTAACTGGCAACCTCATTATGAAAGCACTTGACGCTGATTGACTGGCTGTGCTGCCACTCAAAAGAAAATTAACTTCATCCCAGAGCAGTAGGGAAAATGGAAAACACTCGCCGGCTTCGGAACATGGACAGACCAATTTTATGCAGCTATGGCATATTCAGAGATTAAGCTTTATATGTTTGAGCCCAAATTGGATGAGGACACTGAATTAGAGGAAAAACCAGTCCAGCGAAGGCTGGATTTTGAATGGCAAGTATTTTTTTTTTCAAATGAGCTGCCAAGGCTTACGCATTCGGAGTGAGTCTCTCGCATTGACGTACCTGTGCCATAGTCTGTGCAAGTATTTAATCAAAGCGCACTGAAGAAATTCATTTGCAATATTTAAGTCCTTTGGCAATAATCAGTTTCACATGCATTACGGTGGATTTCCCCACTATTGACACGGAAATCTATTACGACTCTGGAATTCTCACGCTTGTCTTAACTGAGGGATTGGAAGCAATAGAATTGCATAATGATGTGTATGCAAATTATTTTGAAAGGGAGGAAACGGAATGAGAGTGGGGGAGCAGTGAGATACATGTGACATCATATGTATCCTTTGTTCAGATTGGCTCCTTTTCTGGCGGACATTTTAAAAGAGAAATTTCTATGAAATGGAGATGTTCAGAATGTCTAGCACTTTTTGCATGTTCTTGAATGCAGGTAGACTACCGTTATTCAACATAGACAGGTAAAAATGGTTTTTTATTCTATGTCACCTTCAAAGAAAGAAGTTGACCTCACTACGTTGGTCTACCATAAAAATGCGCTGTTCAGTCAGTGAGTTCAAAATTGCAGCATGTTTCTCCAACTGGAGATGTTTAGGGCCGTTCCAGCGCTTTTGCCCTCGTTGACCAGCGTAGCTAGAGGTCTTGAATCTTAAACTTCTTCCCTGAAGTTAAACGGGGCTCCTTGCTAAGTGGCTACAGTGGACATTCAGGCTAAAAAAATGGTGAAGAGATGTCAAATTTGAATGTCAGCTTACGGACAGTTGGATTACGCTGCACCAGCAGCATGGAAGCATTTTGTGTTTTTTAAATGTTGTTTTTTACACTTGAAAGAATGGCCACAATTGACTTCAGTTGAGTTGGATTTGTCTTCAATGCTATTTTTTCTTGTAACTCCAAAAGTGTTTTGAGGACAAAAGAAATTAATGGACCCTTTGAATGGCCTTGTGGTGAGTAGATGATGAGTGAATTTTCATTTTTGGGGGAACTTTCCATTTAAGATGTCAATAACATCTACCATAAAGTAAACCAAGTATTAAATTCCACAAATTTAAGTTTTATGTAAGTGTTAAGGATCTATATTGAGCCATCACATCACTTCTTGTTTTACTAGGGTATGAAAATGAGGTAACTGTCAGGTCAAAAGAGGCAGATAGTCAAAGACCTTCTTAAATCGGATAATGGCTACAAGATTTACTAATGATTGAATATGCCACTAAGCACTATCAGGGCAGGTATTTTAAAAAATCCAAAGATATGGAACTGTTAAACCTCAAGGGTAGAGGTCACAACTGCATTTTGCCCCCTAGGATACTGAGGAGGATGGTGAGAGAAGCAAGAAAATCCCCAAGAATCATTGTGAGGGAATTTTAGGCCATGGTGTCATCTAGGGGTCACCAGGTTTCAAAAAGCACCATCAGGTGCCACCTCTCTTTGGAAGGGTTGCCAGAAGAAAGTATTTTTTTTACTAGAGGACACTGAAGCAAGCACTGGAGTTTGCCAAACGTCATTTAAATTATGAGTGGAACAAGGTAATTTGGTCAGATGAGACCAAAATTGCACGAATCGGTCAGATACAGCATCAGCGTGTTTGGCGTCAATACAAGGAGGAGCACCTCATACACCTCATACATGGTGAAATATGATGGCGGGTCAGTCATGTTCTATGGTTGTTTTAATTCATGATGTCCAGGGCATTGGGCAACATAAATGGCAAAATGAATTCTGCCAATTATCTGGATCTTTGGTGGACAATCTCTGCTTGCTTCCACCAGAAGGCTGGGACTTGGCTATAGGTGGACTTCCCAACAAGACAATGACCCAAAGCATGCATCAAGATCCACACAGAAATGGTTCTGTGAGAACAGAATCAACGTTCTGCAATGGCCATCTCAGTTGCTAGACGTCAATCCAGTGTAAAACCTGTGGGCTGAGTTGAAGAGGGCAGTTGATAAACGCGAACCCAAGAATGTGAAGGATCTTGAAAGGATCTTCTCAGAAGAATGGTCCGAAATCCTCCCAAATGTGCGCCTTAACCTTGTCAAAAATTACAGGGAAAAACTTGATGCTTGATCCTTGCCAGAGGTTGTTGCACTAAGCACTAAATGACTGGTGCCAATAATTATCAGACCTTGATTTTATTGAGATTTATTTTCTATGAAGTGAATGCTATTATACTAGTTGTTCCCATTGAAACATTAAATAGTATATCACAAATGTTGGTGTATTCTATTTCTCTATAATTAGATAGTTTCTTTTTCTTTTTCTTTTTTTTGCATTGTTTGTACATTGCCGGTCAGGGGTGGCAGAAATTTTGGAGCCCACAGTTCCTATAAAGTATTTGATGTCAAAACATTAGAGTGATTCACCTATTAGTTTCAACGGAATCATGTAGTAAACCACTATTGCAATATTTAACAGCCTTCAAAATGAAAAAGTGTCATGAAACATCAATTTTGACTTTTATGCTTTCACAGAGGTCAAAAATACTCTGTGCTTGAGCTTATCTGAAATGGAGTGCACTGTGGAAACTTGCTGTTGCTAGTTAACATTTCAAATAATTTATGATAATTATGGGCATTGTGCTTTCTGAGGCAAAGAAGAAATCACCACCTTTGTTGTTGCCAATGTATGGTTCAAAAAAGAGCATCTGCCATGGTAAGGCATGGGTAGCTTGAACATGTCTGTATGTACCAGTCATGCTCTAGGACATTAGGGATGCCCCTGCTTATTTCGAAAAGATGCATTTTGCATGTGTTAAGACATAGGGGCTTCCTAATCAGAGAGTGCCTCTGCTTGACTGGCCAACAAGAAGTCCAGCCTTGTCTCCCACTGAAAATATGTGGTATTTTAAGAAATTTAAAATAAGGCAATGAGGTCCCTGGAAGTAATTTAAACTGAGAAAAAAAAATCTATCAAAACAGGAACATTATGTGTCCCCAGTTGCTGAAATGATTACTTGCAGGAATTTTAGAAGGAAAAGTGATTCAACGCAGTGTTACACACGCCTCTGTCCCATCTTTCCTGAAATATTGCAGCCGTAAAATTCAGGATGAGTGTTTATTTTCAAAAATAGAACTGGACTTCATTCAGTAAATTATATTTTACAAATTATTCAGTATTCCTTTTTTATGTCCTATCTTTATTGTCCCAACTTTTTCAGAAATGATTTTACAGTGTTGCCGGAACTCGTAATATGGGTCGTTCATTTCTCATAGAAGCTCCATGATGGAGTTAAAAATAACTGCTAATTGCTATGCAGTTCATTATTTCAGTCCTCAGTTTCTGAGGCACGCAATCACTCCCGCACGCCTATGACGCGCTTAAACAGCGGAGAGAAGGCACTATAGTCCACGTGACATGCCTGAAATGAAGCGCCTCATAAAGGCCGAGTGAAAATAGCACATCTCTGTTTACTTAACCACACACATTGCCAACTGTTTGTTCAACGTAAACAGACTCAACTCCTTAAACAGCTTGTAGCCACGCGAGGGTCATTCCTGTGGTGATTTGGTTGGCTAACCGTGATCATTGGATGATCATTTGATTGAATAAGAAATTAACTGCAGCTTATCTGTACAAAAAAAGTTAACTTTCAGTTACTTTGAAATTGGCAACAAAGTTTCCAGCCCAGGTTCACTCACAATGGACCTGTTTTTCCTGACAGTTTTGGTTAAATCTTACAAAGATCACATGCAAATAAAAAGAAAAGTTAAGATGCTGATTTTGTTTACAAGCTAAGACAGTCAATAACAAACCATCCTATTAACAAGCTGAACGACATTTATGGCTGAGAAGCGGAATTCACGGATGTAACGGAGAGAGTAAGCTAGCACAGGAAAGGAATTAAACGTGGCGCGTATGAAATTAATGATAATATGGTTTTCCTGCCAGCAGCCATACCACTATTTGATCTTGCTTAGTACTTGGATGGGAGACCACCCGGGAAAAACAAGTTGCTGCTGGAAGAGGTGTTGGCGGGCCAGTAGGTAGCGATCTTCCCTCTGGCAGAATAATCCCTAATGCCCCAGTGCAGAGACGGGGACACTGTACTGAAGGAGACACCATCTTTCGGATGAGACATTAAACCGAGGTTCTGACTCACTGTGGTCATTAAAGATCCTATGACTCTGCGATAAGAGTAGGGGGTTCCCCAGTGTCATGGCTAAAGTCCCAACCTGGCTCTTACGACCTGCCACCTAATCATCCCCTGATCTAATTGGCTGTACAAATTGCCCTCTCCCTTCCCACCTCAACCCCCAGGCTCCCTTGAAAAAGAGATTTTGATCTCAATGGGACTTCCCTGGTTAAATAAGGGTTAAATAAAAATATCATGAACTGATCAAATTAAATTAAAGCGTGCAAGATGAGATGGGAAAACACCATGTCACTAACTTCGCTAGACATGATGGTATGACAGAAGGAAAATTAAAGAACATGAGCAGCAGGTTGCAAATAAAGCGTGAAGCAGATGTTGCAATATACGTCCTGCAATGAAAGGTTTGGGTGATAAACTGCATACGTTCAAGTTTGAATCACTTGCCTAAAGCTGCTGCTCAGGAGCTGTCAAGTCACACGTCACATGCCTGGGCCTCAGGGAGGGAGCTGCTAATCACTCATGTGGTTTTTTCAAAAACTAAGCACTGTTACTCAAAAAATTTACAGGATTCAAACTCAGAGATTCTAGCCTAATTTATTGGATAGCGTGATCCAGACAAGTCACCAGATGCAGAGATAGAGTACATTCCAATACGGGGGTTTATTGACAGTAATACAGTATTCAGTGCGAGCTCAAAGCAGAATGGCGCAGTTCGGTTTAGATGGAGGAGTTTTGAATGTGAGCGTGTCAGTGCCCGGTCAGTGATTCCAGTACGCTCACATGCCAAGACTGGAGAGTTTAGCAAGAACATGGCCCAAATTCCGATAATAGGATGCCTTGGGAGATTTTCCTCATAAACTCGGCAGAGGAACAGACTGAAGAGTGATTAATAAGAACTCCATCTCAGTCCTGGAGACCGAGAGGAAGGCTTGGGAACTTGTACCAATTGCACCGCTTAATAGGCTATCAGGTAATAAGCTAAGCCGCTTATTGACCCCAAACTGTTCTGGTCCCAAATTTTCCCCATCTATTCTGTATTCAGAAAAGGTGTTTAATAAACCCAGGGGCCGCTTAATAAGCCCATCCTAAAATGAGTGAAGAAAAAATTCTTTGCAAAAAATTATTCAAAGCAAAATCTATCTTCCACCATTCAATTTAGAGTAAAATTGAAACTTTGGCCATGAAAGCCAAAACAGGACAAGACCAGGAGCTGAAATTGAAACTATGAATTCCAAATTTGACGTATCATGTTTTTGCGAGATTTTGGTTTGTCTCCTGATGTTTTGTTGTCTCTGGTGACCTTGCACTTGCAAAAATGTCGAAGAGGACTAGAGCAGAACTCACACAGCAATGAAAGGATCTTGAGCACTAGATCATTATCTTTCACTGCCAAAGGTATGCAAACATAAAGCTGCAGAACTGTTGGGGGTTTGGCTGCCTGAGAAGCCTTCTTCATGAAAAATCCAAATTGAGGGATTCAGCTGTCGAAAAGCTAAAGATTTAGCTATCTTTTGCAGGGAACGTGTGATGCACTTGTTAAAAATACAAATCCCTTGTTCTTCACCCCTCTTTTTGCATTTCACTTTAGTTAATAAGCCTACTACATAATAAGCCCATTCGCCAGTCCCAAATTAGACTTATTAAGCAGCCTCTACTGTGCCAAGACTAGGAGGAGTACTTCTGTATTTTACGACCATTAAAGATTACTAATAATTTCTTAAGACTATAGGCTCTGAACTAGGAAAATACAGACTGGTTGCTTAAGGGCATATAGCAACTGACAATCCAGCAACTAGCACACTCAAAGTGGGGAGTATATACATGCCACACACATGTAAGAGAATAAGAAAAAGGAGTATGCCAAAGAAAGGCACACAGGATGTCTAAACAATCGTTAGAGACAATATATCTAAAGGATATGCAAGCTGATGGATGGAAGGATTATGACAGTACCCACCACCTGAGGAGTGCTACCAGTCCACTGAAGAGGGACAAGACCACAAAACCTCTACAACCTCATTCTCCACATTAAGCTTGTTGGCTGGCAGAAGACATCTGCCTGGGAGGATGGTGTCAGAAGGTTCTTTTGGCACCGGAGTATATAGATGAGACAAGGGGTCAGGTTTGGTATTCTTAGAGCCAGGATGGTAAGTCTTGTGAAGAAGGGGGACTAACAGGCTTGCCTGGGGTTCAGCCTCTTTGCAGTTGGTAGGTACTCTGTGTTGCAATGATCCTAACCAAATGAGAGTGGGGAGACTGGATTCCTCCAGCTAGTGCCTGCACTCTTCAAAGGCAATCTTTGCCACTAACAGCTCCCGATACACTGGCACTAGGGGACAGGGAGCATGAGGATGGGAGTGATGGAAGCAATGGAAGCTAAGGCAGGACTAAAAGCATGGTAAACTCCACTCTGGTATGGATCCCAAGAGTCAATCCATGCAAAAGTTGTGAAGCAAGGACCTTTCCAACACCATCAGGGTATGCAGCAACTCTATGATGAGAAATGCTAACTCTTTAGAGTCGATACCAGAGGTCAGAAAGGGCACCAGCTGGGTTACATCTGGGATGTCAGGATAGGCAATACTTGTGAGACTTTGGGAGCAGAGGGGTGCTGGCAGTGGTTGAGTCAGGACCCGCAGGCAGTGAATGAAACCAGGATGAATGGGGTTCAGCCTCTTTGCAGTTGGGAGGTACTCTGTGTTGCAATGATCCATCCAAATGAGAGTGGGGAGACTGGATTCCTCCAGCCAGTGCCTGCACTCTTCAAAGGCAATCTCTGCCACTAACACCTCCCCATAAACTGGCACTAGGGGACAGGGAGCATGAGGATGGGAGTGATGGCAAACAATTCTATGGGGCTGCAACTGTGGAGTATCTCCGAATGAATCGCTAATAGAAACTGGGTAACCCAAAGAACCGTTGCAGCTCCTTATGGTCTTTGAGGTTCGGGCAATCCAGCATAGCATTATTTTCTGGCCATCCATCTTTAAGACACCCAACATCACAGTGAAGTCCATGAACCAGACGGTGGAGCTGTGGAATTTGTGCTTCCCTGGTTTCAAATCGAGTCAATTTTCCGATAGCTTTTGAATATCCAAGCAGACCTAGCGGATGTGGTCCCATAGGGTTGAATACCAGGATAATGTCTAAGTAAAGGTAGAGGGACTGGGAGACTATGTCTCTTAGCGGACATCATTAAAGAGATTCTAGAATGCAGCAGGGGCGTAAGCGAGCCTCAATAGCACCACCGGGTATTCATAGTGGGTGCTGTGGGTGTTAAAAGCTGTCCTCCATTCATTTCCCTCCTGCATGCGCACATGGTGGTAAGCATTGCGCAGGTCTAGCTTGGTGAAATAACAACAGCCCTGGAGGTTGGAGAATGCCGAGTCCATCTGAGGAAGAGGGTAAGTATTATTGATAGTTGTTGAGTTAAGTAAGTCCCCATTAATCAATGCAGGGACGTAGAGTCCCATCTTTTTGGCTATTAAGAAGAAACTATCTTGAAGAAGCTTAAACTATTCCGAAAACCAGGGATTGATACTCCTCCATAGTTTTAGACTCCTGTGTGATTAGGGAGCACAGCTGACCCATGGAGGCAATGTTTCAGGTAAAAAGTCAATGGGACAATCGTTGGGTCTTTGTGGAAGATGTGATGTCACTCTGGATTCACTGAATGCCAGACAGAGATCAATAAACTAAGGGAACACTTTCGGTCCGGGGGCTCTTCCTGGTGATGAGAGGAAGAAGGTGCAATGGAAGCTAAGGCAGGACTAAAAGCATGGTAAACTCCACTCCGGTATGGATCTCGAGAGTCAATCCACGCAAAAGTTGTAAAGCAAGGACCTTTCCAACACCATCAGGGTATGCAGCAACTCTATGATGAGAAATGCTAACACTTTAGAGTCGATACCAGAGGTCAGAAGGGCACCAGCTGGGTTACATCTGGGATGTCAGGATAGGCAATACCTGTGAGACTTTGGGACCAGAGAGGTGCTGGCAGTGGTTGAGTCAGGACCCGCAGGCAGTGAATGAAACCAGGATGAATAAAGTTTACTTCTGCCCCTGAGTGGACTAAGGCTTGCATAGAGATGGGGCAACCCTGCCAGGCCAGATATATCGCAAGCAGTGGTCGTGAAGACGAGACAGCAGCACCATACAGCACCTTTCTGTCTCTCTGTCTCTATCTCTCACTCTCGCTATCTCAGGTGTTTCTCGTGCTCGCTAAACAGGGCATTCAGCAATGGCGTGGTAAGCACTTTCGCAGTTCAGGCATAGATTCTGTTTTAATCAGCACAGCCTTCCTTCAGGGGGCAGCTTATGTATCTGGGTGTGGGCAATAACCATGGCTACCAAAAAAAGCCTAGCTGGATGAGGCTCCATGTTGAGCATTTTGGGATGCAGGTCGAGCACCTCTCTTGCAGCCAGATAATCAATTCTGAGAGCCAACTCGATGAAGTTGGCCAGGTCTGGGGGGAAGGACATAAGTGGTTACATAGTCCTGGTGGCTGGGAGTCCCAGTGCATAGAGACAGCCAGAGTTTGGGAGTTGATGGAATATTTTGATACTGACAAGCAGCAAGAGCAACTTTTGGGCAGTGGCATGGCAGGAGCAGGACAAGTCAATCACCTTCCTCATCTCCTCACCGAAAGCCACACTGGTTTGCACCGCAGGATCTCATGCCTTTCAGCTCATGGAAGCCCAGTCCCTTGCACATCCAGAGAGAAAAGTTAATGAAGATGGTTGTAATTTGAAGATCATCAATCACTGGGCCAGGAAAATGCAGAATGTGGAGTTGGTGCCGTCGTAAGGGTCCAGCACCATTAGGTTAGGTCCCGTTGGGCAAGCAACTGAGGGAAGGTCTGCTGCAGAATAGAGCTGGCTGCTTGAGCGGTTGTGGCGGAGTCCAGGGAAAAATCTGTGATAGCCACAAATTAGTTGGAGAGGGCTCCAATGAACTGCTGGTGAAGTTTTTCCTCCTGCTGATCAACCTGTACAGCGTGGTACCTCAGGCTGTGGTACCCCAAGCTTAGCATCTCCAGTGGTTCCATTCCTGGATGATACTGTTATGATCCAGACAAGGAGCCATATGCAGAGTCAGTGTACCATCCAGTAGTAGGGTTTATTAATATTTACACAGTAATGACTATGAGATACAGAGTCTGAACCAAAAATGGCACAGTTCAGTTCAGATGAAGGGGGCTTCAGTGTAGGGTGTGTCCTTGCCTGGCCAGTGGCATCCCAGGGCAGTAGCCAGATTGAGAACCCTCTAACCATAGCAGAACTGTCAGATGGCAGGACCAGAGGGTTTAGCAGGAATGCAGTTCCAATCCTAATGACTGCAGAAGGCAATGGAAGTGTTCCTAATAAACTAGGCACAGGGAAAAACTGAAGAGTGACTAACAGGAATGCCATGCCAATTTCTGGGGCCATAGAGTAAGGCTTAGGAGCTTGGTCCTCCTACTAAGGTTCGAAAGAGTACTTCCGAACATACTTATCATTAAAGATTACGAAGTATTAGCGAAGACCATACGCTCTAAGCAAGGAAGATTCTGACTGGTTTTTTAAAGGAGCTGCATTACTATAACTATGCATGCTCAGAAAACTTAACACTCATTGCTGCCGGCCACTTATTGGCATTTTCACGTTAAAATGTCTGGCAGGTCTGCCAAACCGAAAGCATACAGCTTACGTGGTGAATGATTTGGAAGTTGCTACCAAATAGCGAAGTTAAAGTAGCAGACAAAGGCAGATCTCCACATTAACGGTTCATTTCAGAAATGTTGTTAGCTAAGTAGCTAGCTTCTTAACTCCCTTCATTTAAATAGCATCAGCAGACAATTAGCCAAATTACCAGCTAACGTTGCCTAAGTGGCAACACAATGTGGTTAGTGACAAAGATATCCGCAAAATGGTTTTATTTAATGTGCAACTTTGTTAGCAAAGTCAGCTAGCCAGCTAGCTAAATGAATTAACAAAACATTTAAAGAAAATCATCAGACAACTAGCAGAATAGCAAGCTAATGTTCCATACATCCATGATATTTATTTCACACGCAATTATGTTGGTAAAGTCTTTACTTAGCTAGGTACTTCATTTAAAACTTCATCCAATAACTAGCTGACATGCTAGACAACGTTAGCTACTTACCTAGGTATGCAGATATCACTGAGGAAGAGATATTCTTCTACTATGATGTTTATTTGATGTCAGCAAAAAAGCTTAAATCAACACATCCTTCAGATATAGCGCAAAAATAGCGCTTTGAATCCTCAAAATCCATATAAATCTCCTTAATATTAAAAGCACAATTCCCGTGTAACTAACATCTATACGTACAATGCAAAATGAAAACTGATTGGAAAGCATGGAATTAGATAGTGATTTGCAGTCTTGGGATTTACTGTCTTGGGAGCATGCATACTGTCTTCAGAGCATGCATAGTAATCATGACACAGCTCCTTTAAAGGCATACAGCAAATGAATCCAGCAACTTGCACTCTCAAATTCAAGGGTATATTAATGTGTCACACACAAGGGGATGTGAAACACATGCATGACTCTGTGGAGAGACAAGCAGGATATCAAATCAAAACAATTTATCTAAAAGGCACGCAAGCTGGTGGATGAGAGGAGACACAAATGGGATTCTCTTGAAGGTTGTGACAATCTTATCTTTAAACACTAATCTCTATTGAAATACATCATCAAAGTTTCTAACTTTAAGGTCGCATTCAGAACAAATTATAAGTACAGCCATGAAAGCAGAAAAAAGAAAAGAAACAAACAACATGTATCTAAATAACTGATAGTAAGAGACGCCACGTGTTACGTTTTATTGAAGTTGAGATCATTTGGACAAAAATGCCTTATTTTCATGCAGATTTTTAAGGGGGACTCATGACACTGCAATGCCGTAAACCAGTGATACCAAAATCAGTATTTGGTGAGCCAGTGGTGACTTCTGTCCACTTTTGAAAGGGCATGGAGATTGGTTGACCATGGAGATATTGAAGTTCAACAATGGCTGTTTTATTCTGGAGATCTGACCAACACAAACGTGAACTAAAAACAACACGACTCCTCCTTGATTTTTAAGTATGGACACAAATGGACATCTCAGACCTTTTTTCTAGTCTGCACATCTAGTTCACCAGATGAACATATAGATCTTTATTTGTGCTCCTATTCAAGATATTTATTATATTCTATTTAAGATAATGATCCCAATGCCATGACGGTCATAGTGAACAGCATCGATTACTTGTTTTCTATGTTTGCCAATGTGTTCATGTACAGATTCCTTCATGCTTTAGCTCCATTGGGACTTATGAGACTGAATCGAAAATTCTGTGCGGTATATTCAGCACTGATGTCTTCTTGCTGCATTTAAAAGAATCCATTTGAGTACATGTTGAAACCTGACCTTTACCCTGTCTTCTTACCTCCAGAGCGACATTTTGCTGCAATCATGTTTCCATCTGTCTCTGTCTCCATTTCTCAGAGAATGAATGAAACACAGAACAGATGCTATTTCATGGTTTTTTCAGGCAAAATTGCAATAATCAAACCTACCTCGGAAAAGAGTGCTGTCCATACATATTATTTAGGAGTGTGAAAGTGGTGGTGAGACGATTAAGGAGTAATCACAAATGTAAGATGGAGATATTTAGCACGGTTTATTGTAATTTAACAGACTTGTGTTAACTGGTGTCTCACAGGAACCTGGCTTTTAACCACCTCGAACGCATCAGCTGGAGAGTATTCCATGCTCTTCCTCTTCTAAGTCTGTGAGTGTGCCATCTCAGACCTCTGCTTTTCCATTCATTTACTACCCCACCCCGCCCGAAGGGGGAGAGCAAGGGGTATTGATTTTGGTTCAGTTTGAGTTTGTTTCTCTGTTTGTTTGTTAACACTTTAGCAGCAAACCTTAAGGCCAGATTCACCCCAAATTAATTTTAGGGATTGCCACTAACCCAGAATAGATGCCTATTGAATTTAAGAAAAGTAGGTCAAAGTAAGGAGGGGCGGGGTTTGTTGTGCCTGGCATCACTTGTTGTTAGGGATTTTAATGCAGTAATGCCCAGTTGCCTCTAAGTTGAAAAAGTCACTGACTAATTATATCAGAGTCAGACATACACCTGATCAATAGCTGGGGTTTAAGAGCAGGAGAGGATCCAAGGAGGGAGGGCACCCCCCCACACACCCCCCTCAACCCCGCCCTTTGAAGAAGCCAAAAGCGACAAAAGTGAAATAATTATTGGAAGGCCTAAATGCTTCAAAAAAACTCTCGACGTGCCCCCCTTTATAGCCCATCACTGCTCATGTTGTTTTCTCAGTTAGGCAAATTGTTAATAATGCTCATCTATCGGCATAACCTTAATTGCCAACATGCAGTATACGATATTCTACTGGAATTCAGGGGAGGTGCTTCAGGCATGTCACAACTGATGTGTTCAACTACTCTAATGTTTTTCTATTGTTAAATCACTACGCTAATTTTACTTGTGATGTGTCATGAGTATTGTACAGTGTACATCCAGAAGGTTGGTTGTAATGTTGGTTACTGATTTTTAACATTAAATGTCATGGATTTTAATCTGGGAGGCAATTTCACTCAATTGTTTTTTTTTTTACGAGAATATGGTTATAACAGGTACTATCTGTGCTGGAGGAGTAGACTGCTGTTTTACTAGCTATTATATGCTGAGTCAAAAAAGAAACTTCACACTCATAAATTTGAAAATATTTTCTTGAAACTTTTAATAAAAGAGTTTTTATTATCACTTGGGGTAAATGCGTTGTCAAAGACATCACGACACACATCAACTCCGACATGCACAGGTGCACAGCACATGCGAGCGTACTTTAAGCTAAAACCATGTTTTCTCGTGTTCCTAGTCACATGATCATATGAGAGATGAGCAACTGAGCTCACATTAGCACGTTAGAGTGACATCTCGGAAAAACAAGTTTTTACAGTAAATTATTTGTTGATTTTCAATGCCATGGCTGTCAAACATTCAGCGTGAACGTGCCATTGGCATGCTGAATACAGAAACATCCGTCAGTGACGTTGCAAGGCTTATGGGATGCAGTTGACGGACTATCCATGATCTTCGGACACATCTCCAACAAACTGGCACCACAGCTGACTTACCTCGTTCTGGTAGCCCATGTGTGACGTCAAAAGCAGAAGACCGACAAATTGTCTTACATCATTTGCCTGATCGATTTGTCACTGCGACGTCCACTTGAAATGAATTGTTTAGAGGTCGTGTGACTGCCCAAACCATACATAATCGCCTGCCCTAGGGGCGTTGGTTTAACTGGGAGTTGGTTGGTTTATGACAATTAGTCCTGGTCAGTTCTCAATCATTTTCCTCCATCGACGCCTTTTCCAATTATCGTAATTGGCAACTGAAGACACGGTTCCTCTCCATATGCGATTTGACTCTACTCTTTAATCGGAGAGAACAAGCAGCACCCTTTCATTATGGACTGCAAAAAGTTCAGTGTTGCATCAACACTAAAGACGGCAATTAAGACGGCAATCGGTCATCAGGATGCGTGTTTGCTGTGTTTAAATCAACGTTATTCAAAATTGCTTACCTGTCGACCCACAGGCACGCAGCAGGCTAAATTAATTTTCTGAACTTAATTTACCCCACCGTACCATTGCTGGATGCTGTTAGATCGCAAATGGAGAGGAACCGTGTCTTCAGTTGCCAATTACGATAATTGGAAAACGCGTCGATGAAGGAAAATGATTGAGAACTTGTCATAAGGGCCGTGTCTCCGTCCCCACCAACTCCCAGTTAAATCTACGCCCCTGGCCTGCGCACTGCTCTAATTCAAGTTGTAACTTACCATTTTTCCTCTTGGACATTTCCGTAGCATTTCCAGTGGAACTGGTTCCATTATGGACATTATTTTTATGATACACCATCTTTAATGAGTACAGAATTAAATAAAATCATTATTTAAAACCTCATTTCTTGTATATTCAACTTATTGACCTGCAAACGAGTGTGAAGTTTTTATTTTGGCTGAGTATATTATAATAATATACAATTCTACAATACTAAGCGATTTTAAAATAATTTCTTCCAACTACATTAGTCCCTGAGTTATTTTTGTTTGATAAAGTGTCCACTGAATAATGAAATTGAGCATAGCAATTATAAATACAACTGCAGTTTTCAACATAGTTCTGTGTTGGCTCCATCCCTCCTCGATACAATACCTGGACGTTAAATACACATTTTTCTCTTAAATAAAGAAGCAAAATGTTCCAGGAAAATGTGTATGTGTAGCCAAATCATACAGCACTTGAATTTGTAAATAATCAGAATTCATCTGCCAAGTTTTCATTTCCGTCTTAATTTCTGTCTCCACATTCTGGGAAATAGCATTTTTTGGCCTTTTAAATGAAAATTATTCTCCCAACCCCCTCCACATAGTCGCCTCATACTTAAGCCACTCACCTTTTCATGGATTACTGGATCTGCACTGAACATCTTGTAAAATAAAGCCCTGCGCCTAGTTTTCATTACCCATGCATGGCTTGCGTTCTACCTCACAAAACACCAACTAGATGTGTCTTAAGCAATGATATTCAAAAATCAATTTTGTTTCAAGTTTGATATGTAATATTGATTTTGGTTTCCTTCCAGCATTGTGAGGGACAACCAGCTAGCCTGCTCTTGTGATATCCATTGGCTTCAACAATGGCAGCATGCTGAGCGTGGTGATCTCATTAGCCAATCTTTGACTTGCCAATCTAATGAACGTCAGCTGTCCTTAGAGACCTTGATGATTGACAATTGCAGTGAGTGGAATGTTTCCTTATTCTGCAGCATCACATTTTTTCACCGCTATTTTTAACGACATTCTAAACTAAATGTACCATATTTTAATTTTCGAAACAACTTCTGTTTTTTGGAGGGATCAAACATCAGATTTTCACGCCCAATTGCTTTATGTTCTGTCATTTTGAGGTATGCCACAGGTCTCTATTTTTGCTCCCCAACTGACCATTAAGGAGGGAGGGAGTTTGACCTTTGTCTGCAAGGTGACAGGTGATCCCCTCCCGACAGTAAGGTGGAATACAGAGCATCTCCGATCAAATTATACACTCCAGGTAAGGCTGTGATTATACCAGGCAAGTCTTCTTGGAAGGTATCATCATAAAATAATAGCCATTTAGGATTAACTGTCACACATGAAGTGTGACAGTTGATTAAATCAGGTAAAAAACAGGAGAGCTTAATTTTCTGTCAAAACATTGTTGTAATGTCCACAATTATTCATTGCAATCATAATAATTTATGATTCTCATTTTCATTTTTTTTTATTTCTCATTTCATTGTTAGCACTGTATGTATTTTTACAGATTTTGAAAAATATTATTTCACAGAAACAATGGTAAAAGTACAAAAGGTATAATGAATGATGCCAGCAGTGCTTTTTTTGTGTTTTTTTTTCCGAGCTGTAAAGTACTAAGAAATGGTCTCTTGTTTGGTTTGTAGGAGATGGTCACTGGGACTACATTGGAGCTGACCCTGAATTTGGTGAATGTCTCATCTATGGACAACCTCTACAACCTCACATGCAAGGCTGAGAACAGGGCAGGCCCTGGGGAGGATATTGTGCTGCTGGACATTCAATGTTAGTCTCCAAAACGCACAACATTTTTCTCACGCAATATAATGATTATTTCTATCACAGAAAAAAACATTCAAAAGTGAATCCACTGGTCACATATTTGTCCTTCAAAAGTTTTCTTTCTCACTAAATGGATCAATCTGGGAGCTTTCACACTTTTAACACCTATAATTGAGGGTCTATTAGGCAATGAAAATGGTTCCCTAATTGTTCGATATACCACATATTCTGACAGTAAACATGCTGAAAGAGACACGGTTGAGTGAAAATGCTTAGAAAGTATTTTTCAAAAAAGTCTCTCAACTAATACAACCACTGTATGAATGGATTTGTGTCACAAATTGAAGTGTTCATAATGAAGGCACAGCACAAAATATTCAGAGCTATGAAAAAGTATTTGACCCTTCCTGACTTCTTATACTTTGGCAGGATTGTCAACATTAATCATTTCAGATATTCAAACTGAATTTATTATCAGACGACCAAAATAAACACATAATACCGTTTTAAAATGATGAAAGGAAAAAAGTATCCAACGCTAATAGTGTCATGTTCGATCTGGGTTCCATGAAACTGTACACAGGGTACAATTAGATATATGAAAATGAACCTCGGTTCCTGGAATTTTTGTCAAAACGTACCCCGCTTTGGGTACTTTTTGATAGAACTGGGGTACATTTTGATGCACATACCAGAAACCGAGGTAAATTTGGTTTTTTTAATTACACTCTGGGTACATTGCAATGGTACCCAGGTCGAACAGGACCCTATAAGCAACAGTATCTGGTCCTGTGTGAAATGTAATTGCCCCTATAGTTACTGAATATTGCCCCCGTATATAGTTACTGAATTTAAATTGATAGTTAAGGTAGATTAGACAGGACACATGCAGTCTTGTTTATTTCCCATTTTGATTAATATAAGCCTCGCTTAAATAGAACCTTCTCAGCAATGTGAAGTAAAATTTCTCGACAAACAGCATCTGTTAACAGTCACAAACCCATTTATAAGGCTCTGGGACTCCAGAAAGTCATGGGGAGAGTCCTTATTTCCAAACAGACACAACTTTGAATGTTGATGAAACTTTGATGGTCAGGCCATTAAACCAAAATTCTTTCAAAAGCTCATCGACATACAGATAGTAGCAAAAAACTGAAAAGACATCAGAGCAACTGTAGGCCTTAATTGCTTCAAATAGGGCCAGTGTTCATGATATGATCAACAGAAAATTGATATGTATTGTTGGGGAAAATTGATATATATGAGAGAGTTACAAGACAAAAACCGCCAATAACCCAGAGGACCACAAAAACGTATGTCACATTTGTGGTTTTTTGCTGTCCTCATCAAAATACCAACATCAGTATTTACTTCTTCCGAATTGTCCTCCAAATTCTTAAGCACTTATGAAAATTTCATATAATATATGTCTATAGAAGGGAAGGGGTTAAAATCCTCCATTGTGACTGTATTGAAGCAATTCTGCTAAGGGGAGTGGGCCAAGAGTATGAAATACTGATTTCCAGTCATAAAAAGGATTTGGTTACAGTTTTAGCTGTTAAAGGTGGTATAACCAGTTTATGAAGTTTTGGGGGGCAATTCAGTTTTTTGCTGGAGTGATAAAGGTGTTGGACACACTTTTTCTTTCAATGAATGAAATTATCTTTTAAAAACTCAATTTTTAATTCCCTTCTGCCGTTATTGTCTTATATTACATTTTATGATGATGTGAAACCATTTAGTGTGACAAATATGCAAAATGCAGTGAATAATATGCTGTAAAGTAATGGCATGATATCATATTGTGAAGCTTCAATGGCTTCATAAACCACCTTTAATGCAATACATCCATACGCAAAATGTTGTCCCAAATTTCACATAACCAACTGTGGAGGATGACAGGCGTCACGTTATGGCTGCATAGGATGCCAAGCTAACTGAACATAATTGGCAACTTTATATCAAGAAGTAATCTCATTCAACTCAAAGGAAGTTAGTTCCCATGACTCCTATTCCAAACGCAGAAAATATTTCATGCAATAAACTTATATTACCATTTATGAAGCATTAAAATGTTTCTGAATTCTTCACGAAGCTACGATGCCATTTTATGAAAGCATTTATAATGTCATATATGATACTTTTAAAAAATTCTATGTGACCAGAATTTGTTTTGCAACAACAATGATGAGATGTGAGTCAATTAGTGCTTCGACAACAAAGATGAAGGTCAGCAGCTTAATTTAGTTTAGTTTTGATGTGATCAGAGTGCCAACCCGGATCAGTATGAGGTCTGTGGACACAACCCACTGAGGACCGTGTCACACACTTGTGAGCATATTCTGAAAAAAGACACTTCACCAAAGTCCAGTGGGTACACACTCTCATCCCTCATTGCCGTTATTTCTCCTGGTGATTCTTCAGTACATGAAACTTTAAATGCACAATAATATTAAAAGACTACCACATATAGTATGAACTTCACAAAAACACCTTTGTCTGTACTGAAAAACAAATTGACTGGACGTAAGATTACTATAAACCACAGACTGATGCTACGAAATCAAAGGACTGAATTATACCGGGGAAATGGCAAGCAGGTTGGATTTTAAGACCTTTTCAGAGTCCTGCTAATGCACCTCACCCTCATATTCGAGAAACCTAAATTAGGAAGAGCCGATTGACAGACCCTAAGTGTGTGGTTGTCCGCATCTGTCAATATTAGCTCACTGCTGGACAGGTGCTTGTTAATGGTCTTCCCTTAATTATGTCTCAGATCAGCTCTGTATTTACAGCACTGGAGCAGCAGAAGGATTCAGATATTTACCACAAGTTCCAGGAATTCTTACTTCACCACTGTGATATTAGTATAGGCAGTGAAACTGTCCCCAAAGACATACACTGGTCTGCTCTTGTATGAGTTACAGGAAACCCCCCCCAATAGACTTTCTATACATAAATTACCAATGTGAGCAGTACTACTTGCCTCAGACAAAGCCAATGTAATGCCTTTGATATTCAATTTATCACCTCATTTCCAGAAAAGAGGGGACGCTGTATGGAATCAGATTTGTGTCAAACTTATCAAATAAAATCTTTTTGGATAAAAATAAAAATTTCAAAATTGAGAGAGAATATAACACACGGAAGGAAAAAAGTTACCTTAAAGGTAAAACTTATAACTTGTAAACAAATTATTTTTTTGACAGAGTAAATCATTGGTCTTTTAGTTGTTTGATAAATTGTTCTTTCGTTCACAGTTCCCTCTGCTGCTTTCGCAAATATCAGATTTGCGGTCATGCTCCCAGCTCTCTCCTTTATGCTTCTTGATTTTTTGTTTGCAATTCTGTCTCAAACCTCTCATGTGGGCTGGATTTTTTGTGCGGTCTGACCCCATTGGCCAATGGAATTTTGGGGCTCAGAGCCTGGAGTCATGAATCCAACCATAGAATGTAGCCACGAGTCTCACTTCGGACTTCACTCAACTGAATCATACCAGCGATGACGGAAATATTACAACGGCTGATGACGGAAATCACTGTGTGTCCTTGATTTGTTGCCGTGGCCCACTCTTAAAATATCTGATAGGGAATAACACTGCTGCTGTTGCAGCCAAGCAATTAAAGAAGACTGTGCAATTTACTGAGCTGAGGTATGTTTCCCAAAGGTGTAGCAAGTTGCTTACTCTTTTAACTACTTCCACAGTCTGGTTCAAACTAAGCTTTTGGGAACCGTACCCCTGAACTGTTACTGTACATGTACATTAGTTTGCTCTAATGCTTTTGCGTACCTGAATACGCAAATAATGCACAATCAATAACGTACAATTGCCTTATTAAAAGTGTTCCCCACATCCATATACATTTCCATTGAAGGACCGTGCTCTGTCGTATGCAGAATTTAATTAATTGTATCTGGACCTCATTTTTGTTGTCCAGGTGGATACATGTTGAAGACAAAGGCATACAGAATTTTTCTGAGACTAAATTTAGTAAAATATAGTACAGGTGAGGCACATGCTGTAGTTAATTGTGCATATAAATGTTATCAACTTGATTACATGCCCTTCAAATCCTTCCATCAACCACGCGTCTGCTGTTTTTAAATAGTGCCGCATGCTGCAGATGGATGGTTAATAGCCTAGTACACCTATCTCGACAATGAAAATTAAATCCCAAGCTGCAAGTTAAAAGCCAATATAACCTCAGCATCAAACTGAAGCATAAGCTGCTGAATTAGGCAATGCGGGAACTTTTTTAAAAAAACTAAGGCTAATGCAAGCCGTCTACGATTGCAGTCGCAGGTTTAGAAGCTGAATCAATATTGCAATAAACATTCAAGTCCATGACAATATCCTTAACGTTGTGTAAAATGTACTTTTGTAAATAAAAAAAAAAGACTGCAATGATTATCACATCACTTAAACTCTATAATAAATTGAAAATAGTACAAAGACAACTTATCAAACTGAGAAATTTTATTGTTTTTTAAAAAATATCTGCACATTTTGAATTTAAAGTGAGCATCATGTTTCAAAAAAGTTGGGATAGGGCCATGTTTACCACTGTGTTAAATCATCTCTTATTTTACAACACCCTGTAAGTGTTTTGGAACTGAGACCAGTTACCGTAGTTTTGAAAGCAAAATGTTTTCTCATTCTTGCTTGATTTTAGATTCAGCTTTTGACTTTTTTGTCACATTTGTGCACCAACATTTTCAAAGGTGACCCGTTTAGCACCCAAACTCTTTTACTACGGATCCGTGATGTTGTAACACGAGCACAATGTGATGTAATTAGCACAGCATTACGAGAAAACGATGTCTGGATGGCAGTACCTGCTGCTCCAAGACCTGTATATATTGTTCAGCATTAATGCTTTCCTCACAGATGTGCAAGTTACCCATGCCACATGCACTAATGCACCCCATACTATCATGGATGCTGGCTTTTCAAATACTCGGTGATTTTAAAAAAAAAGAACAAAAAAGAAAAAGCTCGATGTTCCCTTTCCTTCTTAGCCGACAAGACTTGGCATCCAGATTTTGATTTGTCAGACCACAGGATAGTTTTCCATTTCATCTTTGGCCATCATGAATCAGCTTAAGCCCAGCAAAGGCGGTGGCATTTCTGGATCTTGTTTATTTATTTATTTTTTTTTTTCTTTACATAGTAAAGTTTAGACTTGCATTTGTGGATGCAATGACAAATTGTGCTCACTGAGAAAGCTTATCAGAAGTGCTCCTGAGCCTGTGCACAGAATCCTATTTGTCTTTCAAACAGCCATTCAGTACTGGTTTTTGGCCTTGTCCCCTGCATACAGAGGTTTCTCCATGTTTTCTGAATAATTTTATGATATTACTTACCATAGATGATTAAATCCCAGTTTGCAATTTTTTTTTCAAATTGTTGAACAATTTTGCCATGCAGTCTGTCATAGAGTGGTGAAGCCCTCACCATCTTCTGAAAGACTCAGCCACTCTGAGATGCTCTTTTCTTACCCATTCAAGTCACTGACCCATTTCCAATTAATCTAATTGGCTGAGATGTTCCACCAGGTTCACTTTTTTTAGCATTATAAAACATTTGCAATCTTTTGTTTCCGACATTTCCAACTTTTTTGAAACATGTTGCTAAAATTGAATTCAAAATATGCAAATATTTTTCTAATAACATTTCTCAGTTTCAACTTCTCATATATTGTCTTTGATTAAGCACAGGGTTTAAATGATGTGCAAATCATCACATTCTCTTTTGTATTTGTACTTGCATTTTACAAAGCGTCCCAACTTCTCTGGGAATGAGTTTGTAAACCAAGTCATGGTTTCCTGCAGGATTTTTGAAACTGTGGCAGAGGGCTTTAGCGTCGGGTCAAAACTCAGCATTATTCGGTGTGGCCAGTTTTCATTAATCTGCATGTAGGCGGTGTAATAATTGAAGTCTATGTGCATGGAGGTTTATCAGTTTCACGTGCGTGACGGTGGATTTCACATATAATATGAAAACCGATTATGACTCAGGACTCTGGACCTGGAAAAAAGAAATCATGAAGATACATTTTGGTAGAGCAGGATGTGCTCTCAGAAAACGCAGAAGTTAATATCATAGTTTATCGTTTTGCAAAGTGAACAAAATATTTTTTCTGTAATCGTTGCACATATTGCATTAAGAAGAAAGCAGCACGTTTTACTGCTAACGACTAATGTTTATTCACAGGAAAACGTGTTCATCAAGCAAAATGATTGACAACAGGTCAAGAATTATTTGCGCTCATTTTAACTTAACAAGGAGAACTGGTGACACCTGATTGTGCTTACAATTTTTGGAGTTTACATAAAGTTTCACATGGGCATGGCAGCCTTTAGTTTGCCGTAGTGGTGGCCAAGATCAATCAAATGTAGCGGAAACCCTGCAAGAGTCAAATGCCTCATATCCTCCATCCCATATAACCGCAGTTAGTTTCTTTCCACCCCTTCCATAGGACAGGACTCCTCAGGTCGCGGACCTTGAGGACCAAGAGCTGCTGGCTTTCCACCCTCTCCTTACCTGAGAGTCAGGTGTGATGACAATCTGGCCAGTCAGTAGCAATAATCATTCACTGAATTGCCTTGATGGATAGTAAACAAAGACTGGGTTTGAGGGCCAGATTTGGGGAGTCCTATCATAGGAGGCCTATTTCGTCCGTTACCGTATGTAACAGTGGAATTGCACGCAAACATTTAAAAATGGGTTAGGTTAAGGCCAGGGTTCAGAGATAGGCAAAGATAATTGTCTTTTTATGAAAAACAGTCAAGCTTTTTGAAGAACAGTTGTGGCTAACACCAAACTAGTGAAAGCAGAGAGTGAACACTGGTCTCCTTACAGGAAAGTTATTTGCTTTACATACCCTCCCAACAGTGCAAACTTTTGTGGTATATATATTTACATCATCTCATTTTTTTTCTTTGCTGTGCCATACAGCCCAGGGCCATATTACGGACGGGTCCAGTGGGGCCGGCGCCTAGGGGCCCAAGGTTCCAGGGGCCCAGGGGGGGGGGGGGGGGGGGAAAGCGATGCAGATGCTGATGCCAGTTGCGATGTCAGAGGACCTCTATACTCTAGGATCTTATGACTACTCACACTGTAATTGGGCATATCTGCAGAGAACCCAGAGAGAAGGGTGATATGGATTGGGCGGGGGGACAGGGACGGCAATCAGAGGGCCCCTGGGCTATGGGGTACAGCAATCAGAGGGCCCCTGGGCCACAAGGGACAGCAATTAGAGGGCCCCTGGGCTATGGGGGACAGCAGTCAGAGGGCCCCTGGGCTATGGGGTACGGCAATCAGAGGGCCCCTGGGCCACGGGGGATGGCAATCAGAGGGCCCCTGGGTGATGGGGGATGGCACTCAGAGGGCCCCTGGGCTACAAAGGACAGCAGTCAGAGGGCCCCTGGGCTATGGGGTATGGCAATCAGAGGGCCCCTGGGCCATGGGGGATGGCAATCAGAGGGCCCTTGGGCCATGGGGGATGGCACTCAGAGGGCCCCTGGGCTACGGGGGACGGCAGTCAGAGGGCCCCTGGGCTATGGGGGATGGCAGTCAGAGGGCCCCTGGGCTATGGGGTATGGCAATCAGAGGGCCCCTGGGCCACGGAGGACGGCAATCAGAGGGCCCCTGGGCCATGGGGGACGGCAATCAGAGGGCCCCTGGGCCATGGGGACGGCACTCAGAGGTCCCCTGGGCTACGGGGGGCGGCAGTCAGAGGGCCCCTTGGGTATGGGGTACGGCAGTCAGAGAGCCCCTGGGCCACGGGGGACGGCAATTAGAGGGCCCTTTGGCCATGGGGGACGGCAATCAGAGGGCCCCTGGGCCATAGGGATGGCACTCAGAGGTCCCCTGGGCTACAGCTGGCGGCAGTCAGAGGGCCCCTGGGCTATGGGGTTTGGCAGTCGGAGGGCCCCTGGGCTCTGCGGTACGGCAGCCAGAGGGCGCCTGGGCTATGGGGGACGTGAGTCAGCAGGCCCCTGAGATGGCCCTGCTGTAGTGCCTCTCATGAATACTCCTAAGGGAGCCCTAATATTTACCAACTAGGGGTTAAAGGAAGTAGGGGAGAATGGTTTCAGAGGGCCCTATGATTATGAAAGCCCCAGCTAAGGGTAGCGACTTCTGGCTATGTGGGGGCCCTAGGGAGAGCCCTTATGGAAGAGCATACTGTTAAGAGAGCCCTCTGATTACAAATGTTCTTACAAAGGGCCTCTGTTTTACCAAGGGTTTTGAATGAAAGTCCTTTCAGCGAGCCCTAGGGCCCAGGATATGCTAGCTGTGTGACTTAATTTACGTGCGCAACCGCACATACTTGTAGCAGAACGATCAGAGCACTATGCACAATACTGGTAGTGTTGCCAAAAATAAATCACCAAAAGTCGCTATTGGCTATCTGAAAAGTCGCTAGATTACGTCGTGACGTTACTATGATGTCATAACGTCACGCACGACTCACTGATCTCAAGAAAATGTGTCTACATGGCTATGTTGACAATCCCATGGGGTACAGTTTCGAGATTGGGGCTAATGTGCAGTGCTGCTTAACCATGAAATAAGCTTCTGGTGGCGGTGCAGAGCTGAAGTTACATTGAAAAACAATAATTTTGACACTCGAGAGATGTGTTTTTTTAAAGTCGCCAGATTCACCTAAAAAGCCGCTAAGTCGCTAGATGAGGTTTTAGTCGCCAGAGAAGGCCAAAAGTCACTAAATCTAGCGACAAAGTTGCAAAATTGGCTACATTGGAAACTGGCGGTATCATGTAGGGAGCAGATAGCCAACCGGGCTCTCATTAATATTTTCCACCATTGTTTGACTCAACCACGAGCTCAACATGGAAGTTTGGAAGATCGTTCCTCGCGGTTGTGTCAATATTGCAACATGTGCACATGTCTGCGTACCTTGTGTTCAGGTGTACTACCACGCGTAACATCGACATAAAATACGCATGGTGACGCATTCAGGCATAAAATGTGCACACGGCAAGCATATCCTGGGCCTAACGCTGGCCCCAGTAGACAGCTAGTAGAAGCTGGACCTATTTTCTATGAGAAGTGATTTCGCTCCCGCACAGTATTGTGTGTGCACAATACGACATGGTCCTTGGAGTGCATCGAAACTGTCATTGCAAGACGTCCAAAAGTTCAGAAATCTCTAACTCCATGCAACTTTATCGCGCGTCAGGACCATAGCGTTAAGCAAGGGTCCAATAGCTGAGCTAGACTCAGGGGCGGGCTGTACAGTGGTCCAGTCCCAATACACAGCAGATTCACGTGTCATTATAACCTATTGTTATCTTCGAGGAGAGTAGTAGACTGGTAGATATTCACCTTCAGAACACTGAGTTTCGCCCCGCTTCACTTTGCAGATTTCGCTTCCATATGTCCCCACCGTAAAAGGGTGTACTGTACACACCAATGCCAACAAAGTGAAGTCCAAGTGAAAATCCAATATCGATACAACACTCCCACATTACACTTGGCATTGCTTTTATCGAAAGTCCTCACATGGCAAAAATTTTGGAAGTTTAAGTGAAAATCTAATATTGTTAAATCCATTTATCAAAACTCCTAACAACATTCTTACATTAAAACCTTTCCTAGACTATCAGATTTAGCATCCAACACCCTATAAAAAAGCTCATTGACATTTACATTATATTATATTGTATTGTAATAATGGTGCAATAATATTGTAAGACTTAAAGCCATTGTAAGGGCTACTGTATTTTCAGTGAACAAATTTGGAAATCTAAGTGGAATTCCAATGGACTGAATGAAGGGGCGGAGACTTGGGCTCTCTCTATATATAGCCCCCTGCTTCACTACTCCTCACGACCTGACCTTCCAGCTTGACAACTTGCTTTGTATTCAACCTGTGCAACCTGACTTGTTCAGCAGTTTAACATTCAACAGCCTTTTTAAAGGCTTATATCTATTTATATTCTATTATTTTATATTATATTATATTATTTTATATTATATTATATTATATTATATTGTATTATATTATTAGAAACAACACTGCACCTTCAAAGGCTCAAAGCCTTTGTAAAAGGCTTAAGCATTTTCAATGCCCTTTTTTAAGGCTTGTTGCCTTGTATTGTATTGTGGGTGCTCGTTTATACTGTATTATATTATTGTTATATTATTACAATCAGTTGTGAATGTCCCCGTGAGAATCCAATAGATATAACACTCTAACATTACACTTGGCATCAGTAGTATGGATTGCAAAAAAAAAGTGGGGCTTCAAAACGGAAATCCAAAAAAATAGGGAGGCAAAGCAGGCCGATTTTTTTAATAATGTGCCTTTGATTTCTAACTTTTTTGACAAGCCTCAAGATTCAAATATTGATAATGTCATCAATAGCCCGAGTTGCAGCAATGAAGAGATCACCAGTGGTTTGATCATACCAGAGCCCTCACAGACCCAATCAAGCGTAGACCCAGCCTGTCAGGCTCAGGCCTCAGGCCCACACTCAGACCAGGCATCACCTGAGAAAATCTTTCCCAGTAAGGAGGATTGCACGGAGCCCAGTTTCACACCAGCTGCTGGGGACACCAACTCCGGTCATGAACCTCTTTTTGACCCTGCTTTATGGCCAAATACCACAACCATTAAAGACTTTTGCACTCTTAGGACAGGAGACTCACTGTCAGACCAGGCATCGCCTGAGATCAGGAGGGGTACACTGAGACCAGTATCACATTAGGAGCTAGGGGCTCAAACTCCTGGTGTGAAACGGTTAATGGCCCTGCTTTATGGCCAAGTGCCATTACTGAACAGGTCAAGTCGATTCTGGTTAGTAGAGAAGCAGCTGCTTTTCAAAATCGAAGTGAAAAGTACCCTGCCTCAAGTAGGGATAGGACCATGGGGGGGCATCACTAGGAGTTTCACAAATTCCTTAATCAAATGCTCTCTACCTAATGGCCAGTCTGTGACCTGGCAGTGGCTACTTTACTCCCCTTCATCTGGTTGCATCTTTTGTTTTGCTTGCAAACTGTTTTCAAGTAAGCACAATGCGTTTGTCCACGGGTTTTATGATTGGAAACATTCTGAGCGTATCGGTGAGCATGAGAGGATTGAGGAGCGTAGGGCTTGCATGTTTGCATTACACCGTCGCTCCAAAAACACAGGAAGAGTTGATTCTGATCTTGTCAAAAAAATTGATGCAGAGAGGCAATACTGGCAGGAAGTTTTGAAAAGAGTTGTTGCTGTAATTCAGTTTTTGGGGGAGAGGGGCCTTGTTTTCAGGGGAGATGATGAGCGGTTGGGATCACCTCATAATGGTAATTTCTTGGGCATTGTCGAACTGTTGGCCAAATTTGACCCTTTTCTAGCTGACCATCTCCAAAGGTTTGGAGGCAAGGGCAAAGGCTCTGTGTCCTACCTCTCATCCACAATCTGTGGGGAATTTATCCACTTAATGGGAGAAAGAACAAAGGAAGCAATTATCAGCGAGAGTAAAGAGGCCAAATACTTCTCTGTTATCGTTGACTCCACTCCGGACCTTGCTCATGTGGACCAACTCACTTTTATTTTCAGAATTGTAAATAATGGTGGAGAAGTAGTTGGGCGTTTTCTGGCTTCTGAGCCTATTGAAAATCATAGTGGGAACAGTTTGGCTGAGTGTGTTGTTGCAATGGTGGAGAACTTGGGCCTAGACTTAACTAACTGTCAAGGCCAGTCTTATGACAATGCAAGTAATATATTAAGAAAGTACAATGGAGTCCAAGCTCATCTGAAATGAATAAACCCATTGATTTGTTATGTCCCCTGTGCAGCACATTCATTGAATTTAGTCGGTGTCAATGCTGTTGACAGTAGCCCAGAAGCTGGGCGTTTCTTTGACTTTCTGCAATCAATGTACACATTTTGTGCCTCCTCAACACACAAGTGGGGAAAGGTGTTCCGTGATACAGATGAGAAACACTGAAATCTTTGTCAGGTACTCGGTGGAGTTCAAGAGCTGAATTAACAAAGGCTCTTTGGAAATATTTTGCACAATTGAGAGAGGCATTGAACAATATTTCCTTTGCAAACTCCTGGCCCCAGGGCCCAGACCCCCCATAATCCGGCCCTGACTAGAGCGCATCTGTCACTTTAACGTTAACACTGAGTATTTTTCCCTGGTTGCATTTAAAACCTATTCGGTCATTTTCCTTGGATGGACACTCTCATTGAGTGCTTAACTGATGTGTCATGCATGTAAAAATATTCCCTGCCTTACTCAAATACAGAATAGCATCTTTTTTAACGCTAATGGTATGTGCTAAATGTCTTGGTTTACCCCAATCAAATTACTATCTTGGGTGGGGGGGTCATGGGTTAAGAGCGATGGAAGGCAACACAAAGTGACTGACCTCTGTACATTAGCATCTCCAGCCTCAGTTGGAGCAATAATTTCCTGCATCTCATGTCCACTCTGCTCTCTTGTACCTCTTGCGGTCAGGGGGCCTCAGATTTATTATTTATACTGGGTCAACAGGCTTACTGTGTAGATGGAAGACCAGATAAATGGAAAATAATTCCAGAAATTTGAGGGACATAAGGTCCTTTTCACCACAAGCAGGGCAAAGTGTTGAACTACTTTCAAAGAATACTCTTCTAATTGATTTCTAAATGGAAAAGGATGAAAAAAAAATCAGAATAATTTAGTGAAGTGCTGTTTGTTGTTATTTCTTGAGCCAGAGATGATCCTATGGGAGTGGAAAGAAATAGTTCACCTCAAATTGCTATAATGTCTTATCTCCAACTTGAATGAATTTCAGATGGCCATTGCCCTCAGGCCAAGGTTAGGTACTTTTCGTAGAATTTTCAGTTTGTCAACTAGGTTTAATTTACGTAACTCTTCATAACTGAAAGGACACAATATTTATGTGTTTTTAATCCAATCTGGGTGAAAATCAGCCACTAATCAGCCAATGTTTCCTGTTTTCTCCTGCCTCAGTCCCTGTCAGGATTATATATCTGAGAAATGCTGAACCACAACATAACTGGTGCTTCCCCTTTGCTGTGGATGGCAACCCAGTCCCCAACATTACATGGCAGTACAAAGGCAAACCGCTGACCGAGTCATCGTTTATCTACACCCAAATAATCCCGGACAGTGAAGATGGTTCTGTCCAGCATGGCTGTCTCTTCCTCAATAAGCCTACACATCTCAATAATGGGAAGTACACCCTCATAGTAAAGAATGAGTTGGGCGGCGCCAATGAGACAGCTGTAGGAAATTTCATGGACAATCCTTTCGAGCCCTCTGATCCAGAGGGGCTAATCCCTGGTAAGAGCAAGAGCTAAATAATTTTCAGTATAACCCCTGATATGTATTCTATTACGTTTTACTCAGAAATTATCTTCAAATGAAATGTTATTCACCTAAAAAAATTTTTCTCATTTCTCTTCAATACCAGTCCCTAATGATGACCCAAGTAAGCCCACTGCATGATTTTTTTTCTGAAATTAATGCATGAAATACCTTAAGAAGTTTAGAAAATGTATTTTCATGTCAAAAATACAATCCCCATTCCAAAAAAGTCAGCACACTGTGGAAAATGTAAAGGAAATAAAAAGAGAGCGATAAGAGTCCATTCTCACTGCACCAACGTAATATAAAATAATAATTATTTACTTTGCACACTACATGGCATATTGAAAATACACAAAATGATTACTGTAACGAAGTTTAAAAAGTTGGAATAGTTGACCGTTAATTACTGTGAAACATTACCATTTTTCAGAATTGGGGTTGTAATTTAAACACTATAAACCAAAATGCTGAACTACTGGAGCTGTGACACACACTTTTGCCATTGGGGGCCTGTACTATAGCACAAAGGAATTAAAAAAAAATAATGAACGCAAAGTTCCAGTGCAAAATGTTGTCTTAATTTATGTGGTTCTGTGTGAAATCCATATAGGGTCAGATCCATCTATGTCAGATTAACAACCCCTTTTTTTTTTTTTTTGACTAGTTTGGCCCAAGTCCTCTTTTATTAACGTGGGACATATTGTATAAAGGCCATTTTATGCCAACCCTAGAAGGCTGCTCCACAAAAAAAATCCCAGAAATTTTTTGTGTTGTTTTTTCAATGACAATAGGTCTGTCTTCATCAGAACTAAGTAAAACTAACCAGCTATTTTGCGCTTTGAGAAATTAGTTCAATACTACAAATTTGCGTCTCCAGGCATTAGTCTGGAAATCCTCCGCTCCAGAAATTAGTCCGAAGTTGGCGCATATGCATTTTGCATCATTTCTAGATACAGCGCGCAGTTCAATTTGGCTTTACCGTGCGAAAGCTGGCAGCGTCGCAGTTCGTTGGCGGCCGGTGTGGCCTTTCAACGATATGATCTGGCTCTGAGCGCTGCATTGCATGCAGCTCTGCTACTTGATTTGGAGACGGAGACTTCGTCCTATGACCAAAAGCATGATGGGATCGAGAGAATTTCGGTCTAATGAAGACACAACGCAAATAGCTGGCTAATTCGCATTTAGCCGTGTATTTCGTGAACGAGACCAAGTTTTATCTGGAAAATTTCCTGATCAAATTAGCAGGCTATTTGCGTCTTCACTATGAAATAGATTGCTAACTTGACATTGGGCTAATTTCAAAACTGCAAAATAGCTTGCTAATTTGAAACTTTGTTCTAATGAAGACTGGCTTAATGAGAAATGAAGTTCCAGAAAATTGAGACTCTTTCTCAATTTAAATTTAAATTGGGAGCCATTTCATGAACATGTATGAACATGTGATTTAAGTACTTCTAGCACTAGGCTCTTCTGTTGCTTGATTTCAAGTGTAATATGCTGTAGTACAGTGCCAACATCATACATCGTAACTCCCGATTTTCATATTAGTCTAAATCTGAATTGTATGTACAGTTTTCATCCTACAAGAGAATACTTTTAATGTTTGAATTAATCTGTCATATTCAATATTTGACATATTAATGTAGCACCATTTTGGATGCACTCTTGATTGAACACGTCATTTTGATTCCATAATCATCATTCTGGGAGTTTCACATACAGTTCTTTGAAGGATTTGCATCATAGCAAGCCAGGCAGTTGGTTATCATGAACTGATCAAAAGTTTTTGTTTGTTTGAAAAATTATAATTAACAAGCTTGATTGATATCTCACAGCTCCCACCAACAGATCCAATGACCAAGTCACTGAAAACTTAGAGAGCAGAGTTTTTGGGGTGAGTCACCAACCAAATCATGAGTTATACATCACACTTGTATGACAAAGTCTGCTGCATCTTCATGAATATATGGACTGCAGTTGGAATGAAAGTGCTTGAATGGTCAAACCTATCTCACTGTATGCTCTATAATCAATAACTAGTTTTGGCAGAGTAGCCTTTTCGTCCCCACCAGTGTTCCTGTGCACTTATATTTTTACACTTATTTGATTCTGGCCGCAGGTTTCAGTGGCAGTGGGCCTGGCTGTGTTTGCTTGCACCTTCCTCCTGCTCATGGTATTGGTCATCAACAAATGTGGACAGCGCTCCAAATTTGGCATCC
Source organism: Gymnothorax reevesii (assembly GCA_029721435.1). NCBI lineage: Eukaryota > Metazoa > Chordata > Actinopteri > Anguilliformes > Muraenidae > Gymnothorax > Gymnothorax reevesii. The sequence continues at coordinate 134,590,581 of CM056573.1, read as the reverse complement.
ACCGTGAGTCCTTACTGCGTCCCAGTGAGCAACCAATTAGTTCATCCAGTAGCTCTGCAGAGGCCCTGTTGAGACTTTATACTGAGGGTTTGAAACATTAATGCTTAGGAATAGATCCAAACCTTAGCTGACCAAGGTGCGATAGTGGTTCTAACAGTACAGCGGTGATTGATTAAACACTTGTTTGTTCCATACTTACCTTTTTTGTGGTTTTTGGAATCATTGTTTTGGGACAGGGCATCGTAAGGCAGACTTTGAGCTGGCCATTACTGTATACCATGCCACCCCACCCCCACCCCCACCCCATCCCCCATCCCCCAAAAGAAAGCCAGGCAAAATACAAGTCTTAATTACAGCATGAAAAAGTAAATACAATTAGGTCCCACAGCTGGTGAAAAGGACTATTAAAGAAGACTGATGGATGTTGGCTTTGCTGGTCACCCCACTTAAGGTGTCTAAATGGGTCTGATTGCCTTGCTCCCTACCTTCCTTCATTTTCTTCCTTTGCTCAATCCAGCTTGTTCTCTAGGGGCTTTGTGGTTACTCACTGAGTGGATATGGGAACCAGTTTGGCTTTTAATAGTACTGAGGAGAACTTCAATTGGTTGGAGAACATTTTAATATCCACCTGGTAGTTGTTCATTGCAAGACTGTAGAATTCTGTTAGTGACATCCCCACTGCTCGTTTTGCATTAGCATTATAGCACTGAGACAAACGACAGCATTTGTAATATGTTATACAATGTAGGTGTTAGACACAATATAAGCTATTTCAGAGAGCCTGTTCCTCTTAAAAAGCTGGTTTTCAGCAGATACTTGTGGGGTATATGCAGCAATCTAGCAGCACTTATAACAAAGATTGCCAGCTAAATTCACCAATAATTTTGCACAAGTACATAGTTATCAGAAAGCATGGACATGATGGACGATTTTTGAAATGATATTAGATTTTAGCCCACATTTGGTCAGCACTAAGCCTCCGTTGCAGACATCTTATGTGGTTCGCTTCCCTCACATGCCAAAGTCTGCTCTCTCAAGCAAGATTTTTGTGTTCAATCCATCAGAGTGAAGCTCTGAAAATTCTGAGGCTATAGGCACATACTGTTGTGGGAGGTAGGCAAGACATATAAAACGTCTTTAACCAAGGCTTATCAACACCGACGTTGAAAATTTCTAAAAGAACGAATTTCTCTGGGTTTCTTCAGTGGTGAAGTTTTCCTGAACTCAAGTTCTTTAGCTGCATAACAGTGCGCATCAGTTGGCGCTTCAGTAGTTAAATGTCTGATGCAGGACCGGGCGCTATTATGGTAAAGTCACTTGATTTCTTTCATGTTCTCATTCAGTTGACTTTTTCTCTTTAGAACAAACAGTTCGCTTGAGGATATACAGCAGTATTTACGGAAAAAACACGACTTGCAGCCTAATTGAAAAAATATCAAGTTGGCTTTTTTCTATATTTTCTCTTTTTTCGATTTGATTTTCACTATACATACAAAACAAATTCCGTTAACAACTATTTTTTGCGAGTTTCTGTACCCACAATTATTATTAATATTTGACAGGTGGAACCCGAAAGGACTATCAAATAACAAGCATTCTGATTCTCTTATTTCACACAATGCTATTACCTCACGGAACACAAAATGCGACTTGAGTGCACAGACTTTCGTGTGTGAGAAAAGCAAACCACAACAGATGTCTGCAACGGAGGCTAGTCAGCACTGCTGTTTGAAAAAAAAACTGGTGATAAATGATATGGAAAATCAGTGATTATTAACTGCTGTCTGCTCCTACTCATGCAGAGTGTATACAGAACTTACACTCTTTCAAAGGGAGTCACCTTTGACAAGCAATACGTATATTTAGTTTTTTTGTCAGAGGTACAGGCTAGTGCTGTTGAATTACTAATTGTTTTATGTGCTTTAGTTCCAAAGCAAGGCCCTTTTTATTTTCAGTGTTTTTCGGTTTCTAACTTTCTCTCTCTCACTCTGTTTTCCTCTATCTCTCTGTAAGCAGAGGCATCTGTTCTTGGCACTGAGGATGACCTTGCAGTCTCCCTCCGCTTCATGAACTTCGGTGCCAGCCCACCCTCTTCCGATGAGGGCACACTAGATTCTGGCCTGTCGAGCTTTGTAGAAAATCCACAGTATTTTTGCGGCATTATCAAGGACAAAGACATGTGTGAGTGATGTAACTTCTAACTCATTCAGTTGCTTTCTTTTAAACTGCTTTCATTTTTTGTTCATTCATGGTACTTCAGTGAACCAAAAATGACTGTAGAACATGTGCAACCCTTTACAATACATTTATTGTGCCCACAGGTGTTCAGCACATTAAGCGGCAGGATATTGTACTCAAGTGGGAGCTTGGGGAGGGAGCATTCGGCAAGGTTTACCTGGCAGAGTGTGCCAACCTCAGCCCTGACAGTGACAAAATGCTTGTGGCAATTAAGGTATAACAAATCCCAAATTTTCATAAAAAGCTTTCAAAAATCTTCTCTGAAACTATTTAACTGATAAATGTATAACTTTTCAGGCATTTTCTGAGTAATAAGGACACCAAAGTTTACATAAATCGTGGCAATCCACTTTCAAATACGACCTCCACGGCAGCCATCTTGAAGATGCCATTTTGACCCATTTGTCAATAATTTCTGTGGTGATGCAGTTGCGATTTTGACCAAAAACACCACTGCCCCTCCCTCCCTGCCCCTCCCTCCCTGCTCCCTCTCTCCCTCCTGAATCCACTCCCTCCAAGCTCATTCGCAAGTGCAGTTCAACAGTGGTAGTTTCACAGAAACACATAAGGAGCTCTGGTATGTCTTATTGCACAATCAGAAATACTGCTAATAATAATAATAAGCTATTTACATGTTATTCACAGATGCTTACCACGCCATCTCAAAGTCATTGAGCTTGATCATTAGAAGATAATAAACAAGGCTCTATTATCAGCCAAGCAAATGAGCAAACTAACGTTTCCTAGAAAAGGTTGGCATTAGCTACTGAACTGAGAAACTAATCGTACATATTACAAAATCTAGGCTACCTAGTGACCAGCGTTGGGGTAGTTACTCTAAAAAAAGTAATGCATTACACATTACTAGTTACTTTTTTAAAAAAGTAATCCCATACTTTACTTAATTACAGACTGCTGAAAGTGAATAGTTATACTAGTAGTTACATTACTTTTGGATTACTCAGCACCATCATCTGAAATTTACCATAATTTAATTAATTAACCACATCATGTTAAAACCTGGCATATGCCCAGATCGGCACAGATCTTTCTTCTAGTTAGGAGGACACACACAAGATCTCTCTTTCATGCTCTTTAATACAGCAGAGCCAACAGCAAAGTTGTAAAAATCAGCACAAACTGCACTTCACAAAAAAGTGAGTCAAGTACAAGGCTACAGTTCTGGTAAAGACACGCATGAAAAAGGACGGTTGATTTGTTTTTCTGTCCTTGGACTCAATTGCCAATATACTCTAAAGAAAGAAAAAGACAACATTTTTCTGGCTGATAGGTGAAGAATTTAAAGTAAGGAAAGTAACTAGATAATTTAAATCAAATCATATTGCTTTAACAAGATTTTCCACAGTTAACATTAGTGTGACAGAGTGGTTTTTAAATCCATCAACTCTCAGCAGAAGGTGTAGATCTTTCACCATTATTGCCTTGCAATTCCCTGTAATGTTTACCGCTTTTCCCAAGTACTGTATGCCTGTAATGCAGCTCGTGGCAATTTGTATGGAAGTTGCTTCCATATGAGACAAAGTTGTCCAAGTTTTGAAGCTTTTGATTGGACTTGAAGATGCCCACTCGGTTATATGTTAATTTGACCGATTGCGTTTACTCTCTCTCGATAGTCAGTCTGCCATGGGATGCAATGAGAGCAGGAGATATCTGTGAGTTTGAGAGATCATTTTGTCTAATGCCTTCATGCTGATATGTTATATGCAGCAGTGAATGTGCACCCCGGGGCTGTATTTGTAATTAAAGCCGTGGAATATCTCGTCTTTACCACAGAGGTGAAAATAACAGTCTACTATATGCATCTGAGGTGTCTGGCATCCTTCTGAGTCAATTACATTAGCTAAATAGATGACTTAATAATCAAAAGAGTACTGGAGTACGGTCACACAGGATATAGCTGAAGATACTGCAGTGTCTTTGGGAGTGGGTCTGGGAGTCACCGCTCCCAGCCCCCAAGGTATATTACCTCAAGAGCAATCACTGGTACAGCTAACAAGTGGGTTAAATTAGGGCAAAGACAAATGACACCGCTTAATTAGGACGAACATTTACAAAGATCCTCCATAGTTAACGTTAGGTAGCTAGCTATCTGGCAGCATAATCTACAGAGAAGCATAGTTTAATAAGCGATCGCGCATTCGCGGCATAGCCACACATTCCGCAGAATCTTTGGAGTAGGTCCATTGACTGTCTATGAGTAGGTCTTTGCAAACGTTACTGCCTCCAGAGTACACTGTATGAAGTTAAACAAATGGGCCTGCAGCGAGGCAGCGATAATTTCATTGGTCAACACGGAACCTGGCATATTCTATTGGTTGGGGATTTTTCATAGGAATGTATCGCAGAACCATTCTGGACAACCACCATTCCACGCAGGTAACTGATTTTCATTAAAGAGCTTGTCCGTGGACAACCAGTCAAAAAATAGATTTGTCGTTCACTGTGTCATCAGTATATAAGTGCACTTGGCATGCTGAACAGGTTTTTGATATTTCAAGCTATTTCAAGCTACAAATTGGTGTCTATTGTGGAAATAAGCATTGTACCAGAGCAATGAGTGCTGGGAGATACCAATCGAGTGAAGTTTGTCAAGAAGTAGGTAATGATCAACAATATTAAAAACTTTGGATACGTCAAGAAATATTGCACCAGTGAGTTTGCCATTTCTGGAAGCAGTGAACACATCATTTGTAAATTTCAGAAGAGCTGTAGTTGTTGACAAGTTGGCTCTGAAGGCAGACTGGCATGTAAACAAGATATCATTATCAGTAACATAGGGTGATAATTGAACCTCTGTTATGAACTGATCTTAAATTTACAGTTAAAATAACTGAAAAAAAGGTGCAAGTTTGTAACAATGTGCTTATTCCAGCCTTAAACCCAGCTATTTTCAATCTCAGGAAAAAGTCATATCAATAGATGAACGAATAGCGACAGGGCATATCACTTTCATTTCTTTATATACTTAATTAGCTCTATTTTGATACCAATATTTCACCTAATTTAGATGCGATCATAAATATATTTAGCTAATGCAAACAGTTGCTGGTAGTTATATGCTGGAATAGGATCTTAAGAAATTCTTTTCTGCTTTGCAGTTTTCACTGTACGTTTTCTCTTGGACAAACCAGTAAAAAAGACCGTTCTTTATGGCATTCAATGTGGTGTCCTGGAGCTGGTTTGAGTGGCTGTACCAACTACGATACATGAAATTCTTTCACTGAGTTTGATGCAGAATTATTCTTTGAAAGTTGTATCAATCTTTGTCTCCGAACAATGATAATGGTGAGGCCTGGAAAAGGGCCAGCAGAGGGCAGAATCACACTGCAAATGATCCATATCTAAGATATGCACCCTACTGCTTTGCTACAATATCACTGCGTCATGCAGAGCCATTTGAGTTAATAGCTCAATTTAGTCCAATGGAGATTTGAGCGAAGGCGTTTCTTACATATTGCGACTTCTAACTCAAAGATGCTAAGTCCAATCTACAAAATGGAGGTACTATACGAAAGAGGAGAGTCAGATGAGTAAAATATGTCAAAAGTGTGCATGCAATGCTAAAAATATGGGAACACGAGCAAGTCAGAAAACTGATCATTTAGCCTTTGCAACCTGAATTTTCTTGTCTCATTTAACATTGCAGTTAAAGGGGACCTATTACGCTACATTTCCAAGTTTATGTTTTGATCTTGGACTCCCCGAGAGTACTCCTCATCGTCCAAAAAAGGGTCCTGATTTAGCTCATACTGCCATTCTCAGAAAATCCCATTTGTAGTCCATTGTAGTCTCTGCCTGAAACGCCTCGTTTGGGGGGCTCTTCCATTATGGGTCCCCGCCCCCGTGTGCCCACTTTCTTCTGATTGGCCAGCTCTGTGAAGGGCGGAGCTGGAGCTGGGTAGGACTCGGCAGAACACAGTATTCTGAGTCCGCCTCGGAGTGTGAAACGTGAGATGCGTCTGCCATCTGAGCCAAGGAATCGGCGAGAAAATTCCAAATCAAACACTGTACATGTGTATAGATCAAATGAAATGAACTTGTTCTAATAAACACAGTGGGGAAAGTGGAAAACGCAGTGCGAAAGTCTGGTAGCTCAAGCTTGAATTTTCTATCTTCCTACAGCATGGTGAGTACACCGGTGTTTCCACTCTATAGGTAGGATTGAGGAAATGCTAGAATCCACCCCCTTAGACACATTTGTAGAACAGGTCGACATACCAAAGTGTACACCGGAGACTGTAGAAATCCGGTGTGTCTGAGTTTAGAAGGAAACATGGATAGGGAGGAACAGCAAAAATTGGACCAACAACTTATGGACAGCTTAGGTGTGTATTATAAGGACCTGCTGGTCCATGGGCATAACTGTGGTGTGTCCTTTGCATGTAACAAACAGCTTCTGCGCTGGTATATGACGGGGGGTGAAAGCTCCAAGCTAAACGGTCTTTTTGAAAATTGCCTGTGGTAATGGTTTACTTATTGCGTCGGAATGACCAGTGTTTGCTTGTGGAAAATGGGCGCATTATGGAGAGAAAGCAACAGCTAGAGAGAGAGAGAGAGAGCTCTGGTTATGTTATGAACATAATACAGGTTTTACAGACCGTAAGCTCCGTTAGCGTGAACAGTTGCTTATGTGAAGCTAGCGAATCAATAACTTTTACAGGAAAGAATTTCTTGTTCAGTCTCCGCCTTTTCGGCTTTTTATTAGCCAGAGCAATTTCTAAAGGGGGATGAAATTACGCCACGGCAATGCAGAGAAATAGTTTGTTCTACAAGACACGTTATAGCTTATGCGTTTGGCGATTGCTTTCACCGCGGTAGCATCAGAGAGCTTGCCCAGATATTGGTGCAGTATCTGGCTGACCCTGGTCATGGATAAGGAGAGCAATCGTTTCACAAGCACCCAAACATGCACCCTAAGCTCTGCAAGACCTACATCTGGTCTAACTGCAGCCTTTTACAGCACCTCGCCTGTTGGCTTCAACTGCAGTGGCTACAATCAGGCAACATTATGATGAAACGGCCACATTGATGCTGACTGAAGTAACACAAGCATACCAATCAGAATTACTGCATAGAAGTTAATCAGGAGCATTTTTAAGTAGCGCAGCATGCGAACTCACCTGCAGTGGCCAGTAACCGAGCGGTCATAACAACCACAGACACAAACCCTTGCATTACAGGTTTTACTGACAGCAAGTTCTGTTACCGTGGACAGTTGTACCAAGCATCCAAATTGCAAACAAGTTTAAAAAGTTAGCTTCAAATGAGGTTTCTGGTCGCACATGTTCTGTTGAATATCCCCTGATATTACTCTTGCATATTTAGGACAAAAATATTAGCAACAGTAATTTGGCTATGTTAGCCGCTGTGTTACAGCCACATTCAACCATAGACTGGATAAAAAGATGGACGCAGCACCCTGGTCAGAAAAATGAAGCCCATGCGGAAGTCCCATAAAAAAATGGCATTCTATTTAATGGCCAGTAGATGGCGACATCGGTGGTTGAAATTCAATGCTATAAAAGTCTATGAGAAAATGACCCTACTTTCCCACCTGATTTTTCATTTAAATAATGATTTTTCACATAATTTAATGGTAGCTATAGCACGTTTCAAGTCTTATTGTATTTATCATGATGTTCATTTTTGTAAATTATGGTCCCATATAGACTAGAATAAAGGATTAAGCCAGAATATGCTTTAGGGGTATGGCTATCCTCTGGTCCTTGTCCGATACGGTCAGATCCAGAGCCACGGTCCTCCCCGGATCTTCAATACACGCTCTCTTCCAATAGAAATCACATCCGATTTCAAAATGACAACATGGCGCAATTCAAATAACCAAAATCAAGGCTTCCTTTATGATATGCTGAAACCAATGGGTGACGTCATGGTAGCTTTGTCCATCGTTTTATACAGTCTATGCATTCAACAGGCTATCACGTTAGGTAGGCTTATGCAGTAAGGCAACTTACAGCTTCACCGTCTGTGAGTCACAGACATTCGCGACCGACCCAGGCTTTATCTTCAGATATTTTACAAAGACTGCGTTTCAGACCAGTTGATAGTACTAAATATCGTTAGCGGTCCTGCTAGCCTCTCGTAACATGTTAGCTTCACTTATATTATTTGCTGTTATATCGTTACCTACTTGTTGCTCCGAGCGCTTGATCGATGTGACTGCTTCAGGTTTGAGAGGCAGCTGAAACGCTTATTCAGCGTCGAATTATCCTTCATTGACAAAGCTGTCTTTGGTGAAATGCTGAGCTCAAACAGCTAACGTCCCCTTTGGCCGTGGCTGTTTGCTGCCAGCAAACAAAAAAGCTACCCACTGATTTCTGGTGGCATCGACGTTTTAAACAGAAAATAGTTATGCTTTTCTTTGTGTCCAAAAATAAATGAACATGCAGCTTTGGGAGAGACACTGACAAAACTGCACCTCAAATGACCTGCGGTTCTTCTTTTGTATTTCCAGAAGTGTAGACACTACTGAGGCATAATATGATCTGCAGTTGTTTGTGTCTGCTAGAATAGTTTCTGGGGTGGGCAGGTCCAGCACTGTGATTGGCTCTGGCTAGGTCTGTATTAATTGGATGGCACAACCTGACGTCAGGTTTTGCACAGATCTCGTGAAGATTTCGGGACGTGCTGTTCAGAGAGGAAATCACGTTCACGAAATCATGTTCTTGGATTACGGCAAAACCCTTGATCTTATGCTTAGAAACTTTACAGAGGTTGAGTATGGATTTTCAACATTATAACATTACTGATATGTATTAAAAGAAGGATCAGCATAATGGGTCCCCTTTATTGGAGTTTTGGTGAGCGGTCCCGTCACTTTTTGGCTCATGCAGCCAAAATCGTTTGTCCAATTGCTTCCATGGTTAAATTTTCGTGACCAGTACTACTCTTGCTACAACATGGATGTAAAAATATGTATGTGGAGTGAATTCTGTCGGAGTTAGAGCAAGTTTATGAGAAGACTCCTTGAAGGTTTTGCAGCTGTTCGCCACTCTAACAGTGATGCTATCACACTCTAAGTTCCCAGAATTTTTTTTTTTTTAATTTTTGAAAAATTATAATGAAAACATTATAGAAGTTTCAAAAAAAGTTGAAAAGTAAAGAAATTATACAAGGTTAGCATAACATTTTCCAGTTTGAAAGACATTTCTAGCTAAAAGTATGACAAAGTAAAAGATAGCTGAAAACTACGACTGTCAGTTATGCTGGAGTGGCATTTATGAATAGCAACTGGCGAGGAATGGGACCGCTCTCTCGGTTAGTGGTAGGTCGATCACTTTCTCACACTCCAGTAACATTTCAGTTTTACTCACTGTATGGTGAGTGGAGGGTAAGTGTGAGTGTCGTTTCTGAATACGGGCCTAAGTATTGCAAGCTGTCGAATCCGACGGATTGCTTTTACATTATTACAACTGGAGCCCAGTCGCGGTAGCTAAGTAAATTTGCAGATCAGTACTAAGTGCTAATTTAGATGCACCCAAACAAGTTACTTTCCAACAAAATTCCAACAGATCTTCCAAACACTTATGCCAGTTTATTTGGGTTGCAGTTATTATAACCAAACACTAGCTCCTTCTTGGTTGACTGGTTTTCTGCTAATGTCTTTGGTATTTTTTCTGCTAGTATAACAGCCATGCTGTTATTGACAATGGAGGTACTGGAAGTATAGATGCAGAGATATCAATTTTTCTGGATTTTCACTGTCTCGGTCTGGAATAAGAAATCCAAATTTACAGTCAGACCACTTTAATGGTTGAAGGAGAAGCATTTTTGCCTAATGAAACACAATTGCAACTTTATGCTCCTCGGGGAACTCGGAGCAGGAGAGAGCATGCGTGGAGGAGGTTGGCTGAACAGTGCGTGCACGCAAAGTGATTGAAACTGCATTAAAAACTCCTGGCTCCGGCTGGTTAATTTAGCTTGGGCACGGAAGATTCTTGTCAGTGCTATATGAAGCACTGAGAGGAGACAAATGCAACTGATATTGCTTACAGATAACCTGTCTCATGGACTACTGTCAGTGTAGAGTGTATATGTTCTTAAACCTCACAGTGAGTTACTGCGCTCCTGGCACTATTTTTGGTATTCTGGTGGTCAGTTCAATGAAGGTGCAGCAAGTAGCTCCTCTCATTCTGTTTAAACACAATGCATTTGTCGTAGCCGGCACATCGAAATTTTTGTGATGGCTGAGGACAAGGGGAGGAGGAACGCCATGATTTGTTTTTTCCATTATGAGTTGCAAGGATACATCTTGTGATGCAAAGCTAGGGCACATCGTCAGTGATTTCACCTGAGGTCATTGGGTGTTTTGGGTCTTTCGAACATCAGACACCCTCGCTCAGGCGACCTCGCTCAGGTTAATTTTTTTTACAGAAAGGCTAAGGAACTTTTTTAGTTAATCATTTGCTCTATTAGTACACTTTTTCAATGGAAACTATGCTATGATACAAAAATATTTTTAAAATGTCACATGCTTTATATGTATTTGTGATAGTGTAGGCCAATACTCACAATGGAACTTGCTGCTCAACCAGCAGGTCCCATCTCCCCCATGTACCCTGAATCTTTCCCACCTCCCTGTTTGGCTCGTGCAGTTCTTGTTCTCTCAACCCTCAAGTCCTGTAATGTATCCTCTGTGAGGTCAATGTGATATCCAAGATATTTTGCAATGTTATATAGAAAACAGCATTTCACAAAAATGCACTGACAGTGAGTATTGTGTAGTGAAGTACTACCCGATTGGACCAAAGACCAGAAATGCATTTTTAACATTCACAATTTTCCCTTGATTAATAACCAGACCTTACTAAAAAAAATTATAATTAAAATGCTACCTTCGTGTTGTGGCCATATTTTCTTGTGTTATTAACCATGGTTTTAACATAAAGCCACTGTCCCTTGGCAGTCATGCATACATGGGGTATCCCAGTGAAATACTTGAGGAATGACAGAAATGGCTAAGAGGATTTAATCATGCACAGACTGAGGGATTTCATCACAGATACAAGTTTGCAAATTGCGAGCTTTAGTTCACTAAATTGGGTTGGTTGCAAAATAAGTGAAAGCTTGCACCTTAAATTTCTGTACTTCTAGTGTGCAGTGTCAATGTCTCCTAAATTCAGACCTGAGCCCTTCTGTGGCTATGCCTTTGTATTCAGACTCTCAAGGATGCCAATGAGCCGACCTGGCAAGACTTCCTTTTTTGGCAGCTAAGACAGGAAAAGGACACTCTGGGATAGAGGTGTGGGCAGTAACTCTGACATCGCCTGTCAATGATGCACTTCATTTCCCATTGACTGAAATAAAAATAGTACCACGAGCACTGTACCTCATCAGGGCAATAAATCTTCACTGATCACTAGTAAAAATTTTAAATGTATGTATCACTCGATCTCTGGCACATCAGTCAATATCTGTTATACAACGCCATTTCCAAAAAGACACCAACTTTAGTGAAAATCTTTGGTGTTTGAGATTACATGTAATACAGATCAGACAAAATGCATTGACTGTCATTGTTACATAACTAGATCCTATAGATAAAAAAATTTGATCTGCTCAAGGAAGCAGAACTCAACTGGACAATGGTTGGTCAACTCTCAGTAGTATGTTGTGTTATGGCCCCAATTTGTTATGACATATAAGACAAGGGATGACAGACAAAATCTTAAAACTTTAACAGATTTAATTAAACAAACACTGACAACTAACTTACAATCTAATCTGCTGACCAATATTGACATAAAAAAAGATATTTACAGTCCCTTTGAGATGAGGTTGCTTGGTGATGTCCTGGGGCAGGATGCTCCAACACAGGCAAAAATCCACAAAAAAAACTTCACAGGTCTTGAAAAGAGAGACAGGTCTGGTGAAATGTATTCTTCTCCTTGCAATTTCTCCTACTACTATACTCTCTCAATTTTTCTCCTTATGTACTCTTTTGCAGCCCCTTCCCACCTTCCAGACTTTTTTCAATTCTCTGGGACTTCCCCCCTCAGACATGCCCAGGACATGCCCAAATCTAGCTCCAGACTGGGCTTAACAAAAAAAAGGTCAATACTGCCATCTAGTGGCATTTTTTCACATTACACCTCCATTGCAAAAGGGAAAAATTTTGACTCATAAAGGCAAAATTTTTCTTGTCAATACAAAAATGGTTAAGTAGACATTTGTGTGTGTATATATATATATATATATATACACTAGCTGCTACCCACTACCCAGAGTGAAATTGCCATTTTTTTTGCGTGCGTGACCGTTTTTCAAAAATCAGGCAACGTCAAGTCCGTCCTGGTGTCCAAGTGGATATTCACACCAAATTTGGTTATAGTCAGGAGATTTGAGCACGAGGAAGTGAGACAGCAGAGACTTCAGGCGATCGAAGGCTCTTTGGCACAATTCATCCCAAGTGAACTTAATGCCTTTTGTCAGTTAGTTGGTGAGACTGAGAGCAGTCTCAGCAAAGTTCTTGCAGAACTTGTGGTAGTACCCGATCATTACAAGGAAGCGGCGCAAAGCTTTTTAGTTGTCAGGAACAGGAAAGTCCATGATGGCTTGGACTTTAGCATTTATGGGTGCCACCTTACCCTGGCCTATGACTTAGCCAAGATACGTGACAGTAGCACAACCAAAGTCACTCTTGTTCAGGTTAACAGTCAGGTTAGCCTGGGTCAGGCGCTGGAACGTCTCTACATCTTTTAGATGTTCTTCCCAGGAGTCACTTCATGTGATCAGGTCGTCGATGTACGCACCCGTTTGTGGCAATCCGGCAATTGTAGACTATATCATCCTTTGGAACGTGGCTGGGGCATTTTTCATTCCAAAGGGGAGGACTTCATACTGTTATAACCCAGATGGTGGGGCAAAAGAAAAGATGCGCTTAGCCCTCTCAGTTAAAGGCACACACCAATAACCCTTCAATAAATCAATCTTGGTCAGAAACTTTGCTTGCCCTAATCTATTGACAGAATCATCAATCCTAGGTATTGGAAACACATCAGTTCTATTTGCAGCATTGACTTTGCGATAATCTGTACAGAATCTAGTAATTCCATCAGGTTTTGGAACTACCACACAGAGTGGACTCCAATCTGAGTTAGAGGGTCTGATAATATCATGTTCTAACATATACTCACCCTCTTTCTCAGCAATCTTTCTCTTTTCAGGATTCATCCGGTACGGATGCTGTTTTATTGGTTTGGCATCAACAACATCTACATCATGAGAGGCTATAGAAATTCTCTTTGGAACATCAGGAAATAGATCTTTATATTTCTTGATCATCCTCTCAAACTGATCTTTCCGTGAGGGTTCTAAGTGCTGGAGTTTTACATCCAGATTTTGCAACACTTCAGAATTAAATGAAAGAACTTCAGCTTTAATTCTAGGCCCATCATCTTGAAACTCCCCCTCATCTTCACAAGTCTCGACCATAGGAGGATCTGGAGTGACAGCTGCAACCCTAGCATTCCGATCATGATAAGGCTTCAGCATGTTAATGTGACACAACTGTTTTGGCTTTCTCCAATCTGGAGTCTTCACAATGTAATTGAGATCATTGAGTTTTGTTAGAATTTCATAAGGACCATGAAATATAGCCTGCAATGGATTGGACTGCAACGGAAACAACACAAGGACCTTGTCTCCAGGTTTAAACTCACGACTTCTAGCCTTATGGTCATACTAAGTTTTCATTTTTACCTGACTTGATGTCAAGTTCTCTTTGGCTAGGTCACAAGCTGCAGGCAATCTTTCCTTGAACTTGCTAACATAGTCTAACAGACTGATATGAGGCTCTTTCTCTTGCCATTATTCACTCAACAATAGCAAAGGTCCTCTCACTTCATGGCCAAACACTAGCTCAAACGGACTGAATCCAGACTCCTGCAATGCTTCTCTAGCTGCAAACAACAGCAAATGAACACCTTCATCCCAGTCTTTCTCATGGTCATAACAATAAGTCCTCATCATTGTCTTGAGAGTGGAATGAAACCGCTCTAAGGCACCCTGACTCTCTGGATAATAGGCACTAGAAAGAATCTGCTTCGCACCTATTTCAAACACTACCTGCTGAAACAATCCAGAAGTGAAATTGCTACCTTGCTGACTGAATTTCCCTGGGAAGGCCAAGCAACGTGAAGAACTTTATCAAAGCCTTTGAGATTGCAGTTGCCTTGATGTTGTGTAGAGGTATGGCTTCAGGGAATCTGGTTGATGCACACATGATTGTCAATAAATACTGATTTCCAGATTTAGTTTTGGGTAATGGACCGACAGAATCAATGATGACCTTGGAGAAGGGCTCCCCAAATGCTGGAATTGGCTGCAATGGAGCTACAGGTGGGTCTAACTGGTGTTTTCCAACTACGTGACAATTGTGACAGGTTTTGCAAAAGTTGGAAATATCTTTCTGAAGCCCAGGCCAGAAAAAGTGTTTCATGATCTTATCAACAGTCTTGTTAACACCAAGATGACCTCCTAAAGGTAAACTATGAGCTATTGTTAAGATCTCATTCCTGTAGACCTTCAGAACAACTATTTGCCCAACCACTGCCTAATCTGCATTAGCAGGGATATCAGGAGGGCGCCACTTCCGCATCAACACACCATCCTTGCGATAATACCTAACTGGTACTGCGTCTATTTCTTTATCAGGAAGGGCTCTCCTCTTTTGTACACAAATTTCAGGATCATTAGTTTGCTCCTGAATCAACCGCTTTCTGGACAGAGACAAGTCTCCAGACACATCAGAATCACCAGACCCATCCGGCTGGCTGAACAGAGAACTGATAAAAGTGTCTGATAAGTCCTCAAATGGAGAAACCATAGTAGGCTGAACAGAGTCATGAGGCGAACCACCTGAGTCATGGCTATTTAATGTGCTGAACGGCACCATATCATCATCTTCTTGAGCCTTCTTAGCCATAGCATGGGTCACTGCACAGGAAGGATACAGAGTTGGGACTTCATTGCCATCTTCAGTGCTCGGCTGTGAAGTAAGATGAACAGGGGGAACTACATTGCCCCCAGCAAGGTCATTGCCTAGTAACAGAGAAACACCCTTGATAGGTAGACTTGACATAAGTCCCACCTTTACCTGTCCTGTAACTAAATCTGACTTCAAGAATACAGAGCGCAGGGGTACAGATACAGTCCTCCCTTCAATACCTCGTACAAGTATGAAATCCCCAAAGCGGTCTCATCACGTAACTCCTAGGAGTCCATCAATAAAAGTGACTGAGAAGCTCTGGTATCCCTTAGGATATATATGAGTACAGGAGGAAAATGCTCATTCGGAGCCACAAATCCCTCTGACACTAATGGAAGAAATTCCTCCCTCACAAAGTTAGCAGTATCAGTCTTCTTAGCCCCACAAGGAGCAGGCAATTTAGCTGATCGATCTTCTGCTACAGGGGTTTCTAACCTTGTTTTCACAAAGGCATTTGGTTTGGTATCCTTTTCTTTTTCTTTCTTAGCTTTAAGGAACCAACAGTTAGTTGTAACATGACCAGATTTCTTGCAATAATTGCAAACTAGACCACTTTTGTCACTGTCAACTTTCACACTTTGATCAGACCTGTTACTGGATTTCTGAGCACCATCACCAGATTTGTCTTTGTCTTTGGGTGAGGAATCTTGGGTATCACCATAACCCTTTTTCTGAAATTGGGACCATCTATTATTACTGCTAGACTGAAATTTGGACTTATGTGTGAGAACATATTCATCTGCAAATTTGGCAGCTGATTGCAAATTCATTGCTTGCTTCTCATTAAGGTAGGTCTTAATATCATTCTTAACACAGTTCTTGAATTCTTCAACTAACACCATCTCTTTTAGTGAGTTGGAATCATCTTTGACCTCCATAGAAGTACACCAGCGCTCAAAGCAAACCTTCTTCTCATTCGCAAATTCAAGTCTGATTGTCAGATTTCTTCAGACCTGAATTTCTGTCGGTAAGCCTCTGGAAACAACTCATAAGCTCTCAAAATAACCTTTTTAACCTTTGGATTCAGAGGAATCATCTGCAGACAAGGCCGAATAGGCTTGTTGAGCTTTACCCTTGAGGACAGTTTGCAACATCAGAGGCTAGTATTCCTTTGGCCACTGGCAACTCTTAGCTACCTACTCAAAACACTGGAAATACTTTTCAACCTTCTTCTCAGAGAATGGAGGCACCAGTTTTACCTCCTGGCTAGCAAGAAATTTGTTCTCCGCTTCTATTTTAACCCCTTTGCGCAGAAGCCAAATCTGGCTATTTAGGTGTTACCTGATTTAGGGCTTTATAATTCAAGATTGCAGTTTCACAGACAGAAAAACTTTGGCTCAATTGAGTTTAGACACTTGAACCATTTAGACTCCCATCATATTTCGTTTATTTTTATGATTTTGGTGGAGAAAAGGGGCTGCAAACATAAAAAATCTTCATGAGAATTCACTGTTGCAATAGCAAAAAAAATAATACTGACAAATGAAAAACTGCTGGGGCTTAAATCTATATATTTCTGGGATCATAAACTTCTTGACCACAAGTACAATTCATCTTGAATATTACATTCTAGATTACCCGCTTGCTATGAGCCAAATTATACAGCTATCCAGGTGTCTCCCCAAAGTCTGAGATCCATCAAAATGGTTCACTGTCAAATTATACATTAATCATATATTTAACTCAAATTAACTTTTGGGGCATGAAATTCAGCATGAACTAATGATTTTCTGGTTGAGTTTAGCAAGAATTTATCAATATCAGAGCAGTAGAACAACATTGGTCACCAGTGACCGCTCCAAACCCAAAACATGCCTTTTTTCCATAATAAAGTTAACAATATTGTCAATTTTTCTTCGAAGTCCCCCAAGCATTAAATAAAGTGCTGATTAAACAGCTGTAACATTCGAGCTGCAATGAAAAGCTAACCGCTCTTACATCTGTGCTCATAACCTTACACCTTATTAGGGAAAAAACTCACTAACGCAGTAATATCTGAATTCTGAAATACACCTTATTTTAACAGAACAGAAATTTCACTTACAGGAAAAATCAAACGACATATACCTCCACATTCAACAGAATGGTGTAATGAACGTACCGAGGCATCTACCGACGTGCGTTGGATCCATGCATTTGGAGAAACGAAAACCTCGGCATTCGATGTCTTTAAACGCGGCATAAATTCTACAGCAAAAATCCATATTGAGCAAAATGCAAACAGAGTAGAAGTATAACCTGTTTTCCTCATAGATGTCCTCCTCCAGAGACAGATGTATTGGGTAGAAGGAACCTTCCAGTACTGTTTCATTCGGAATAATTCCCATTGACTGCGTCCATACAACATGTATCTCGTAAATGAAACTGAACACTTCAGGCCGGTTTCGGGTGTCTTTGTTTCTTTGATATCGCATCATTTTCAGTTGCGCAACCTTGGCCAACATTCGAAGAACACAACCGACCTTACTTTTACGCTTAGCTTTGTATCCTATTCTTATTGTCCAATCAATGTATTTCAGTTATTGAGGAAAGTTTAAACATTCGGGAATTGGATAAGAAATGAGTCTATCAATACATTGTTACCTGGGAAGCTTCACGAGGGCGTGAACTATAACTGTAGAGTTACGCAGATTAATCTGAGTATATAATTGAGTGACTTGCTATCGACACCAGTACTTGGGTGGATAGAAGGGAGCGCTGAATTTGTCAATGGAGGAATATACGCGTTAATCCATGGGAGGGACTACGCATATTTTGTGTGTGATGACTGTAATTGGCAGTAGAATGTGAGAGAATCAATACTATGTCGGATTTTTTGCTTCACAAAACGTATTTTTTTAACCACTAATTTGAATACTAATTGGAATACCAGTTGTTTATTTGTTATCAGGACCGAATCCAAGATAAAGGTAAAACCAGACTCTGCTACTTCACTTTGCTTCGTACACAGAGTTTGGGCAGTCGTCATTGACAAGTGTTTACTTCCTGGTGGGTGGGCACTCGTCTGAAGTTTAAAATCATTGGTGTGTCAGGAAGACTCCGGGTTGGTTCATGTCCGGGTATCCTCCGCCCTAGTTCTGAACTTGCGAAGATTCAACCAACGAGTGTATAAGAATCAGTGGCAGACGGGCACGTGCTTCGGAGGAGAGCCGTGAACTGTCTCACTATCCTGAGTTGGCAGCAAGGGGTCGCATACGAGCAAGCTTTGTACATAGTTCCCCAATTGGGCATTCCAGATATGGGTGGGATTGGAGATGCCAAATTTTTTTAGGAAAAAAAAAAAAAAAATCATTGGTGTACCCGTAAACTCATCACTGACATTTGGCGATGACGTACGTTATGCGCTGGCTCAGCCGCCTAGTACTTCCACTGTAAACACAGTCCTTCAAACCAGGAATGCAGCTGAAAAAAATTTGATCAGTAAATTAAAGTTAATACTGTACCCATGCATATGTCCATCTACCAAATTTTAGCCTTCACTCAGTCACTTAAAAGAACCAAAGGTGCTCTTTCTGTTCTCCTTACAAGAAACAAACTGTTGAGCTATCGTTTTTCCTGCAGATACTTCTGCTATTAAAAAAAAAAACGTAAGAGACCGGAAACCAACAAATAACGCATTATTTACATCAGGACGAAATCTACGTTGACATGAAAACTGAACCGTTAACCGTACTTGCACTAACAACATACCGAGCTCGCTATCTAACTTTATAGCAACACAGTTTGTCTCTAAGCATTTGGCTGTCTCAGACAGCCATTTCATTCATGGATAATGCCAACATAACACTGAGACAGCGAAATGGTCTTGTGACATGAACAAAAACACGGCTTGTAAAAAGTTTGCTGCTAACTTAAATAGCGTGAAATTCGCGGGCATTGTGACACTAGAAGCTACAAGCAAGCTGAGGTGGTTCGGCTGTTTCTCACAGAGATGAACAGGGTGCCTATTTCATGATGACTATTAAATAGATATGACAATCTGTAGGGAGTAATGCCACAACATCATTTCCATTCAAAAACCTAACCAAACATTCATCTTGCTGTGGCTATAAGTCGCTGATACCTGGGGTTTTCTCCACGACAGAGCGTGTCCATCTATGTCCATAGCCATTGTTGATTTCGGAGACTACAATTTCAAACATGGCGTAGCTGCTACATCATGGCTCTCGGCCACGCCTTCTGTTCGTTGGTTGGTCCGGCGTACTTTCTGCCAAGGTAAATGAGGCAGAGCTCTGAGTGACCAGACTGAGTACTGAAGCGAAATGAAATTAAGCGGAAGCACGAAGGCTGGCGGAGTCAGGCTAGGATAGTTGTCCAGTTGAGTAAAAAATTCCAAGATCTTTGAAATAAAATGGAAATAATTCAAACAATTTTCATGCATTAAAGCAATTCTTACCTTTCTGGCATTTTTACACTTTTCTTTTGTAATCTTAAAATGCTCCCAATAAGCGTCTGGCGCACTAAAATGTAAAACAAATCCACCTGGTGTTGAAACTCTTCAATACTGAATTCTCAAATATTTCTGATAAAACTCTGACCAGTCATTTTCTTCAGTCCGATAAAATGATTTGCCGAGCTTTTTGTCTGTCATCCGTCACAGCGCCCCTTCCAGTTGCAGTTCCTTTCTAGCTGTTACCGCTTGCAAGTCACGCCCCTCTCTGGCAAAGAAAAAAAAAAAAAAACGACGCATTTGACTGTTAACAAACGGATGCTGAAATGCTATAATTACGATAATAACGTTAATGGTATTTTGTCAGACTACAAAGGTAACTAAACATTATGAGGGCATTTTATTTTATACCACATATACAATGGAATATTATGTCATTACTGTTGGTTAGTTTTCACTTACTGGTGCCTCTCAATCTGACTCCACTGACCCGTTTCACTCTCCTATGAAAAAAAATATTGCGTGCGGTGCAAGGAAATGAGCTGCGCGAGTGAAACGGGTCAATGGAGTCAGATTCAGAGGCACCGGTAAATGAAAACTAACCAACAGTCATTAAATAATATTCAATTCTTTATGTAGTATAAAATAAAATGCCCTTGTAACGTTTAGTTACCTTTGTAGTCCTTATATATTTTTTTTGGAGGAGAAGTCTGGCAGTCAGGGGGAAGAGGGTGGGACTTTGGAGGGAGGCGGAGTTGTTCATGTTCAAATTTTTACTACGTGCTGTGCGACCATGCCAGAAAGGTAGGAATTGCTTTCAAGGGCAGGAGGAAGATACATGCCAAGTTGCAGCTCACTTTTAATGGTTTCAGAATCAACTCTTTGGAAATTTTTGCTGGCACGGCATACTGACAATGGGCAAATCAAGGTCAAAATGCCTCAAATGACAAAACTTGTAATATATGTCATGAATATTACTGTTTAGCACCTACACTCCACATTTCAGCTCAGTTGATGCAGAAAAGGCTGAAACATGAGGCATGAGAAATTTGCATATTGAAGACAGCTGCCTGGCAGCTATATTGAAAATCAGTTCAGAATGTCTTGAACAATCTTTTGTGTACTTGTAGATAAGATTTTCAATGCAAAGTTTCAGCTTCATTGGCCAGACGGTATTGGAGAAGTTGATGTTAACAGATGGTAGAAGTACTTATAGGTGTGGCCTCTTGACAAAAGTCAAATGAAGGTCAAAATGCGCTGCATGACAAAAGCCCTAATATGTGTCATGAGTCTTGCAAATTAGCAACTAAAGGCCAAATCTCAGCCTGATTGGTGCAAAAATGCCTTAGATACAGCAAAAATAATCATTTTAAAGATCGCTGCCTGGCGGTCATTTTGAAATTGGTTTGGAATGCCTTGAATGAAGTTTGACGGGCTCATGGATAGGAACATATACCTAAAGTCTCAATTTGATCCGCACAACAATTTTGGAGAAGATGTTTACATACAGTTGAAGTACTTACAGGCATTGCATAATGGCAGATGAAGGTCAAAATGCGCTCCATGACAAAACCCTTAATATTTTTTATGCGTCTTTGCTACTTTGCACTAATATACCAAATTTCAGCCTGATCAGTGGAAAAATGCCTTTGAACATGCAGAAATAGGCAGTTTATAGATAGCTGCCTGGTGGCCATATATATAAAATTAGTTCAGGAAGCATTGATTAAACTATGGTGTCCTCATGGGTAGAAACATGTATCTTAAGTTTCAAGTTGATCCACATGATGGTTTGGAGAACAGGATGTTAATGGAAGAACAGCAAACGATGAACAATGGACAAGTAGGCCATTAAATGAGCCCATTGGACCTTAAGTCCAGGTGAGCTAAAAAATGCAAAAATTTCAATTTAATTTGAAGCAAAATTTACAAAGTTACGAAGTAGTTACAAAATTTTCTAAAGTTGTTACTTCCACATTTTATATCCTGTTTCTATTTTATCCATATGAATTTTGTGAAGACTAACCTTGAGAGCTGAAATAGGTTTCTTCCCTAGGCTAACAGTTGCATTAAATTTTTCCTGTTGAATATTCAATTAGCAATTAAAGTCACAAAAATAGCACAGCACTTACACTTCTCACTTCAGAAGGGTTAGGAGCTGGCATTTGCTACATACACAATCAATGATAAAAAGGATCCACACCAGGATTGCGCTGGCAGATCTCCATCATCACAACCCTCTGCCATGCCCTCATGCCCATTTCAGGGCAAGTTCATGCATTTAGGTACCATGAAAACACCAAACCAGTGTAGGCAGGTAAAATTTGCCATGCCCTGCACAAAATTGCCAATGCACTGTTGACTAGCACCATGCTAGTGCTGGCACAGAAACAGAGCAGTAGAAATAGCATTCATTTTACCCGATAAATATCGCACTTTGTCCCTTTTAAGAATTTGAGTTTGGAATTCTTAAAATGCAAGTCTGACCCCGGGATGTGAAAGCACTATGTAAGAATCTGATCAATGTAATTCATTTAGGGTAAGATTGTGAACATTAAATGGTGGTCAGTAACCCATTACTGGGTTAAAGTGCATAGGTTCATTTCTCCTGTGATCTGGAAAAACCTAATAAGTTCATTGCACAAAATTTCCTGCTATTGAAGATTTTGGTATTCCAGACTTTTCCTTACCAAAAAAAAAAATGAGACTTGATTTTGACTTTTCAAATAACACCAAGAGCTAGTTTTTTTTTTTTTTTTTTAATTTTCACCGTTTATAAACCCCTTTATGCCTAGAACAAATAATGCCAACTTTTGCCTGTTGTGCATGAGCCGATTTAAGGCTTTTGAATTTAGTATTCATGTCACAGAGACTGGGAAAAATAATTCCAGTGAAGCAAGACACTTGAAAATTCTATTAGAGGACTACTTAGCAATTAAATGTCAGATTTTACAGACGCCGATGTCTATTTTTGCACAATGAGGTCAATGAATGCAAATAAGGGTCAAACTCAGTTTCAACCTAACGTGACATACTAGATTTTTCCAGATCAGAGGGGATTTCGTCACAGATACAAGTTTGCAAATTGTGAGCTTTAGTTCACTAAATTGGGTTGGTTGCGAAATAAGTGAAAGCTTGCACGTTAAATTTCTGTACTTCTACTGTGCAGTGTCAGTGTCTCCTAAATTCAGACCTGAGCCCTTCTGTGGCTATGCCTTTGTATTCAGACTCTGAAGGATGCCAATGAGTCGACCCGGCAAGACTTCCAGCGTGAGGCAGAGCTGTTGACCGTCCTGCAGCATGAGCACATTGTGCGCTTCTATGGGGTGTGTGCTGACGGAGAGCCCCTAGCCATGGTCTTTGAGTACATGAGGCACGGTGACCTCAATCGCTTCCTCAGGTACAGTACAGTCAAACTACAACTCCATCCCACAGCCCCAGCCTGGCGAGTACGAGAGCACAGAATGGTTATATGAGCTGATAGAGATTTGAAGATGGATTCTGCTTCACGATATCTCCAGGATGTTTTTTTATGTTTGTTTAAAAACTTCTAACCTGTGAAATGTGCATATTATGTAATGCCTCAAAGTATGTAAAGTAACTCCAGTTTGTGTCTCCTTGCACTGCTGAATATCTGGAACAAGTGACAAGTATCCAGCATTAATTTAAAATGGCCACGCATCTCCCCTTGAAGCAAGATGCACTAATTTGATTGGCTGATTACGAATCTTAAATTTCCTGGAATTCAGCAAATATGCCGCAAATCAATTTTTCAAACTGAAACACACTTTCAAGGTTGTCAGAGACCAGAAATCTGAGGTAATGCAGAAGTGAGCGGTGTGCCTCAGCTGAAATCTTTTTTGTCCAGTGCACACTCCAGTCGTACTGTGTCCTGTTGCATTGAAAATAGTTACTTGCTTAGTCAGTGTGAAAACTTTGGTTGCAGCTGTCCATCCAATAATGTGGGCAGAAATAACCGAGAATAAAAAAAGACATATTTCTGAAGGAATAGTCAATGAAAATGCTTTTTAGACTTACTTTTCAATTCAAATTCTATAGACGAAGGGAGGCAAACTAAGAAACATCCGGTTCACTTGAGGGCATGTCCATGCACTTAGCTGTCAACATGGCTACTGTGCACCTGCATGGGGTTTAAGAGACATGGCTCAAAAGAGCAAATGCACCCAGATGAGAGCTGGGCACCATGTGTCCATAGGGCCAGATTGGAAATAGGGAGGTTGAGCAATATTCGCAAACTATATGATAATCGTGCAATGGAAGAAATCACATTTTCAGCAGACAGTTAGATGTGGCTCCAGCTCCTGCAGCTGCTTCTCTGCTGCCACCTGCCTTTTAAACTAATAGTGATTACACGTTCGACTTCCTGACCGACGAGACCGACACCATATACAACAGAGGAAAGGATGCGAGCGACAGGCCAGAAAGCGCATCATTAGGACAATTGTAAATGGGTCAACACGCATTACCATATTGGAGCCTGATGGAAGTTGATGTAACATGTGACGTATGTGTACAATAGGGCCAATTTATTGAGTAGTTAACATTTATTTTGTCAATTTGGGAAATTATGTGTCATAAAATCACTATCTAATCATATGCCTTTAAGCAAAGTCACGACCTAAGAATTACAGGGATCTAACAAACATTTATATTATTCTTTGAACACTGGATGCAAACTTTGCCTTCTGCAGCTTCAACGCCTTTATATCTACACTTCTAGTTATATCGGTGAAAGTTTCATTCATTTGAAATGTTAATATGCAGCTGAAATATATTTCTTGATTACCGATGTTGTTGAGCCACTTGTAATGAATAGAGCCCTATAACTTCAGTGACTGTGCAGTCACTCATGTTCGAATGAATATTTACTTACTCTGATATTTGAAAAAATAATAAGGCAAGTGTTACATTTACTAAACCTGACTTAATTGTTCACTGAATAAAACAAATTACAGTAATACATGAGAATACGACGTACCATCATCATGGACTCTCCTTTTCGGACTTCTCAGAGTCTGGTGACTTGGAGAGGCTTTGGAGAATGTTTACTGATAAATTGGGTTACAATGATTGACCCATATGTTCCTGACCAATTATTTTAAACAACTCAGTAAAGACAAAGACTTAAATACCAATGAAGGAAATAGAATGAATGAACAATCAGGAAGTGTTATTCATTATTCCACATGGGACACGTAAGGATTGCCAATGATTTTGTGAAACCAACGACATTGAATGCTGCATTGTAATAGTCTATATCAACTAAAGATATGAATTTTAGCATTTCCCTCAGATCTACTGCCTTGTTTTGTGGAATTTTATTGCAGTTATTTCTAGCTGCTATGTTTCAAAGCTCAGTTACCTGGCATGCCCTCCCCTTCTCTTGGAGTTTCTGCTCTGAGTTTCAGAAGCCTCTTGCCAATGGTATGTTTGATATTAAACCTCAAATAACTTTGTGGAGTTGAATTTTAGTGAGGTAACCATAGAGAGGGCAGCTGCAATCACAGGATTGAATCCTGCTTGCTTCATTTGTTTGACAATGTATGGCTGCTTCATGTTTGAATGCAGTATGACTCAAAGTGGTGACGAAGGAGAGTAGTATTCAGCTACTGAAAAAGGATTTTGCCAAGGCACTGTTAATGTAAATCTCCTGCAGAGCAGAATGACCAGGAGAACAATCCTTCATGGTCACGGATTAAACATTTGAATGTTGGCTGAGGAACTCTGCCACAGCAAATGTCAAGACCTCTAGAGTGGTGTTTACCAAACCCAGAATAAGGTGAAATCTAATTTGTTTAATTCAAATGTCCCCCAATGTCCCATAGGTAGGAAGTGGCTGATAGAACTATGTTATTATCAATCAGTGAACACTTAGGGAATTGGAACCTTGAAGTTTTGATACCAAGCTAGATTCATTACAGATTTCAATGTTCTGTTTTGTTCAGTACAGAGAACTGTGTAACTCCAAACATTTGCAATGCAGAGGTAGCATCTTGAATGGTGTGGTGACCCACTGGCTAATGCTGTTGCCTTGCCACTTGGGTTGGTCTGCGGGTACGGCACTGTAGCTTGCCGCTGCTCCTAAGTAACCAGGATGAGTCAAATGTAGAGGACAAATGACCCCACAAGTTCCATTGGGTATAATATCATCATCATCATCATCATCATCATCATCATCATCATCATTTTCTTCTCCTTCTTCTTCTTATTATATTTATTCCTCACCACTTATCCCTCGTTTACCTGAAAGCTTTCTCATAATTTAATTTCAGCCAAAACTATTTTGTAAAACTCACACATTCAATTCTTTTGAGCAAAAAAATTCATCTGGATACCTCCCTTATTAAGGTAAGCACTGCATGTGTAATCGCTTTCACTGACCAGCTGTCCCCCTCCATCTCTTAGGGCACACGGTCCTGATGCCCGGATTTTAGAGGAGGTCAATATGCCCCTCTTAGGTCAACTGACCCTGCCACAGATGCTTCAGATTGCTGCCCAGATTGCTTCAGGGATGGTCTACCTGGCCTCCTTGCACTTCGTTCACAGAGACCTGGCCACACGAAACTGCCTGGTGGGAGAAGGCCTGGTGGTGAAGATTGGAGACTTTGGGATGTCTCGAGACATATACAGCACTGATTACTACAGGGTGAGGGATGCACAGATGTGCGCTAATCTCAACGAATATTAATGCAAAAAATTCCTTGCTTCTTTCTTGCTCAAGCACTCACTCCAGGTACCTGATATTAAAACAACTTCAGTCAGGTAAACTCATGTATTGGGATTAAACAAATTTATTGACATGTGGATGTAATGACATTTTAGTTTGGCGGAAGGTTCTGCTCTTGATGTGCTCCCTACCATGCATAGCAAGAACATACTAAACAACAACAAAATAAGGTAGAGAGCAGAACTTAAGAATTCCCCCTGTCAGACAGAGCAGAAGCAAACAGGTGGAGGCTGGGGTGGAGGTGGCAAGCAAAACACATTTCTCACCTGCACATGAGGCATCAGAATGAGCAGCAAAGGTGTTCGTGCTGATTGTGCTTAAATAGACCAACGTAATAGGTCTTTGTTGTTGCCGATCTGTGATTGGAGAACTCTCGCTGACGCAGACAACGGCAGAGGTGATGTAGAATGACCGGAGTTTCCTGCCTGAAATAGTTCCACTCATTTACAGCTTTCAATAATGCTTTGGCATCTACCTGGGTATTTTAATCGCTAGTTTATGACTACTATTATGTTTACATGTGTTTGTGTGCACTGCTTTTTGTGCATGCACATGACATTGCTGCATGTATGTATATTTATGTCTTTGGCTGCCTATGCCCTCATTTCCTTTTGTACAAACTACAACCCCAATTCCAAAATAGTTGGGACAAAGTGTAAATTGTGAATAAAATTGAAATGCAATGACTTTCAGATCACATGAGCCAAAATGTTATTTACAATAGAACAAAGATCAAATGTTAAAACTGAGACATTTTACATATTTATCTACAAAATGAGCTCATTTCAAACTTTCTGGCTGCAACAGGTCTCAGAAAAGTTGGTACACATGCAAAAAGGGCTGGAAAAGCAATTAATATATAAGAGAATCAGCTGAAAGAACATTAAGCAAGTAATTAAGTTAACTGGCATCAGGTGTGTAACATGATTGGCGATAAAAGGGATGTCTTAGAGAGGCTGAGTCTCTCAAAAGCAAAAATAGCCAGAGGCTCTCTCACCCGCGAAGGCTTATTTTAAAAAATTGTGGAATACTTTGAAAACAATGTTCCTCAACGTCAAATTGCAAAGGCTTTGAAGATCTCATCATCGACAGTGCATAATATCGTCAAAAGATTCAAACTGGAAAAATCTTTGTGAGAAAGGGACAAGGCTGAAGACCTTTACTGGATGCCTCAGATGCCACTGCATCACACCATCACACCAGCATGATTCTGCCATTGACTTTAATAAATGGGCCCAGGAATACTTCAAGAAACCACAGTCCGCCGTGCCATCCACTGATGCCACCTACAACACTATCATGCAAAAAGGAAGCCATTGTTGAGCATGATCCAGAAGCGCTGCCATGTTCTGTGGGCCAAGGCTCATGTAAAATGGACTGTAGCAAAGTGGCAAAGTGTCCTGTGGTCAGACGAGTCCAAATTTGACATTCTTGTTGGAAATCATGGGCGCTGTGTCCTCCAGGCTAAAGAGGAGAAAGATCACCCCTCGTGTTATCAGTGTTCAGTTCAAAAGCCAGCATCTCTGATGGTATGGGGATGCATTAGTGCATATGGTGTGGGTCACTTGCATGTTTAAAAAAGCACCATGAATGCTGAAAGGTATATAAAGGTTTTAGAGCAACATATGCTCCCCTCCAGACGACATCTATTCCAAGAAAGGCCTTGTGTATTTCTGCGGGACAATGCAAAACCACATGCTGCAGCTATTACAACAGCGTGGCTTCGTAGTAGAAGAGTCCATGTGCTGAACTGGCCTGCCTGCAGTCCTGACCTTTCACTGACTGAGGACATTTGGCGCATAATTAAAGGAAAAGTCCATCATAGGAGACCCCAAAACTCTGCAGCAGCTGGAAGCCTGTATTAAACAAGATTGGGATCAAATTCCGATTGCTAAACTCAAGAAACTTGTCTCCTCAATGGCCAGACGCCTCTGTGTTAAAAAAAGGAGGGGATGCTACACCATGGTAAACAGGCCCCTGTCCCAACTTTTTTGAGACCTGTAGCAGCCATCAAATTAGAAATGAGCTCATTTTGTAGATAGAATTGTAAAAATTTCTCAGTTTCAACATTTGCTATGTTATCTCTGTTCTATTGTGAATAAAATACTGGCTGGTGTGATTTGAGTCATTGCGCTTTGATTTTATTCACCATTTACACTTTGTCCCAACTATTTCAGAATTGGAGTTGTATTACTACATGGGGGATGCCAACACGAAAGGAGAGAACGATAAAAACAAGTTACAAGAGTATTTACAATAAGATACAGAGCTGTTAAGAAGTATTTGCCCTCTTCATAATTTCCTCTATCTTTGCATTTTTGTCACATTTAAATGTTTTAGATCAAACTAATTTTAATATTCAACAAAAATATCCTAATTGAACACAACATGCAGTTTTGAAATGAAAATTGAATTTATTGATGAATAAAAAGCTATCCAATCTTACCAGGGTCTATGTGAAACAGCACTAATACTAGTACCTAGGTGCTCAAACAATTTCAGATATTTAATTGATATTTGGATTCAATTTCACCGGACAGACCCAGTCATGAATACAGGGTGCCCTGTTCAATTTAAACATCCCTTGAATAGAACCTGTCAGGCAATATTCAATAGGAAAAAAGCAGCACTTGATACTGTGACCTAAAGAATTTCAAGAACAGATGAGAAACAAAGTCATTGATATGCAGCAGTCTGCAAAGGGTTACAAAGCTAATTCTTAGGCTCTGGGACTTCAGCGAACCATGGTGAGAGCTATTATCTACAAATGGAGAAAACAGGATAGTGGTTAACCTTCCCATGAGTGGCCAGCCAACCAAAATTCCTATAGGGCATCAATGAATCATCCAGAAGGTCACAAAGGAACCCAGTCTAATGTCCAATGAACCCCTGGCCTCACTCACCTCAGTTAAAGTCAATGCTCTCAATTCCACAATAAGAAGGAGACTGGACAAAAATGACATCCATGGGGGAGCTGCAAGGCAAAAACAACTGCTGACCAAAAAAGAAAATAAATATCTACATTGACTGCTTGGTGCATTTAAGTGTTACGTACATTTTTTGCTGTAACTAGTAAATTGGATGCAAATCACATTGTTTCAAAGTTTTACATAGCTTTTTCTCAAAACTTCAAAAATGCACTTCACCTTTTTGTGCTCCAAGCAGTTGATATGTACTCTCATATTAGCTAAAAAAACATCTCGATGACCTAAAAGATAAATTTTTTTAGATAAATGTCTGTGGCCTGATGAGTCAAAAATAGAACTTTTCTGAGGACATGAGTCCCATAACACCTGGCGTGAAGCTAACCCACCACCCGCATGAAGAACATCAGAGCAGCAGTCAAACAAGGTGGTGGTAGTGTGATGGTCTGGGGCTCCTTTACTTCTTCAGGACCTGAGCAACTTGCCATGGGTGATGGAACCAAGAATTCTGCTCACTAACAGAAAATCTTGTAGGAGAATGTTCTGCCATTAGTCAGTGACCAGGAGCAAAGTGCACCAGCTGGGGGTAAAAAAGAAGGTCTTTACCCTTACGCCGGACTTAACTACGTCTGACGTTGTGACTGGAATTTACACCGAGTGCACCAAGCCTGGCTGACAACAATCGTAGCTGCGCCTGGTCTTACGATGTGCGTCCACGTGTATACACGCAAATAGATGATTGTTGCCAAGCAACACACTTCTACCCAAAGTGCTCTCGAACTTTTCCCAACAAACAAGCTGGAAGAAGAAATATGGATCACACTAATAAAAAAGGAAGGTAAATTTTACAGATGGAGAAATTAGGAAGCTAATAGAATTATATTCCGAACATAAGGACATCCTCACAGCAAGAGTAAATAACACCAACACAAAAGGCAGAAACTGTCAGTGTGGAGCTAGCAAACCAGTTTTGTGTCGCTATGAGCAGCATTTATTCAGTTTTTGGAAATCACGATGTCTAGAAAACATAAGCCCAAGTTGGCTGGCTGATAAGGACTAGTTAACATCGGCTCTCGTGTATTTACATTGAAACGGGGAGAATACTGGCAAGAAAACTTGTATATTTTGAGAGCCAAGCCCTGAATGGCTTAAACAAAAAAAATCAAGGTTTTACAGAGGTCCAGTTCATGTCCTGATTTGAATCCGATTAAGATGCTGTGGCATGACCTTAGGAAAACACACCATTGTGGCTAAATTAAAATAATTCTACAAAGAAGGGTGGGTCAAAGTTTTTCCACGGCAATATAAAAGACTCATCGCCAGTTATTGCAAATGGTTCATTGGAGTTGTTGCTGCCAACAATTACACAAGAAAATTATGTGTTATTATATTACTGTAGGTTTAGGAGGGGCAATTTCTTTTTCACTTGGATGACATTGGTTTTGAAAAACTCATTACCTACAATATATGAAATGATGAAAAGATGCATTTTGTGTTTACTCTGGCTTATTTATTTGTAAGTGGAGGCATGATCATATTTACTGAAACTGACTACAATAAAAAATTCTCATTCCTCGGTATGGTTTAGGTGGGAGGCCGTACCATGCTGCCCATTCGCTGGATGCCCCCAGAAAGCATCATGTATAGGAAGTTCACCACAGAGAGCGACATTTGGAGCTTTGGCGTCGTCCTCTGGGAAATCTTCACATATGGGAAACAGCCTTGGTACCAACTCTCCAATAGCGAGGTACGCAAGTAAGAGGTCAGGAAAAAAGAAATAATCTACATGAATCGGATACTTTTGATTCATGAATAGATAGCAGTGCAAACCTCAAGCAAGTTATCTATGTCATAATTAACCTTTACAACCCCAACTCATATTTCTGACATATTTTCTGTGGTATGCCATTAGAGGTAGCGAAGCATTTCACCTTTTAATTCGTAATTGCTTTCAACCTGTTCCCAGTAAAGATCTTCAGATTAACAATAAAGCAATTAATTCACCGTATAATCAAAATCTAGCCTATAACAGTTTAAAAAATCCAAAACATAATCTGAGTTCTAGCTCCCCTTTCCGATTTTTTTAGCAGTGTAATTTCTTTTAAGATTGCACATAACTTACTCAAAATGTGTTCAGAGTTAAAAAACAAAAACACTCAAAGTCGGAAATATCTTCTTATGCGTATTGAATTACAAACATTGGTGCAAAACAGTGTCATTTTTAAGCCCTTACCTAACAAATGTGGACCATTTTATGAGCTACAGGACCTCAGAATCTTTTAAAGACGTATTGAGATGTCATGTCATCATTAATGTGGATTGGACAATGCCTAATAAATTTGCGATGCATTGAACAATAATGCCAGCTGTCCAAGAAACAAATTCTCCTGTCATTTTAGCGATTTGTCTTTGCAAATGAGCTGTCAAATACTGTAAAAGGAGCTTCCCCGAAAGGCGCAGTTGTTCACAAGCAAGGATGGGGTGAGGTACACCACTTTGTGAACATCTGCATGAGCAAATAGTCCAACAGTTTAAGAACAACGTTTCTCAACATGCAATTGCAAGGAATTTAGGGATTTCATCTTCTAAAGTCCATGATATCATCAAAAGATTCAGGCAATCAGGAGAAATCCGACAAAGCTTCTGTAATTAGTGTCCCAAATGCTTATTGAGTGTTGTTAAAAGGAAACGTGATGTAACACAGTGGTAAACATGCCTCTGTCCCAGCTTTTTTTGGATCGTGTTGCTGGCATAAAATTCAAAATGATTGAATATTTCCAAAAAACAATAAAGTTTATCAGTTTGAACATTAAATATCTTGTATTTGTCGTGTGCTCAATTGAATATTGGTCGAAAAGGATTTGCAAATCATTGTATTCTGTTTTTATTTACGTTTTACACAATGTCCCAACTTCGTTGGAATCGGGGTTTGTATTTATATTATTTTAGTTACTCTGGCATTATGCTTTTTATGTCAAGGAGTTTTCCATGGAAATTTGAGGATTAAAAGCACTATTTTAGCACTTTAGTTAGCGGATATGAGGAATATAAGCTGGTCTGCCAACTGCCAATAAACATCATGGAAGAAGAAGAAGCGAAGAATGTATGCCCGAGGTGAGATATGCTATTGCAGTGGCTACAAGCAATAGTCAGCAGGGAGTTAAGTCAAGAGCTCCAGCCTCACCTCTGTTGTCTTCACATCTAATGCTGGGTTCCCACTATCACGATTCGCGGCACGATTTAAATCGTGTTTTTAATTGTGGAGTAATCGTGGTGATCCCATCAGATTTTATCAGATCTTGATAAACGATCAGTCGTTGCAATCGTGTTGACCGTAAAAAATTTTTGGACGGTTCAAAAATTTCCTACGATCAACATGTTATTTGTCAGTTGTGATCATCGCATCACCTCGTATCCAAACCTGAAATTTTAAGTCACTTTCACACTGGACGTGAAACAAATTTTTCGCGCGACAGATTACATTGAAAGTCAATGCAAAGACGCAAATACACACAAAATGCGCGTATTCGCATCTTTGCATTGAATTTGAATGTAATCTGTCTTGCGAAAAATTTGTTTCGTGTCCGGTGTGAAAGCAGCTTGAGAGAAGTTTCATGATTAGCTACGAATGGCCAATTGTGGCATTCGTAACGGAGCGCACGACAGTGGGAACAAAGCATAAAGCGTCAGTAAATGCTGGAAGAATGCAGTGTCACTGGAGTAAACACATTGAGATTTCAGTGTTCTGCATGTGGCCAGAATGTGGCATTTATAAATCCTTCTGTGGGCCTTGTTCCGGGATTTTTGTGACTCAGATGTCTTCCCAGCGCTCTTTCCAAAACTCCCTGCAGACAACAGCTTGCAGCCACCGCCATAGCGTTTTACATCTAAAGCAGACAGTCTTTCTGTCTTCTTCTCCTATGATGTTTATTGGCGGATGGGAAACCAACTTGCATTCCTCATATCCTTCGGCTATCCTCAAATTTCCAAAGAAAACTCCTTAATATACAAAGAATAAAGCGTGAGTAACTAAAATATACAAATACAATGCAATCAGATATTAACTTGCTATCAAACAAATTCACTGTGTTTAGAAGACAGTTTTCAAAGTTCTGAAAATCCACAGATCAGTCAGGAAAACTCATGTTTCAATAAAATAGAACAATTTATTCATGGGTTTAAACATTACATTGCATTTGTTGGCAGTTCTGCTCTGGAAGAATGCCCTACTTAGGCACAGCAAACATATAAACATAGTTAGTCATGATCCGATATCAAAATCCCCCCGATTTGAGCAGAACCAAGCATGTGGAGGCTGGGGTGGAGGAGGCAAGCAAAAACCAAAGAGCTGTTGCATATCATGAAAAGTCATTGCAAACAGCAGCAGAAGTGAGTGAGCTTGCTACTTTTAGATAGACTGCTGTACTACCTCATGTGATGTGTATCCTCCAATTGTGTGCCTGCTGATTCTGACGTGGCTGGTAGGTTACCAGGCTGCTGTCAGCTGATGTAGCTCAACTCAAGTTTCCTGCCTGAACTAGTTACACTTATTTATCGTCACACGGTACTTTTAATTCCTAAGATAAACATCTCAATACGAGCCATTGAAGTGGGGAGGTATGATTTAATACACTGAGGAAGACTTTCGTCGAAACTGTGAGTAATCTTAATAAATTCATTAAGCCTATTATTGCATCATGGCTATGAGAGTGCAAATGCCTTTCCTCTCATTTGTACTATTTTCACCGTGGCCAGCACCTCTAATGGAAACTGGAAATAAACTGCAGCTTCACCCTTCTTAAAAATGTAATGTCCAAGAATACTCTAGGAGAGGGTACTGTGATGTAAAACAAAGATAAGAAGACCATTGTTGCTCAATTTATCATTCATATCACAGCAGAGTGATTCAATTGTTTAACAATGGAGAGCACACATAATTGTCCTCTGTATCCTGCATACGTTGTCAGGGGCCGTGCACGCAGGAGACATGTCCGTTCTTCAGCGCATTTCTAATGATTTACCAATGGTAACACGCGCCAGACGTGTCTTTGTATCTCAAATCTCTTCTACTGCGCTCGCATTTGTTAGACGGCATCTGAAGGAGAAGACGCACTGCTCATCGTGGTCAGTTTCACAGCAGGGCATCAATCACTCAAGGGAAAGGGTGAGATCTGTAGTCCTGTTGCTCCACCTTTAGAAACAGATTCAGTAAAAAAAAAGTAACAATATTGGATGCTGGTAGCGGAGCTGTCACTTGTTGTCATAGCAGCGTTTCAGTACATCCCTTTTCTATCTGCTTTTGAAAGATGTGCGTGTAGCACCAGGTCTCACGTTTTACACACACAAGCACATCTCCTGTATGCACAGCCCTTTATGTGAGAGGAAAAATAGTTTGAATTGAAACAGGGAAGTTGATAAAATAGTGTAAGTTATTTTTGGTGTGCAAACGTGGCATTCCGAGGCAGAAATAGTGGAAATGACACTGGCGGGGGACAATCCAACTGTGTCTGTAAAGTTTTGGCACGAGAAGAATGGACTCTAATCAAACCACAGCACTGCCATTAGAGAGAGAGGGGCCTCTCTACTTGAGAGTGGTGGTAGATCACCTTTCTCATGTACTACATTTTAATCCCATTTCCACTCATCTTCGCCCTGGGTCGACTTTGTTTAACCTCGTTAGTCTAATCCCTCCCGGGCTGTGATTGACATCCTGGGGTAATTACAGAGGGCGCAGATAGATTGTCTCGGACACTACAATTCCTCCGTGGGAGGAGGCAGAGGATGTTGAGATGAGTCAATATAAATCTCTGTAAATTCATTGCGGTGATTGAAAGCCTATTACGGCACAATGCAGTCTACTGCTGACAGCCTCTTTTGATTATTTGATTTGGAGAAGTGAGGGGTGAGGTCACCCATACCCAAAAGTGGGAACTCAAACAGTCCCAGGAATAGCTCGGACAGAAATATAATTCACCCCATTTTAGCCTAAGACAGTGTTTGATTCAGTCCTGTCTCGTGAAATAACGGGGTTGAGTCCATTTTAAAGAAAACTATTTTGACTCACAAATGGCAGTTTGTTCCATACTTAGATTGATTCAATAGAATTTGTTAAAAGTTATGACCTGTCAATGAGTTCAAAGCACCTACATTGATGATTAATGCCTGCATCTCCCATTGCTGCCCTTATCATGTTTCTCATCAAATTGTTCTTCCAGCAGAAAACCCAATGACCTCATGATGTTTGAGTGACAGTGAAGCAGCAGGAGTAAATAGTTAGCAATGGCAGAAGATTGGGGGGGATGCTGTGCCTCTGGTGAATCTCCTGTTCTGTGCCCTGTAGGCCATAGAGTGTATCACGCAGGGTCGGGAGCTGGAGAGGCCACGCACCTGCCCTAAAGAGGTGCACCTCCTCATGCAGGGCTGCTGGCAGAGGGAGCCCCAGCAGAGGCTGGTCATCAAGGACATCCACAGCCGCTTGGTCGCCCTGGTCAAGAACCCGCCCGTCTACCTGGACATCCTGGAATAGCGGCCAATCGCGGGTGGCAGCGCTGATTTGATAGAAGCCTGGTAGCAGTTTCTGCCCCCGCTGTGCCCCAGACCCAACCCAAAATGTACAAACACAATGGAAAAACCCAGGCTCACAATGGACGACCCACCTCCCTGTTCCAGGAAGAGCCAGTGTCTTGTGTGGCTTTGCGCTTGGGAGGTGTGAGAGCTGTACTTGTTTACTGTGAGCTGTAGCAGTTTGGTTTCTTTACACTGTATGTTGTGCCCTATCAGAGACAAAAGGAGAAGGAAGATTCCCTGGGGAGAAATATTCAATGGAGGAGAACGGCATCAAGAGAGAACTGGTTCTCCAAAAAAAAAAAAGGATGAAAAACCTAATGCCCCCAAACACACAGTCTGTTCAATCTAGGCATTCTCCAAGCATTGAGAAAGAAATTGTTCATTTTTGTTTTAACTGCATTCCGGCAGAAAGTCGGAATTCATATATGGCTCAAGGTTTTATTTGAAAATTATTTTCTGAGAACAGGCAAATCATTTGTGTACATTTAAGTACAAATTGATGCGTCCCAGCTTTGTGCCAAGACTTCTGAACTTGCTCCAAGATTTGTCATTCACTCTCATTTATTTCTCTATTTTGAATATTGAATTGAGATGCTATTGCATGGCATTTATTGCAGATGTGTGGTCGCTCTGTTGTCACCACACAATCAATCATTTGTCTGGGAGACAAAATGCAGTAAAATAGTGGCTTTACAACCGCAATTTTGTAAGTCCGCCTAAAGAGGATTGTTCATGCAACAGATAGTACTTGGCCTTCAGAAAGAGACAGAGAGCATTTAGTGAGCTCGTTTTGCACCGACAGAATGTTCCTACATTTGACCGTAATGTGAGTCTGAGCAGTGGAAGCAGAGCATTGACAGCACTTTTGTGCCTAAGCAAAGACAGCTTAAATATGAAAGAAGCTCCAATGCAATCAGGATAGCTGAAGCTGATTAATATCCCTTAAACTGAGTGGACCTTTCTCAAATTACATTGCACTATAATAACTGCGCTGCCAGTCAAGTTGAAATATTAGAGGCCTCTTTGAAACTGTGCAGATGAGGGCCTAAACAAACAGTGGAAAACACCAATATCAGGAATGCCAAGTTTACCTGAGACACAGAGACATACATGCTGACACATGAAGACAAAAATAACTTTTCCCTGATGGTTTGTAAGAACATCTTTAGAAAATGTCAGTGCTGTCCTGATGGTCTCAATCTTCCAGATTCAGCCCTGGTTGTCTCTTTTCTGGGTAATGACGTGACTAGTTGAACAATGAGTGCTTCTGATTGGCTAGATTGTCTGTACACCTGACTCACGGGTGAAAGGGGGGTTGAAAACCAGCAGTTCTCGTACATGGAGGACCATGATTTTATGATCCCTCGACAACTGATTCAAAATTTAGCGCACCATGCCTTACTTCCCAGGTAGTTCTTGTAAGATATTATACAATATTATGAGGAAAATCCAGCCCAAGCTCTTCGCTTCACACACCCATTGAAAATTGATAATATGAAAAGCAAAATTCAAAGGTCCACAATTTCATATGAACCACGTCTTTCATATCTCTACGAATAATTATTCGTAAGTATTACAATATTGAATGAAAAAGACCTGTACATAGCCGACTTGTGTGTGAATCATGAATATTTCATCAAAGTTCATGAATCATTGTTTTTAAAGTAGATTGAAGTGTTGGAAGCAGAATGTAATATACAGTATTACTGCTTTGATATTGTTTACAATAGTGCTTACATTTATTGATACTTTCTGAAATATCTACTAACAAAATACAGTACTGGTCTTACATTGCATATGTGTCATGTTGGCAGTAATGACTGCTTTGTTCTCATTTGCTTTTAAAATAAATGCAAGATGTCTTATTCTAAATGTCCTCTGTTAATTAATCCCACTGTTCATGAACCATTTAATTGAATTACTGGTCTATTCCTGTCTTGGAAAATATAAAATCAGCCAAATTTTTGGTAAGCATATGAAAAGTAGTCACTTAGATAAGCTGAAAATGTGTAACTATTATATGTCAAATTTGACTATGAATGGGGATTTAGATATTGTTTACCTTAATTTTATAACTTGTGCGCTGTGTTGATATCTGTACTCTGAGGTGATTTTTATGAGGGAAAAAAGTGAGGGAACAAAATATTCAGTATTGGCCCCTTCCTTACTAATTTCAATTTTAAAATAGACTGTAAAATACAATATGATATGAAAAACATCATTTTAAGGTCATAATTGGGATTGTATTGCAGTACACCTATTTTTTTTAATTCACTGTTTCACTGGCAAACATGAAACTATCCAGCAGCAGAACAAAGCAGTGAATAGGATTTTTGAATCAATTAAAAATTCAAAACAAATGCTGAAAACAGGGCACTAAGCAGTTTGGGATCTGTAAAAAATTATCTGATTTCCTCATGAAATCCCAAATATAATACAGTTGCAATAGAAAATATTCAGTAGATTTCAAAAACTAGGGAAAACTTAGTGGCAATGAGCTATGGTTTGCAACAAATATAGCGATCAAGAACAATGTTTCAATCACTGCCAAGATTATTTAGAGTGCAGCACTTTATTTTATATTATTAAATTTCATAATTGCAACGGACGTTAGTCTTGAGACCAGGAGGAACCATGGCAAATACGGAAATTTCAATTACTTCCACCTTGAATTTTTAGAGAAATGACACATTGCTCCCATCTAGTGCTAAACGGAGAAACTGCAGCAACAGGTCACTCAAAATGTTCGCCCCAGTAAGTATTTTGCGCGATTCCACATGAAGGTGTATTCAATATTGTCTTTCATTTCCGCTGAAAATCAGGGTAAATGCAACCTCATGTTATTGACACCAGAGGCAATAATTCAAACTCAGTTTACTAATGCAAGAAACAGGAAATTCTTTGAAAATACA
Source organism: Gymnothorax reevesii (assembly GCA_029721435.1). Taxonomy (NCBI): domain Eukaryota; kingdom Metazoa; phylum Chordata; class Actinopteri; order Anguilliformes; family Muraenidae; genus Gymnothorax; species Gymnothorax reevesii. The sequence goes on along the minus strand of CM056573.1, from coordinate 134,551,772 downwards.
CATAAGTGCACAAGACTGAAAATACATGGGAAATCAATGTCCTTGGGTTTTGAGAACAAAGTGGAGAGAGTAGCGAAGGTTTAATTTCAAGCGTGTCAGCATGTTTCAGCATTTTAAGGGCCCTGGAGTTAAAAAGTGACCCCAATGGATTTGGTCTGTTAGATTGGATTAAATATTCAAAAAGGGTCGTTCAAATCAAATTTTTTTCAATAAAAGAAAAGGATTGGGATCACTTTGAAATCCAATAAGATTAAGTGATCCAATCCCATCTTTAATCTGAATCAAATCTTTAAAATGCGTAAATGAAACTAAAGGATCGCCAGTATTTTGATTTAAAAAAAAATCAGGATTACCTTGATCTTACTGGAAGTAGGCATTTCCAGTGGATTTCCAGATGAAAATGCATTTTAAAATTAATTTTAAAATATGCATCAATATAAATGAAGTAAAAAAGTATCTTAATTGTAATGATACTTTGTTTGAAGCCTTAATGATTGAAACATTTTTCTTTATTTTTATTTTAGTGACTTTCGCAGTGTCCTCTATAGCCTACCGCTCGGAGGTGCGTTCAACCAGGTGACTTTTTCATCGCAGAACAATGTCAATCCAAAATTTGATTTTGATTTGTTTAAACCTGACAACAAATATAAATTAATAGGCATAAATCTATCGTTTGTGATCAGCCATCACCTTCATCTTCAAAAGTACTTGCTGACAGAAACATCTCCAAATATATGACCACTGAGCCTCTCATGAAAGGAAATTCCACAGAAGTGGAGATACTTAGCATTAAAGCACTGATATTTAGGATCTGGTCATTTTCTTGAGTCAGAATTCAGATGAAATAGATCCTATCCACAATTGATTTGACAAAATCTGTCTGAGTTGTCTGAATATGGATTAGAAAATATACTTTTTCTAAATCTGATCACAGTAAATGGAGATTAAAAGTTTGGAACTCCTGGGCCCAGGGGATAGAGGACATGTTGGGTGTAAAAGGGTGGGTGTAATAAAATCCTACTGTAGCAAATAAAGCCCTTGATTGGCACAAAAATATGTGATCAACTGATCCACAAAAACAACAACTGTGAAAACCTGTATTTTATTTTTGAAAAAAAATTTAAAACCTGCAGTCTGATAAACCCATGGCACTTTGTAAATAAAAGGCAATGGCCATTTGGTCAAGATTTCAATATCTTGGGCTGCCAGGCAGGCTCACTTGGTTAAGGCGCCGCATTGCGGAGCAGAGGTGACCACCACCGCGTGGGTTCGATCCTTGATCGTACCAGCTGGCAGAGGTCGGTAGCCTTTTCAGAGCTGCTGTTGTGTTTCAGGGTTCTGGCCTTTGGCCAGAACAGTATTATTCATGGTTTTAACAGTTTCATGTTTCATGTTTCATAGTTCATAGTTCATAGTTCATAGTTCCATAGTCATGTTCATAGTCATAGTTTTAACAGTTTCTTGTTTAGGATTACTCATTTCATAATTCATGTTCCTGTTCCATGTTTTTACTTTTCCATGTTTTGTTTCATGCCAGGTCTGCCATGCCACTCCACCGCTTGTCTGCGTTCCGCCCCGTGCCTTCGTTGTTGCACATTTCTGAGCTATGGTTGGCTTTGGTATTTCCCTCTTCCTTCTGTGCTGAGACAGTGTCTACTGATATGGAATCAGTGACACCAGATGCGGGAAAAGGGAATGAGGATTTATTTATAAACAAAAACAAAACAGGCACGAGGGCCAACAAAAAACTTGGCCCAAAGGGTTGCAAAAAACAAACTGAGGTAAGCTACACAGAGCTATAAACAATAAATGCAAAAAGGCAAAAAACAAAAGGCACTGGAAACTCCAGGCGAGAAGATCAAGAAAAATAAATAACAAGACTAAATATATATATACAAAACCAGAGGCTAGGACAAATACTAGGGAACTTGACAAGAACTTGGCTAAACGAGACGCGACTAGAAACAAACTTGAGACACTGTCTGCCAGCCAACTTCCACCGCAACCAGATAAAGGCTTGGTAATCATGACACAAGGGGTAACACCTGGAGAGAGAGAAACAAGAGGCATGGCAAGATCAAGACATGGACTGAGATTGGATGACATGACCTGCTCATTAAGAGAATGAGCGTGCATACTTAATTGGTACTTAAGCTGAGCACGCTCATTCTCTTAATGAGCAGGTCATGTCATCCAATCTCAGTCCATGTCTTGATCTTGCCATGCCTCTTGTTTCTCTCTCTCCAGGTGTTACCCCTTGTGTCATGATTACCAAGCCTTTATCTGGTTGCGGTGGAAGTTGGCTGGCAGACAGTGTCTCAAGTTTGTTTCTAGTCGCGTCTCGTTTAGCCAAGTTCTTGTCAAGTTCCCTAGTATTTGTCCTAGCCTCTGGTTTTGTATATATATATTTAGTCTTGTTATTTATTTTTCTTGATCTTCTCGCCTGGAGTTTCCAGTGCCTTTTGTTTTTTGCCTTTTTGCATTTATTGTTTATAGCTCTGTGTAGCTTACCTCAGTTTGTTTTTTGCAACCCTTTGGGCCAAGTTTTTTGTTGGCCCTCGTGCCTGTTTTGTTTTTGTTTATAAATAAATCCTCATTCCCTTTTCCCGCATCTGGTGTCACTGATTCCATATCAGTAGACACTGTCTCAGCACAGAAGGAAGAGGGAAATACCAAAGCCAACCATAGCTCAGAAATGTGCAACAACGAAGGCACGGGGCGGAACGCAGACAAGCGGTGGAGTGGCATGGCAGACCTGGCATGAAACAAAACATGGAAAAGTAAAAACATGGAACAGGAACATGAATTATGAAATGAGTAATCCTAAACAAGAAACTGTTAAAACTATGACTATGAACATGACTATGGAACTATGAACTATGAACTATGAACTATGAAACATGAAACTGTTAAAACCATGAATAATACTGTTCTGGCCAAAGGCCAGAACCCTGAAACACAACAGCTGCACACAATTGGCTTCGCACTGCAGGGAAATAAATTGGGAGGGACTGCTGGATATTGGGATATTAGAATAGTAGCTTTGTTTGTTGCTCTACTGCCTCCTGTTAGTCAGCTGGGCGCTTCTCAGTAAGATTCTAAGATGGCTCATGTTTGGGTATCCTGCGCCCTCGTTCTGAACTTGCAAAGTTTTAAGCTATCAGTGTACAGAAGCAGTGGTTGACAAACACGTACTTCGGAGGAGAGCCGCAAACTGCCTTCAAGTGATGGCGACATGGGGTCGCATACGAGCAATCTTGTGTACATAGTTCGCTAATTGAGCATTCCAGATTGGGATTGGAGATGCCAAATTAAAAAAAAAAAAAGATTTCGATATCTTTCATTATTATTTTCTATTTCATGGAGTTCTTGAAATGGTGAGATGAGATACGTACAGTATGTGCACCACGTTTTCCACTTTCTGTTACCACTTTACTAATGCTTTAGCAAAATCAGTCTCAGTCACAGCGGCCTGATCTCAAACTGAAAGGTTTGCTTTCACTCTCTGACACAGACTCTCTGCTTCTGCCCGCACTTTGTCACGTCTCATTGTTTGTGTCTCTCTTCCGCTCTCTGTCTCTCAAGCAGCATCTTATTTCTGAACCTCTCTCCTCTCCTTTATCCAACTCCTCCTCTCCTCAAACCACTCTACTGTACTCACTCACACACAGTAATGAACGATCTGATATTGCCATGCAAGTGTTATTCAGGGGCTAAGAAAATAATGATCGGCCAGAGGTAATAACTTAGCATATCAATGAATAGCTGCTCTGCTGTGTTGATGTCATGACAACACAAAGGCTTTAACAACTGTGCATCGAAATCTGCAAGCAAAGACATCAGCCTAGCCGTTCGGATTAGAGAAATCCCACTAGGCGAGCTATTTAAAAGTAATAGTGATTTGAAAATTATATAAAACTCACAAGGTAAAAATTATTTTGTGTTTTCTTGATAACATGCATCTCATCACATGCAGCTCATCTGCATGAAACTAAAACGCATGTCATTTGTAGCATGAAGATATCGGAGCTGCTATTCATTGGACTGTAATGCTACCTCTGGACGCGCATTATTTTGTTGACCCCCGATCCACACTTACACAGAAATATCAGATTATGCCACAGTGACACACCCACAGGCATAATAATAAAATGAGAAAATATGTTCCAGTCTCCATCCTCCCTCCCACTCTCATACACTCACACATTTTATAAACACCACACACACTCATACACCCAAGGGCTCTGTAATGGATTCTGAGTGATGTAATCATTGGCTCATTACTTTTCTCAGAAGTGATCAGGCCAAGAGCTCTCAGGGGCGCTTCATGTCTGCCTCACTACTTAATTTCATCCCATCCAAATAAATGAAGTCTTCTCTTCCCCTGCTCACACCTTACTGCTACCTGCTTCTCCCAGTCCAGTCAAACACTTCTTAAACCTCAACCCTCAGTGCATTCTAGCTGCCTCAAAGGACTGGTAGCATATGTCCCTTCTTACACCTTCTCGGTGGATGTTTTAAAGAAATCAGGCCACCTCAGCCCGGCGGCTAGCAGCATTAGGCATTCTATGAGGACTTATGCACTTCAGCATTTCTCCAAATCCGCAATGTTTAACCATAGAGCTGTATCTCCCCTGGAATGCTGACTTGCAGCCATTAAGCACTGCGTCAATCAGGGGTACATTACTCTCAGCCTCATTTTTATCTGTAACAGACGGATAACTTCCATTGTAAACATTCAGCAAAAGTAGCAGTAGCAGCGGTACGACAAAACTCACAGTAAACATAAGAAATACGTTCTTTTTTGAAAAAAAAACTTGAGTAAGCCAATAGATACTGTTTGCAACGACATTGTGGCATTTCAGTGTATTCTGGAGACCAATTTTCCTGAAACTAGCATGGCAGAGAGTCACACCACAACACCTAGCAGTACCTGTTTTGGCATAGAACAGCTGTAGTCCCACTCCACTCTGGGAGTCCACAATGAGACATTGACGGTGTACTTCAGGTAATCATGCCCTGAAATCTAACCTGGAAATGAAGGAGCTTGGTAGGTTGGAAAGATGTCCAATAGTCAGTTAACATAATATTATGCAATGTTTTAACATTTATTTCTGACCAAAGTTGCATTCATTTTTGGCCAATATATTGTATTGACAATGGGTGAGAAAAGCCAGTCCGTGAAGCTTTCTCCGGCACATACCAAAGACTTTTTTTTTTACTTTCTTTTCTTTTTTTTCTATCCCGCCACCACCCCCCCCACTTTGGAGGACAACTTTATTCATTCAATCAGTTATATAATTAAGTATGAATCCTCCTACCATCACCCTACAAAACACACACCCACGAAAAACAAAAACAACAAAAAAAAAAATAATGACCATAATAATAATAAAAATAAATAAATAAAATAAAATACAATACAATAAGGATTACATTCACAGAGTTTTATATCTTTGGCATTTGTAACTATTAGCTCATCCATTCCATCTCTTTATTATTCCCAACCTTCAGCCTCCCGAATTTTATCCCATCTTTTGGCATAAATTACAAGACCCGTCTCATAGGCCATCGCGCACTCAATTCTACTGTAATACATGACAAATTCTTGAATCTCTCAAGTCTTAACTCCCCAACAGATGTCAACCTGAAAATAAATATTTTTGCAAGATATACAATTATATTACATATTTGGTGTTTTTCTTTTGTTACATCACCCAGTAATACCTTAAATAAATCTAGTTGTATACTATTATACTGAGATATCCAATTTTGCACCTTTATCCAAAAAAGGGCTGTTACAGGACAGTACCAAAAGAAATGGACTACTGACTCCACTTCCTCTTGACAGAATCGACAGAGGGGTGACGGCTCAATTCCCCAGATATTTAACATCTTTTTTGTTGCTAGAAACTTATATATTAGCTTATATTAAAAATATCTTATCTTCGGATCAAGTGATGTATTGTAAAGAATTTTGAAGACTTTATTCCATGAAACTGGTGTGTCTAACAAATTTTCCCAACTATCTAGAATTCTATATGGTGTCGCAACTAAATTCTTTATTCTTAAGTAAAATTTGTATATATGTTTATTAATCTTTATTTTCTTTAACCATTGTACCATTTTCATTTGAGGCAGACAGACTAAATGTCCTCCTGGTCTTTTAATAATTTTTGATTTCCAAGTATTTGGTAAAGCTCCAATAAGTTGATTATGTTGTTGCAGTGTGCAGATAGTTCCATAAAAACTAGTTAATTGTCTGTAGGACATAATTTTATTTTCCTCATTCACTATATCCTTTAAAAAAATAATACCGTAATCGAACATGCGTTTCCAGAAAATCATTCTTCTATCAACAAGTATATTGGAATTTAACCATATTATTTGTTGTAGAACTTGTTCTGTATTTTCTGGTGGATGAAACTGAAATTGCAACCAACTCTGTAGAGCTTCTTCCAAAAAGGTGGAGACACTGAAAAACATGTCAGTAATTAACTCGATATGCACAGGTTTAATCTGCAGGAATGGGAAGAATCCTTTTTCAAACATAGGATGGACACTTTTAAGTAACTTACTAGAAAACCAGTTTGAATTGAAATAGAATTTTGGAATAAGGGAGGCCTTCAGTGAAAGATTTAAAGCCTTTAAATGTAATAATTTTAGGCCACCAGATACATAATCATTGTAGAGATACACACGTTTAATTTTATCAGGTTTGTCATTCCATATAAATTTAAATATCTTCTGTTCATAAATTTTGAAAAATGATTCTTTAGGAGTTGGTAATGCCATGAATAAATATGTAAACTGGGATACAATTAATGACTTGATCAGAGTTATTTTGCCATAAATGGTCAAATGTTTCCCTTTCCATGGGAGCAGAATTTTTTCAATTTTACTCAATTTTTTATTGAAATTAACCGTTGAAATTTCACTAATATTTTCTGGAATGTGTATACCGAGAACATCGACCGGTCCATCTGTCCAGTGAAGTGGTAGATTGCATGGATGAGTGAAATTTTAATTTTTCAAGGAACCAAGTCTCAGTATTTGACATTTTTCGTAATTAGGGTTCAGCCCAGATTGTTTTGAGAATTCATCCAGGTCTTTTGTAAGACACTGAAGTGTTTCATAGTCTGAATTCAGTAAAAAAATGGTATCATCTGCATACATTGAAATTTTTGTATTTAGATCTTGCATTTCTAGGCCTTTGATATTATCATTTGCTTGTATTTTTATAGCAAGTACTTCTATTGCCATAATAAACAGATACGGTGATAACGGGCAGCCCTGTTTTACTCCGCGAGAGAGTACAATGGGGTTTGAGAGATAACCATTATTTATAATTTTGGAGACGGAGTTATTATACATTGCTTTAACCCACTGTATTAAAGATATACCAAAGTTAAAAAATTCTAAACATTGGTAGATGAAATCCCATCTGATTTATCAAAGGCTTTCTCAAGGTCGGCTATAAAAATCAAACCTGGTTTCTTTATTTTATCATAATATTCTATAATTTCAAGTAATTGTCTTATATTATTTGAAATATTTCTACCTTGTATAAAACCAGACTGGTCATGATGTATAATATCATGCAGGACATTCTTTATACGCAATGCTATACATTTTGCTAATATTTTCGCATCATAGCACTGAAGAGTGAGTGGCCTCCAGTTTTTTAAGTGGATCGGATCTTTATAGTGGCCGCTAGCTTCTTGCTTTAAGAGCAGAGAAATTACACTTTCTCGCTGTGTCCCGGTGAGAATACCAAAGACTTTCAAAGACTGGTTAAGGTCCGGACTCAAGCCGTCACACAACTGAACTACTGTGCACAATGGCCACCTCTGATGTCACATATCACAACGGTAGTTCAAATTGTGTGATGGCTAATTTTGTTGGCTATTTACCAGTGAAATTGGATTTTCCAGTTAGGAAAAGTGAAAGGAGAAATGCGGCAAGAGATGGTCTTGATGAGGGTTTCGGCAAATTTTAGGAGGATCCTTGGCGTTTTGAAGGAGTGAGACAAAAACTTCCAAATCCTGTAGACGGGCTCTGTGGGAAGGAGCAGTGCCTACGCTAGCTACTGTAAATACCCAAATGAAAAATATCGGCGAGGGAAGGTAGGCAGGGTCTATGGCAAATGCAACAACAAGGCGCTTCGATGTCAGCTTTGTTTATCGGCCCAACTTTACAATTATATCAGTATTTTCAATGCACATTTCCTTCACCGTACAGCCTTATTTTATCTGCTCAGACTCAGGCAAATGCTTCAAAACTCAATGAACGGCGCATTTCAGTACAGATGGACAATGGCGTGAAGGACTGTATACTGCGAATGAAACCCAAGACTTTTTTCAGAAGAAGTGGAATGTTCTACAATGGACCGAGGTTATTGTAGTTTTGAAATTTTCATTAGTTTTTATTTTTATTTAGTTTTTCAGTTTGCTTTATTATTTCAGTTCAGTTTTAGTTAGCTAAACAAGTGATTAAGCAGTTTTAGTTTAGTTTTTTTTTTGAGAAATTGACTAGTTTTAGTTTAGTTTTTATTTAGTTTCAGTCTTATTTTTAGTTTTTCAGGTGTTAGGAGGAAGGTCTTAATTTGTAGAAGCTGACATGGATAAAAGAATTCATGACATCAAATATGTTTTTACCAAGTCCTTTATTAATCCTGTATTCTTCAACCATCATCTTTTTTAACATGTGACACTGATGATACTCATATAACTGAAAAAAAAAATACAATCCATCACAGTACAACACAATACAATACATACAGTCAACATGCTCAGTTATTTCGCAGGTGGTAAGAAATGGATGCTTCATGTGTAACGACGGCAGCGGATATCCGCTATGCTGCCCCCCTCTGGAAGCAACCGGTTAACTCTGACTGAACAGGACAGCAATTGAGGGAGAACACGAAACGATCAACTAAAAGGAAGCTCATTTTATCTGCAAGTCAGTTTAGTTTTAGTTAGTTTTGTGTTGTTCATTGTAGTGTTTATTTAGTTTTCGTTTTTTTTTTATATACATTTTTATTTTTATTTCAGTTAACTAAATTATTTTTTCACTGCTAGTTTTAGTCTTAGTTTTCCTTAACTATAATAACCCTGAAATGGACAAGTCTTTTTCCTGACCTGAATCTAACTGAGCATGAATTTCACTTGCAGAAGTGAAAACTGAATGAAAAAAGTGCTCCAACAAGCCAGAACTAAAGATGGCTACTGTGAAGGCCTGGCAATATATGGCCAGGGAAGAAATGCCACGACTGGTAATGGGCTCCAAACTTAACGAAGTCATTGTCTGCAAAGGATTTGAAACTATGTAATAAAAATTAAAATAAAAATGTAAAAACATTTTTGAGTATGTTAGTTCTTTGAATTACTCATGAGCTCCTAAATCTAGGACGTTATGTATAAAATTAGTTGAGATTCCTACACTCTTGAAACAATATTTTGACAAAGCCCTTAATTAAAGCCCGCATAAAGCCTCCTCTTTTAGTTTATCTTGATTGTGTAATGGCTGGTAAAATAGAGAGGCCAGGTGCAGTGGCCAGGGAGGGAACGAGCAGCACAGAAACAGTACAAACACAGTGAATCACACTGTCATGGTCTTGCCCCGCCGGCAGAGGACAACAAGCCGGCGGGCACTGGGACCATGTACCCAAAAGAAGATGAAGGGACCCAAACACACAGGCTGAGTAAAAATATGAAAATCTTTACTTTAATGATTAAAAACAAGCAGGAGAGGAACAGCGGTAAAAACATGACAGGGCTCAGGAAACCGAATGCAGCTGCAGTGCTTAAATACTCTTAATTGCACCTCCACCTCAACGAGCAACAGGTGTGGCTGGTTGAAGTGGAGGTGCAGACAGCAGGAGGGGGGAGGGACTGCAGGGCAGGACCATCACACACACAGACCACCAGAAAGTACTCGCGCTTCCAAAGGACGTATAATAGTCCGAAAAAATGGAAGAAATGAGAGAGAGAAAAAGTAGATAAGGAAAAATTAACAAAACATAACATAAATGGTGAGAACAGGCTGTCCAGCCCAACTACGCTCGCCAGATTCTTCATGCTACTGTGAATATATCACTTCAGATACTCAATGGTGTCTAGCTTTCAGTCAAGCTTGCTCTTGAAAACTCCCAAAGTCTCTTCCTCAACAATATGGTCAGGCAAGCTGTTCCACATTGGCCTCTCTATTTCACCAGGTGTTCCACAATTCCTAAAGAGGAACTCCAAAAATAACTGGAAGATATAAAGTCACACAAATACTGACTAGAGATATCTGCAGCTATAGGGCATAGCTACAAACAGACACTCTAGCAAAGGAGGCGTGGTGGACTTCCGGCTTATATACAGTCCGGGGAAACACCGCTCTAGTGCAATCAGCCAGCTGGTTAAAGAATCCGATAGAAAAGGAATTTGATCTCGTCCTGGAATGAGGGCACCAAAGAAAAGTCCAAAACACACGCATGCCTCACAAACCATGACAGATTGTTTCTTTGTGAATCCACTGAGGTGGCATAAAGTCAAAATAATGGCTCATTGTCCATATATTTTTGGACCTATTAGTACATTAATGATAGTGTAGGTATATGTCAAATTTCATATTAAACTTTAAAAATATTTCCTTTGTTTTTCAATTCAATGAGAAGAGACAGAATACACAAAGAATGCCAGGAATGGGGCAAAACCATCACAAATCATAATGCAACAAAGCAGCATTAAAGGTGCACTATGCAAGTTTGTTTACTTTCACTTCAGTTGACATTCGAACTCAAACAAAACAAAGGTAGCCCGCCCCTCCCTCCCATACTTCCATGACTGTCAACTCTCGACGGTGATTGTCCGAGACGGTTTGTTATGTCATGAGGTACAGTCTGTGCCCCTTGTGTTTATTTGCAGTTTGTGATGCCTGTGCGGTCTCCAGAGCCTGGGTTTTTTTTACAGTCAAATTAGGGACAAGCAGCTAGCGGATCATGGAGAGATGTTGGCGAATTGAAACATTAATATAATCACGCAGAAAGTAAACAAACTTGCATAGTGCTCCTTTAAGAGCAGGATTACAATACAAATGTACTCATTAAGTGGATCTGAAGTAGATGCTAGCCCTTGCTCCCCATGACCCTGTCCGTTTCACAGGTTGCCCTTCCGTGAACCACTGCATGCTGGGAGCCCTCCACAAGACCTCTCCTTTTGGAGGTGCTCTGGCTCAGTCTTCAAGCCATCACTAATTGGCCTTGTGGCGATTCTGTCACTCAGATCCTTTCCGCACCCTTTCTTCCAGCTTCCAACACATCTTCTAAAGTCCATTGTTGGTGCCATTGAAACAAGTAAATGTTATTCACCTCACCTGCCTGTGGTTTATGTGTTTCGGCTGACCAGAGTAATTTCACCTGCTAGAAGATAAAAAAATGTGCAGTAATTACAGTTGAAAGTGAACCACTTTTCAAATCAGTCCTTTTTGATTTTATTTGCATTTTCCGTGATGTGCCATTTTTTGTTGTAATTGGGGTTATATATTTCTTTCAAAATTTTCTTAATATTTATTAATCTTATTTTGCCTCTACCATGTGGATCTGTTCTGGAACTGAACGTGGTTTTACACTGCTTTCAGCCAACATTTGCTATGGTGGTGTAGGTATTGATTTCGGGGGCATGTATGTATACAGCTGTGTCAAGCATGTGGAGACCATTTTAAATGGGAAAGAATTACAGCATCGTGTAATGGATGAGCCTTAATTACTAGAGGGGTGTGAGGTCACAGATCATCACATGGATTGGTTCAGCACGAATTTAAATAAAGGCCACACTGCAAAAGCAGCACTGGTGTGGCCTCGGCTGAAAACAGATGTAAATCATTCAGATTGAAACTGCGCTTATTACAGCTTGTTGAGACGTGTCTCACTCAAGAATACAGCAGTAAAATGGAGCCTTTCAGCAAATTTTATGGGGAAGGTCCACAATAAGCTATGGACTGCGTGCACACAAGGGCAGGCTCATGCAAGTATATTATTGTTTACAGTATGCCCATAAATATTCTTCAGTCAGGACTTTTCCAGTACCTTCGACTCAAATTGTGTAAGTGAGGGCAATATAATTTATGCAGCACCAAGGTGTTTTAAAAATGTTCTGCTGTTGTCCCTCAGCTTTCTTGGTGAACATTACCATGTTGCCAAGCACCAATCACTCCTCCGCGGAAAACCCCAAAGTTGGAGGCCACCTGAATTTCAGAGGCCAGAGAATGATGCACTCAATGTATTGTCTTCATAATAGAGCTTTTTTATTACGGGCAATATAATAATTCAGTCTTGAACTTGTCTGAACACAACAGATCCTTAGGCCACAGTCATGTAATCTGGGAGTTTTTGGCGTATCCCTTTGGTTTCAATCAGAAGACTGCATTTCTGAAATGCATATTTCGCATCTGTTCCTATGATTTCACCAGCTAGTCTTAGTATCCCAACCTTCTCAACCCATTTTATTATGTGCTGTGCTAGATCTATTTTTATGTATCTGGTGTTTCAAGGAGTCTGCTTCTAATTTGTACAAGGCTTTTTTTTTTTTTGTCCAGCAAAAAAGTCCAGTAAAAATAAAACGGATGTCAAAATGTAATATTACAATATACAGTAAAATGATTTCCGCACATTAAAACAATTCTATGTCGTGAAGATCCTAAAATCATCAGATGAAAAGTTTGCAAATATTGAAAATGTACCATATAGAGCTGTTAACTGTTAAAAACTAAATAAAATCAATATTTGGTGTGAATGCCCATTGGCCAAAAATCAGGAACACTGTCCTGCTGTTTTACAAGGCTGTTTGGTTGTCCCAAGCATATCCGAGAACTTCACCCCAAGCTTACGGTAGAACAAATTGCAGGCTCACAGTTTCACTTGGGTCTATCTCTTCGGGTAATCTCAGACACCATCCATGCAAAAATCAGGACTCTGTCATGGCTAACTAATCTATATCAACTGGATTTAAAGAAAAACAAACTTTTTTTATCAGATTATTATGGTGTCCGGTGTCTCAAATTTCAAATAGCAACATTCAGGAAGAAAACAGGAAATGACCATCTTAGCATCCAAATTAAAATAAAAAACCATGATGCTCATAACTTTTGCACAGTACTGTTCATTGACCACTGATTAACCCCATTGATAACCACATGACCATTAATTAATTCAGATTGTTCTCTTAAATGAAAAACATTGTCCGATGAATTGGAATTCGAAACATAAGAGTGGAATTGCATCCAAAGCAACGCTATTGAACTTATAAATGAAGCTACCAATTCCATGCATTGTCAATGTACACACCATCATATCACTATACACAGAATAGCAAACCATTGCCTAGCTCTCATTTTGGTGTCTTATAAGGAGGGGGGGGGGGGGGGGCAAGACAAAAAGGAAAGAAGCACAGTTTAATTTAATAACAAACTTTCAGTACAAACTGACATATTTATAGGATATTTACATTTATTTTTGATAATGTATCATTTACTCTACACTAAAAGCACATATTTCAAATGCAAAGAAGGATGAGTATACTGTCAAACATGACACAAAATGCTCTCAGATGTGAAGTATAATCTTTTGAATGTAGCAGTGGCAGCTGGTGAACTAGCGATTGGGGAAGCTCAAACCCATCCCCAAAAATAATGGTTGGTCATGTTTTCAATCATTCATTTAAATTACCAGTACAGAAACTCTAAAACTCTCTACATTATCAGGTGTGGTCAGTTTTCATTAATAATGTATACCTGTCAACTCTCATGCATTCGGCGTGAGTTTCAGTGGCATATTTACGTTCCCCTGCTGTTGTCAGCAATTATTCAATCAACGCATAACTAAGAAATTCTCGCGTGGAATTGAAGTCCTTGTACATGGAGGTTTATCAGTTTCACTTGCGTTACGGTGGATTTCAACAATAGTAATTGGCAAGCGATTATGTCTCCGGACTTCTCATGCTTTTGTATACTCAGGGGTTGCAAGCAATGCATGTGTTTCATGATCGTTTAGATTGTTTAAATGAAATAAGATCACTGGAAGCAATGGAATTGCATAAAGATGTTTTAAATTATCTCATTTCATTAAAACAATTTCAATGATAATGAAACATATGCATTGCATCCAATCCCTTAGTAAACAAAAGTGTGAGAAGTCTGGAGTCATAATCGTTTTCAAATTACTAGTGGTGAAATCTACCGCTAGTCCATCTATGACCAATCCATGACCAATCATTATTTTTAAGGGATGGTTTGAGTTTTCCCTATCACCATTTCACCAGCCGCCACGGGATTGTGGAACAGTAGCTAAGTTACCAGGCTGTAGTTGATAACAATGGACATTATATTCAGACCAGTGAAGTTCTCAGACCATGGACGACAGCAATGAAATCTGCCTGAAAGAAGTCACCCTCAAAAGCATAAAAAACGTCATTTCTGATAATGCAGGTTGCAAAATAACTGTAAATTCTTGGAGCAGCCATGAGTCTGATGACATATGTAGGATGGGCTTCACAGCAGAACTTTGCCCTGTCTCCATAGAAATGACAATCATTGTAAGACTTGATCTTGATCCAGGAAGGCAGCAGGGCACACCCCAGCAATCACAGTCACAGAGGATCAGGTGTGAAAGAGTAGAGCTGGAGCAAAAACCAGCAGAGCAGTGGGTCCTTGAGGACTGGGTTGGAAACCACTGGTCTAAACCACTGTCGTATTTCGATAACTCTCAAATAATGTTCCAAACAATATGGGCATTGAACAACCAAATTAACATAAGGTTATAATTGATAAAAGAGTATTGTCAAAGTTTACATGGATCATTCTCCCAATGTTTCCAATGTGAAAGACCATGGGGAAGAGTCATGTCACATGTTGCGAGCAGCACAAAACATGTCCGTGTATTCTTAACACAATGAAGATCTTTTTTAAGCTAATGCTTTTTCATACTATTTCAAGCTAATAAGAAAAACTTTAATTTTTCCATATACAGATCCATATTGTATATATAGTATATACCAGAGTTTATCAACTCAAGTCTGGAGCCCTACACATTTGTATGCCAGCACACCTAGCATGATCGAGTTAATCAACAAATCCTAATCATATATCTGCAAGTTAGTTGAATTTGGTATGATAAACTGGAACTGGTACAATCATACATAATACTTCGGCTACTTGTTGAATCGAGAAACTCTGTTGAAGAGGATTTGCAGGGGGAATAATAATTTTTTAATAAAAGAGACCATTTTTAATGTAAATTTTTAAAAATAATTATTTTAAGCATAGGGAACTCAATATATCTTTATTTATTATTATTCTAGCATTCAAATTTTATGGATTAGCCTCCTTCATGAAAAAAAAAATTCCCACAAGGTAATGTTAGTTCACGGTGTAGTTTTACTGCAGGTTGTTTTGTTTGGTGTGCTTATTCTGAATTGATTACAATTGATCAATAATAAATAACTTTATCAAGGTATTGTTTTCTCTTTGTCCAGATATAAATCTATAAATCCAGCAACCACTTAATTGTGAAACACTGTTAATAATTGGAAATTTTAATGTCTTACGGCAGTGTTTATTAATTTGGGACACCTGCTTTGATGAACCAAAAGGTTAATGAGGAGGATCCGCTGATAAACTGAATTATGCCATTGCTGAGCAGGAACACAAATGTGTAGGGTTCTCGAGAAACACTGAGGTAAACCATTTAGGAATTGCAGCATTTTATGCACACCAACACTGTCCAAATAAAGGGTGAGAAAAAGAAATGTCAAAATAACGCAGTGGGTAATCTATATAAAGCAAAGTTGTGATGACATGTTGATGAAAGACAGCATACCAAATGACTAAATGATGGAATTCTTTCTTTATCTTTTTTTTTTTTCAGTTCAAGGGCCAGAGTGTTTGCGGGTAGGGATTACAGTAAAAGTGGTAGAGGAAATTAAGGACTTCTTTGTATAAGACTGTACAGATTGGGTCCTCATTTTCTTGAGCTGAATGGCGTTGTTGCTCTCCTGAGTTCTAACACTGCCATACCTCACCTTTGACATAAACACTCTGCAAAGACATGACAGGTTGGATCTCCAGAAAGTTTGTTTCAGCACTGTGCGGAACTCCTTTCGCACCAGGCAGTAGATGACGGGGTTCATACAAGTGTTGCTGTGGGCCAGGCAGGTAGCCAGGGGAAAGATGTAAGTATGGGTGACATAAAAGGAGGGTGTCCACTCAAGCACATCCAGCTTGATCAGAATGCCCCAAAATTTGATGATATTGTAGGGGAACCAGCAAACAGAGAAGGACAGGACCAGCAGTGCAACTGAGTTGGAAACACGTGCTTGGCGGCGAGGGCTCACATGTCTCAGGTTGTGGTTGCAAATGAAGCACAGCAGACGAAGATAGGCGATGGCGAGGATGATGCAGGGGAGCAGGAAGCCCAGGACAAATCTGAGGAGGTGATGCATAGCCAACCAGAATGTGCCCTCTGGAAAACGCTGAAGGCAGAGTTTGTCCCCACTCACTTCTGCCACTGAGGAGAACACAACACTGGGGGCAGCAGCGAGTAAGGCCCCAGCCCAAATCAGGCAGGTGACCAGCCTCAACATGCACATCCTCTGGCACTGGGACCTCCCCGGCTTCAGAGCAGTGGCCACAACACGGTAGCGGGTCACGCTCATGGCAGTCATGAAGAAGACGCTGGCGTACACATTGATGACCGTCAGCAGAGACACCACCTTACACATGCACAACCCGAATGGCCAGCTAAAATCCAGAGCCACATCTACAGCCCAGAATGGCTGCACAATTGAGAACAGGAGATCAGCGACAGCCAGATTGAAGACAAAGAAGTTTATGGTGCTCTTGGTTGTGCTTCTGCTGGAGTGCAGAAGATAGAGCACTGTCACATTACCCGTCATCCCCAGGACACACACAATGAAGAACACAGTGGAGATTATGCCACGGATCAGAGGAGAGCCATCGCCTGGGAGGTTCACACTGTCCAAGCTGGTGACGTTGTGGTACAGCAAAAGTGTATGGTCACACAGTGGGTCGATTTTGCACTGGTGGAGGGACCTATTCAACTGTTCTAATCTTAAAATATAGGGCGCCGACATTTTGAGAGCCTTCGTGGATGTTACTTTGTGGTCATTACACCCAGAGGTATCACATGTCTAGTCTTGGGAATGGAACATATTGGTGCACATACCTGTTTTCACCACTTACAAACGTAGCATATCTCCAAACTTAATCTCCACCACTCATTCCTGCAACAAAATTCAGAGATTTTATTTTCAGCTGTAAATTCAGCACCTACCAACATTTCATTTTGCTTGTAGTGTTTCCAAATTTGAAAGCAGGGGAGGCACAAACTAACAAGGGGCATGTTGAAACACGTCAATTTTTGCGTGGCTGCATCAAGCAAGGATGATGTGTTTGTTTTCACATGTGTGTATGTGCAATAGCAGTGAGTTTCTCATGCATCAGAGGCAGGCTGACTGGGAAATGTAATTAAGAGATATTGAAGAAAAGGTGTTTTAGATCCATGTAAGCAACCTTTTTCACAAGCGTTTTAAGAACTACTGAGGATGTATGAGTGTCGCATGCTACAAATTTATGCCATTAAGGGTAGTAAGATTCGATTGCACCCGTGGCACTAGCAAGTAAGTGAGAGTGATGAAGTGGTACAACTAGCACAGCATTGGGCACTATGTAATCCTATTATAAATGCATCTGTTACGATAACTTCATGTAATGCAGTACATTCCATGTATAAAATGAATGTATTCTGTCCTATGCATGATACTATTTGGCAATAAAGGACACTCTCTCTAACCAGTACTCTCTGAGACATTTCCTATCATGTTAAGAGCCATTCCACGAGAGACTGACATTTGGTGCGCAGTTGACCCCCCGTGGAATTGAATGAAACTTGGCACATAGGTAGATACGGGTGTCTCACGGAAAAAGCCAAATGATTAGGTCTGTATTTTACTTTGCCTGCCTGTAGCGCCACTTGGAAAACATTAAAGTGGTATAGTTTTGCTGTCAACACCACATGTTACATCAACAATCATGACTTAAGGATACACAGTACCAAATATGTTATACCTTTATCATGAACTTAGACACTTCAAGACTGGATAGACATAAGCACCACATCAGTGCCAAACTGTGTAATAGCTATATTATTGAGCCAAAATTATTTGAGAAATAACAGTTAAAATTGAAAATGGGAATGGGAATAAAATAATATCCCAGATATATACCAATCGAGAATGCTTTATCATGTGTTTAATAGCAACAGTGAGTAGTACCTTGTTATCTTGCTGGGTTAGTGCAATGGAAGGCCAGAAAGAAGATCAAAATTGATTTTGGTGCATGTTTGCATTATATTTTCTCAGTAACCCAGATATGTACTGTGGTGGTAAATGCCATTTGTTGTGCTTTTGGAACTCTATTTTCAGGAATAGCAAGCATTTCTTTGGTAGTATCTATGCTTTCAAGCTAGACAGAGCCAAAGTTGGAGGAAAACTAAAAACGGACCATTTCATAGCAGATTGTGCCTGTGTTAAGGTGGCATTATTTTGTTTTCCCAGCAAGATAGAGACCTGAAATTCTCTAAATACACTGTCCCTTTGGGGTACATTACAGCATTAGTAAAATCTCAATGGTAGTATTTTCAGTGTAGATGATATTCAACATCAAAAGTCGGAAAATTTCACCCTCAGGGGGTGCTGTATGCTGCATACAAGTACTGGCTAACCCCAGCAATGAACCAAAGAAATTTGTTTTGAACTGTGATGCACACAACTAGTTTTCTGAGAAAATAAAGAGTTTGGTTAGTTTCTAGGCTGGGCAGATGGCTTCCTGACTAAAGGGGGCGCTTTAAAGAGTTAATGTTCTACCAACCTAGTACTCCGTATTCCCAGGCATATACCAAAGTTCTGCCTTTTGAAATATATGAAGTATATGCACAATTATACATAAAATTTGTAATCCCTTTGGCATAAAACTCTATTGGTTGTAAACTGGTGGTGATTGTGAGCGTTACAAACCCACAATACATGTATTATTACCAAGTACAGATACAGCCCAGTCAGAAATATACAGCAAGTTATAAAACATTGACCAGTCCAAAAATAAAAAAATTTAAAAAATCCCAAAAAACAACAAATGTAAAAGGTGTATCACCATCAGTACGTATACAGACATACATCAACAGTATACGTACACGTATACGTACATGTATAAAATAAAAGTCCATGATTTGAACTCTGAAAAAGAATCTTTGTCACACAACCTTGTACATGAAGACAGAATGTTTAGTACAAAAGTTAAAACTGTTTTATACTTTTCATGTTTTCCAAATGAAATGACAACAACTCAGCATGTCGCTTGCTCTATCCCTCAGTCTGTCTTTGGAATTGGACTGTGGATTGGCGGCACCTGGTGGTGCGCACCAGAGGTGCTCCTTGGCCTTGGCCCCTGAGCAGCTATCCAAGGCCTTTGTTCGATCTGGGTCAATGTTACCCTTGGAGCCAGTTGAGCCCTAGGCAAGCCCTGGTACACTAGATCCTGGGTCTCTACAGGGCCGTTTACAGCCCATTGTCAGTAAGCTTGCCTGTCTCTGAATGAAATAGCAGGCTACAGCCTATATGGCACAATAGTTGCATCAACACCCACAGCTGGGTACGCACCAAAATGGGAAGTCTGAAAAAGAAACCCCGCCCTACCAGTGGGCATCCAATAGACTAGACATCATGGGCTGCTGTAAGGAATAAGGGCATGCAATTTACCACTACAAATGAACTCCCCTTATCTTGGCAGGCTGCTGCTTGCTTACTACGAACTTTGTGGTCTTTTTCAGGACAACCAGTCACTCGACGCGACTGCTGTATCCTTTTTTTTTTTTACCCAAGCACCCTGCCCTCGGGAAATCCTAGAATTAACACTGAAGCCTGCTCACTAATTCTAGTAGCAAAGGAAAAATGCTGAGCATTTGTTATTTTCTGAAAACAAACCAACACAACGAAACTGTACACTGTACTGACTATTGGTAATATTCTTGCAACTTGACACAATGCTACAATCACCACCAGCATTCTTTTCCAATTTACAACCAACCCAGCTTTATACCAAAGAGATTACAAATTTTATGAACAGCTGTGCATGTACTTTATATATGTCAAAAGACAGAATTTTGTTATATGTCTGGGAATACAGAATATTAGGTCAGTTGAAGTTTAGCTCCTTAGAGGGCCACCTTTGGTTAGATAACTATCCACTCAGCATAGTGCCAAACCAAACTCTTCATTTTCAGAGAAAACTAGTTGTGTGTATGGCAATTTAAAAACAATTTCTTTGGTACATTGCTGGGAATAGCCAATATTTGCATCCAACCTACAGCACCCCCTGGGGGTGAAATTTTCCGACTTCTGATGTTGAGTATCATCTACACTGAAAATACTACCATTGAGATTTTATAAATGCTGTAATGTATTCCAAGAGAACTTTAGATTTTCTATCTTGCTGAGTAAACAAAATAATGCCATCTAAAGATAGGCACCATCTGCTATGAAATGTTCCGTTCTGAGTTTTCCTCGAACTTTGGCTCTGTCTAGCTTGAAATTGTAGATAATACCAAAGAAATGCTTGGTATTCCTGAAAATAGAGTTCCAAAAGCACAACAAATGGCATTTACCACCACAGTACATATCTGGGTTACTGAGAAAATATACTGCAAACATGCACCAAAATCAATTTCGACCATCTTTCCGGTCATCCATTGCACTAACCCAGCAAAATACCAAGGTACTATTCACTGAAAATGATAGTCTTGTTGTGACTAAATGCATAATAAAGCATTCTAGATTGGTATATGTTTGGGATATTATTTTATTCCCATTTCCATTTTCAATTTTTATTGTTATTTCTCAAATAACTCTGGCTCGGTAACATAGTTACCCAACTTGGCGCTAATGTGGTACTGATGTCTAACCAGACTTGAAGTGTCAAAGGTCATGATAAAAGTATAACATATTTGGTACTGCGTACGCTTAAGTCATGATAGTTCATATAAATTGTGGTGTCAAGGACAAAACTGCGCCACTTTAGTAGCTTCCAGGTGGCGCCACCTGCAGGCAGAGATACGGACATAAAAAGTTGGCTTTTTCCGTGAGACACCCGTATCTACCTATGAGCCAAGTTTCATTCAATTCCAGGGGTCAACTTCTCAGCTTCTTCAAAAAGTGCCATTTTCTCACGCAATGGCTCTTAAAAGATGTCATAAGAGCTCAGTCAGACAAAATATCGACAATTTCCGCACAACAAGCATCAAAGGTTCCAACAGTTTCTCCCACCTCTGACTGTTATTGAAACATACCCAGAACCAGGCTTATTTAACATTTTGGACATTGGTACAAGATGCTCCCGAGTTGTTACAACTTGTTCCATAGCCAAATAAAGTTGCATCAATTACACGTCTGCTACATTTGGTCAAATTGAAATCGCCATGAAAGTGTTACAGCTGTACAGTGAAGTGAAAATGTATTTGACCCCTTCCTGATTTTGTCCACTTGAGTATTTATCAAAAGTAAATATTTCAGATCATCCAACTATTTACAATGTAAGTCAAAGACAATGCAAGTTAACACAAAATGCAGCTTTGACATGATACTTTTATTTATTGAAGGCAAAGAGTTATTTAAAATCTATATGAGCCATGTGAGAAAATAGTCATCCCCAATACCCAATAACTTGTAGTGCCACCCTTGGTTGCGACAATTGCAATCAAACCTTTGCAACAACCAGCAATGAACCTTTCGGATCGCTGTGGAGGACCATTGGCCCACTTTTCTTTACAGAATTATTTTAATTCAGCCACACTTGAGGGTTTTCGACATCAACTGTCTGCTTGCAGTCATTACACAGCATCTCAATCGGATTTAAGTCAAGACGTTAGGCTTCTGCAAAACCTTATTTTTTTCGCATTTGAGCCATCGAGAGGTGAACTTGTTTGTGCACTTTCGGTCACTGTCCTCCAGTATGAGCCAACTCCTCTTGAGCTTGAGGTCATAAACTGATGGCTGGACATTTGCTTTCAGAATTTTCTGGTAGAAAGCAGAATCCATGGTTCCATCAACTACAGCAAGTGATATATAGACGATTGGTGGCAATTCATAGTTTTCACGTGATGTCGTAATCTAATGGGAACGCCCACCTGAAGGGCAAAGGAAAGGTTCCTCCGCTTCCCTCCAGTACTTTTTACCTTCTTGTTTTTCCAAAATTCCGGTTAATTGTGGCTCAATCAGATGCAGAGACTGACAAGAAATCAAGCCTGGGTTGTGCTTTTATGGAATCCCCACCTAGACAGAAAATTTGAAGAGTTTGTTTCCAAAATGCAGTATATCTATTTTATTCATTTTGACTAAATCGGCTTTTTCTATGCAGGCACCTATTGCATTCTATAGAAAAACACAAACTTTGACCATAAAAAAATACACTTTATTGTATGAATTTCTAAAAACAGATCCGCTTCCCGAAAGCACAGATGCTAACTTACATAGTTGGAACCACTCACTGCGAATGTACAAACTCTCCAAGTTTTGGGAAACACTACGGGGTAATAGAGAGGGCACGAAGTGAAGCATAGCAGAGGTTGTGTTGCTACAGCACTCCAGGAGCATACGGCGTTGCTGCCTGCCTTTGGCTAACGCCATAACTACCAGGGATAGCATGCATCTCAGTTGTACAAAAAGCAAACCATATAGCATGTACAAAATGTACAGAGCCGTAAATGTGTCCATGTTTTCGCCACTCAACATGCTACCAGTTTGCAGCCATTTAACTTATTGTCAGTTGTCTGATTGGTGACATATTAGGTCAACCAAAAAAGGTCCAACACAAACAAGCTGAATACTGCCACTTATCATAGCAGAGATGGGCATGCTTCAGTCAATAAATCGATTCCCTGGCTTAATCAAGCAATAACTGTAGCTTGAATTAAATGCAAAATGACCGTGACACAGCTCAAAGTTCATGTCAACTGACTAGAGGTAATTTTGCAGAATAATGTTGCCTAAAAACAGTCTAAAACAAATTTTTTAGCATTATGAATCATGGAATGAGCCTTCAGACATTAATTCAGGGAATGCAAGAGTCAAAAAAAATTGCGCCAACTTCCAATTAAAAAAAATTAAATGTTTTCAGTGTTTTTGTCCATTTTGTCCACCCACATTTTTACCTGAATATACTAGTGGGAAATATTTTTTGTTCTCATTGCCAACAATAATATTTTTCAAAACATTTTCATCAAAAAAACTATAGATAAAAAATATACTAGGACCGCTTTTAGACACAAGTAATGGCATACGATCATTACTGAACACTACTGTAAGTGCTCAGTCAGACAAAATATAGACAATATCTGCATGAAAGACATAAAAAAGTTAGTTTCTCTTTCCTATAGTTTTTGCCATTCAGTTTTCCCATGGATGCCACTGTTTCCCCAGGTTCTTTCTTATTGTGGAATTCTGAAAGCTGACCTTTACTGAACCATGTGAAGCCTGGAGTTCTTAAAATGTTTGTCTGGGTTCTTTCTGACCTCCTGGATGAGCAGTTGATTCAGTCTTGGATGAACTTTGGTCGGCCGGCCACTCCTGAAAAGGTTCACCACTGTTCCATATTTTCGCCATTTGTAGATGATGGCTATCATTGTGGTCCTCGGGAGCCCCAGAGGGATGGTATTGTAAACCTTTCCAGGCAAGTAGAGGTCAACAAATTGGTTTTGCGTTGGTCCTTGAATTTCTTTAGATCGCAGCATCATGTACTGCTTTTTGCCGACTTCCTATTGCTTGATAGGTTTTATCTGAGCAGTGTTTAGATTCAACAGGGCTGTGAGTAATCATGCCTGGGTGTGTCTAGTGAAATTGAACCCAATTATCAATTAAATGTGTTTCACTGGTTGATATAGAACCTAAGAGGGCAATTATTTTTTCCACATTGGGCTGGGTAGGGTTAGATAGCTTTTTTTCACCCATCAATAAATGAAATCAAGATAGGAAAAACTGCACTTTATGTTAACTTGGGTGATCTTTGTCAAATATTGAAATTAGTTTGATGATCTGAAACATTTAAGTGTGAAAATACAAATATAAAAAATGGGAAGGGGGCAAATACTTTCTCACAGCACTGTGCCTAGTATGTATAAATATCAAAATGCCATGTGTCATGCCTGAAGAGTACATTTTAAAGTACATTTAAAATGAGCAATTGGTTCAAATTGTTAGGTTGTGCCACCGTGTCCCCTGAATTTAACGAGTGGACGGATTACTTGAGAAAATTTTCAGTTAGAACTTCCAAATGCTGAAAACTGAGTACCAAGAGAAATTAAGCAAAACGTAATCTATTGATTCGAACAGTGCAGTAGCTATTTTGTATTTTGATAATACTTACGTATGTGAATTAATAAAAAAATAAGTATTTAAGTCTTTAAGGAATATGCAAAAATGGGAAAGGGAGAGAGCTGAAAGCCAAATGATTATGAAACCTCTTCTTCTTCCCCTTAAATTTTGCCCTGTAACTAGACCTACACTTCTTCAGCGATTAAAACAAGTCAAACTTTGATAAGTTTAGCACCTTTGGATCAAGTACCTTCAGAACATATTCCTAATATTATTATTTAAATTTCTATTAGTTTCAATTCACAATTTACATATAAAAGTTATTTCTAGCCCCAATAAATCCAATAATCCATACTTTCAGGAAAAAATTTAATTAATATTTTATTATGTTTGTCAAAGCACATTATTTGTGTAATATCTTAAATAGCCAACGTTTCTCAAATTTAGTGACAATGGATATCACAAGGCAGAAAATACAAACTCAACTCCTACTCCTTTATGCTTAACACTGCAAGCTTCATTATAACCTGAAACTAGTAAGCACAAGTGATACTTTAATGGAGTTTAACATCTTTTTTATCTTACAGTTTGAGAAATCTCATTTTAAGATGAATGCAGCTTTCAGAAAATACAGCGCATGATGGACCTGCTATGAATGCATTATTATGAATAGGTTTTCAACATTGTGGGTTTTTTGTGGGTTTTTTTTTTTTTTTTTTGCCACACCACCCCTTAATAACTAACCACTTATTCTAAATCTAAACACTAGATCTAAACACTACATCACGTACCGATGTTTTAATAACTGTTATCACAGGTGGGCTACTTCTTTGGCTCCCAAAGCAACTTCAAATTCAACCTTTTCAACTAGCCAAGTTGTAGCAAGCCCACAAACTTTAGTTACAATATTCAGCCTGTAATTTATTTCTAATTCCTGACAGATCAATTGTACTTTTCAAATCAGGTAACCACAGCAAAATACCGCAGAGGACTTTTTTCTGCTCCCGGATTCTGCACCTGTTTCTCTGCCTCTATGAATACACACGTCAGAGAAATAGAATACAGCAGGACTACTGTGAGTACACTTACAATTGGTAAACTCGTAAATCTCACTTTAGCAACCGTCGTTTTCTGCGCTGGGTTTGGCGGAGTAAAATAGAAAATATGCACCTGCTTGGTGTTTTGATTATATCCAACTTCATTCGTCTTGTTGGAAGAGGAGCATATTTGGGCCGATTCATTTACATCATAAATGTAGCATGATGCTGTTATTTTGCGACTGCGAGAAACAGACCTATAATGCACGAAACAATATTCGGCATTTGACTGCCAAAAACTGTAGGCTATTATTGTTACTCGACAAGGCGTAAACACTGATGCGGAAAGGTGCCGTTCGACTAAAATGAACTGGAGCGACCACAGAAGCGCATGCTTACCTACATGTGGCTGGTTTCGATTCCCAGGAATGGTATACGCACTGACTAATTTCCTCACATTCGACTCAAGTTGAGCCGTCACATTTCAATAAGAACAAGGTTCAGTTTTCACGAATGTAAAGCAGTAAATTTCACTTTTACTGCATTTGTGTCCTTGACTTATATTACCACCAGTCCCCTCCCCTTGAACAACTGCACTGGCAAATAGCAATGAAGAGAAAATGTAATATACCTGATTATACAAAACCCAAAACCAGTGAAGTTGGCACGTTATGTAAATCGTAGATAAAAACAGAATACAATGATTTGCAAATCCTTTTCAACTTATATTCAATTGAATACACTGCAAAGACAAGATGTTTAATGTTCAAACTGAGAAACTTTTTTTTTTTTTTTTTTGCAAATAATCATTAACTTAGAATTTAAAGGCAGCAACACATTGCAAAAAAGTTGGCACAGGGGCCTTTTTACCACTGTGTTACATCGCCTTTCCTTTTAACAACAGTAAACGTTTGGGAACTGAGGAGACCAATTTTTGAAGCTTTTCAGATGGAACTCTTTCCCATTCTTGCCTGATGTACAGCTTAAGTTGTTCAACAGTCCGGGGTCTCCGTTGTCGTACTTTATGCTTCATAATGCGCCACACATTTTCAATGGGAGACAGGTCAGGGCTACAGGCAGGCCAGTCTAGTACCTGCACTCTTTTACTACGGAGCCATGTTGTAACACGTGCAGAATGTGGCTTGGCATTGTCTTGCTGAAATAAGCAGGGGTGTCCATGAAAAAGACGTTGCTTGGATGGCAACATATGTTGCTCCAAAACCTGTATATTCCTTTCAGCATTAATGGTGCCTTCACATACGTGTAAGTTGCCCATGCCTTGGGCACTAATACACCCCCATACCATCACAGATGCTGGCTTTTGTACTTTGCGCCTAAAACAGTCCGGATGGTTCGTTTTGTAATGTGAATATAGGCCACTGGATGGCAGTATTTACCTTTTTTTTTGTTAAGCTCAGACTGGAGCTAAGTTTGGTGTCCTTTTTTAGTTGTCTGTTCATTAAATGTGTTTAAGTTTTTAAAACTGTGTCTGTCATCCCTTGCTGTTGCTGTTGCTGTTGTGTTGTAAATGTAATAACAAATAGGGGCCATAACATTTTCCTCTTTGGTCTGGAGGACACAACGTCCACAGTTTCCAAAAACAATTTTAAATGTGGACTCGTCAGACCACAGAACACTTTTCCACTTTGCATCAGTCCATCTTAGATGAGCTTGGGCCCAACGAAGCCGGCGGCGTTTCTGGGTGCTGTTGATAAATGGCTTTTGCTTTGCATTGTAGAGTTTTAACTTGCACTTGCAGATGTAGCGACGAACTGTAGTTACTGACAGTGGTTTTCTGAAGTGTTCCTGAGCCCATGTGGTGATGTCCTTTACACACTGATGTCAGTTTTTGATGCAGTACCGCCTGAGGGATCGAAGGTCACGGGCATTCAATGTTGGTTTTCGGCCTTGTCGCTTACGTGCAGTGATTTCTCCAGATTCTCTGAACCTTTTGACGATATTACGGATATTACGGTAGATGATGAAATCCCTAAATTTCTTGCAATAGCTCGTTGAGGAATGTTGTTTTTAAACTGTTCGACAATTAGCTCACGTATTTGTTCACTAAGTGGTGACCCTCGCCCCATCCTTGTTTATGAATGACTGAGAATTTCAGGGAAGCTGCTTTTATACCCAATCATGGCACCCACCCGTTCCCAATTAGCCCGTTCACCTGTGGAATGTTCGAAATAAGTGTTTGATGAGCATTCCTCAACTCTCTCAGTCTTTTTTGCCACTTGTGCCAGCTTTTTTGAAACATGTTGCAGGCATCAAATTCCAAATGAGCTAATATTTGCAAAAAAAAAAAAGTTTACCTGTTCGAACATTAAGTAACTTGTCTTTGCAGTGTATTCAATTGAATATAGGCTTTGCAAATTTGCAAATGGATTTGCAAATCATTGTATTCTGTTTTTATTTACGATTTACACAACGTGCCAACTTCACTGGTTTTGGGTTTTGTAACATGTATTTAAAGATCTTAAGTCCGCTCCTGTAGGAAAATCCTTAAAGGGGAATTCCGGTGTGAAATTGACTTGGGTTGTATTGAAACATGATAATGAGTACTAATACCCCACCACCGTACGCACGCAACATTTCGAAATAAATGGCTTTTTAGCCGAAGCTCACAACAGGCTTACAATAGTAGTGAATCAGGCATAGCCTTGCTATGCAAAGAAATCGCTATTTTTTTCATCATTAACAAGGCTCAAAGTAGCTCCACACTTCATTGGTAGAATTCCGAGAGCCCTGACATTTAAAACAAGACACTGAGAACTTTGAAAATGCACCGGTAGTTTATTAAAAAAGACTATTTATGCAAACAGTACCTTGAGGTAGTTTCCAGTCACCTCCATCTTGAAAGTCACGATAAGTCAATTGATGAGCATGAACGAATGGAAAGGATAGGGGAACAGATTCCAATCTATTCACTCCTGCTCGTCAATCGACTTATTGTCATACAATTTAACTTAATACAAGAGAAACCTTTTGTTTCATCAGAATTTCACATTAAAAAATAATAATAATAAAATATGGCCACAATGCACTTCAGTAAACCCTGGCCCAAATCTCCTGAAAAGCAAGCCACTGGCAAGAGTGGCAAGGAAAAACTCCCTATGTGAATCAAAATAGGAAGAAACCTTGGGAGGAACCAGGCTTAAGAGGGGTAGTCCATCCTCCTCTGACCGACCCAGGGTATGAGTTCATGGTTGGAAAACAGTCCATTTGACACGCAGTCCAGGATTTGTATTTCGCTGAATAGACGCCAAGGACCAGAATGTTCTGATGCTGGAGACTGGGTAGCACTTAGGCAGAGAGTCAGATGGCAATGATGGTGAAGACCAGCAGCAGCATGCTCAGGGCAGGACCCCACCGCAGACATGGAGGGAACACAAAACCAGGCAATTAGTGGAGAACAGCAGGTTGAAGCAGTGCTGGGGATATATTATGACATAATGTGCACTCAATAAAGTTGATATAAAAATAAAAATACCTCGATTGCAAAATATGAAGAGCATTTGTGAATCTGAAAGCTGAGAAAGCAGCAAGAATCCCCCAAAACCACGCAGGCATAACCAAAAAACCAGAGGCTAATGACAGCGTGCCTTTAGAGCCAGAGACCATGTGATCTTTACTTATGGCTTTTGGGTTAATCAACTAGCATAATTAGAGGCTGTAGGATATTCTGAGCAGGCAGAGACAAAGCTATTTTGAATGAAATGGGCAGATGATTGAAGTACAAGCTAGTTTGCTGACGTGGTGTAAATAATGGTGAAGTATCAGCAACGTGTCACCGCACCATGGCATTGCTGAGCATGCACAAGAAACTAGTGAGCATCCTGTATATATCGAAAATACATATTCTAGACCGGTCATCCATGCTTTTATGAGTTTAAAATCACTATAAAAGAGAACCAGCAATAGCAACTTAAACAAATTTATTCTTCGCTGCTTAGGTCCAAAAATTTCTCTAAATAATCCACTGTGTAATCTTATCATAACACTCTAATGTCACTATGTAACTCTGATGCCAAAACAAAAAAAAATAAACACTCCTCCACTGACCAAAATCACAGCATTTATATAGAGTAGGAACATTCTGGAAAGATCTACAGGAGTCCTGGGTGATCTATCCCCCCCAGGCAAGAAGATACCAGAAACCTCTAGAAAGCACTAATCTATTTCATCACAAACAAGTGGTATTGCCTCAGGTCATGTTTTGCTACAGACATACAACCTGAGGGTGCTAAATGATGAACAAAATACACAAATAACTGACCAGTAAGGCAGTACAAATGATATCCAACGAATCTCCATTTAAAAATTATATACAGTACTAGACATAAAATACTCATGCATAACAGAGCCAAGATCACATTCATCTTACCGCCCATGGTACAACAAATTGATTGATTAGTGGATGATGCTCGAGTCTCATCACAAAAACTCCTTCCTAAGCGTTGCTTATCCAGGAGTAAAAAATGAGGAGAAACTAGCAGCTCGTGTAACTTCACAAAATGCAATATTACAGCAGCTCACTGCACTGCAAGTACAAGCACTGCCACGACTCCATGAAATGTTTGTGTTGTGTTCTGTGGGTCCGTGTGTTTAGTTAGTCAATTTTAGGTTTTTATTATTTTTGTGATGTTGGTTTTTAGTCCATGTCTTAGTGTTCACATTTCATTCCTCTCCCCTGTTATTCCAGTCCACGTCTTACCCATGTACTGTCTTTGTTTTCTCCCCGGTCGCGTCATTGTTTGTAGCATTTTTCTGTCTTAATTGATTGTGACACTATTTCGGGTGATTTAATGGATTCTGGGTTTCAGTCTTCCTTCCTTTCTCTTTTACTAATTTCCCCTTGCTTTTCTATATTACTAACCCCTACGAACAGTTTGTTATTTTCCAGAATTTACCAACCAAACTAACATTGTATATTAGACTAACCTACTAACGAGCACCCGGGATTGTATAGCTGCATTTACTAATTGACTAATAATCTCTCAGCATTCGCCCTGTTCTAGTCTCCGCCTCTTGCTTTTCTTTCACTGGCTTTGCTGTGTTTTCCTGCAGAACCGTCTGCATTTAGCTTCTGTCCTGTCTCTTTCTATCCACAGTGAAATATTTATTTAGTTTATTTATCCCGTCTCTGGGATTGTCTTGTGATCCTCGTCTGAGTGTTAATGTTTATCTGTTTCATGTAATTAGGTTTCCCTCATGTTCCACCCCTTGTTAATTATATTAAGTTCCAGCACCTGTGTCTGTCCGTGCCCCTGCCCTATAAAGATTCTCAGTTTCTGCAGTCATTCAGATCTGACTTCTCGCCACACCACTCGCCCCTGTGCATGTTTCCTCTGGTCCCCTTAACTTCTCTGTGTTTTTCATCAGCCTCATGACCCAACCCAGCCTGCCCTGCCTGCCGCTTTCTAGCCCCTGGTGCCCCCTGTCGCCTTCCAAGCCCAAGTGTGTCAGCTGTCTTCCGAGCCCCAAGTGTGCCAGCCGCCTTCCGAGCCCCAATTGTTCCAGCCGTCTCCTGAGCCCCAAGTGTTCCAGCCGTCTTCCTAGCCCGAGATGTTCCTGTCATCCTGTCTGCCCCCTCTTGATAATTCCCCAACCCTTCTCCCGGCCAGCTGTGCCTCCCGAGTCAGCCACCTGCCAGCTGTGCCAGTCGTCTCGTCCTGTGCCTGCCCTCTGCCTGTTGTTCCCGAGTTCCCCTAGTTCCTGAGTTCCCCTGTTCCCTCTGTTCCCCTTAGTTCCCTCTGTTCCCCCGAGTTCCCTCTGTTCCCTCGGCTCCCCTGGTTCCCTCTGTTCCCGAGTTCCCCGAGTTCCCTCTGTTCCCGAGTTCCCCTAGTTCCCTCTGTTCCCGAGATCCCCTAGTTCCCTCAGTCCCGTCCGAGCTGCCCCTGTCCCGTCCGAGTTGTCCCGAGTCTGCCCCCTATCGTTTCCTGTAGTTCTGGATTCCTGAGTTCTCCTCCCTTCAGTGCAGTGGCACGGTGTTTTTGTTGGCCGGAGTGCCCTGTTTTTCCCCCCTTTCGAGTGTTCTGGTTTATTTAATAAATTCTTTTGGATTCCCGCATATGGCGTCTCTCCCCTTTTGTTTCCCAGTTCCTGATTGTCCCGAGTTCCCTCGTGTTTTCCCTCCAGAGTCTTAACAGTTTGCACTCCAGCACAAACTTGTTTGCAAGACATACAAATCCAATTAACACGTTAGGCCTGTACCGCAGTACACTGCATTTTTTAATCATCAAAATGCTTTTTTGACACCTGGCAAAGACCAGCCTTCGAATATTGGCGATTTGCAAAAGGTGAGCAGATCGCAATTCTTGCCGTAAAAAAAATTATTTAGCTACCAACAATGAGAGTGCTGCCTCGCCAAGTGAGAACTGGAATTGTCGAGCATTCGTGGCTGTATCTGGATTAGCATGTGCTGCTCTAAATTTACGGTTTGACAAATGACAGCAATTACACCACAGATTCCTTCAGCTAACACATAAGGCAAAGTTTCCAAACAAGTTACATTTTAAGACAAGCAAGCTTTGTGCAGGCTGGCCTTCATAACCGAGCACCTCCATCATAGCAGCATAGCTAGGACAAGCATGACATCAAAGACCAAGAGCTACATGAACTCCGCCTAGGTGCGGTAGCCAAAATAAACATTTTTATGGAAGTTTGCAGCTATATCGAATACGACAAACTTGTAGCAGGTGGATCTGTTCCGATGCAAGCGATTGCTGATTCCTGATGGCTTAATTTGAGGGAAACTAGGACACACAGTAACGAAGGCGAGGGCATCGTCCATCGTCTACCTGATGTAATTTGTTAAATTTCTTGGTCTTGTTTCATTTTATGTTTCTAGAGCGTTAGATTTATGACCGTCAAAAAGTATGTTTTTGTTTAGCTACCGAGTCAGTTCACCTAGCTGCTTAAGGCGCCGCTTTGCGGAGCAGTACAGAGCACCACGGCCCGGGTTGGAGGCCAGGCCGTGTCAGTGCCAGGTAGCCTTTTCAGAGCAGCGCACAATTGGCTTTGTGTTGCAGTGAAATAAATTGGGAGCGACTAATGGTTTTGGATTATAGGATTATAGCATTATTTGTTGCCTAAGAGTCCCCTATTAGCCATCCGGGCACTCATCAGTAAAATTCTAAGTTTGTATATGTTCTCATTCCCTCCGCCCTCATTCAGGTGTAGGTTTACCGCAAACATAGTTGCTAACAACTCTCACAACTTACATAGCTAGTTCGACTGCGTAAAGTTAATGATTACTACTAAGTAAGTAAGCAACTTTGCTTTTGGGAAATGCATCCCAGAGCTTACTCTCCGCTCGCTCGCCCATGTCGGAGGCTGCAGTTCATGCTGGTACGCTTGCAGTAGGTGTTGCCGTCTGGCTACATCCCTATCGTCACCGATTTCCACACCTCTTCATTGGGGTGTAACAATTCTGAACCACGGTTTTTTTTAAGCGTAGTACCACCACCTGTTGCCATGGGGCGAACATCCGAGCTTTTTCTTTTCCTTTATTAAACCCGACGCAGTCTTGAACGAAAGTGCCAAA
This sequence comes from Gymnothorax reevesii, assembly GCA_029721435.1. NCBI lineage: Eukaryota > Metazoa > Chordata > Actinopteri > Anguilliformes > Muraenidae > Gymnothorax > Gymnothorax reevesii. Next base: position 134,518,767 of record CM056573.1, on the reverse strand, counting down.
CATCAATGGTCATGAGAAATGCTTCCCGAAAAAAAAAAAACTTGACTGACATTAGTATTTTATAGCAGCATGCTGCACGGAGCCAAGTAAAGGACTACAGAATCGTTTCCTTTTAATCAATTAGGTTACTCTATGTCCCTGTTTACTTTGCTCACTTATCAATCAAACAGGGGATTCAGTTATTTACTTTGCTGGATGAGTAGAACTGTTTATTAAGACAGCATGTTTGATTGCCGAATTCTGAAAGTAAAATGGCCATAGAACAGCGCAGAGCTCGTATTTGGCCATTTCCTGTGAATGCGATAATTTATATATCTAATTCATGTTTCAGCCACTTTACAGAATGTTTTTCACCTCGTGTTTTTTAGGCATTTGAAATCTAGGGCGATCTGAAAATAAATCAATTTTTATTATATCATTATAGATCTCCTAAAAATACTATAATGAGAGATGAAATGCTGAGTTGGGATGTGATGTTGTTGCATGAGGATTTTTTTAAAGTGTGATGAAACCACTTACAGTCATGGGGTGTGTAGGCAGTTGCGCGTAATTTCTTGAAACATACACACCTGAAGCGGCTTAAACGATTTAATATGCCATAGGGAAGACGCCAGAGTTTAGATTTCGCTAGCTGCAGATGCTCCGCCCTTCCCTAAATCTGCTCCTGTGTACTTGGCCTAAATAACAATCAAGAAATTTCAGTAGCCTATAGCGATTAAGATGTGATGGTGAAAAATAGACAAACCTAACTGGGCTACGGTGTTAGATTGAAAGAATGCCAATAATTTGAATAATTAGAAAAAAAGAATTACATCTCTCATTGTAGCATTTTAGGACATTATTCAAGATTAATTTGAAACAGATTTCTTACTAGATCGCCCTGGATTTTAAGCGTCTAAAAAATAAACAAGGTGGAAAAAATTCTGAAAAGCAGATGAAACGTGAATGTGAGATATGAATCATTACAGTCGCACGAAATGGCATGCAATGACAATCTTCTTCATGCAAATCTGTGCCATCCGCCCTAAAAATCTGTGTTGTCTTCATACAATTTTAAATAAAATATAGAGTTTAAATGACTTGAAAATCACTGCATTCTGTATAAATTTACATTTTACGCAACATCTGGACTTTTTTAGTGATGGGGTTGAATTACTATGGCATGGCTTTGTAACTGGAGAGAGCACATGCTAGCTGGCCCACCTGTAACCCAGACCTGTGTTCCATGAAATATGTTATGCATTATGAAGTGCAAAATTCAACAATGAAGATGTCAGCCATCTGAGTAGCTTCATGGTAGAAGGATGGGGAAAATACTGCCTTCATGTGTAAAATCATTGGTGTCCTCAGTTTCCAAATGGCTGCTAAATTTTGTTAAGAGGTGGGGTGATGTAACACTGGTAAACACACATCCCCCAACATTTTGTTTCATGTTGCAGATGTCAAATGTGCAATTCTCTTGACAGAAAGAAAGACCAGATGGGGCTCTATTGGTCAGTTCATTCATTAATCTACACACTTGAAGGAGTCTCTCAAATTTGCACCAAGCAATAAAATAGATTAAAAATCTCTGACCTATGGACCATCCCGGTGCAAACACTGTCTTTCATCATCTCCTGACTTTCCTGAAGTCATTCAACAAGAAAATAAGATTACATGGTAAATTCATAAATATGAATGGCCATTATTGCACACTTTTAATCTAAGCTTCAGTGTACAATGTCAGACTTTCATTAGTGGTTTATGGCAGAGAGTAATGAGTCCAATTAGTGTGCTAATCCCCCTGCTCATCCCCTGTCTTTATCCTTCCGTTCTCCACCCTAGCTCCCTCTGTCTCTAATCTAATCAGTTCCATTGCTTAAGATAACCTTTACAGTATCAGCACCAGCTCTTGCAATAAAGATTCACCAAGTCGTACTCTGTTTATGCACTTCCAAATATAAGTCAGGGCAGAAGCTGCTAATCAAACATAAACATAAATAATCAGGTCTGATTGAATGAGGCTGAGTGAATGTGAGTCAGGGTTGCACAGGCAGCAGTAATACCAGTAATAATTCATGCGCACTTACTTTTAGTTATATTAGAAAAAAAATTAAGCTCAAAATCCAGCATCTCGGAGGTCAGCCTGAACAATTTATAAGACTCTCCGAGTTTTATTGAGCCATCATTATGAATAATTACTTCGTTTTCTATTTCCTCGGCAGAAAGAAAATCATTGCGTATGTGGAATGTTGATGCAATAAGGCTACCCGAAAATGGAAAGATCTTTCATTGTGCAATCTATGTCCAATAACCACATGGCTTGCCAACTAATATCATGATTGCATGTTTGGTGTTATCATGAGTTTTGGGTGATCGGATCACAAGTGGTCCGGCAAGACACATTGCTGTCTACATTTGGTGTTAAGCTGACCACTTGTGATCAGATTTTGTTGCTTACTGCGTAGCCGCCTCTAAGACTCGGTGCACAGTCAATACATTATACAACAACAATAGCAGCTGTTCCCGCCATACAAAGCTGAGATTTCAACTCCGTTTCACATTATTTTTTGGGAAAGCTAACATGTCTCTGCCAATAGTCTTCATGTTCAGATTATTTCAGTAATTGAAATAAGCTAGACAGATGCATTTGCAATTTGCTAGAGCACACAGGACCGCTTGGAAGAGGAAACTTCATCAGAAAGTACCCACTTTCACCACGGCCTACAATGATGTTGTTCTCCGTTTACATCCTCGTTGGAGATGATCAGGAAGGATTAGCTTTTACATTACCAAACACGTGATCAGATGTATCCCAGACCATCTCTGCAAGTGGTTTGAGTGATTGGATCTCCATGAGTCTTAGAGCATCTTTGCATGTTTCGGTCAGATACAGCATCAGCATGTTTGGCGTCAAAACAGAGATGCATACAAGGAGAAGTACCTCATTCCCACAGTGAAATATGATGGTGGGTCAGTCATGTCTTGGGCTGTTTAAGGGGCACAGGGGCACTGTTTAAGATTAATAGCATAATAAATATTACCAAGTATCCAGATATTTTGCCTGATAATCTGTTTGCCTCCACCAGAAGGCTGGGACTTGGCCGTAGGTGGACTTTCCAACAAGACTATGGCCCGAAGCAAACCTCAAGATCCACACAGCAATGGTTTTGTGACAAAAAAAACAAACAAAAAAAAACAAAATCAACATTGTGAAATGGCCATCTCAGTTGCCAGATCTTAATCCAATTGCAAACCTGTGGGCTGACTTCTATAGAGCAGTGGATAAATGCAAACCGAAGAATGTGAAGGACCTTGAGAGGATCTATTTAGAGGATTGGTACCCAGATCCCCCCAGATGTGTGCCTTAACCTTGTCAAAATACAGGAAAAGACTCCATACTGTTATCCTGACCAGAGGAGGCTGCACTAAATAAAGAAATAAACGGTGCCAATTATTATGAAACCCACATTTTGTTGAAATGTATTCTGTATTAAATGGTTATGACTTTGGTTGTTTCCATGTTGGTATATTCTGTTTCTCAATAATAATAAATAAATATATATGAGGAGTCGACTTGCAAAACCTGTTAAGTCAAGTTTTGAAAATAAACCTACTAAATCAGGGGTGGGCAATCACAGTCCTGGAGGGCCGGTGTGTATGCAGGTTTTTATTCCTATCAATTACCCTGACTAATTGAGTTAATTGATTGCATGCACAAATATAGATTTTCGCAATGATACGATCAAAGGAAAATGTTTTATGAAGGGAGACAAGACTAGTCTTTGTAGTTTCATGATAATTTAAAGAAATGCACATGAAACGTCAGATTTCATAAATGGTTTGGCTAATTGAGACAATCAATTAATTAAAGGCCAGACGTTGGTGTGAAAACCAGGGACAGGTACGGCCCTCGCTGCCGTATCTTTTATTATTATTTTTCATGAAATCACCTGTTCCACAATTATTCATCAATGGTCCTCGATGGTGCAGCTGGTGAACCATACTGTACAGCAGCGAGTCAGGATGGACTTGATGGAACTCGAACTCGAACCAGGTGAGGTCGGCCGATATGTGCTCTCCAAGGAAGTTAAAGCACTTCACCTTCTCCACCTCCTCACCTTTAATGAAGAGGGCGGGGAGCACAGATCCTTTTGGATCTCCTGTAATCCAAAATAATTTCCTTGGTTTTGGCTTTGTTAAAGTCTAGGTTATTATGGGAGCACCATTCTGTCAGGCGTGTGACCTCCTCTCTGTAGGCTTACTCGTTGTTGTCCTTAATCAGTCCTACTATGGTGGTGTCGTCAACAAACTTGACAATGGTGTTTGTGGGGTGGATGAGGGAGCAGTCATGGGTGAAGAGGGAGAACAGGAGGGGGCTGAGAACACTCCCCTGTAGTGTTCCAGTGTTCAGGGTGAGTGTAAATGAGGTGCGTTCTCCCATTCTGTTTCTGAGAAAGTCCAATATCCACGCACACAGTGAACTGCCTAAGCCCAGATTGCTAAACATTGGGGGATGACTATACTCAGCCAAAATAAAAACTTCACACTCGTTTGGAGGTCGATAAGTTGAAGATACAAGAAATGAGGTTTTAAATAATGATTTTATTTAATTCTGTACTCATTAAAGATGGTGTTTCAAAAAAAATAATGTTCATAATGTAACCAGTTCCACCAGAAATGCTACGGAAATGTCCACGAGTAAAAATGGTAAGTTACAACTTGAATAAGAGCAGTGCGCAGGCGATTACGTATGGTTTGGGCAGTCACACGACCTCTAAACAATTCATTCCTAGTGGATGTTGCAGTGACAAATGGATTATGCAAGTGACGTCAGACAATTTGTCGGTCTTCTGCTTTTGACGTCACTCGTGGGCTACCAGAACGAGGTCGGTCAGCTGTGGTGCCAGTTTGTTGGAGACGTGTCCGAAGATCATGGATAGTCTATCGACTGCATCCCACATTGGCATATTCAGCATGCCAATGGCACATTCATGCTGAATGGTTGACAGCCATGGCATTGAAAATCAACAAATAATTAACTGTCAAAACTTGTTTTTCTGAGATGTCACTGTAATGTGCTAACCTGAGCTCAGTTGCATATCTCTCATACGGTCACGTGACTAGGAACACAAGAAAACATGGTTTTAGCTTAAAGTACGCTCGCATGTGCTACATACCTGTGCACGTCGGAGTTGATCTGTGTCATGATGTCTTTGACAACGCATTTACCCTTAGTGATAATAAAAATGGGTTTTTTTAAAGTTTCAAGAAAATATTTACAAATTTATGAATGTGAAGTTTCTTTTTTGACTTTTTTTGAGCTGAAATCCATGAACAGCATCCTCACGTAGGTGTTGAAGCTGGCTCTGGTCGGAGATTTCTCGATCTCCGGGGGAATGGTATTCCAGCGATTTAAGTCCTCGTATAGAAAGAAAGCAGGAAGCATTTGTTGCAATGGACAGCAGTTCCGCTCTGCTGTACTGCACACATGTAGCAGCCAGAGGTGAAAATAAGAACAGTAAAGAAAGTAAAATATAGGACCAAGGGTCCTGTAGCTTACCGGCAAGCAGAGGTGGACGTTCCAGGGGTCAGAAAGTAAAAGTCCGGCCGTGTTTTACTTCCAGCCATGAGCTCAGGCAGCTGATTTCCCTAATGAGCTCAACCTCTGGGCTGAAGGGTTGCTACAATTATGAGATCCAGATGGTTGCAACAAAATACCGGGAAGGACTTTTACTTTCTGGGGCTGAATTGTCCACCTCTGGACAATGTCCAGAACGTGTCCAGCATGTGTGGTGGCACCCTATTGAGTACCAAGAAAGGTGTAAGCTGAAAAAGCTTAGTTTGAGGGAAAAAGGAATCTTTATAAGATGTACATAAAGGATAACAATGAGAATACTAAGGCTGAATACTGTAAAATGCAGGCTGTGGTCAAAAAAATTGCTGAGGAATGCTAGAAGACTGTATGAAAGACAATTTGCAAAGGGGGAAAAAAACTAACCCTAAGCGCTTCTTTCAGTACTGTAGCAGAAAAAGGAGGAGGTTAAGTGCATAAAGAATAAATATGGGTTGCTGCTATGATAACAAGGATATTGCGGATACCTTAAACAGTTACTTTGTTGAGAATTTTACCTCAGAGCGGTTTTTATTTGGCCAGAGGGCATGTTCAATGCTCAAGATTATTTTGCGGAAATTGAGGTTAAGGATAACAAAGTATTAGACAAGTTGCATCAACTAAAGGCAGATAAAGCGGCGGGTCCTGATGGCTCATATCCTAGAGTGCTCAGGGAAGTTAGTGAGATCATTTTTAAGCCGCTGTCAGACGTCTTCAGACAGTCTTTAGAAACTGGAGAAATACCAAATGATTGGAAGCAATATATTAGAAAGAGGACCGTACAGAGACAGGAAATTATAGGCCAGTCAGTTTAATTTGCATTACTGGCAAAATACTGGAATTGAATGTTACAATATCTTGAGGGATAGTCAATATGGTTTCCGTAAGGTAAGATCATGCCTGACAAACCTTCTGGAATTTTTTGAAGAGGCCACCAAGGCTTATGACATCATATTCTTGGATTTTCAGAAAGCATTTGATACAGTACCGCATAAGAGACTCATTTTTAAAATGAGCTCCATTGGAGTTACAGGAGGTATTCTGGAGTGGATAGTTGCGAGTTATTTGTTGCCCATAGTTTCTATAAGAGTGTTGTTGTTGTGTTGTGAACCTTGGCTATTCGATGTGTGGTTAATTTGTAGTGTGCGGTCATACATTTAACGAAGCAAACTGTTGTGCCGTAGCCATAAAATTTTCCCTCTGTCATTTGATCGAGCGCCGTAGTTGTCAGATGGGCACCGTTAGCCACGTGTATGGAAGTTAAAGGGGCAGATCACCGTCTTTGTAATACTAGAGTTATATAGTTATTTCACTCATGTTAGTCTGTTGTGCTATGCTGCTGTGTACATGTGTCATATCGCCATATCATTTAGGCTAGAACTGCCTCAGTTGTTATTGCATGTACTTTAATATAACTCTAAGTTTATGCTGATAGCTACTAACTGTACATACTGTCTGCAGTAATGCTTATAGCTGAATGCTTTTTATTTAGATAGTGATGCAGATATGACAGAATGTGTAACTTGTAATGATGACTAACGTTCAATTTACTACCATCTGCAATATCATCTGGACATTTCAATAAATATTCCTGGAATTAAAGTCTGACATCTTCGGTCAAGTTCTTGCCTGACACCCTACAGCGGGCCAGTTTTCCAGTAACCAGTATCAGTATTTTTGCACCGGGTATAAAAGATGAAAGTTATGAGAAGAGGCAGAATATCCTCAATCTCTTTAGTCTTAGTCAGATCACCCCTGTCTCCTTTTCCTAAGGTCTTTAAATATGTTAAAGGAATTAACAAATTGAATTATGTAGGATTCCTTCAACCAAGTGTTGTTAGTAGAACTCGAGGTCACAAATGGAAGTTGACCAAGGGTAAATTTAGCACTTATGTTAGGAAATATTTCTTCACCCAAAGAGTAATTTCGATGTGGAATAGCTTGCCTGACCAAATTGTTGTGGCAGAGGCTTTGGGAGTTTAAGAGCAGGCTTGACTTAAAGCTAGATACCTTTGAGTCAATGAGTATCTGAAGTGATATATTCACAATAGTATAAAGAAACTGGCGAGCCTAGTTGGGTTGAACGGCCTGTTCTCACCATTCATGTTATGTTATGTTATTTTAAGTGTGTTCTGCCTACAGTCAAACATGGTGGTGGCAGCATCATGGTCTGGGGCTGCATGAGTCCTTCTGGTCTTGGGAAGCTGCGCTTCATTGATGGAATAATGGATTCCAACATGTACTGTGACATTCTTAAGCAGAACATTATGCACTCTCCGGAAATGGCAGTTTTCCAACATCATAATGACTCGAAACACACATCCAAGATGACAACTGCATTCCTGAAGAAGGTGAAGGTGAAGGTGATGGCGTGGCCAAGTATGTCTCCAGACCTGAATCACATCGAGCAGCGGTGGGGCATCCTCAAGAGGAAGGTGGAGGAGCAGCAGGTGTCCAACATCCACTGTGATGTTGTCATGGAGTAGTGGAGGAGGATCCCAGCAACAACCTGTGCAGCTCTGGTGAATCCCATGCCTGGGAGAATCAAGGCAGAGCTGGACAACAATGGTGGTCACACTAAATATTGACACTATGGACACAATTGGCATGTTGATGGTGAGGTGTACTCACTTTTGTTGCAGCGCATTTTGGAAATAGTGACTGTTTGTTCAGTTATTTGGACAGCGCAGTAAATCTACACTGTTACACATATTGTAATGATCACTCTAGAATATATTCGGGTTTCATTTCTGTGACAATGCCCCTTGAAAAGATATAATAAATTAATTGTCAAAATGTGAGGGGTGTACTAACTTTTGTGAGATACTGTGTATGACTTCCTATACCGCTTTAATACAAACTTGAGACTGTTTTGGCAATTAAAGTCATTGTAATTGGATTATGTCAAGTTTGACCTTCAAAGGTCACCAACAGTCAAGTTGAATGTCACCAAATGAAAGTTCATGTGTGACTTCCTTTAAGTCTGTCATACAGCCTTAGGCTCTCTCGGTGACCTTTTTAGTGATAGAAGTCATTGAATTTTCACTCAGTCAAGTTCGACCTTCAAAGGTCAATATGAAGGTTACCAAAAGTTCATATTTGACTTCCTATATGTCTCCAAAACAAACCTATCTGTAATGATTTTGTTGATGTAAGTCATTGACATTTCACTGTAAAGTTTGCCCATTGAAGGTCACTGAAGGTCAAGTTCAAGGTCACTGGTCACAAGGTCATTTGATCGAAAATCCAAGCAAAAGTTCTTTTTTTATCATTATTATTTAAAGCTTGGTGGCCAATTCAAGCCAAAGTGTTTAAAAAACAGTCCTTTTTTGTTGTTGTTTTTGTAATTTTAAGGAAATAGATATTTACAAAAATAAGCTTTCAAAAGAAAAACAAAAGTTTTCAAAGTCCAAAAATTGTCACTTGTCAACTGTCCAAAAATGTACTACGTCTCTTACAGAAAACGGAGAACAAAATGGCAGCAAAACCAGTGACACTCACCCGATGAGCTCAAATGCTACACTAAAGACTAGACTAACTCACATATAGGAGGCGACCAGCACCATTTTTACACAAAAGGGGAACACAAATCACTAGACACAAACAATAATACACTGACTTTGATGCACCGCAAGGACACTTAACAGTATCTACACAACCGTCTGACAAAATGGGCATTTCAATTTACCCTGCATAACACCACCAAAATACTTTAACAAAGACGGCTTGATCAAGGCCATCTTGTTCAACCCTGCGACGTCATGACAAGTTGGCCCGGACCATTTCTGTCCGGAACGCAATAAATGAGTCCTTGTTTCTTGACGGCACTCTTTGTCACCCGGGGGACCCGTCAACAAGGAAGCTCAACACTCTGGTATGCACAGCTTTGTTACTTTCTTTTCACGTACCTAAAAGCTCCGGATAATTTTAGAATACAATAAAAAGACATGCGTTTGAAATAGACTGTCTAGCGTTTTTTACCCCTCGGCCCTCATGGCTGTATTGCTATCCTTCGTGCGGTTGGGCGGGCGGGCGGGCATCTCCAAAAACTTCGACATCGGGCTGAGGGGTATTCCGTGCATTGCACGCCTATTTTCTTTCTTTTAAATAATTGTCCGTAACCGTAACACTTAAAGTTCGTAGGGTAACTTTCTTGCTATCGGGTTAGCTCCGTAGCATGTTTGGCAACCGAAAGTCCATGTTGGTGCGTGTGTGCGTGTGAGTTTAAACATGAGGCGGCGTTGAAGCAAGTGCTGCCTCACAGCATCAAAAGAAAGGGGGAAATGGCAAAAATGTGCGGGCCTACAATACAAACCTAACCTCAATCTATAATCGTTTTGGTGATAGAAGTCATTGGAATTTTGTCATGTGATGTTTGACCTACAAAGGTCACCCAAGGCAAAGTTCAAGGCCATCAAAAGAAATTACATATATGACTTCCTATAAGTGTTTATGTTCTCAATCTTCAATATTTTCAAGCCTAGAAGCCTTTGAAAATTCTAACAATTTGCTATGACCTGAAGTATGACCTTTCAAGGTTATCTGAGGTCAACTTTAACACAACAAAGATATAGGTCATATATGACTTCCTATATGTTGATAATAGAAACTTAATCTCTGTCTGCCACCATTTTGCTTCCACAGGCCATTTTGCCCATTCTCCGTAAGGCCCAATATTAAAGTACAGCGCCCCCACTAGACCCACTTCCGTCGATTAAATCAAAATGGCACTCGCACTGTGCATAAAGTGTATCAAGATGACTTGATTGTCAGATTTAGAAAAAAAGTCGGCCGACAGTTTTTGAGAAATAATTTTTAGAAATTTCTAGTCCTATCTTTTAACATTGTTAATATTTTCCTTGACCTCAAGTATGACCTTTCAAAGTCACCCGAGGTCAGTTTTAACATAGCCAATGTATAGGTCATATATGACTACCTAAATGTCGATAATAAAAACTTAATCTCTATTTGCAACCATTTGGCCTCCACATGCCATCTTGCATATTCATAAAGTACAATGCCCCCACTAGACCCACTTTTGTCAATTCAATCAAAATGACGCTCGCACTGTACACCGACGGTACCAAGGGAAGTTGATTGCCTGATTAAAAAATATATATATATTGCGCGGTTTTTGAGAAATAATTTTTTTTTAAATTTCTCAGTCTTATCTTTAACATTGGGGCCAAAATTTCAAAGGCCCATAAAACAGACAAAAATGATTCTACCAAAAATCCAAAAAAAAAAAAAACCATCTGGAGATATGGTCTTGTAGTATGTTATGGCAATTTTACTCAAAAATCTATCTGGCCAAAAAAAGATAAAGAATGTTACGGATGACCAACGACGGACGCCACACCACGACAATAGCTTATCGGCCCATCGGGCCACTACAAAGCTGCTGATGATTGGAACAATCTGAAATTTCCTCACACTGTACACAAAATACTCCTGACACCTGTCTCCATGCCACCTGATACTGCGCACTTGTGAAAAATTTTTGGACAGAAATCAGTGCATTAGGGCTGGACCATTCCACTGCCCCCCTAACTTTGCCAACCAGGAGATTTATCAATAACATACCTAAACATGAAAACCAGTTTGTCACTCCTCATGGCACTTCCTATGAAGGTGAGAACCACCTTGTGAACTGGAAATCAAGGAACTCAATACATATTACTCACCAGAAAAACCCTTTTTCTGGATGACATTTCACAATAAAATTCTCTGCCTCCAGTAAAAACACCTTTGTTTTGGTCGAGACCAAGAATCAAGTGTGGAGTCAGACCTGAAATACAACTGGCAATTTATTGGCAACAGTATGATAATGATGTTGAAGTGCTTGCCAGCACTGGACTGCCGATGAAGAGAAGCGTTGTTATTTGAGAAAAACTAATTCCTAGTCCTGGACCCAGATCAGGGTTTCAAGCTTATTCCTGACAAAATTGATAAAGAGAGCAGACCTGCAGGGGTTCAGAACATAGCCCCAGTCCTGGACCCACGCACACAAATGCGCACACATACACGCACACAAACACACAGGCTACAATTTGTCATATTACTGCAGATTCTTAGCCGACACTAGCAAAGAATTTAAGAAAACTGACTTCTTACCCCATGTCAGGGGGCGTATTCCATCAAAAATCCTTCTTACACATTTACATAATTCATATTTACATATTTACATACATACTGCTGGATCACCCTCCATATGATTCTCATAATTTTTGAATAATGCTTTGTATAACCCTGTTAACCTTTAAATGCCCCCTGTGACAAATTTATCACATGATTTTTGAGGTTGTCAAAACCACTGACCCCAAATAAATTTTGCAACCTAATGCCCACAGTGACATATTTAGACCATCAGCACTGCCATCTGATGCATAAAAATTGAACTGACACTACACTGGCTGCAGCAGCTAACCTTTCCAATATGGCCCCCCTCATGGTGGAATCCACACGATAGATCATCACCCATTCATCAAATATAAGCTATGCCTAATACAAAAGTACTTCAGCTTTATGTCAACTGTTATCATTTAAGTCATTTTAGCAATAAGGTCCCCAAAATGCCCATTGTGACATTTATGTCACAAAACTAAAATGAGGTCAAAGGTCACCAAAAATTAAAACTTGCTATTGGGTTATTATTAGCGCCTCCCCAGTACATTTTAACAGAATGCATAGAATGCAAGAAGAATGCATTCTTTCAACTTTTGCTATAGTTGGGCATTAAAGGCTTAAAAAAGACACAGATGCTTATTTTGTTTTGTTGAAATATCAAATCATCTTACCTCAAAACCGCTTCTTTAGATTTTCTCCCACCAGTTAAAAGATTTTGATGCTATTCAAAGATTAGCAAAGCCACGACCCTTCAAGAAAAAAATATCTAATGAAAATTTTAAAAAAAATTTTCCAGATCCCAGAACAACAAAAGGAGCAAAATCCTCATAATAGCTGGTTACAATACTTGCTGCGCTAATGTAAATAAAATGAATATAAAAGATAAGTCAGATTTCAATCACACATACTTTGTATAAAAAAACCTACCATGATAGAAAAAAATAGAACAGCATTTACAAATCTCCCATCAGTTGGCAACCAACACAAAAGGAGGGGGAGCACTTGCTCATGCATTAACCAGTTGAAGCAAACAAAACAGCTCAAAATAAGTGAGAATTTATTTCAAAATGAGTTAAATCTATACAGACTTTGGTTAAGCTGTGGTCATTTGACATCAAAGTTATGTGACTGTCAAAGCATTCCTCGGCCTCACACTGGCTAAACCTCTTTGACAAATGGAAAAATGGCAACTTTCAGTTTTTTTATGTTATAATGTCTGAATTGTAGATAGGGATTTGTTATGGCCCCAATTTGTTATGACGTATTAGACAGCAAGGGATGAAAGTCACAATTTTAAAACTTAAACTGATGTAATTTAGCAAAGACTGACAACTAACCTACTATTTATACTACTGATGGACATATACAAGAAAAAAAAATATATTTACAGTCCCTTTGGTGGGGTTGCTTGGTTATGTCCTGGGACAGGGAAATGCTCCAACATGGACAAAAATCCACAAAAAAAAAAAAACTTCACAGGTCTTGTAAAGAGTGACAGGTCTGGTCAAATGTATCCTTTTCCTTGCAATTTCTCCTACTACTTTACTCTCTCAATTTCTCTCCTTATTTACTCTTTTGCAGTCCCCTCCCTCCCTCCCTTGTCTGTCCTCTCAGACATGCCCAGGACATGCCCAAACCTAGCTCCAGACTGGGCTTTACAAAAAAAAGTCAATACTGCCATCTAGTGGCTTTTTTCCACATTATTATTTAACGAACCATTTCACTAAAAAAGTCAATTAAAATATGGAACGAACAAAAGTTGTAATTTTATTGTAATGTAAATGTAAAGAATTGTAGCTACTTTATCTGCAGGAATCAACCGGCTTGTCAGTGGTTATATCGATGCTGAGCCCAGACCTGACCAACTTCATAACACTGCTTCAAGAGACTTTTACAGTGGGCACTATGGATGAGAGGTGCATCGCTTTATGGGCTTCCTTTCTTACCCTGATCAGTCTGGAATAGGGTAAATCTGGACTTATCAGACCACATGACCTTTTTCCATTACTCCACAGTCCAATCTTCATGTTCCATCCGAGCAAACTGAAGTTCTTTTTCTTGATTAGCCACACTGACAAGTGGCTTTCTTAAATCCACGCAGCTGGTTAGTCCTTGTTGCACTGCATTTGTGGAAATGCTCTTACTCTGACAATTAAACTTAGCCATGAAGTCTACTGTCAATTTTTATGTTGAGATGTCACCACAAAGTTGATGATACACCACTATGCATCATTACAGGTTTTGATAATGATTCAGACAGTTCCTAACGCAATGCCAGTGATATGAGCAATCCAAATAGTTGTTTTCTTTGCTTAATGCAGGCCCATAATTTGTCCCTCTTGAAACGCAGGAACATTATTCTACGACTGTGGGATGTGTCTTCTGACGTGGGTGTTTCAGAAATGAGATATTTGACCCTGGTTTTCTAATTAAATGGGAGTTGATAACACCATGTTAAGACGTGCAGACAGAAAACCAAACATAACAGATGTGGTAAGTATTTTTTATTCCAAGAACAAGCAAAAGTTTTCCTTAATATTACAAATTTAGTACAAGTTAAAACAGCAATGCAAATACACCTCAATTATCAAATCAAACAGATTTTTCCCAGACATTCACATTTTATACAACTGTAAGGCACTCATTGTTAATGCTGCTATACTGATCACCTGATATGGAAAATCACAACATTCCTCAGACCTATAAGAGATTTTTGCAAGTTACAGCTAATCATCGGCATAGCTTTTGTTCAGCGCAAAACAGGTGCGCTGCAGAAACTGTGAAACACCTAGGTACGTTCTGTTCGATAGTCCTGAAAGGTCATTTGATGAAAAATTTGTATTGGCCCAGGCCTCTGTTTTCTCACTAGGTCTCATTAAATAATTGAAGAGTTCAGTGCAATAACTTGATTAATGCCAATGTTAAGTTTTATATGAAAGAGGATAAAATGATTACATATTTTATTATGTTGCATAATCATGAAAGGCAAGAGGAAATATTGTAAATGTAGGATGACAGCAAACACACTGAAGGCTATTTTTTTTAAGCTGTGAATTTTTAAATTAAAAAAAAAAAAAAAACTGCGGGATACCATTCCATAAGCCTGATATATTTCATCTATTTTCATTTTTCATCAGTGTATCAACAATGCCCAAACAATGTACACTCCCTGTGTATTCATCAGGACATTATTATACTGAATAGACCATTTTAAACTTGCCCAGTCCGCATCAAAAATATGAACTTTTTTTGATGTTAGTCGAGACAGGGAAAAGGCGAGACTGGTCCAACGCAAAAAATGCAGTAGCCAACTAAACAATAATTTGTGGTAAATTCTGGCAGAGGTCTGCTACAGCAGAGTATCACTTTCTAGATCGGACAAATAAGTATGGAGTAAGTACCGTGATGACATCTGGGTGACGATGGGAAAGCAGATACATGCAGGCATTAAAAGGCAACACAGACTACAAAAACCCCGCAGAGCAAAATCAGATGGTCATTCAAATAGTGACAGTATTAGCCTAAGTCCATTTTAAAGTGGCACATTAGATGATCTGTATTCCAGAAACTGCCACTCCCAGAAGTAATTTAAAGTGGTATGGGATAGTTTGAAGCATCATGATACATTATCATTACATCCAAATCACAGCAATAGTAAGCTGATCACGAGACAACAAGCCTTTAAGGATAATGCAGTTTATTTGCATACATTGAAACTGAATGGCAGTGTTTATAATATGTCACTGTTAAAGTCATGTTTTTGCTCTCCTCAAAATTTAACAAGGAGAGCCATGCAAGGCGAGGTAAGACGCCCACATGGCAGCGTTGTCGATGATGTTATTTGACTAAAAAAATGTCCAATCAATGCAAATTCTCTTTCTATCACCATGGACCCCCCCCCAAAAAAAAGTCATGAATCCAGCAAAAATTCTTGTCTGTACAGTGAGACCAATACATTATGGTTGGACCAGAGGACAGACCATCGGAGTAGGTGCAAAAAATGTGAAGAATTCATTAAAAGTAGCACCATGGAAAGCGAGAACAAGCTAAACATAAGCTGTGTGCAGGGATGTACCAAGTTCAGTGCTGCAGCTCTGTAAAAAAGATATCCGATCATCAGAAAAATTAATGGGGATCCTCAGCATATCATGATTGCCCTACAAAACTAAAACACATTATTCAACCAAAACTGTACCATGAGTGAAAACAATCTATTTATTATCCATTCTCCCATTCAATTTCAAATTCATCTATGAGCCATGTATAGGGATGTGGTAGGTTGGCTGCTACTGCTCTGTGAAAAAATAATCTGATCATCACCAAAATTTATAGGGATTCCTCTTCAATATTATCAGCAAAATAAACATGAGCTAGATACATCAAAAATTGTACCATGTGGAGCGAGAATAAGCTATATGTATATAAGCCATGAATAGGGATGCGCTCATTTCAGTGCCACAATTCTGTAAAAAAATATTCTGATCATCATCAAAGTCAATAGTCATCCTCTTCATATCATTATTGACTCACAAAACAAAAATAAAAAAGGATTCAACAAAACTTGCGCCCTGTAGAGTGAAAACAGCCATGTATAAGCCATGTGAACAGATGTGCCAAGTTTGGTACCTCAGCTCCGTGAAAAATGTTCCAAACATCACCAAAATCAATAGGAATTGTCTACATATCACCATTGACCCACAAAACAAAAATGAAAAGAACAGAACAAAAATTGAGTGAGAACAATAAACTGTGGACGGACCAACGGATGGACAGACGCAATTGCAATATACGCCCATCCAGTGGAGTGGGCATATAAAAATGAATAGAAAAAAAAACATTTCTTCGTCCATCAACAATTGTAACCAACAAATATCTCCTCTATCCTGCATTCTGCGGACAGCAGTTCAATTCTCCCTCATCTTGGCATCCTGCAAGAGTTCGATTCCATTACAATACATTTGTTTTGAATCAAGGACCCTTCTTTGGATATGACAAAAAAACTCAGGATAGAGCATTATTGAGCAACTTCTTCTCTAACCTTTGCTACACGTGCTGTTTCTTCCCAATCCATTTAAGATCTTCTCACAAAAGAGAGAGGGCATCTACCTTTTCACAGTGTCAGTACATTCAGAATTTCCAAAGTAAAGATTTAAAACTAGTTGCTCAGTGAAACTATTGATTATGCGGGTTTTGATCATTCAGAAAAAGAGTGCATGTAAGGTTACAAGAAGGCAAATAATTTAAAAGCAAATGAAAATGAGCCTCTACAGGGTGTATCAAAAAAAAGTTTACACTTTAAAAAATGTCTCCAAAATTGATATAATATATTTTCCAAAACATCTGTTATTATGTATTGATGGACCATGCTCTCATGCTCCTATTGACACCTTGTTAATGGCTTGCTGTTCCACACGAGTGAACATGGGTTGTTTATTTTCACCCAATTTAAGCTGGCTTGGGCACAGAATTGAGAGGGTTAAAAACAAAACAAACAGGATGGTTGGCAAATTCAGACATTTAATTTCTTTCTCACCAATTTTCATGAAAACTAGATTAACCCTTTGTCCGCTACCAGCCCGCCAACTTCAGACTCGGATTGACGAGGTTGCCATTTTGAGGCAGGATCCTGCAATGGTCCAGTGGTCTGTTTATGACAAGCTGACGAGAGCAGAGCTCTGTATACCATGGAATGGAGCCCATGTCAAAGACTGAAATTTGAATGCAATGTTCCTTGAACCATGGACATAAGTACAGTCATGCTGTTTTAAGCGTGCTGAGAATAGCAAAATGCAAGTCCTATGTTAGTGGGCTGGTAGTGGACAAAGGGCTGATCCAATTTTCATGAAAAGTTGTGATGAAAACATTAAATGTCTAAACTTGCCAACCATCATGTTTGTTTCATTTTTTCCTCTCATTTCTGTGCGTAAACCAGTTTAAATCGGGTGAAAATAAACAATCCGTGTTCACTCATGCGGAACAGCAGGCGATAAACAAGGTGTCAATAGGAGCACGAGGGCATGGTCCATCAATACATCATAATAGATTTTTGGAAAATGACACATCAATTTTGGAGACATTTTTCAAAGTGTACACTTTTTTGATACACCCTGTATAAGGATGAGTGTTGCACCATATGATAGCTGCTTTAGTCAACCATCTATATTAATATTAACATTTTCTTTGATGTTAATGAACTTATTGAATCATTATTAATGATTAATGTCTTATGTGGCATTGCATTACTGACCAATAAATAACTTCCTTTAGTGAGAATGTATTTCTAGTGCAAAAACTGGCAAATAGTACTCTCATTGTGATTCTCTTTGGAGGGAAAGCACAAATAAACTTAGTACAGAATACACAAAGGTGCTAATAATATACATGTCATGCGTTATGCACTGGATTGAAGTGTCATGGAACATGAACAACATGAAAATGGGTTTATCTCATGAATTGTAATTCGATGGCAGTCCAATGTTTTGGTTTGGTTCTATGCTCTCAGCTCTCATCTGAAAATGGCCCCACAAGCTGAAATTCACATATAGGCACAGCTTCACTGCTGTTTAAATATACATAATGATATAATAAAAAAAAATCCATGTTATAGCTTTATAATGATGAAGTACATACATGAGGTCTGAGTGACTCTTTAGTTGTAAAACCATGAGAATGGACACTGGACTGCTAAATGTATTGAGCTTAAGTTACAAATAATGACAGCAGATGGAAATTACAGAGACAAAAGCAAATATCAAAAGAAATTTAATGACAACTGTTTTAAAAAACACGGTAGTATTATTTAAACAGAAAACAAAGGTTAAATTATGTATGCTGTAAACCCGACACAAGAAGCATAACTGGGCAGCACCATGAACCAGGATGCAAAGTGAAGGAGTTTTATCATGTTTGTCCCACTTACGAGCATCAATATTTTATAAGGCAAGTTTCACAGACTGATCTCAAGCTTAGACTGGGACTAAAAAGAGCTCAGCATGAACAATCTCTTTTCAAAATTGAGTTTAGTCTCAGACTAAACTCAATCTGTAGCCATTTAGTGAAATTGGCCCAAAATGTTAATTCTAATATTTTAAATGCAAGTAAGAGTATATTCCATAATATTCAGGTCATTCTACATCTTACTTTAACTCTTCTTATGAACCCCAACTACTGGGAGTGGAAATTAATTTTATAGAGCAAAAGCAGTATGACTGACTCACAAGGCATTATTATGGGTCTAGATTCCATGACATTCCAGAAGTCCCCAAAATTCAGCAGTTGCTATGTAAATAATGTATTTTCATGGTATCACAAAACACTGTAATCTCAGCTAGTTTATAAGAAAAATGCGTCTCTTTTTTAAAATCCCACTCCATACCTCCATTTTGATCCAAATATCAATTCTTTGGATCTGAATTATAATAATTCATAGTTAGAACCAAGAGTGGGAAGTTATAAGTGCTTTGTAATGTTAATGAAAGGAATTTGCAGTTAAAAGGGATCTCCTTGGGGAATGCACTTAGAATCAAAGTTAAGCCTTAACAGTTTAAGAACACTTGCGGCTATACTCAGAGCATTATGCCGAAACAGGTATTTTCATTTCACATAAGTGGAACATTACTCATCTAAGACAAAACCTACAGTTACTAAGAGTTATAATTAATCAAATTAACCCCATCAGAATATCTCTGATTGCAAAATCAACCCCCCGTGGTCAAAAGTGGTTTACATAAATGGAGAGTGCTGCACAGATCATGATAAAATAGAAAGTTGTAAACAGTTTCTCGAAAAAGATTTACAGAGAAATGCGCTCATCTTTCAGTTATAGACATACTAAGTAATGGTCTTTGGTGGTTCCTACCAAGAACACTGGACTGAGCATTCAAATATGAAAAACGTCCTTCTATTTGCACCAGTTCCAGTTACACTCATATGTTATTTCCTAAATAGATAAAATGAATGCTTTGTCAATACAACAGTCAAACTCAAGTTGAGTTAGAGCTGAGCAGGAGAGATTCTTGAGAAGATAAAACACAGAAATGTGATGAACTATTAAGCATGTCAGTTTACCTCATGGGGAACTTAACTCTGTTGCTTGAGGGCACAATAGTGCTAAGGAAAAACATTTACTTTGACATCTGGTGCTTATATTTAACACAGGATAATATAATAGTAATTTATTTAGGGCATAAAATGACAACCCCAATTCCGAAATAGTAGGGACAAAGTGTAAATTGTGAATAAAATCAAAACGCCATCACTTTTAAATCACACCAGCCAGTATTTTCTTCACAATGGAACAAAGATAACATAGCAATGTTGAAACTAAGAAATTTTACAATTTTATCCACAAAATGAGCTCATTTCACATTTGATGGCTGCTACAGGTCTCAAAGAAGTAGGGACAGGGGCCTGTTTACCATGGTGTAGCATCTCCTCTTCTTTTTAACAGAGACTGGAGGCATCTGGGCATTGAGGAGACAAGTTTCTTGAGTTTAACCATTGGAATTTGATCCCACTCTTGTTTAATACAGGCTTCCAGCTGCTGGAGAGTTTTGCAAGCCTTCACGGGTTGGAGAGCCTCTGGCCATCTTTACTTCTATGGGACTCAGCCTCTCTAAGACATCCCTTTTATAGCCAATCATGTTACACACCTGATGCTAGTTAACTTAATTACTTGCTAAATGTTCTTTCAACCGACTCTCTTGTATATTTATTGTTTTTCAGCCCCTTTTTGCCTATGTCCCAACGTTTTTGAGACCTGTTGCAGCCAGAAAATTTGAAATGAGCTTATTTTGTGGATAAAATTGTAAAATGTCTGTTTCAACATTTGAAATGTTATCTATGTTCTATTGTAAATAATAACATGTTGGCTCATGTGATATGAAAGTCATTGCATTTTGATTTTGTTCACAATTTAAAATTCGTGCCAACTATTTCCGAACTGGGGCTGTATTATATAAGTAACATCAGGGCGTTAGTTAGATAAAATATGATGATACAAGTATAAAATCCCTGCTGGGCATTACGCAACACAAAACAGTTGCCATCTTTGCACTGAGGGAGAGCTAGTTATGAGCTTCATTCTAAATCTGACTCATTTAACCCAAAGCCTCAAAAGGAGTCAATATGTTTCAAAAACTCTTGTGAATAACCTAAACAGGTTACCCACTTGGATCAAGAATCAAAACATTGGTCCTTATTCATAGGCTTAAAAACATATTTTTTAAAAATGAGCAGAAAAGTAAACATTACACCAAAGATCTAATATGAAGGTATCCTGAAGGAGTCTGTTTTGTTATTACCTGCTTTGAGATACATTCTACACTTGTGGTACAGAATTAAAATACACAAATAAACCCTGGGCTCACTCTTGAGAAACTTGCAATACCTGGTTGAGAGATATCCACACAAGGAACAAAATCAAGCATTTACCATAAATTCCCAAGCTACACTGCAAATAGTTGGCAATTGGTGTAAGAGCCATTACTGACCCTTTCGGTCAGTTGAGCATTGGCCATTATTAGTTTTGTGAAGAACTGTGTGATGGGTAGTCCACAATAATGCAGTGAAGACACCAATGAGGCCCAAGTTGAGCAGAAAACCCACAGCAAGTGCACCTATACTGCCCAGGAAGGATGGAGCAGCCGAATGGGTGATCATCCAACTTCTGCGTGATGTCATATCTGCCAGCACTGCCTCCATTTGGAAGTGAGTGCCGACAACAGCAGCGATGTGAAAGAGCTGGTGACTGGCACCTGAGGAGGTGGAAAGAGTGAATAGATCAACACGACTGAGGGAGAAATGGACGCAAGGTTGAGAAAATAAACCAGGGAGGACACGTCTCTTGGCAAAGATTAACGCTGAAAAACATTGTGAAAGAGTGAAAGTTAACACAAAGATACAAATTATGCCATGATTCTAGAATTAATACAAGAGAAACAACTCAAAAAGACAATGAGCAAATATACAATTCTCAACTTACTGAATTTGTATACTCTGTATAGAAGCTAGATCTGACTTGAAATATGTTCCCCTTAAGCGGCCTTTATTATTGCTTTAGATTCATTGACCTTTGGCTTGAGACTTCTATTTTGACATCTGCCACAGGGCACCTGGTCAGTTCAAACGGCTTCTTCCACGTGCCCATATAGGGAGCTTTTCATAACGCTAACGCATCTCCTCACTTCCCTCACTTGCGTATCCTCATCACGTCTTAGCTGCTCCGCGTGTGATCTACGACAAGGATGCGAGGAAGCACCGCAAGGAGCTTGAGGAGCTGAGGAGCTGAAAGCCACTAAATAAGAAATCCTTTGTTCCATTAAGCTATTTCACATGTGAAGGTGCGGCATTTAAACGTCATGCCATGAGATAGAGGGAAAACCTACGTTTCGTCTCTTTAAGCTCACTCTGAAATTTCCTCTTTCCTCTCGTCCAAAAGGCCCGTTTAAAGGTGAACTGACATTTCGTCTAAATTGATCCAATTAGCAGTAAATCACAACCCATTGAGATAAGTAACAGGTAACTTACACTACCGCTCAAAAGTTTGGGATCACTAGCAAATTTCTTTGTTTTCCAAAGAGAAAGGCATTTTCATGCATTTCACATACATTTTTTTTTTTCCATTTCACAAACGATTAAAATTAATCAGATGATTTTAAAAGAATGATCTACATTTTTGCATAGAGGCCTATTATCAGCAACTGTCAGTCCTCTGCATCAATCTCCTGGTATAGCTGCTAATCCAAGTTAAGCATTGTATTAGGCTAATTCATTATTAGAAAACCCTTCTGCGTGTTGCACAGCTGAAAACCGTTGATCGCAAAAGGGAGCACGGCATTCTTGAGGTTGGTTTAGTACCTGAAGCATCAGCAGTTGTTTGTTTGTTTACTGGCTCAAAATGGCCAGAAAGAAAGAACTTCCTTTAGAGACCTGTCAGTCTATTGTTGTGCTTAGAAAAGAAGGCTATTCAATGCGAAAAATTGAAAACTTAAAATCTCTTACCATGCTGTCAACTACTCCCTTCAGAGAGCAGCACAAACTGGCACTAGGGTCATTCCATGTCAAATTAACCAATTTTCTCAAAAGTGAAAAAGCTGATGTCTCAGAATTTCTTCAAATTTTAACCAGTTGTGAAGTGACCAAATTTGAGAACATCTGCAAATTTTCTAAGGGTTCTGATGTAAATTGTGACCCTCAGCCCCATAAATATGAGAGGGGGGTGCATGCGCAAAATCGCACCCCTTATTCTGAACAGGTTTTCAAATGCCTGTAACTGGAAAGATATACAACTTAGACGACTGAAATTTGGTAATCCCACAGATATTTTTGTAAAGAATACCTGGCCAAAATTTGGCAGTTTGATCAAATAAATATGGTTATTTTGGCTGCCCAAAATGGAAAAAAAAGGCATTTTTACTTTTTCCAAGAACGATTTTGTTGGTCTCTTTTAGCCTGTTATATTTTACCTACATAGTTCAAATTGCTGCCATATATTGTCAGACACCCTGACTACCACTCTGTAGTTCATGGAGCAAGTAACTATCATAATTTGTCTATTATTGACCCTTCAAATTTTGAATTTTGCCATTTTTCTGCTCAATTTTGGGGGCAAAAATGAAGATGTGGGACAGGTCCTAGGATCACCAAATTTGGCCTGTGCACAGATCTTAAATGTCGAAACAACATATTAAAATTCTAGGATGGTGTTCTGTCCCATTCAGATTTTATTGCAAGTTGAAAATAGAGGTTTTTTTTCAATAATCGGATTTGCAATATCTATCATTTTATACACTTTTCATACATTTCAAGCCCCTGTCAACCACAGTTGACTGCAAATAATGTCCTGAATGTTAAAACCCTTCTTATGCCGTGTTCAATGTGTGGTCAATATGCTTATGATCATGTTTTACCGCATAAATATGTACTTTTTAATTGCATTCAAAAAAAGAAATTCTCAATTTTCAACACAAAATGCCACTTTTAATGACTATTGCAGGCTCAAAATTATTCAAACCCTTCATGACAAGCATCTTTAATACTTAGTAGAGCACCCTTTTGCTGCTATGACTTGCTGGAAATGTAATGCATAGGCAGATGTCAGCTTTTGGCAGCATTCCTTGGGAATCTTAGGCCAGTCCTCATAGACAATGGCCTCCAGTTCAATAATATTCTAGGGTTTGCATGCTGCAACTGCCTTCTGCAAATCCTACCAGAGATTTTTTATGGGATTCAAGTAAGGTGACTGTGATGGGCACTCTTGAATCTTCCCAGACTTCAAACTAAGCCTTTGTGGATGTTGAGGTATGGTTAGGATCACTGTCCTTTTGGAAGGTCCAATGATGCCCCAGCGTCAGTTTCCCTACAGATGGCATGACATGTTCTCCTTGGATATCCCGGTGCTTGACTGAATCCATCTCGCCCTCCACACTTTGCAGGTTTCCAATCCCAGGGGAAGCAAGCCAGCCTCAGAGCATCAAAAAGCCCCCACAATTCTTCACTGTAGGCAGGGTGTGCTTTTCAGCATATGCTTCTTTATTCCTCCTGCAGACATACTAATGATTCATTAGCCCGAAATATTCCAGTTTTGTTTCATCACTCCACAGAACATATTCCCAAAACTTCTGTGGCTTATTTATATGGTTTTGAGCATACTGGAGCTTGTGGATCAGTCGTGGTGTATGTCTTGGAGACCATCAACTTTTAGATTGCGCTCTACTGTGCAAACTGAAACCTCAGTCCCTCCGGCCTCCAAGTCTTGCAGCGGGTCTCCTGCAGTCACTCGAGGGTTTTTGACCACCCGTCTCCTCAGAAATCTTGAGACAGCTGTTGATAACATCCTCTTTCTGTTACATCCTGGTATTGTAGCCACTCTTCCTTTAACTGAACTTGAATTCTTCTGAGCTTGCAAACTATGCTTCAAACTGTATCTCTACCAAAATTCAATGATCTTTCTGTATCCTTCTCCTTGTTTGTGCCCGGCAATGATCTCCTCTATTAGCTTTTTGGACAATTCTTTTGACAGCTATATTTCTAATAAGCAATCAAATGTCACTGTCTACAAACCCCTTGCGAGTGCAAATATTTGATGTGTTCTATCTCAAGCAAACCTGATGCAACTAATTAAGCTCTTGATTAGCTGCATTAGGTGTGCTTGAAACAACACATGATTTGCAAATATGCTTTTATGAAAGATTCTATTCAGGGTGTTGAATCATTTTGAGACTGCAGTAGTCATTAAAAATGGTGGCAAAGCCACTGCGCCCGCTTGGCCAAATGTGGCCAAAATGGAACGCCCCCTATTGGCCATAGTATCAGTCCGATTAGGCTAAAAATCGAACTTGGTCAGGGCCTTAAGACGCTATATACATGAAATATGAAAAGGATCAGTGAAAAATTGAACACGCTAGAACGCAGACAAGCCAAAGGTTTTTGCACTAACGCACGAATGCAGGACATACCACCACTGAAGACCCCGAGTATAGCATAAACCCATTGGGCCTTTTGGCCAAGCGGGCAAAAAATTGGAGCATCTTAGCTCGCAGAATAAGGGAGCTAGAGCTGTTTGAAGTTTTCCAGAAAAGGCCCCCTGGTGGCAAAATTGAGAATCGCGGAATGCCCAAAAGCGAAATGGGGCTAGATCTTGGGCCCATATATAGGCGTATGAAATATGAAAAGGATCCTTTGAAAAGTGAAGGCACTATTGCAGTGAAACGACCTTTGACCAACATAACCTTTAAATTTAGGTCAAATCAAAAACTCATGACATATATCAGGGGTTACCAACTCCGTTCCTGGAGGGCCACTATCCTGTAGGCTTCTGCTCTACCTGCCGTTCAGCACACCTGATTCAATTAATTAGCCACTCAATTGCCCAGCTCGTGATCTTGTAAAGTAGCTAATTAGTTGAATCAGGTGTGCTGAACAGCAGGTAGAGCAGAAACCTACAGGATAGTGGCCCACCAGGAATGGAGTTGGTGACCCCTGCCATATATGATGTACCTTTGGCAGCACAACCTACAGTAAAAATTTGAGCATATTAGCTCATAGAATAAGGTAGCTAGAGCTGTTTGAAGTTTAGCATAAAAAGCCGCCTGGTGGCCAAAACAAGAATCGCAGCACGACAAAAATCGAACTCCGGCTAGATCTTGGGCCCATGTACATGCATATGAAATATGAAAAGGATCCGTGGAAAAGAGAAAGCTGTATCGCGCTGAAACGACATAACGCACGCACGCACGCAGGAACGCATAACAGACCACCACTTATGACCACTTTTTCACCTGTCCGTCTGTCTGTCTGTCCGTCTGTTTGTCTGCAGTGAGAAAAAACTTTGACCTTGGCCATAACTTTTGATTGGTTAGTGGTAGGTCTTTGATACTTGGCATGTGCATCCCTTGTGACGGGACCTTTCTGATGAGGCTATCTAATTTGACCTTGTGACCTTGACCTTGGCGTCGGTGACATTTTCATAAAAGTTTAACCTTGGCCATTTATGATAACTTATAATTAATACTGCTGAGGGCCTATAATTTGAATTTCTGAATCTCCTCCACCAAAGGATACATCTTGCAACATGACCTTTTAAATAAATGAGAAGCTACGGATTAAATCTTTTCAGTTTAAAATAATAATTGTCAGCTGAAAAATAGGCTTTTGATCGCTTCAATAATGATCTAGTCCTAGTATTTGTTTATTTGAATCCAAACGGCAACTACTTGTGGACAGGCAGAGAAGAACACAAATGATCCACAATACAAGCTGAATTACTGCACGAGAGAATGAAACAAATCTCATTTCGTAAGTTTCTACAGAAGTCCAAACCATTAAATGTGATTAAAAAAGACTGATGAATTGCAGTTTTAAAAATACATGCTTTTAAATGAAAAGAAAATGGACCAACTTCACAATATGCGCTAATTTTGTTCAGAAAATTACTAAGACACACACACGTAGAATATAGATTGAGCCTGCCTCCGTACCAATTGTGTTATGTATCAACCAGAAATATATTTATAGTGTAACCTATAAAACCTATGAAACGAGATATATATATATATATAGATATATATATATATACCTTACCTAATGTTAAAATCCTTTATTTTGATTGGCTGACAGACGTTTAATTCTTTTCCATGTACCCCGTGAGTCTCACGAGGTATATGATCATATACCCCGGGAGAGTATGATTTTGAATTCCTTGAATTCGATTCAACCGCGTGTTTGCCGATGTAACGGAACGTACATTTGAATTGTTTACCGCCTTTCATCTGCTTTTGACAGCTGTCAAAATGGCATCGAAGCGTTTCGCTAGTCACGCAGACGACGACATTCTTGAGAAACGTGCAAAAGTGATCCCCCAAAATACAAAAAAGTCAAATACCTTATCTTCGTCTATGTTGCGTGAATACCTAACAGAAAAAGGAGAAGATGTGGACTTTGAATGCTTCGACAGCGTTCGCTTGGCTGAGACGCTTAGTCACTTTTACATGGATTTAAGAACAATATATAGGTTGCCACCGTAAGATAAAAATGGTAAGATAAAAACGTTATACAGCTCTTTCAAGGGGGTATATGGCGTGATGTACCCTGCCTCTGAATCTATGTTCCCCGCGGCTTCGCCTTGGGGAACATAGATTCAGAGGCAGGGTACATCACGCCATATACCCCTTGAAAGAGCTGTACAACTTATAATATATATATACACACACACACACACAATGTATATTGAGGGCTGACTGCAATAAACAGTTATGTCCAATATATAACACCTGGACATAACTGTTTATTGCAGTCAGCCCTCGAGAGATATATATACATACAGTGCCCTCCATAATTACCATAATTATTGGCACTCCTGGTTAAGATGTGTTAAAAGCCTTAAAATAAATTCAATTTTTATTGCAGAAGCATTCTCACACTGAAAATTGTAGAAAAATGTAAACTTCAACTCAAGTGAATTTTTAGGGAAAAAAAAAATCCCTGCCTAAGAAATAATTCTTTTTCATAAAATCACCTGTTCCACAATTATTGGCACCCCTAACAATTCTTAGGGATTAAATGTTGTTGTTGTATCCCCCAAAGAAGTTTGGAGGATACTATGGATTTGGCCTCGTCACGCGTCCGCCGCGTCCACAGAGATTTTCTTGTGAACGCTCAACCGCCCACATAAGTGCACCGATTCTTTTCAAATTTTTCAGGGACATGTATTATGGTAAGTTCACGACACCTATTGATTTTGGGTACTCTGGAACCATCTGGGCCCAACTGGGGGGCCTTCCGGGGATACATGTACTCGGTTGCCGAGTGCTCTACACAGTAAAAATCATAGTGTCAATTTTACTCTTTAAGAGTTGAATTTAACTCTCTGTCAGATAACATTTGGTCCCACTCAAAATCAGTGTAAAATTTACTCTATAGCCAGTGTAAGATTTTTAGAGTTAATTTTACTCTATATTGTGTCAAAATTAACAATGAGGTGCGTAAAAATATTTAACACTATAGGGAATCATCACCCTGCAGAGTAGATTTTGTCCTTGTGTGGAAGTGGGAATTAACTCTCACTTTTGACACTTCCATTTTGACGATTTCACTCTGCATAGTGCTATAACTACTCTATCCAGAGGAAAATAGGTTTACACTGCAATATTGACACTCCATTTTTTACTGTGTAGTTGATTGAAGTATTCCTGTCATTTCTACAGTAGTTTACAAAGTTGATCAGAGTATCTAGGGACATTTAATTAGTAAATCATCCTTTCCTTTTTCCCTGGGGTATAAATATGACATGACACAGAGGCCATTTCTCTCATCCATTTTTGAACGTGGGGAAAAACAAAGGAACACACCATTCAAGTAAGGCAGATATGTGTCGACCTTCACAAGTCAGGCAATGGCCACAAGAAAATAGTCACTCGACTACACCTACCCATATCTACTGTCAGAGGAAACATTAAGAAGTTTAAAACAACTGAAACAGTGGTAAACAAGCCTGGACGAGGACGCAAGGTTATTTTGCACAGTGAGGAGGATGGTAAGAGAAATAAAAAGTTCTCCAAAGCTCACTATTAAAGAATTGCAACAAATGGTAGCATCTTGGGGTCACAAAGTCTCCAAAACGACCATCAGGCGCTATTGACATGCCAACAAGCTGTTTGGGAGGCATGCACGGAAAAAAACCATTTCTCACTCACAATCATAAACGCAAAAGTCTGGAGTTCGCTAAGCGGTATGAGGACTTCAAATGGGACCATGTGCTTTGGTCAGATGAGACCAAGATAGAGCTTTTTGGCAACAAAAACTAAGTGGGTCTGGCGGAACGCAAAAGATGAGTATGCAGAAAAGCAACTCATTCCCATTGTGAAGTATGGGGGAGGATCGGTGATGCTGTGGGCCTGTTTCTCTTCCAAAGGCCCTGGGTACCTTGTTAGGGTGCATGGCATCATGAACACTTTGAAATACCAGGACATTTTAAATCAAAATCTGGTGGCCTCTGCCCGAAAGCTGAAGATGGGTCGTCACTGCAAGATAATGACCCTAAACATGTGGCCAAATCTTCACAGAAATGGTTCACCAGACACAGAATCAAGCTCCTCCCATGGCCATCTCAGTCCTCAGACCTCAACCCCGTTGAAAACCTTGGAGTGAGCTGAAGAGGACCCAGGTCGCTGGATGATTTAGAGAGATTATGCAAAGAGGAATGGTTGAGGATCCCTCTTTCTGTATTCTCCTGTCTTGTGAAACATTATAGGGGAAAATTAGGCGCTGTTTTGTTGGCAAAAAGGGGGTTGTACAAAGTATTAACATCAGGGGTGCTAATAATTGTGGCACACATGATTTGATGTAAAAGAATAATTTCTTAATGTGGGATTTTTCTTTCTTACCGAATAAATGCACTTGAATTAAAGGTTAGAATTTCCTCTTTTTTTCATTGTGGTCCTATATTACTTAGAAAAAAACTGAATTTATTAGAAGCTAAAGGACACATTAACTAGGGGTGCCAATAATTATGGAGGGCGCTGTATATTTTTTTCTGTCAAAGAACTTTTTGGGCCCCTAATAAATACCTGAGCAGTCAATTGAAACAGTTACCCACTGGTGCTCCGAAGTGGATGTTGCAGACAAAAGAAACTAGTAAGCAAGAAAAATGAATTGAGCAAGGTTGTATTATTTCTGTGCCTTGTCCTAAGGAATCAAATTAGGGCCAAAAGTTTTGTGCGTGTGCAAAACGTTTT
The DNA here is from genome assembly GCA_029721435.1 of Gymnothorax reevesii. Classification (NCBI taxonomy): domain Eukaryota; kingdom Metazoa; phylum Chordata; class Actinopteri; order Anguilliformes; family Muraenidae; genus Gymnothorax; species Gymnothorax reevesii. Next base: position 134,488,815 of record CM056573.1, on the reverse strand, counting down.
GAGCTTGTGCAATAGTTTTGTGCAAGTGTAAAAAAATGTTGAACTTACAGAAAGATTTTGTGCATGTGTAAAAAAGTTTTGAACTGGTGAAATATTGTTGAGCGTGTGCGTGTGCAGGTGGGGGAACCCTAAAATTCAGTGTCGAGGTGCAGTGGGGGAACATAACACGTGATTGCAAATGACTGTATTCACTTCATTTTTTGGCCCATTGGGACTATGACATTGAATCTTCATATTCACATTATCAGGAAGTGGGCGTAAAAAGTAAAGCAGTGATGGATTTGGCTTGAAAACTTGCAGAATAATGGAAAGTATGACAGTATAGACATTCTACTTAAAGTAAAGTATTTTTTATTTCCTAAAACAGTAAATCAGAACTATTACATAATTACCAAAATGAACAAGTAACAGAAACAGAGTCTTTTTGTCCCTACACTGCAAACCATAAACCATATTCTACTTCCAAAAAACTCTGATTTCCAATGCAAAATTATGGCTAGATATATCAAGACGGATCTCTAATAATTTCATGCTCTAATGCAGTTTGCAACTATGCTTTTGAGAAGCGCATCCCTGGATAGTGCAGGACACTGCAAAGCTGCCAGCATAATATAGCTTGCTTGCCAGTTACATAAAAAACGTGCTGCTCAGCCCAATGATTTTCAAGTAGCTCTGGCGCTAACGAGCTGGTGGCCGGTAACGTGCAGTCAGAGGTCAGTTAGGGGAGGCAGAATCCTCACCGTTAAACAAACGAAAACTCTTACTTTGCTTGATTAGCAATCTGAGGATTGATTAACTAATTTACGAGACTAAACGGCAGAATGGCATGCCAGTTCCATCCACGACATTATTGCTCAGTGCATCGAACTTAAAATGCCCATGAGACAGCTAGTTTGTTCATATTTGCTTCGAGGAAGCTAACGCAATGCCATTAACAAGTATTAAAATGTTTCTTATGCGGTGTTCAATGTGTGGTCAATATGTTTACAGCTATATCTCCCCCCTTAAACACATACTTTTTAATGCCAATTTTTAAAAATAGGGACTTTATTTTCAGTCTTCTTTCATAATGTAATAAACAAAAGATCAAAATAATATACGGAATTACTAAGAGAGTTGAGATTTTTTCCCTAATTAATTATTAAGATTTACTTCCTTGTAGTCTCGAATCAAAGCACGAAGGTAAATTAATCTTTTTGTCACTATCACCTCTTAACCATTACAGACTTAATTTACCAGAAAAAAAGGTCAAATTGATTGATTGACAATCAGGCATAGTAAGTGCAAACAGGTTGAGAAAATCTAGAGATAAAAAAAGAAGTCACTGCCTACCCTGACCACACATCCCTGCTGGCGGCTGTAGATGTCAAAGAAAGATATGCATATGCGTAGATAACTACCGGTGTAATTGAGCCTTTGTCAGACTTTGACTGAATCACTATTAATTTTATGAATGCACTAACTAGCTGGTAAGCAGCCTGGTTAGCATTTTGCACATAGCCTAAAGCAGCTAACGTTAACCATTTTTAAATTTAAATTATTTTGGTTGGCCAGTTAGAATAGTTGAATATTACAAAACTTCACCATCAACTTCAACTAAATCCACTTACATTGGCTATAAACGGCGTTTCAAACATTGACAATTCCTCGCAGGCTGGTACATGACTGATGCAGTCATTCAAATGAAATCCAACATACAATACAGCTGCATTTTAATGAGGCCAGGGCTAGCAAGGATGCTACGCTCTGATTTGTTGAGCATCTCGGTGCTTTTCAGAGAGTGGCAGGCTGTAGTCTGCAGTGCTGCTGTCAAGGCACTTTCACACCGGATGCAAAACAAATTTTTTGCACGACAGATTACATTCAAAGTCAACGCAAATTGCAAATACATGAATGTAATCTGTCGTGCAAAAAATTTGTTGCGCGTCCTGTGTTAAAGCAGTTTTAGTCTAGCCCACTTTAACCCCTGTGTGTGTGTGTGTGTGTGTGTGTGCATATATATATACACACACACACACACACACACACACACACACACACACACACACACATATATATATATACACACACACACACACACACACACACACACACACACACTGCGTGGCGATACGCTTATGCAATGTCAGAACATTTAGTTCTGTCCAGAGCCGCCGCGTAAAGTCTTCTCTGGGACATCCCAAAGATTACCAATGGGCTTACGGTCCATTATCTAAGGTTACATTGGATAAAACACAGCATTATACAAAAATGCTATTTATTTTTTTGGGATACATTATAATGTTTCACCTCACCAGGCTCAGCATCTGAAACATATTTTCCCCTGGTAAAATGTTTGCTCAATCACAGCCCAAGGCGCAATGCTTGTGCTGTTGACTCTGCAATGCCTCTTGCTAGTTTGGGTAACATATGGCTTGATAAGCTATGAATGTAATGCTTAGCCAATCTCTCTTGGCAGGCAACAGCCTAAAAGCAGCATTATTCAAAATGAGCACATCATTTGTTGAACTAGTTTGCAAATACTTGCATAGCCCAACAGTTTGCATCACTGACTACCTCGACACTGTGGTAGAAAACCCTTTTCAGGTCACATACCTGAGGGTATGCATTAATGAAATTTGCAGTCAGTTGCACCAAGGATTGCAAGAAAGCTGGGAGAATGGAAAAACGACCGTTTTGTTATGTCATGGCAAAACTAAAAACTGACAGGCTTGATGTACAAGGCTGGTAGTCACAGAATATATTACTGAACTTGCAGATGATGGTAAAATTATGGTTAGGCCAGCAAGTGGATTCTCAAATGGCTCGATGACATATTTCAGTTGTTTGCTGACATGACCTGCTGAGAAAAGAATTCTAATCATCAGATATGTTTAGAAATGAAGATATGAGATTGTACAATATTTGACATCATTTGCATCTCCAAATATGTATGTTTCAGAATTGGCTGGATACAATGAAAGAATATCCAGTGAATGGTTAACTTTTGAGTTCCCCGTGATGTGCTTTGAGTATATTTAACCATGCTTTTGTATCAGTGGCGGCTTGTGAACTAGCAATGGGGGACGCTCAAACAATTCCTTAAAATTAATTATTTAAATTACGATAAAAGAAGCTTCCAAAACTCTCAACATTATTAGATGAGGGCAGTTTACAATCACAACGCATACCGATTACGACTCCGGACTTCTCACGCTTCTTTTTACTCAGGGGTTGGAAGCAACGCATGTGTTTCATGACCGTATAAATTAAATAACGTCATTACAACATTTGTAACGTCTTTATGCAATTCCACTGCTTCCAACACCTCTAAGCACAGGGACTTCAATTCCGCGCAAGAATGTCTTGCATATGCATTCATTGAATAATTGTTGACTATAGCAGAGGAACGTAAATATGCCACTTGAACTCACGCCGAATGCCTAAGAGTTGACAGGTGTGCGTTATTAATGAGAACTGGCCATACCTGATAGTTTTTGGAGTTTCTGTCATGGCAATTTAAATGAATGATTGAAAACAGGTCATGACCAATCACTAATTTTAAGGGATTGTTTAAGCTTCCCCTGTTGCCAGTTCACAAGCCGCCACTGCTTTATATAGAGCTGCAGTTGGGAGGTAGATGTGAAACAGCGTACAGGCTACAACGTTAATTTGCATTATTCTTAAAACCAAATCTTCTCTGTGAGGTATCATACTATTTTCACATTGATGATAATACAATGACACATAGCACAGTCATGAGACATTATGCAGGATTCTCCATAAAGGCTGGGGGCCGGCGGTTTATGTACTCTGTTTTTAATCAAACCGCCAAGCGTTTTTGTCAAGGTCTCAACCAGAAAAAAAAAAAACTCTGGGCTCCTTTTTAAATGAATACTTGACAAATGACCTACTGGTCTAGGACGATGGCTAGCCTCTCAGGGCGGGAAATTATGCAGTTAACATTACTGGCTAGCCAGCTCAGCGATTTGTCACCCCCAATCGTGGACTGATGGCGAAACTTCAAAAGCAGACTGCTTACAAGCATAAAGCCTCTGTTGGTAACAAATCTAATGTTTGTTACAATGGCTTTAGATGAGCACTAGAGACATAACGTTGATTATAAAGAATAGATAAGGTAGCGACTAGTCATTTGAAACAATCCATAAAATGAATTAATCAATTTTCTACAAAATTCTGTTGCCAAGCTGGCGAGATAGCTAGCTAGTTAACGCTACAGATATCATCGTGGACTTTAATGGGAGCATCACAAACCTTTTGCGACACATCTATGTAGGAACCTTCACAGAAATGAGTTAAAATTAGAATATGTGACCAGCTGGCTAACATGACGCGCTAAGTACTTCTCTTGCTATTGTTATGGCCCAAATTTGTTATGATCTATCAGACAGCAAGGGATGACAGACAAAATTTTAAAACTTAAACAGATTTAATTAAACAAAGCACTGACTAAGATTGAAATAAAATAAAGAAAATGAGATAGTTACAGTTCTTTTGGTAATTGAGATGGGGTTTCTTTGTTGCAATGTCCTGGGACAGGAAAATGCTTCAACACAGGCAAAAATCCACAAAAAGCTTCGCAGGTCTTGAAAAGAGTGACAGGTCTGGTCAAATGTATCCTTCCACAATTTCTCCTACTCCTTTACTCTCTCAATTTTTCTCCTTATATTCTCTTTTCCAGCCCCCCTCCACCTTCCAGACTTTTTTCAATTCTCTGGGACTTTCCCCACTGAGGCATGCCCAGGACATGCCCAAAAACCTAGCTCCAAACAGGGCTTAACAAAAAAATGTCAATACTGCCATTTAGTGGCTTTTTTCCCCCACATTACACTATTCTTTCCATAATCTTCAAATAACAGAAACAACGCAACAAACTCAGCTTCACTGCTGCAAGTAGGCAAGCAGTATGTCAATTCCAACATCTCGTTATTAGGTTACAATAAAACTATTAGCTCATTGTCTCTGTTTGCAGAAAGCAGTGACATTAGCAAGCTAGCTTTAACATCAACTTGTTTCCTCATTCTGGCGATTCCATCGGTAAGAGCTTAGAGAAAAACCTATGCCTGATTTTTTTTTGATAGCAGACGGTAGTATATATATTTATTGTTAACTTAAAGACAGAGTTCCTGGTGTTGATAATGCATGGTCAATGTTGCTAGCACATAAAGGCTTCTTAACCACATTCCTGTTGTGGTTGTTCCGATGTGACTCTGATACACATCAGCGACTGATGGTACTGTCAGATAAACCTCTAGTCCTTATTGAATGCAGCGAAGGTAAACGTGCTCTTCAGAACTTATTCATAACTGGTAATTCCAATGAATATTCCCCTGACTAATTTTTCAACACGTTGCGCTCGACTGGTACCTATAATTTACATTACAGACAGGTGATTTCACAAGTGTGTAAAACTCTATTATGAACATAAATACCTTTATTTATAGCACACACAATTCAATTTCCCATAATAGGCTGAGCTGCTGTCTGTTTCTGTCATGCATTCGTTGGTATCCATTGGAAGAATCATAAAATAGGTTGTGCTTCATTTTAGAATTTGTTCTCACAAGTCATACTGTATGCACAGCCTTGTTTTTCAGCAAAATACCAAATGTTGCATTGCACAACTTCATAGCAATGACCCTCTCAGTGGCACCATCTACAACAGTTTACATGAAAATATCCCCCCGCCCCACCCCCAGTATACAACAGAGCCCTCAAGATCCAACTGTCCATCTTTTTACTTTGTGCACTGGCATAAAATTACTAAACAGACTTTATGATCCGGGGCAAGAAAGGATCAGAGGTAGAGTTAAGTCTTTCTGGATATCTTTAGACCTCCTGTAGGCAGAAAGATTGGGCCCTCTATGTCATTGTGTATTTTAGCTGAAATTAATTGATGCAAATACCTTTATATTTGCACAGCAAGAAATACAAAGGATGAAATTCCCCTTTAAGGAGGATGCGTTTCATGGGTACTTCTTTCATGAAATTTAACTCCTGAAACTCTGTTCGAAGATATGCATTGCCTTCCGACTTGAAACAGATTTTGGCAATGTTTTTCAATGCTTTAGGAAATTTACTCTATCAACATAATTGATCATTTCACAGAAAAAAGACACAGGACAGATTGATACACGAGTCAGGCTTGACATTGAAAGACGGCTGGAGAGACATACCAAAGTAGTCAAAACGGCCAGGAGCTAGCCTCTCAGGGAGATGTGAGGTATATAGGAAACAGGTGAGGAAGGCGAACATCAGGTGGTAATGGTAGAGGACCAGAGCTTCGTTATGGGTGCAACTGCCCCAACAGCATAGTAGCAGCTAAATAAGGGGATAAGATAAAATTCTTAAAGACTGTTGATCGTAAGTGAGACCTCAAGTAAAACAGAAGAGGCCGAGCACCAACTTGCTTAAAACAGGTACCCATAAAAATGCAGAACACAAAAAAATGCTTTTGCAAAAGGGGTAATAAAGGTGCATTGTTGTGCTTTCCTGTTATGTCTACTATGCAACCCCATACTTTAATGCATTCCATTGTAGTATAATTTTGTAGCACTAATGCAGAGCATCCACATTATCAATCTGAAGGTTTTACAGCACAGATTGGAGAGATGAAGAACACTCACTCTGTGGAAGAGAGGGATGTTGTCAAAGATGAAAGGGTATACGAATGCTGCCGTACGAAGAATTTTACTCTTCCGAGGAAACTGCAATTCAAGGAACCTATAAAATGTAAAAACATGAAAAAAACCCATTTCGAACGTCATATTTTTGAACTTGTACTTCTTGCAATCTTGGTAAAAAACAAGGCAAATTACAGACAATATAGTCCACATTACTGCATTCAGTGCTGCAGAACAACATTATCATACAACGTTGAACAATCATTGACTTCAGTTGAGGTGAATTCAATGATTTATCCTCCTCGGACAAATGATAATATCACTTGTCCAAGGTGGATAAATCATTGGATGCACCGATAACTGGAGTCAATAATGGTTTTATTATATGACCCTACTTGAAAATAGATGCATAAAAAATGAGAAGGGCAACAACTGGTGAGGATAAGGGAAATTATTTGATTTGCAACTTTTGCTAATCAATTTCACATCTGAGTAGCAAGAGTGCTATCTAGACCAAAATTGATTAGCAAGACCATACATGCTGCTTTGAGTTGAGGGGTAAAGACTGACATGCGAGAAACCCCGCTGGGCTCACTTTATTCATCGCAAGAAACAAAGAATAAAAAAATCAGATACACTGTCATTCCTCTTGATCACAGCTTGAGGCACAATCTGCACCCATGATAATGGATAATTAAAGCAACCTTACAGGAGGTTGCAGATTTGAATGCTCTTCTGACTGATGTTTGTAATTCTGGTGCAGACAACAGGCTGACTAGGTTTCTGCTCATACTGATGCATGTCACTTCCTCCTGCTGTGCTTGCCGATATTGTCCAGTTTAAGAGACCCCTCCAAAATGCCATTGATAAATTTCTGACAAAAATTTCTGAATTTCTTTAGCTTGTCTTGGTATTTTTTGCATAAAGTACTAGCGAGAGTCAATGGACTATCCATGTTGTCGATCTCCACCCAAGGGAAATCAGATTTCCACCTACTAATAGTTTCACTTTTCTAAATGCAACCGATCAGATTAGCTGCCACGACTGTGCGTTTACACCACTTTGCCTGCCGAAGTACGATCAGCGCGACACCTATACTGTAACAGAATTTTGACCAAATGTGTTAAACAAGCGCCAAAAGTGCAAGGAAGTCACACTTGGGACGTGGAATTATTTCAATCGCAATTTAATGCAATGCAAAATCTTTTGTAATTTGACTGGCAGTTAAGTATGAAATGAAATAATGTATCGTGAAATGCAATGCAAATCCAGCTAATCGCACACCTGAGCTGTAACGTAGAGCTCCTCACAGGGACAAAGCGGCACAAAATATGGACACTGTCAGGAGCTCTTCTGCAGAGGCCAAATCTATTTTTAGCTCCAGGTCATCGGATTGTTATATTCACCCGTGCACTTTCTCATGGTGAATATTACCCTTTACAGCGACTGAAAGAACTCGCCTCGACCAATCAGGAGACAGTGAATCCATTAGTCATATAAAAAACACGGTTGGTACAAATGCATAAATAATATTACGGAGGAGGTGGTGCCTAAGAACTAATAAAATCATGGACTTCTTTATTCTAACACAGTGGCATAGAACAAACATCTATCAGGCCGCCCCATCTGCAACTAGCAAGGTATATATGGCTATGGTGTCTATCTGTAGGCTCATAAAAATTTGAGAAATAGGTTTGTCCTCATAGCAACAACATGAAGCCATACTTTGCCCAAATGTATGCCAATACAGTAGCAAATAGCCTCCCATGAGATAGCAAAATAAACAAGATGAAATTATACATTAAAGTAAAAAAAAATTATAAAAACTGACATTTTATACTAATATGAAATACAAGATTATGGTCAAAATCTCTCATTTCACATAAAAGGTGCAATCAGCGATGTTTTGTTCCATGTCCCTCGAGGCCCTGTAAGCTCACTAATAAAACTTTTCTTTCCCTCCAGTTGAGTTCAACTTGTCAATCACTCTGCATGTTCAACAGTGGTGAAGGTTCTTTTCATGGATGTATTATAAGAACTAGATACTGGAGCTGCCAGGGCGCTCACTTGATTAAAGCATCGCCCTGTGAAGCAGAAGTGACTCACAGCGTGGGTTTGAGCTCCAGCCGTACCAACCGGCAGTGGTCGGCAGCTTTTTCAGCGTAGAGCACAATTGTTCATTGCGCTACAGGCATGCAAATTGGGAAGGGTCTGTCGGGAAGGATAATATAACACGGTTCAGCTGTTCGTTGCTTAGGCGCCTCCTGTTGGCCAAGACGGGCGCTCGTCAGGAAGATTCTAAGCTTGTTCATGTTGGGGTATCCTTCGCCCTCATTCTGAACTTGCGATGATTCAACCAATGAGTGTATAAGAAGCAGTGGCTGACAGGCGCGTGCTTCGGATGAGAGTCGCAAACTGCCTGCACTCTCCTGAATTGGCAACAAGGGGTCGCATACAAGCAAGTGTTGTACATAGTTCCCCAATTAGGCATTCCAGATTCGGGTGGGATTGGAGATGCCAAATTAAAAAAAAAAAAAACTAGATACTGAATGGCAAAAGGGCTGCCCATTCATTTCAATGGAAATTGCTCATTGGCGCAGCATCAGACAGCATGGTGGTAGCTGTTTTCAGAGGTTTAAGAAGCCTTGCAATATCCTCAGCATCACTTATGTCTGAGCCATCAAGTGAATCCAGCTCACAGGCATTTCGTCTGATGTCTGCACTGGGGAGAGCTGCCGCAACAGCTGGTTACTGTTCAAGATACCTCTCAATCATATCCAGACTGTTGTTTCACAACGTGGCGACATCGATGATGAGGTTGCGCACTGGAACCTCCAGCATCTTCTGTTCAGATGTAAACACAGTGGACTCTGAAGTGCTTAGATGAAAGAAGGCTGTAACTCATCATTATCAGAAAGAAAAGCACCATCATACATACATAATTGATATATTACCCAATGCCCATATTTTGACACTTCCTGGATAATTTCATGCTCATTCATTCCCCAGCCAGTCCCACTATGAGTTTTAACTTCAAGTACATTGTGCAGAATCCTGTCAAAATTCATGTAAAGTGTTACCTCGCTCAGTAGTTGGCTACTTTCACATTTCTGTAGTCTTGAAAGTGTTGCTGATCTAGCCTTTGGGGCACACTGATGAACAAACTTCCTGGGGACGGCATCCTCCTTCAGGTTTCTCTTCCTGGCCTTCGTTCGTCTCAGAGTCAAACCCATGTATTTCACACTTATCGTCTTCGAAACATTCGTGCAGGAAATGGACCGAGCAAAGTATTGACTTTTTTCCTGGCATGGCTCCTTCTCTCCCGATATTATGTAACCATATTTTCAGCAGTTCCGGCTTTGACCACGGAAATTGATGGAAACTGAGTCTCGTTCCCTCTGCAGGGGGGGAGGTAGAGATAACCTTGTTATTCTTCCTGCCGGCTATATTTTGACAGCCAAAGTAGGCATCTTGTTTTAACACGAAACACTCAACTGCTCACAATACTATTTTGCTTGTGAATCAACATGGTATGACAGTTGACCATACTGTTCGCTAGTCTTCTTGTTCTTTCTCAGCTGAAGCTAACGTGATCAGACGTCACTTCCTTAAAATCACGTGCCTGTTGTGATGCGTTTCATTGGCTAAAGCCAGTCCGCACTTTCTGTCACGGCAGCCATCTCATTCGGCCCAAAATCGATGCAATGTGCAGTTTCAAAAAAAATTTCTGTTCCCATAAAAAAACGCAAAAAGTATTTGACTCTACTTGTGGACATTTTAAACACCAATCTGGCTACATTTCAGTCGCCTTCGTGTATCGTTTAACGTGTGGGCAAAGCACTTCATATGGGGCACTAACCCGGCCTCTCTCACGGCAATGTCCATATTCCTCGCATTATCCGAAACAACAACAATTCCATGATTAGCCCTTTCGAGCTCCCATTCTGTCACAGCCGGTCTCAGAACTTCAGCGATGTTGGCCCCAGTGTGCAATTCGAACAGAGGACGAGTTTGCAGAACAATGTTTGCCATCTCCCACTCTCTGCTTATCACATTGGCTGTGATTGTGATAAAACTCTGGGTGGTCCTGGAGGTCCAGCCATCTGTTGAAACCGATATAGTATTTGCTTCTCAGAACCACCTTTTCTTCTGGTTGATTGTAAAGCGGTGGCATTGCATTCTGGCTAAAGTGCTGGCGTGACAGGATGCAGTAGTTGGGATCCAGGGCATTGATCAATTGCCTAAATCCCTCAGTTTCAACAACAGGAAACAGTCTCATATCTCTGGCCATGAAAACAGCAATGCACCTTGTGATCACCTTTGCTCTTGCACTCTTTGGCCCGAGCATATTTGCAAATCAGCTTGTCATCGTGCCTTGGCCTTTGAATATTTATTTTCAGTCTGGACTCGGGTTGATCATTGCTTCTCACTATGATGGCAGGTTACATGCTGCATCATGTTCATTGTGCTCTTTGTGTAGGTCATCACTCTCTTGCGATATTTGCAGATTGTTTTGGTGTTGTCTGTCATTTTCTCACCTTTTTCATTTTCTGACTTTGCGAAGCCAAAATGCTGCCACACCTCCGATTTGAAAGTGGAAGGTGCATCCTCTATTTCCAAATCGCCTGAGGCCACCGCCATAACTTTGCTGTTGTTTGCACCAATTTTCTCTCTGCTACATACGGCTCTTTGCTCTGTACGGGTGTGGATGTCGAACATGTAGTGACAAGTGCCGATTGCACTAACGGTGGATTCACACTTGTCCGGCGAGTCAACATTTGCAGACGCTTCGTTTCCCTTGGTATGGCCGCTTAAGGGTGGTTCAGCATTCCCAGTGACGTCGCCGTCTGTTAAATGCTGCCCTGAAATAAGTACTGTCCAATGTAATGTTGGCAAAAGTAAATTGACACCACTAATCATATTAATTCTAGCAACTATAACTTTTACCCGCCTGGATTTTCATTTTGGTAGCGACTGCAATTGTGTCTAACTTGGCTCATTTGGAATAATTGTTCCGACACAGAGATCGGTTCGTTTGGGCTGGTATGAACACAGTAAACCCATTCTGATGCGGAACAAAACAAGCAGGCCGAGATTGCCAAAAAAGGGTGGTCTCGGCTTGCTTTCATTCGAACCCTGGAGTGGTTTTGTTTGCAGTGAGAACACAATCGTCTCCGCAAACGGCACAACTGACTCATAGCTCTAGTTTGGGTTGTTGTTGTTTTCCAGGGAAAGAAGAAGAAACACCCCTTCATTTCCGGGTAAGATTTCTGAACAATTTGAAGAACAGTTTGTTCGCGCATGGCATTTGTTTACAACTTTGCACAGGTAGAGATGCCGTGTGACCACAAACGAGCCAAAGGACAAATGCAACAATTGTATCATTTTTGCCCCTGAATCGGCAAAAACCAAGCGAGCCACATGTGCGAATACACCCTAAAAGCAAACACAGTTAGAATGATGTGAAGTCTTCCTACGCAGCGCATATCTGGCCCTCCCCAGGCAGCATTGAGCTGCGCATCACAGGATTTATTTTATTTTTTAGCTAAAATGATAAATTTACCAGAGACACCAACAATCCCTGCCATCTTCCTGCTGCTGTTTTTTTAATCATTATTTTTTTTTATTTGGCATCTCCAATCCCACCCGAATCTGTAATGTCCAATTGGGGAACTATGTACATGGCTTTCGCATATGCCACCCCCTGTTGCCAATTCAAGGGTGAAGACAGTTTGCGGCTCTCCTCCGAACCACGCACCTGGTTGCATCCTCGCAAGTTCACAACGAGGGCGGAGGATGCCTGAACATGAACATGCTTCCAGACTGACAACCGTCTGGCCAACAGGAGGCGGCTAAGCAACGAACAAAGCAACTTATATTACCCTTCCCGGCTGACCCTTCCCAATCCCTGTAGCGCAACGGCCAATTGTGCGCTACTCTGAAAAAGCTGCCGACCACTGCTGGTTGATACGACTGGGGCTCGCGCGGTGATAGTCACTTCTGCTTCGCAATGCAATGCTTTAACCGAATGAGCTATCTGGCACCTACTCTGCTGCTACTTTTGTCATTATCCCCATAATTTGGGAGGGAACCCTCTGATAAAATCGGAAAAAACGAAACTACACAGTTTCTCTATTATATCTTTACGGGTAACTTCCCAGAAGCGGAACTATTATTTTGGAGGTCATGTGGCCTTGAAGACAACGTACACAACGTCTGCTATCCCTTGATTAGATATTCGCTTCTCGTTTGCCAGATTCATTACCATAAACCTGTGCTAGCTCAGCTTCTTCGAAGCACCGCAAGCACCAAATTTGACGCACCACTCTCATCATGCATTGCGCCACTGCTTCAGATGCCCTCACTGCTCTCTATTGAAAATGAATGGAAGGCGAAGGCGTCAATTAACGCGCCGGACTAGTGTAAATCCACCGTAAGACTGCAAGGGAAGCTCGGTTTCCTCTAAAATATGAAAAAATAAATGGTCATATATGTACTGTTGTGTTTATATTTCATTGACTAAAAATGCGTTACAAACACATTCAATTCAAAGACGAGTTTGTTCAGAATCAGTTACTAATCGCAGGTCAACTGAAGTGATTTTCTTTTCATACAATTGCGTCGCGTCACAGCGCATTAAACCTGTTGAAACTCAGCCTCTCTGGGCTTCAATGAGGTGTTTTTTTTTTTCATCCACTGCAGTGAAACTTGAAAGTCATTAGATAAATCCCGCAATTTTGTCCCTCCGACGGGCACTCAGTGTCTCTGTAAGTCAATGGAGCAGTGGGCGGGCCTGGATGCTGGGCTTCCGCATGATGATTGGAGGATCTGTCTTAAGACTGAATCGCTTTTTTATTGACAGTGATTATGAACTATACACCGGCAACGGAACATTTTCGAGTTCAGTCTCATTGCGGAGTTTGCAAGAGAAGTCAAGAGACAAACTATACAGCTCATTTCTTGGTCTTTGCACGGTGCTATAGCCTTCTCACATTGTACACATCACACACTGTAAATAAAGCACAATTACAGCATTTCCTTGTACCAGTTTAACTTAATTCTCACATTTCCTAATTCGAGTTTAATATAGTTTCATTACGTTTGTTCATTTATTCAAGTCTAACAACCGTAGCACAATGGGCCAAGTCCGTTTACGTGGCCCAGCTCAGCTGGCCATTGAGAGGACACTGGTCAAGTCTTTGGAAAAGACACCCAAATAATGCGACAGGGTCACAGACCATTTTCAAGAGAAGAAACAGAGGGCATAATTTACATATAAATAAATGAGCCGAAAATAAGCTTCCCCTCTTTGAAAAACGAGCAGCCGTCACTGGTAGTGACGTTGATCAAGGATAGGAGGCATTGAAAGGAAGTCTATGCTCAAAAATTTTTGCATCGTAATGGATTTTTTTTAATTTTACAGATTTAATTCGTCACACATTTGCATCGATTTTTAACTGTCTCGCTATGAATCCCTACAGTACATTCCTAATACATAGCATATAAGCATAGCATTAATAACAGCAATAGTCATCACAGCATCTGAGGTGTCTTGTGTGGCACTATTCTGTCTAGTGTTGCTCTCCTATCAGGATCTGGTGTGAAATTACCCCTCGCATGTAGCCACCAGAAGACTAAAGTTAATTAATCTGAAGTTTGTGCAGGAGAGGAGCTCTTTGTTTGCACATAAAATTACAATTGGCATAAATTTGTGATCAAATGATTCATTATTTCAGACGTTGATATATTTTTTCAATCTCCTTCTGAGACTTAATTTAATACCTTAACAAAAGATCTATAACTGACAATAACTGAATACTGTGAGATCATGTGCATTTGCTTAAAAAGCATTTTTATCAAGTCACCAGAGAACAAAAAGGTCACGGATGTTGAGATTCTGTACATGCTGGAAGTTGGAACTTAAAATAGCAGCATTATCTGCCTCAGTCAGTAAATCCGAGGGTAAAGTGTGGTTTTCTACTGAATTCAATGAAGTGAACAAAGTGACAAAGTTGGAATATTTCCTTGTATAAACGACTGTTTTGCTGAGGTAAGATCCGCAAATTTATCACTAAATTTGATATGCACAAAGGTTCCTGGCAAATGTCAATGAGCTAATAGGTGCAGAAAGTCTCATGCTTTGTTACTCCGTCCAACTCTGTGTTTAAGTTAACAATAAACATGTCTACCAGGCGCGGTGCCAGGATTTCCATTTCAGGTGGGCTGACCAAATTTTAGCTGGGCCTTCTACTCATAGATGTTAATACTGTTTACGTTGCTCTGATGGTTTTCTGTGCTTGTTTTGCAAAAACAAAAATGACTTATAGCCTATCAAGCTATGGAAGGTGACAAGCACGTCAACTTGATGACTGTGACACACTTTGAATCTTTCAATAAAACATTTTTAATGCTAAAATAACCTCTCATTTACCTGCGACAGTTCGTATTTATTAAAAGAAACATATGTGGACATTGCTCATATTGTGAGAAAATGAAACCATATCCTACTTACTATGCTTACTTTTTGCAGAGGTTAAACCAATACGTCAATACATTCAAATAGATCACAGGTAATTTAATTCTGTATAAAGAATAGCCATCTTATTTGGATGACCTGGCTGGATTATTATTTATTCGGGTTTGTAGCAACCAGAGGGACATCGACTGTTGGGTGAGCTAGATTGATTTTAAACAGGAGAGAGATCAACACACTGTGCTCTCAATTCACAATATTGCCAACAAAGACTTTACGTTTTTAAGGTGACATTGAGACAATTAAGTAAAGCAGGAATGTTCAGCTCTACTTCCCATCTTGCCAACATTGATAGGCCTATTAGATTCGACCAGTCTCAACAGAAAATGCGTTTGTAACTATGAAATTAGACAGTGAATGCATCTAAGTTCTATACCGCCGATACGCATTTTCCACACATCTGAAAACTATTTTATTACTATAGCCCACGTTGAACGCTGGGTGATGGCATGAATAAAAACATAGCCCAATGAATAACCAAATCCTTTCATTTCGGGTGAGAAATTTATTCATAATTCTCATAGACACTTTTTCTGACTTTTTGAATTCGTTATCAAGAATCTCCTAAACAACAAGAGAAAACTAGTCGATGATTCTGACGACTTAATAACGATGCACATGGTGTTTCTGTAAGTGGATGAATATGTGGCCATTGAAGTTTAGTCACCCACCCACTGAAAAACGGAAAGGACAGATGATCTAAAGGCAGCATTAGCGAGTAATTCATCCCAATAACTTAACATGAGTTAACTTTTAACGTATCTCATGATATGGTATCTTCCACATTCCACAAAAACCAGTTTGAATCCCTTTCTCCTATATCCCTGAGTGAACTAGCCAAATTAGTTGTTACTTCCAATCATCTATTTGTATCTTGGATTACACTCCCACAAAGCTAATGAAAGAACTCCTGCCCATTCCTAGCGGCCCAATTCTTCATATAATTAATTCCTACCTGATTTCAGGTATTGTTCCCACTTCATTTAAGATGGCAGAAATCAAGCCGCTGCTCAAAAAACCAGATTTGGATCCCACAGTCCTAGCCAATACGCCAATCTCAAACCTCACATTTTTATCTAAGATCTAAAATGTGTCGCCCAACAGCTCTCTTCTTTCCTGCAAACTAATGAGTTATTTTACAGTTTTCAGTCTGCCTATAGAAAGCATCACAGCACTGAAACAGCGCTTACTGTTGTAGTAAATGATCTACTTCTCTCTATGGATAGTGGCCGCATCTCTGTTCTCGTCCTTCTCGATTTAAACGCCGCCTTTGATACTGTAGAATAACATATTCTTCTTCGTAGGTTGGAAAAATTTGTTGGAATTTCTGGACTTGCCCTTTCATGGTTTAAGTCTTATCTGTCTGATAGATCTCAGTTTGTCCGGGTAAATAACAAGTATTCAGAGTATTCCAAGGTTAACTTTGGAATACCTCAAGGATCTGTTCTGGGCCCTTTGCTTTTTTCTCTATACATGCTTCCCCTTGGAAATATCATAAGTAGACTTGATGTTAAATACCATTGTTATGCAGACGACACGCAGCTCTATATATCCATTAAGCTGGGTGAAAATGATCCAGTTTCTAGATTAGAGATGTGTCTTAAGGCTGTTAAAGCTTGGATGACGCAAAATTTCCTTTCACTTAACCCAGATAAGACTAGAGATGCACCAATCCGATACGCGGATCTGATATCGGCTCCGATATTGACTAATTAGCAGGATCGGATGTCAGGTGAATGAGGCCGATCCAGCATTCCGATCCAGTCATTTCTTTTTTAATAAATATCATACCCAGCAATACAGTTACAGCCATCTAGTCACTTCAATTCCATGTTTGCAACACCGGTTATGTCATCACGCAGAGCACGCACAGCAGCTAGTGATGAGCAAACACAGAGCAACATGGAGCAAGCGCCAGAGCGAGCCAACTCTGCTATTTGGAAACATTTCAAAGTTGATACGCCAACAAGTCCGACTGCAACATGCAATATCTGCAACGCGACAGTTGCGAGGGTTGGTGATAAAGTTGGTAAATTCAATACCACAAACTTAAATAAGCACCTCCAAAAGCACAATGCAAAAAAGCATGCGGCGCTTCGAGCTAAGCCGGAGTTCAGTGCCGAAAAGCCTTGTCCCATTATGACACGTCTGGGCAAACGAGGCTTTTTGGCACGCGAAGCTTTTGGCATGGGACATTGTGCGTGCCGATATACCTCAAAGTTTTCCAGCACAAGGTTTTTCGGCACTGAACACCTGGGCAAACAAGGCTTTTTGGCATGCAAAGCTTTTGGGCACGGGACACTGTGCGTGCCGATATACCTTGAGATTTTCCAGCACAAGATTTTTCGGCACAGAACACCGGCAGCGTGAA
Source organism: Gymnothorax reevesii (assembly GCA_029721435.1). Lineage (NCBI taxonomy): Eukaryota > Metazoa > Chordata > Actinopteri > Anguilliformes > Muraenidae > Gymnothorax > Gymnothorax reevesii. The sequence continues at coordinate 134,471,288 of CM056573.1, read as the reverse complement.
AGCAACCAACATAACAGAGAAGGTTATGGAGTTTGTTGTTTTGGATTCGCAGCCCCTCTCTGTCGTTGATGACGAAGCAGGTCAGGTGAGCAAAACATGCTTACATTTTATTTAAGTTAGTTACCTCTTTTGATTTTCTTAATGTTTTGGAAGTGTTAGGCTACTTCTGTTTATTTTGTAATTTTGAACAAGTTAATTAAACCACTTCTGTTTGTTGGGTTCAGCTACTATATTTTATATTAGATTAGATTTTGAATATCTGTTTGCACTAAATCTTTACATGGAAGTTTTGCTTCTGTTTATCTTGTGTTTTTGAACAAGTTATTTAAGCCACTTGTTTGCTGCTATAATTTATATTAGACTAGATTTTGAATTTCTGTTTGCACAAAATGTTTACATGTTACTTCCGTTTATTTTGTATTTTTGAACACGTTAATTAAGCCATTGTTTGTTGGGTTTCAGGCAGCTGCTATATTTTATATTACATTTTTAAATATTTTTTTGCAGTGCACTTTACATGGAAGTGTTATTTCTTTTTGCTGCTAATGTACACTTTATTAATTGTTAATAAATAATATAAAGTACATTTATATCTGTGTTAATTTGTTACCTTTTTTTAACAAGGCTAAATGTTTATGTCAAGTCTGATGCCCTCGCTCACATGGCAAGGCATATGGTTAATTCATTCAACAGTAGTATCGGATCGGTATCGGATATCGGCCGATATGCTGAGCCCAGGTATCGGTATCGGATTGGATGGGGAAAAAACTGGATCGGTGCATCTCTAGATAAGACTAAAATATTGGTACTGGGTCCCAAATCTCTAAGAGACTCATTCATTAAGTTTTCTCTTAACTTAGATGGCCTCTCTGTTTCTGCCAAAGCTGTCGTTAAAAACCTTGAGGTGACCCTTGATTCAGAACTCTCTTTCCAGGCTCACATCAACAATATCATTCAAGTGGCTGAAAACTTATCTTTTTAGTCAAGCCTATGATTAGTTCATGATAGTTATGTATTGGCTCTGGTGGGAGTGACTACAATATGGCACTGGTGTACTGTTAAGCAAATCCATGTGGAACCGGTGGCACTGAGCATGCATTAACGGTGCCAGTGGGGCTTGCTACAGCCTTAGTCACCAGGGAGGTCCATATGATACTGGTGTTCAGAAAATCTAAAGTGATCTTCCAGCCTGGAGTAAGTGTAGGGCCTCTGTGCTGCAGGAAGTGGATGGAGGGGTGTTGACTGTTTCCTGATCAGTCAGCTCCTAAATTCTCACTTGGCACATGACACTGGACTGTATTTTATCAATATGCAGTAGTTCTATCCAGTGCCTCACCCCACTTTTTTCTGTCTCTTTTCGAGGATCCTTCCCTCCACAACCCTGAGTGCTGGACTATCCAAGCCCTGTCCCTCACCATGAGCGCTGGCTGCTGCTGTTCTGATCCGGTCCTGATCCAGTTCTGCGCCATCCTCGGCATGCCACTTCCTGGAGCTACTGATGCCACTGTTTAGATAGACTTTAATGGAACTGTATTGCCATTTTATCCTATTTTGCTTTATCTTGTTATTAACTAGCTAGCCCGCGGAGGATGGGCTTCCTCACTTTAGTCGGGTTCCTCCTGAGATTTCTTCCCACTGGGGAGTTTTTGCTCACTACAGTTTGAGGATTTTTCTCCCTGCTGGGAGTTTTTTTGCCTCATTTGCTGTAGTGGGGAATAGGCTGGGCACTGCCCTTTCAGTAACTCATCTCACTGTAAAGCATCTTTGAGATAGTCTCTGTGAAAAGCGCTATACAAATAAATTGAAACTGAAATATTGACCACAACATTGCGACTCTTCACTTAAAACAGTAACAATCTACTGTTAAAGGCAGCGCATACACACAGCAGCTAAAATGTCTGCAAAACTGAGAACTACATTACTGATACCTACAAAAAAGAGATGTAAAATTTAATGTTTACAATACACTGCCAAGCTGGAATCGATATCCCATGAGCAAAATGCATAATCGAACCAAGTGCTTTAATTCTAATCCCCATGCAGTGAAGTATTCATTAACTATGCCATCATCCAGGCAAGATTTCATTTTGAGTTGACTTAAAATAACTTGTTCTTTTGGGCTTCACTAAGAAAAAGCTCAAACATATTTATCAAGCTCTTTTATTCGAAACTGCAGACACATTGAACACAACAACACAGACCCTACGACAACACATGTAAGAAAAAAAAAAACATTTTGAAAATCTTGTAACATGCCAGGCGATCATTTGTCTCTATGGGTTTATACTGGATTTTCTCCCTAATTTAGGCCCTCTTTTTTGACACTCATCACACTGGGCAACCTAAAAGTTAGGAGGGTAGATGTTTTTCATCTTAACATCAAAAGTCTCCTTTACACTGCACGGGTCCATGTCAGTTTCCTTTGTCATATCTTCCACTGTACTACTGAGAAACATGTCCTACCAGCTGCCCCATTCTCATTTTAAACTTACTCTCCAGGTCCAGGTGTTGGTGATTACTTGATTATGATCCTAGCCAGGTAACCAAAGTGCACATGCTGCTAGTGCACTTCTACTTTTTGCCACCTCCGTATTTAGACAACCTGAGTTATTATACAGTGGAAAAGCATTGCCAGAAAACGTTGAAAGGAATGGGTGCCCAATATTTTACAATTAATTTTACACAAAAAAAGGCAGAACGATTCAGTCCATTCCCTCAGCGCGGTATTGTGAGTAGATTACGTACCGCTGGTATTCAACTGTTCCTGTGGCTAAATCCAATTGTTTGTGTATTTTGGCAGTATTAACTGCATCAGATCATCGCCATTTAAAAGTTTTTATCTGTATTCACATGTAGTGTCAAGGGCTGTAATGTTCTGGTCAGTGTGGCCGCAACCTCAAGAAAATAAGCTTGATAATCAGCGGCGGCTCGTGAACTGGCAATAGGGGAAGCTCAAACAATCCCTTAAAATTAATGACAGGTCATGACCTGTTTTCAATCATTCATTTAAATTACAATTACAGAAACTTTGAAAACTCTCTACATTATCAGATGTGGCCAGTTTTCATTTATAACGCATACTGATTACGACTCCAGACTTCTCACGCTTTTATTTACTCAGGGGTTGGGGTTGGAAGCAATACATTTGTTTCATGATCGTTAAAATGAAATAAGATAATTTGAAACGTCTTTATGCAATTCCATCGCTTCAAACTCCTCCATGCACAAGCACTTAAATTCCACGTGAAAATCTCTTACATACGCGTTGATAGAATAATTGCTGTCTACAGCAGAGGAACGTAAAAATGCCACTTAAACTCATGCCGAATGTGTGAGAGTTGACAGGTGTGAGTTATTAATGAAAACTGGACGCATCAGATAATGTGGAGTTTTTGGAGTTTCTGTTCTTGCAATTTAAATGAATGATTGAAAACAGGTCACGAACATTCATCAACTTTAAGGGACTGTTTGAGCTTCCCCTGTTGCCAATTCACGAGCTGCCACTGTTGATAATTACGTTTGAGTATTTTCTAAAGGGAACCAGTTGTTGAAGACCAACTAAAAATAAAATGTTGCCAGGATGCTGACGTGGTTAATTAATACAAGACTGACATCACATAGTGTATAGCTTACGATGGCGTTGAAGCTAAAGCCTATAATTAAACATGGCTTTTTGCTTATGGTGGATCAAATCCAGTTTGGCGTGATCTTTTAAACATTATATTTCCTTAAATTTTTTTCTTCAAAGGTGCCCTTAAAAGTTGTTAACACTGATGCAATCATATTTCCTGTAAAAGACAAGAACTGCAACTTGAAAACTGAGGGTAATAACTTTGTGAATGTTAAGGCAATCTGCAAACAGCAGCCACCACAACTACTGCTGTTCAAGCGAATGCAGCATGTCCACGTGCATGGGAACCAGTTTGTTTGGAAACCAGTTAGTTTGGAAACCAGGTGTGACATAACACTGGCCTATATGGAGAACCCCTTATTTGTAACTTGTGAAAAGATTTATTACAATGTATGTTTATCTTATGTCTTGGTTCTTAAGATCTCTGTAAAGGTACCTGCACATGGTATGTAGTTTGGAATAGTTACGAAGATCATGCGTTTTCTTGTTGTGTTTGCTAACAACTTTCTGTTGAGAAGGGTCCTGGTGGGAATCCCTGTCAGATGGGATGTGCGTTACAACCACACTGGGTTGCTTCATATACTGTATGCTTTTCGTCCTCTCTCCCTTTCATTACGGCTCTTTATTGACCACACTGAGTACACCTGCGTTCACCACTCTGCCCTGATTCCTTGCTTGTTATGCTTTGGGTCTTCGTATTTTTTTCAGTCTGCACACTTCAACGGAGTTACAGCACATTACAAGGTCATTCATGCATTTGGATTACACTACTGATACTAATCTCAACCCATGGCTGACTTTTTGTATTTAGTTTTTTTTTTGCATTAATAATTCTTGAGTTTGCTCCCGTGATGTCACCCATTGGTTTCAGCATACCATTTAGGACGCCTCGATTTTGGCTATTTGAATAGCGCCATTTAGTAATCTTGAAACCAGATGTGATTCCTATTGGACGAGAGTGTGACTTGAATATCCAGGGAGGAGCGAGGATCTATGGGTGTATCTGACCGTATCAGATGAGGATCAGAGGATAGCCATGCCTCTAAAGCATATTCTGGCTTTATCCTCTATTCTAGTCTATCTGGAACCACAATTTACAAAAATGAACATCATTGTATATCGAAAGAGACTTGAAACCTGCTATAGATACCATTAATTAATGAGGAAAATCATTATTGAAATAATAAATCAGGTGGGAAAGTAAAGTAGGGTCATTTTCTCATAGATTTCAATAGGACTGAACTTCTTTCTGCAACTGCTGACATGCCATTAAATAGAATGCACATTTTAAAGATTTCCGCTTTGGCTTTAGTTTTCAGACCCAGGTGCTGCATCTATCTTTTTTTACAGTCCATGGCTTGCTCTTTAAAATCTTTGTCCTGAAAGCCTAGTTCCCACTTTCACGAGTATTCTGCCGATTCATGTCAATGTACCGAGACTTATAAATTATAATGAGTCGTGGTCCGTCCACCTTTTGAGCTCAAAATTCTGACACAGCCACGGACATAGGAATGTTTAAGAACTTCCGTCTGACATTACTTTATCTTTGTTCATCATAGGTCTGTCTTAGTCGGTTCATGTTCACATTGTTTTATGTCGCAGGCATTCGTGGCACCTTGTCACAAGATCTTCTGCAATCGCGACCATTTTCCACAACGTGATTGCACTGGAATGCTCAAAAACCCTAACGACATTTACTCGACACCATAACGACATCGATATGACATATGATGATCCGTGACAAGAAAGAAAAGTGCCACAATTTTGTTGAATATTTTGAAAATTGTGCTTCAACAAAAATGAGACGACTTCAATGCGACAATTCAGGAATTCCTCCGAGAGGGTGTAGGGCACCCTCAAGACTTCCCTATGACTTGCTCTGATCTGACATCAGCGTGAATCGGCATATTAAATCAGGAGGGTGGGAAGAGGGCTTAGTTTTGTTACCATCCCACAGGTAGGGTCGTCATGGGGGTTAGTCAAATTTAAACCCCCCAAAATAGATGGACATTTGACCGAAGGCACCTGGCATGAAGCAAAGCAGTGGCGATGCACAGCTCACCAGCAGTATCTTTAGCCCTCACCTGGAGTAGCATGACAGACTTGTGCAGAACAGCGTGTTGCTCACAGCAATGGCTACAAAATTTTGGTGAACCCAAGTGTTTATCCAGCAGTCTGGAACTGTGTAGAAGCCATAGCTCACAGCACAACCTGGTCAAAAAAAAAGGGACGAGTTATCAATGTCACCTTTTGCCCCAACCTTAAGAATAAAACGTGCTGTAATGTCTCTTTCAAGCAGGCATCACTGACACATAAATTGATGAGTCACGACAAGACACAGCAAGATTTTTGTCAAATGTAATTATCTGCAATTAATTTCTGAGTAATAAAATGGAAAATGCCTCATTTCACAATTAGGGTAGCTGTGATCTATAAGTTGTGCCATTAGCAGTAGCCAAAGCAGCAGGTATTTGCCGTTGTGCAACAGAATCTGAAATAGAAACAGTTGTATAAGTGCACTGAGAGATACATTATCAGCAGAATGCAGCAGCCATACCGAGGCTGAAGAGGCTGAGAGCGCCGTAATCAAAGAAATAGCAGATGTGACGAGACTCTGCCGACATGGAGCTGAAGATGTGGGCACAGCTGGAGGTGAAGGGGTAAAGGCAAATCACCACCATATAAACCAGCAGAGGCCAGGTGTAGTTCTCTGCCAGGAAGTCCAGGGAGGAGCAGAGGATGCTGAACCGCCAAAGGAAGTACCTGTTATCCAGAGTCAGAGACACATCACACTTTTAAGCAATTTTGATACCGAGGGAGAGAAATTAATGTCAAGCGATTGTGAAGTGTGAGTTATTCACTGACCATGGTTTTATGACAGAAATATATTAATCTTAAACTCGCATGTTGTTTTGGCCCAGCAGACTAGTCGGAACAACTTACTTAAAAACTTTGAAAGGCCAGAACTCCACACACTAGGACACGATATTAAAAAAAAAAAAAAATCACCTCTCATGTCATACACTGTTTAAGATTATTTCATAAAACTCCATGTCAAAAAATCCAAACTATCAATTTAAAGTAGTGCTTCAGTCAGGGGTAAAGTGTATAACTTGCAAATGAAATCTTCTAAAATACTGTACATTTATGTTCAAATTTGTATGGTATATTTGTGAAATACCTTGTGCAGTACAAGTTTCTGCATTGCAGACTATGTGTTTTTTGAGAGCGATCAGAGATTCTGTTGTGTAATGGGGACTAAATTGATTGCAGGGGATTAATGGGTTTAAGTCATTCTTTGCTGGAAATGAGTGATCCACAGTGTTCATAGCTTAAAAATGAACTAAAGAGACTGTTCAGCTGAGAAGGTTTTTGGACAAAGTGGTGTGATTCTTAAGAATATCTTTTGGGGCCACTTAAAGGGGTTCTTCGCAGGCTTTTCAAGAAGAGGCTTTTTAGAAACTCACTCCCGAGTCCCGACTGATTCATTCTTTATTACATACCCATAGAATTGTCCTCAGAGCATGCAGAGTCTCACAGTACAGTCTCAAGAGGTGAAGTGCAACAGAATCTCATCTTCTCTCAACACTAAACTATACTTAGCGCCATCAAAAAGGCCAATGGTGGGGTATGTATTGTATTTGCGGCAAATTGAAGAATCGATTGATTTTTATTGCTTTTCCAGTGAGGAACGAGTAGAAATGTAGAAAAGCCCACCGGAAGTGTCTACCAGATTTTGTTCCTCTGAACGCCAGTAAACAGTGGTTGCGTGTTTGACTTGCATATAGTTTAATATATGCTTGGCGCCATTGTAATACTGGTATTGTAATCCTGACGCGCACCACGTGAATGCGCCGAGCACTTCAGCAATAACAAACATTGGGCTGTTCGTAATGCGAACAGTGACGCTTGATTTGTTCTTTTTGGGTGTGGTCAGCAGCCTACATAAAGCCAACAAAAAAAAAAACAAAAAATGCTACTGCATCAAGAAATTGGAAAACGGCTTGTGAAACAGGAGAGAAAAAAACGAGCCTTTGGCATGTTACAGACAGATCTCAGCCGCCGAGAGGTGGTTCGTCATTTGCACTGTCACCATTCAACAATCAGTCGGCTGTCTATCCGAGAATGAAAAACACAGGCACTGTCACTGACCGACCCGGTTTAGGGCAGCCACGAGTGACGATGTCAGTTCAAGAGCGCCACATCTGGTTACAGCCTGTACGTGACAGATTCTGGACAACAACCAAAACTGATCATGAAACGAGGGGTCTGAGACATCTGAAGGTGAGCACAAGTTCCGTTTGACGCAGTCTATGTGAGCGGCACGTGTGTGCGCATGGCCCCAACAGAAAACCCAGTTTTTGCCAATTTACGCATGGCTGCCCTTCGCGGGGTCGGTCAGCGACAGTCCCTCTTTTCCAATCTCAGACAGAAACAGGGAAATAAAGTGCTAAAAAATTACACAGAGGCAGGTGCCCAGTCATAAGTGAAGAGTTCCTACTCCTGTTGATGGGCAAAAAATGGGTTTTCCGTAGGGGCCGTGTGCATGCATGTTTTGCTCACGTACACGGCGTGAAACCTGCGCTCACCCTCAATTGTCACAGACCCCTCGTCCAATTCCTGAAATGATTATTTTCAGTACAGATTAATTACGAATTTTGAAAACAAAAAACTTGCAAAATGCACTATGGACTAAATAGAGTGGACTTAAGTTTTACATCACATATTTGCAGAAATCAAGTGGAAGGAGTGGCACTTTGAGCCCCACGTAGCTAGAGGGGGAAGCTGAACTTGTATTAATGCATTTGAGTGGTGGTGTTTTGAGAACTGGAATTTTATGGGGTTTTTCTTGGTTGGTTTTCTTCACTTTTTCTGTGTAAAATTGTGAATAATTGTGTTTGTGTTGATTGCTCAAACACTTGTCTGCCAGAACATCATGTCCACCACTTTCCTGACAGGAAAAAACAGTGGAGTAACCTTTTGAGCCCGAGTGTGTTTTGTTTAGGCTGTCACAACCCGGCAAATGGACTAAGTGAGGAGGACAACACATGAATTTAAGCAAAAATATTTATTTAATCAAAATATAAATCAACCAAGGCAATTAAATTATGTAAATCTGTAACATCAGTGACATCATGTAATGCATGAGTGAGTGAGTGAGTGAAATGCGAGGTGAAGTGAACAGAATGAACTAAACACAAGGGAAAACCCAACAGAAACCACAAACCATATGCCCAGGTTGAGAGAGACAGACTGACTGACTCCAGCAACGTATACAGTTGAGGAGCAGCAGTACAGGTGGGCAATCAGTGCTCTTCCTGGGAAAAACGACCCACCCAGGAAGTAAAGTAAAGAAGGCCCAACCAGAGAGTGAGAAAAGACGGCTAAAAGGCCTGTCACAAGGAGAAGAGATAAGACTACACTGCATCATCAGTGACCAAAAATGCCGTCATTTGAAGTGCATACTTTACTCGAAAGGACTACATTTCAGGCGACCTGATGGAGTTTGAGATGTGATTCCGAAGCCGAGAGAACATGACACTAATGTGCTGCTCCCTTAGTACATGCAGCCCGTGTCCGATGATGGCATTGGCTGACAGTACCACACAAGCACCTGCCAGAAATCAGGACAAAAAAGACTTTCATTTATCTAATAAATGATTAAAAATCAGTGCGATACAACCCTAAGAGATACAGGTTCGGTATCACACGTGTGATACAGCGTTTTTGCGTCGCGATTGGACTGATTCCATTCATTGGCAAGTTAACTAGTATGTTTGCAAGGGTGACTTTACCAATTCTGCTGGGTACTATCATCGCTGACGTTAGCTTCTAGTTTGCGGTTTATTCAAGTTAGTGGGGTGAATACTAGAATGTAAAATGTAAACACTTTTGGCCAGTAAAGTATTGCGTTACATGTACAACTGTTAGACGCTCAAATTTAATCATTTATAGGCAAAAAATTTGCTAGCTAGTGAATTAGTCTTCCCATTGACTTGAACAGATTGCCAAATACTTTTGTAGAAGCCACCGCTGCTTTTCCATTTTCTGCATAATAGGACGCGTATATTGAATGGGATAAATAGAATTTCAAATTTTTGAGCGTGAGATGCGCCAAAGGCTCGGAATGAATGGAAATTACTGCTCTAATTGCATGAATTTGATATCTCTGGCTCACGTAATGAACACAAGACATAATTGCATGCATTTACTGATGAGAGCTAGCTCATTGTTAACTGTTGAAGGTTACAATGATGTACATAAACAAATAAAATGATTGATAGCCAAAGTTATGGTATATGTTTTTGGGTGTTGTTTTTTTTTGTACAGTTGAGCTTATCCGGTAGCCCGAACGAATTTACGCCCGTCACGGATCTCGGGCGAGTGTGAAGACCGAGCCCTGCAATACAACGTTATAAGTATCCTATTACTCCTGCCAGTATATTGTCCATAGAAGGTAAACTTTTGTTTGGGAAAATTGTGTTATATTGTGACCTGACAAGGACTACCTATCATGAACTGACGTTAGCTATAGCTAATGGTGGTCATGAGCTAATATTGGCTATATCACTAGATCACCAGCCCAATCCTGACAGGCTCAAAATTATACCCGCGTAGTCCATCACATTCAAGTAAAAAGTCGATTTTAGCCTGTTCAGCACTGAATTCCATCTTTTCTGATTGTTTAAATCTCCCGTGTTTCCCTCCCATGACGTAGCCGTCGCTAAGTCCGTTTTTTGATGCAAAAGTGAAATTCCTTAGAAAAACGCATTATAGCACCAATGCTGTGAATATTAAATGATTTTTTTCACCAAAATTATGATTCTAACTAATTTTCCTATGCTTTGATTCAGAGGGTACTTTAACTTCCAATATCCACTTTAATGGCGCTAAGTATATATTAAACTATATTTAAGTCAAACACGCGACCACTCTCCAGTTTACTGGTATTCAGAGGAACAAAATCTGTGAGTCACTTCCAGTGGGATTTTCTTTGTTGATGAGAAATGTTGATTTACTGTAACAATGACAAATTCATCAAATGTGAACAGGAAACATTTTTAACCATGATGAGAAAAGTCTGTAGTTCAAGCCATAAAGTGACTATATTGTGTATTATTGTTTTTGTTGCAGCTGTTACTAGATGGATTATGTCACTACAAAAGTTATTTTGTTCACTGCAAAAATCTGTTAATACATGTATCGTTACAATTTTATCATGAAATCTTACAAAGCAAATTGTCCAAGTTCCAGTGAGTCTAAACAACAGCAGGATGATAACAAACTATGTAACTGGTATATTCTTACAGGACAAGCTAATGTCAAGCATATGAAATTCTGTAAAAACTGTAAGTCCAGGGATAAGAGAACCTCAGCATCAAGGTAGAGTTTTGTACAGTGGCCAAAATCGTTGTTTAAACTAATGTCAGACCAGATGTTTACACACTCAGTACATAAGCCATGTAGCCAGGCTGTTGTAATGCATGTTGCATATATGCATATTCAGATACAGTAAGCCTCAGGGAATAAGATTTATTAACTAATGAACTCTAATGAACTCTTCAGCTGTTATTGGCAAAAATATTGGGAGATAAGAAATGGGTTCCAAAATTACTGGCACAATGACTGGGAATACAAAGAAAATACTTTGTAAATAATATCTCCCAAAATTAAACCAGGTATTAAATTCCATTTATTTAAACTTTATCTAAGTGTTAAGGAAATAGATTGAACCATTACATCACTTCCTGTTTCACTGGGGTATACAAATGAGGTAACAACATGGAATATCCCTTTGTCATCCAACACGATAGAGAAAACAAAACGACTGTCAGTTCAGAATAGGCAGATGGTCACAGACCTTCTTAAATCTGGTAATGGCTACAAAAAGATTCACCAACAGTTGAATATGCCAGTGCGCACTGTCAGGGCAATTATTTATTATTATTTACAAACTTAATAGAATTGATGAGATTCCCTGCCTCTGTACTGACATTTTAGATGTTTAAATTCTTGTAATATTCACATTTTTTGTTTTTATTGGTTCATTTCATCGGTCATCAATTAAAATTCATTAATGTCAGCATTACTTTTCATGTCCGCAGAGAAGTGACTCTTGCAAGCCAGAGATTCAGCCACAAAAAATACATAAAAAAATAAATAATACACCTTGGGAAAAATTTGTTTCTTGAACCAATTTAAGGCAATTATCCAAGAGACCTTTTGACAGCTTCCAGTCAGGGGGGTCAGATATGATTTAATTCCAGTGCATCCAAGACAACAAAGCATGATAAGCCACTTCCCAATGATAACTAAAACCTCAGAAAACAAGCTGTGTTCGTGGAACACTGATGCCCCTGGCGGCAGGTTAAAGTAGTGCAGGTTAAAGGCCCCCCCCCGCTACAGACAGACAGATAGACAGAAAGGTGCAAAACAATATGCCCCTGAATCTTCGATTCTGAGGGCATAAGAAAAATACAGGATTTATCCAATAAGCAGTGCATTTGGAAAGCATTCAGACCCCTTCACTTTTTTCCTCATTTGTTGTGCTGCAGCATTAAGTTTAAAATGGTTCAAATTCATTTTTTCCCTCATCAGTCAACACTCACCACCCCATCATCACATAATAAAAACAAATTTAAGAAATCTTTTGCAGGCTTTTTAAAATTTATGAAAAAAGACAAACTGTAATATACACTGACATAAGTTTTCAGACACTTAGCTATGACACGACATTTAGCTCAAGTGCTTTCTGTTTCTCGATCTTTGAGATGTTTCTACACCTTGGTTGGGGTCCACCTGTGGTAAATTTAATTGATTGGACATGATTAGGAAAGATGCACACCTGTTTATATCACATCTCACAGCTGTCATTGCATATCAGGGCAAAAACCAGGAGGTCAAAGGGGCCGCCTGTAGAGCTCAGAGACAGGGTTATATCGAGGCACAGAACCAGGGAAGGCCACAAATAAAATGCCCGCTGCACTGAAGGCTCCCAAGAGTACAGTTGCCTCCACAATTCTTAAATGAAAGAAGGCTGGAAGAGTCAAGACTCTGCCCAGAGCTGTTCGCCTGGCCAAACTAAGCCTTCGGGGGGGAAGGGTCTTGGTAACAGAGGTGACCAAGAACCTGACAGTAACTCTGGCTGAGCTCTACGGATCTTGTGTGAAGATGGGATAAACTTGCAGGACAACAATCTCTACAACACTGCACCAATCAGGGCTTTACAGCAAAGTAGCCAGACGGAAGCTTCTTCTCAGTGAAAGACACACAATAGCCCACTTGTAATATGCAAAAAGCACTTAACAGACTCTCAGACTGTGCAAAACAAGATTCTCTGGTCTGATGAAACCAAGAACTGTTTGACCTCAATTCTAAGCATCACGTTTGGAGGAAACCTGGCCCCACTAATCACCAGCCCAATGCCATCCCAACGGTGAGGCATGGTGGTGGCAGCGTCAATCTATGGCAGTGTCTTTTCTTCAGGAGCAGGGACTGCGGGACCGGTCAGGGTTCAGGGAAAGCTCAGCAGAGTACAGTGCTATGCTTCATGAAAACCTGCCCCAGTGTGCTCAGGGCCTCAGATTGGGCCAAACGTCCACCTTCCAACAGGATAATGACCCTAAGCACACAGCCAAAGCAATGCAGGAGTGGCTTAAGGATAATTCTGTAAATGTCCTAGAGAAACCCAGTCAGAGCTTTGAATTGAACCCAATCTCTGGAGAGATCTAAAAATGGCTGTCCACAGATGGTCCCCATCCAGCTTGACAGACCTTGAAAGGATCTGCAGAAAAGAACGGCTGAAAATCCCCCAAATCCAGGAGTGCAAAGCTTGTTGCATCATACCCAGCAAACTTTAAGTTGCACCTGCTCGTTTCTAAAAGACAGACAGCAACATATGACCACTTTTACCTCTGTCTATAACCAACACAGCTGTAGCACCCAGGCCCGCTTTGTTGTATTATTGTTCCGAACGATTGGGCAAAGACGGTTCTTACCATGTGGGAAGAAAGTGAGTCCAAATGTTCACTGTCTCATTATTCATCTGGAAGCTGCTGAGAATGCAGTCAAATGCAGTGCTATGAGGGGCACGGTAGCCTGATAGAATGCCATCCTCCTGGAACACCTTCAGGAAAGAATAACAAGGCATCCATAACAAAAGTCAGTTTCATTTAGGTGTTTTAGGCAATTTTTTAAAGCAATTTTCATATTTCTACGGTAAATGGCTGCAGTGCAAGTCATACACCATCAAAAATTATTCATCTTAATAAACTGTTCAGCAAGCACATTTGTATGTCAGACTGAAACGTTGCAAACAAAAGTGCCCTTACCTTTTCTCAGTTTAAAGTAGAATGGGTATTTTTGTGGCAAAATTATTTGTAATAAAACATGGTCCTTAAAAACTTACAATTATACAGTAAGTTCATTGAGCTAAAAATAAATTAATATCATTAGTCTCATAGTACAATTGTCTAAGTCATATTCTTGCCAAATGGAGAAATTGGCTGCCTGTTCTTTCGTGTCGGCGAAAAACTGTTTTTTCCCCCCCTTTTTCTCAAAACCTTCGAAATATAAATCAAATCCATTCTCTTCGATGATAAAAAATAAATAAAAATGAATAAAATAAAAAAAACCTTAAAAAATGACAGAGGCAATTATGCTAGGGGCTAACGATATTAATTATCTTCTCTTGCACTGTTTTAGTGCCGGTCAAAGATGATTTATGAATCAATTGATTTACAAACTTTTTTTTTATTTGCATTTCATTAATGCCACAACGTTTTTGGGAAATGGGGTAGCATTACATTAGATTAGCGCAAGTATCTACTAATTGAAGATGCAAATCCACAGTGACGCAGTACCACATCAGCTGCGCTGAGCTGGAGGTAAGGGGAGGCTGCGGAGGGAGTGCGGTTAGCTGTGATGGTACTGCGCTCATCTGTGTTCATCTACAGCAGAGGTAAAAACTCACTCGTGGCACTTGATGGATGTCAAAAAGCTCAGGCACTTTGAAGCTGAGCATATCTGAGGGGAGCCTCAGCTTCTCCCTGCCTCTCTGGTATGCCTGCTTCAGCCGGGCCCGCCCACCCCGGCAGAGCATACACCACACAGGGCATTCAAACTGAGGGGGTTGCGTGCCTTCCCCATCATTCTCCCACCGCATGCACTGCCCCCAGGTCCAGCCTTGGCCCCCACGGCCACCCCTCCACTCAGGAAACACTGCAGGGTACGTCAGGGGGAAAACAAGAACATTACGCGCTGGAGTCAGTCAAATATTAGGTTAATGCAGCTGTGCACGAGAGTTTGCATACCCTAGCTGCATTTGTGAAATGTTGCCATTTATTCTGAAAATATTAATCATCATGCAAAAAAAAAACATATGTTTCATTTTAGGATGGTGATCATGTGAAGTCCCTTATCATCACATAGTTATTTTGCTCCTTTTTAAATCATAATGATAACTGAAATCCCCCAAATGGCCCTTTTCATATGTTTACAATTTCTTGAATGTTTGACCTTGATATATAGACACAAGGTGACACACTCAGGTTTAA
Organism: Gymnothorax reevesii; assembly: GCA_029721435.1. NCBI lineage: Eukaryota > Metazoa > Chordata > Actinopteri > Anguilliformes > Muraenidae > Gymnothorax > Gymnothorax reevesii. Next base: position 134,456,102 of record CM056573.1, on the reverse strand, counting down.
ACAGCTATTAAGGGCTAATGTTCCACCCCTGCTGCTTTTGAAATTGGAACTTTTGTCTGTGTATCGTCATTGAGTTTGTTAGCTGCAAGTGGATGCACTGATCTAGTTAGACACTGAGCCATGAGGAGCGGAAAAGAACTGACCTTCGTAACAAAGTAGTTCAACTTCTTAAAGATGGGAAAGGATATAAAAAGATATCCAAAACACAATAAAGGCCCTTTATATACATAATCATAAAATCTTATTAGAACGTACTAAAATCGACTTGGACAGGTGGTCAAAGCTCCCCATTTCACTGGCTGGCCGGATTAATTCAGTGAAGATGACAATGATGCCAAAGTTTCTTTATTTATTTCAGATGATACCCATTTTCCGCCATAAGTCCTTTTTCGCTCAACTAGATCGTCTTGTTTCTTTATTTATATGAAATAAATCCGCAGCAAGAGTGAAAAAATCTAATTTACAGAGGGCTAAATCAGAGGGAGGTCTGGGCTTACCTAATTTTTTACACTATTATTGGGCTGCTAACATTGGCAAACTCAATTATTGGACCACAGGGTTCGCTGGCAAAGAAAAACCCCTTTGGGTGGACATGGAGTTAAAATCAACTTTACCAGGCTCTCCAGTTTCATTTCTGACAGCACCACTGAGTGCTAAAATCAGTAACCAAAATTTCAATGTTAATTTGGTTGTCAAAAACCAGTTCAGGAGTCATTTTGGCCTTAAAGGTATGAATAGACTTTGCCCTATTATGTTTAATCACCTCTTTAGGCCATCTCTACTAGACTCAGGATTTTCATTGTGGCGTAGAAACGGTCTTGTTTTCTTTAATAATTTGTTAAATGAAGAAGGCTTCCTATCATTTATTTCACTTTGTCAGGTTTACAATCTGCCAAACTCTCACGACTTTAGATATCTTCAGGTGCGCAGTTTTGCTTCCAAGTATTTTTTAGGTTATCCTAACTACCCCCCCAGAAGATATATCATATTTAGTACTCAACATTGACCCATCCAAGAGAGGTTTAATCTCTAAAATATACAACTTGATCCAAAGAGCTTTTTCATAAATGGAAAAAATCAAAAATTGCCTGAGAGGCTGATATTGGGGAACCCATTCTGGATGAAACTTGGGAAAACATTATTTCTAAAATACACACGTCATCCTTCTGTGTTCGTCATGGAGTCATCCAATTTAAAGTGGTGCACCGTCTTCACTATTCCAATGATAAATTGGCAATATCCCAGTGTCGACCCAGCGTGCCCCCGGTGTCAGTACTCGCCAATTTCCTTTGTCACATGTTTTGGTCTAGTCAATGTCTATCCAATTTCTGGATCCTGGTTTTTCTTTCTCTTTCAGCAATAGGGAATGAATAGGGAACTATTAATCCTAACCCTCTGACAGCTATTTTTGGAATAATAGAAGGTATAAAACTCCCCACTTCCTATAAAAATGCTATAGCTTTTGCATCTCTGATTGCCCGTCGTCTCATTTTGCTTAATTGGAAGAGTAAAACCCCTCCTACTTTTACTCAATGGATTCGTGAGGTCATGATGTTCTTGAACTTGGAGAAAATCAGGTATTCTGTACATGGATCTAAAGAGAAATACAACCAGACTTGGTCCCTATTGTAACAGATGTCAAAACTTTAACACTGCTTTGAGATGTTACTCTCCTATTACTTGGTCACTGTGTGTATGAGATTTCAGCTGTGGGAAACTGAGAGACATGGTGTATCATTCATTATCTGGCAATACTGAACAGAGTGTAGAATTCTGAGCATCAGTTCTTTATTTTTATTCTATTTCATTTTTCACCTATTTAAATTTATCATTTTTTTATTCTGTTTTTCTTTTTACTTGTTGTATGAATTATTATTTGTAATATATTATTATTTTCTTTCTTTTACCTGTCTGTTTAAGTTTGGTTCTCCAATTTACATACTCTGGTTATTTGCCTCCTGAAGGGTGAGGGTAGGGGGTGGAGGTAGGGAACATATGTCATGATCCTCATTTTGTCACGTTTTGTATATGCTAAAACAACGATAAATAAAGTTTAAAAAAAAAAAAAAGATATCCAATGACTTGAAAATAACAGTCAATACTGTTCAGTCCAGGATCCCATGTTTAAAAGGTGGAAAATTAGTGGATACTCTGTCTGAACTGCCAAGGGATGTTGGTCATAAAATAAGGTGTGGTCAGGCAAATCTTTGGCAAGATGCCATCTTGAGGCAGCAGAAAGCTACTGTGCAACTGACCAACAAAAACCAGGTCTTAAGTCAATGGCCAGTATTTCACTGTTGTTATAAGGGCACATGATTGAGATAGTAATATGCACCTACATAGGCAGGTGTGCAACATGCATTTTTGGAGATTACAGTGATCAGGTTTCCGTATCTCCAACAATTATAATCCCTCTGTTTTTTTCTGATAACTCTATCACCCAGCAAAACCAGCAGTAATTAAGAAAAAATGGACTAAAACTTTCACTTAGTGTCTGCATACCCTTTTTCCAAAGCTGTGTTCAACTTGTTTGATGACAGCATAAATACACATTGCATTGTTTTGTTTTTCATTTCTGGTGTTGAGTGAAATGCCCATGATTTACGGTGTTCCTCTTCAAACCAGCAATTGGAATAGAAATGTAATCATCTGCAGTAAACGGCAGATACAGGTATTACAATTGGCGCAATTGCTTAACCGACTGGCCATACAGATGTCTGGACTAGACTTGAAACAGGAATCTAGCGCGGAGTCCAACCGTCAGTCATCGAGAGGAATAATTTCCACATCGCCTGCTGCTTTGGAAGACTGAGAAGTTATTTTTCTGAGTAAAGTTTTCAAGATTCAAGCCCATAACCCATGAGGGTGCACCCACATGGCCAGCCAAACTGTCACAGTTGCTTCTGTGGAGCTGCATTGAACTGTATATCCGACTTGGGCTGTATTTCAAAAGGTCCAGTTGTTCCCTTTAAAGTCAACATAATATGGGCCTGCCCACTGCAGCCATATAGAAGGGCATTCCAATCCAAAGTGTGTAAAACCCATCCCTTCAAAAGGACCCTACGTAGCCAGACGGTTGTTTTTGAAGTGAACAGGCGAAAGCTAGCTATATCTACAGATGTTCATCACCTTATGAAAGCTACGGTTAATTAGGGTAATGCCTTAGAAATGAATGGCCAGTGACAGCAGTTCACGGCGATCAGGCTGCCTTTTAATACTTGCATTCACAGAATTCGATGGCCCCGATAAACAAGGCAATCAGAGATAGCGGACCTGGCCCCAGCCACGGGCTGACAGACAGACTGACAGAAACACACACACACACACACACACAAACAAACACACAGACATGATCATTGCTTAACCTGGCGCCAGGTAATGATGTCAAAAGGCATTCGAAACAACTGTTACTTGGGGACCCAATTCCCAGCTGCCCTTCAGAGTATTTTCTACAAAACCAAGTGACTTCACAGGGTGTAGGGATTAACCCAAGGGAATGAAGTGCAGCTTTGATCTTGAGAGAGTTCAGAGGTGCATGTGATCATCACATGAACGTCATGTGGCCAGACTTCTTAGCCAGTCAGACAATTCAGCCGCCATTTCACATTCCACACTATGATATACCCACAAATAAACAAAATTTCTGATCCGTTTGAAGTCAACTGAATCAGCTGAATGCATCTAATAAAAGCACAAAACAAGGTTTTGGTTTAGCACGTGGATTTCAATATTTCATTCACGTGAAAAATGGAAAAATAATGGTCTGTAAACTACGTTCATCTTGTTGTCAAAAGAGAGGAGAATACAGCTCTAAACAGAACCTAAGCTACACAGACCAGTTCATGGACTTGTAAATCTGTTTCTCTGCAGAGAAGCATTCTTTCATTTCACCAATCAAATCAGCCATTACAATAGCATTCTGCCCAGGAGGTAGGAGAAGTGTATGGAGGGTCATTTGTGTCATAATTCAATACAATACACTTTCTTGAAATACAACACACACCTCGAAAATACAATACATGAGTAACAATAAATACAATACAAACATACTTTGTTTTTCAATGTTGGTCAGGATTATTCATGACAAAATTAAATACAATAAACATATATTGAAATACAATATGGTTGCATTTTCTAATTTTGGCACAAATATTCCTGACTCACATTGAAAAAACAAAGCATTTTTGTATTGTATATATTGTTACAGATGTATTGTATTTCAATGAGTGTATTTCATTGTGTGTATTGCATTGAATTATGGCACAAATCACCCTCCATAGAAGTGAAGGGCTTTTAAACTCATGATAATCTCCCATTGCCTTTATTTCATGTTATGCTTAAAATACAGTTATGACTAATTAAGAGACTAAGCAGGACCCCTTTGAGCCATGTGCCTTTCTATGCGCTCAGATCACTGTATCAGACATGAAACTACTAAAAATGGATTTGTGCATGCCCTAAACGCACTTGCACCATGTGCACAAAGATTTTTAAAATATAACCCATAGTCTGCAGAAGAGCTGCTTAAAATTCTCCAATTTACTTGGAACAAGCAGAAGCTAGCCATCTTCAGAAACACATATCAGTGAAACTGATTTTAAGGCAAAGGGAAGTCACACCAAATATTGATTTTTTTAGGGCCCGAGCCGACTGCAAGTCGTCTGCGGAGGGCCCTATTGAAATCACGCTGTTTATTATTATTAGTTTTTATTAATTAATTTTTTTAAATTATTCTTCCGACATTTCAAAGGCCAATTTCGCCCCTTTCCCAATTGTGAAAACACGTCTAACTTTCCCCATTCGTCCGGCCGGATCCGAAATTCAATATTTTTGGGCGGTCGCACAGGTTCGACCCCAAATGCCGAAATAACTCCCCCTACACACGTTTCAAAATTCCCATAGGGAAATTCTTTTACTTTGTCATAGGCAGATGAAATTCGGTAGACATATGTATCATACCCAGACATACAAAAAACTTCATTGAAGCCATGCCCTAAACCTAACAGGAAGTCGGCCATTTTGATTAGAATTTTTAAATTTTAAATCGAACTCCTCCTTGGGTTTTTGACCGATTGACTTCAAATTTGGTACACATCAGAGAGACCAAGCAGATCAAAAGTTGTGCTCTGCATGTCTGTCAGTCAAAGAGCGTGGCTGCTAGTGTGTGACAAATTTTGGCGACACAACAAAACAATTTCAAAAATGCTCTCACGCCCATATACTTAATTTTAGCAGCTTCAAACTTGCTGGACATGATGAAGTCTCTGCCCTGAACGTCCCCATATCACAACATTTCACTTTACTAGTAGTGTCCCCCGGTGGTAACAGGAAGTGCCCAATTTTGAAAACTAACTCCTGCTTGGGATTTTGCCCAATCATCTTCAGATTTGGTAAAGATCATGTAGAGAGCAAGTTGATCAAAAGTTGTGCTCTGCATGTCTGTAGGTCAAAGGGCGTGGTTGCTAGGGCATGACAAAGTTTGGGGACTCGCCAAAAAAATTTCAAAATGCTCACACGCTAACATACTGAACCAAAGAACCTTCAATCTTGCTGGAAATGATGATGGCTCTGCCCTGAACGTCACAAAATAATAACTTCCCACTTTACTATTAGCGCCCTCAGGTGGTAGCAGGAAGTGTCCATTTTTTACTTTGAAAAGTACTGATGACACACAGCTGAAACCATCAATTTCATTCCACTTCTAAAACATGCAGAACAAGTTGGTGAAGCTACATTATGAATGCTCTGAAGCTACACGTGATGGTGTTTGTTTGGCAACGCAGCGAAGATGGATCCCTTGCCATGAAAATACGTTTGTGTTTTTGATGTCTTTACTGAACTCGTATCATCAAAAAAATTGATACACAGGTCAAGGAATGCAAGCTGTTAAATCTGATAGGAGCCTTGTCTATGGGGGGAGCAAAATGTCTCTATAGCGCCCACTTGTGGAAACAGGAAATGCCATATTTTACATTGTCATTGGCCGATTTGCTCGAAACTTTGAATTTGTGCTGACGGTCTGCCCCTGAATGCACTTGCCCACATTTGGTTACCCTCAGTGGATGAACTATCAACCTTTCATAAGTCCTTCCTGCTTTGTCCGATTCACTTAAACTTTATCACAGGTTGTTGCCTGTACTTGACCAGTCCTCTGGTCGTGAGTGCACACCTGCACCCCTGAGGATCTCACCACTACCCCAACGTGCACAAGAGTGCGACGGTCCGTTCAACGCTGCTTGCAGCTTTAATTTTTTATTGTTCTTTTAATAGTACATGGCTCTTCATGACACATTTTTCAATATTAAGAAGCCTTTCATTTTGTGATTTTCAGAAGTCAAAAATCAAAAAATTTTGCACGGTAATGTGCATCATTTTACAACTCACAGGTCTGCTCTCTATAGCCTTTGTTTGAGATTGGCATTCTTGATAAAGTGACCATTGATGGCAAGCAGACAACTTCAGAGCCAAGAACTCTGCATTGTGATGTAACTACCTCCATGTAAGACAGTAAGGCACATCTCATGCTGTAATGGTGACAATGCAAGTGTTACATAACTGCATATAGGGATTTCTTTGTGGCAACTGACAATGAAACCTCTTGTTTGTTGACCATAGTTATTAGCCACATCCTCTAAGCAGAATCACTTCCTTGGAAGCCATTTAATGTACATACATAATTGAACTAAGTTGAGCCAAATTATGCTCAAATAGTTTGAATGCAGAATGAGGAAAAAGTACACTTTGATTATATGCAATTGCCTGTACCACAATTGCACAAAAATTCAAACACAGGAATTTTAACTCAGAAAACAGTCCAAGAAAAACTGATTTATGAACATTTGGGTGTTGGTGTACCCCCTAAGTGAGCAGGAAATGTGATGTATAAATAGCAGTCAAAAACATGCAGGGACAAGCACACCCTTACAAATGAAAATACTCATGCATGCAGACAGGAAGAGGCCTCAGGGCTCACGTGCCTGTAGCACATGAGAAAAGTACACCTTTCCAATCCATTTCAGAATTCAACTGAACGTTTTAAAAGTTCATCAAAATACGTCTGTAAACTATGCAATTCTGCTACATTGCTACAAACCCAATTCTCAGAATAGTTTCTTGTTTCCAAAGCAAAGAATTTCAGCCATTTCTTATGAGCTTCAATAGCCAGTAGAATTGGCAGCTTCAAACTTGCCTGGAATAAAACTAATGCCCTAATTTCTGCAAGGCAAAACTATTAGTGCCAGATGGATTATATAAAGCAAATAACCATGAGTGGTCAAGATTGAATTCAAACAAATTATTCCTACGAACCATTTTTGAGAAACATTACATAACAGACACACAGTTTGAGGGATGGCTAAGTTGATACCACTGCTTGGTATTCAGCTGCTTCCTCTGCAGCAAGTTATGGCATAATTAGCCTGTCTTTATACTATTACCACAGAGTCCTAAGAAACTAGTGGGTGCAGGAATAGGCTCACTATACACAGTCTCTGAAGCTGGAGCAGTTTCTCCTGTTTTCGGAAACAAAGTGAGCCTTGTGCAAGCAGAAGCGACGCAGGCCAAGGGGCGACAGTTACGCACTTCGCCATATGAAAATGAGCAGTGTGACTCCAGCAACGGAGTGCTTGTGCTCCCAATTCACTAAGAAAGCAGATGCAAAAACTGGTCAAGCCAGGGCAGCTAGATGTAAGTCTGCCTTAAGATATAGCAAGCCAGCTCATCAGCAGTGCATATAAGAGAGGCAGAATTCAGACATTACATTGGGTAATTAATTGGCATTTTCTGATCACAGTGTGAACAGTTTTGTTTATCTGAAGCATTTGTAGTCATGGACAGTGGTGATGTTTCAGCGGTGGCATTGGCCATTCTTCAGTTGGTCTCATGTCTCAGGCAAAGACAGCATCTTTGTTTAAGGCATTCTCATTACAGCAGCTCCCACTTTTGTCATTATTATTTCTTGACTAAAGCCATACCGCTTCCTCTTAGTATGCAAATGTGTTGACAGCAGGCTTTACAGGTAAGTAGACATATTTACACCTTGGGCCACTAGATAAACAAATCCCAGCAGTAGGGATGATCAGGGTTAGTTAGCATCAAGATTAGTTGGCACACCTTCTGTCTCCTAGTTCTGATTACCTTTCGCCTTTCATATGAACGAAGTTACAAACACACAAGCACAACCGCAGAGTTTGTGCCAACCAAGCTTATTGCAGAAGACATGGAATTTGTTGGCGATAACATTTTTTCGTAAATGATCTTCTAATAATAATAATATGAAAATCATTTTCCTGAAGAAAATAGAAAATGTGTGGGCTAGCTATAAACTACCTAGGGGCTGACCCAGGGTAATTTAAGTAGTTCCCAGAACTCACTCAAACACCTCACTGATTGGCTGGAAACACTTTCATTGTGTTGGAACTCACTCAAACCTCATTCTGATTGGCTATTCATGTTGCAAATTACTCATAGAAACTACTCACTTCAAAACCTGGATCCACCCCTGCTACCAGACTGTAAATTCAGCAGTACAGGACGCATAGATTATTCAGGCACTGACAGTAGTGCAGATTATAAACTGGAGTTCATTGACATGGTCAAAAACCCAGAGTTAGGAAACTGGGTGGGCAGGATGCAGTGCAAAAATCAGGGTCTGGAATCGTTGTCAGTTGGGAAGGGTTTGGAAAAGGGGCGGGTAAAATGCAGCAGAGAATTAGGTTCTGTAATCACAGTCAGTGGCAGATGCAGGGTCAGATCAGTGAGCTCAGAGACATTATGGAATTCAGACTGCCTCATAAACGGTCATTAACAGAGAATATACACAGCAGACTTGAACAGTAGAGAAGTAAATGAAACATTTGCACACTGACTGAAGAAAACAAAGGAGCGCATATAAGCACAGAGACCTGAACTGACACAAAACAGGTGGGGAGAGACACAGGAAATTCTACAGAGACAGGGGGAGAAATGAGACAACAGAGGGATATGCAAACAGAATATCAAGAAACGATTAAGGAACATGGGGAAAGAAATGTACACAGGGACAGGAACACAAATCCATAACTAAAGCCTTTTATCACCCTTATTTGACACCATTGTTAAACGGTTATTTTTCGCCATCAAAACAAGTTGGTTAGGTTCAGGCATTTAAACAACTTGGTTATGTTTAGGGTTGGGCTAAGAATTAACCCTAAAATGCCCAGACACAGACATCATTATAGGAAAAATATGACCCAGTAATATTTTTGAAGTATTGAAGGGGAGTATTCAGATCCACTGTTCATCATTAGGTTTTGTGACAGCAAAATATAAATTGCTGAACAGAACTTCTTCTAATTCCAGGAGTATCATATCTGATACAGACAAAAATCAGCACCCCTCCAGAACTCAACACTTGGAATTTCAAATTATTTAATTTGCTCTCTACTATCTATATATATACCTGTATAAATATATCATTTATTTCGTGCTCAATGCAGTGTACAATATTAAAAACTATTAAAAGAGGTAAAAAAAAAAATGTAAAACCAGACACTTATAATGGTGTCAACATGATAACACATAATTGTATGATATTCAAACTACGACGTACAAGTATTCTGTATTAATTCACTTATTTCAAATGCTGACAGAGCTACATCCAACACACTATCTCTTGCTAAACAGAGTTCTTTAACAACATTATCAATGTTAACACACTGAGCATCACAAATTTCTGTTTTACATAATGTCTGTTTACTAATATACTGTAAATCAGTAGACACCATAAGGTTCAACCTTGAGCAGAGAAACCCGACATTATTGCCAACATTAGCTTGAGATGTATTGGAAAGTAGAACACAAAGACGAATATATGGGTTTACACTGTCACATAAGGCTTTGTAAAAACCTAAAAATCTACAATATATATCCATATTAATGCCATACCCACCACACAAATGTTTCACAATACTACAATGTGTGCATGAGGGTACATTCCACACTTTGCGGACACATTGCCGCCACGTTACAGAACTTATCCAAGACATTGGAGTTAATACGCCACAAAGGGCAACCATAATAGCTGGAACAGTATGAACTAAATAATTCTGCGCGGACATTGGAGCTACAAAAAGAAAAGTTTGACATGAGAGAGTTTGTTCTCCAAACTAAATCATTACATGCCCCATCAACAGCAGACTTGTCACATTATCTACCAATATGATGACCTAAATGTTCAGATTCTATCTTGACCTCAAGTTGTTGCCCATTCAAATTGAGGGGTTTGATATGTTTAAACATGTTACAGTAATCAAAAATAACCAGATGACTTTTCTGACTATCTAAATAATAATATTCCTCACCAAAAGCTTCACACACATGTAAGGCTTTTATGGAACTCCTACTAGGAGCTAATAAACAGACATCATCTGCATAACTAAGTGCAGCATATGATAGATTACCTATATGACAACCATATCCACATTCGGTGAGCCGCTGTAAGAGCTCATCAAAGTAAATACAAAACAAAAGTGGGAGATAATATTGCTCCCTGTTTTACACCATTTGTGGAAATAAATATATCACTAAACTTACCATTCCAGCTTACCCGTAGACACTGCTTAGTATACATATCAGAGAGGAAGTGTACAATAGTTGTACATAGACCACGCTAAATAGTTTAATATAATGCACGCGATCAAACGCCTTTGAGGCGTCCAAAAGTGCTACTAACACAGGGGTACTTCTACTAGGATAATATTCTACCACCTCATTAAGAACAAATGTACATTGTAGAATGTTTTGATTTGAAACCAACCTGTTTGGTGCTAGACATCAAAATATCTTGATACTTCTCCAAGATGATATTGTCAATAACCTTAAAAATAATACTACTCAGAGCAATAGCTCTATAATTATTATTACCATCATTAAGGGATTTCTTTTTATTTTTAGGAATAGGTACAAGAGTAGATATAAGAGTATTGCTAGGACAGACACCATGTTTAATCATGGCATCAAATAACAGACTAAGATAAATATGTAGCTCAGGCCCTGCATTTATCAGAATATCAGATGTTACATCTTCAACACCATCTGCCTTGTATAGCTATCCCTTAACATGTATAACAATAGGTTTTTGTGTAATATTTACCTTGGAATGCCCGAATTTCACTGCCAAAGTCCAAGGAAATTCATGAATTTCCATTCACATGGGAGCTACTATCTTGAATGAGTGACTAGGGGAGAGACTACTCCTGCAATCTCACTTCTTCCTTCCAGGTGGCAGCACTGTGTATCAGATATGATACAGTGAGCAGTTGTGGTTGTGTGTGCATCTTACCAGGTGGACCTAGTCCTTCAAATTTGGTGTATCATATATGATACAGGGGGCACTATAGGGTTAAGTTAACTGTCAGATTTAGACAATGAAACTACTTAGTTATGTGTTTAGGGTTGGGGTCAGGATAACAGGTGAGATTACTTTTAGGCATCAAAATTACTTGGTTAGATTTAGGTACCAAATTTGTAAGCTAGGGTTGGTACTAGGAGTAAAATTAAAGTTTGTGAGACAGTTAAGGTCAGGGATAGAAAGGACTTGCACATTATTGATAGCTAACGCGGTAGCATACCGTTCAGTGCAACCATCTCATAAGCAGACAAGCCCTAGATACAGCTTCTTCTTATGTCTACCAATACTGTTAAATACTGACCTTACTTTGGCCATCAAAACTGATGTGAAACGTGTCCTTTCGCATATCTATAATGACAGTCAGGACATCTGCCCAAACATTGCTTTAAACTGCCGAGGGTTTGAGATCAGCCTTGATTTTCAGGTATGAACAATATATTTGAGCGCTCACATGAGTGTAAGGTATGGTAAAAGCTGTGACTGGGTTATTTTTACCATTTACTGTCATACATATCTGCACATGTTTGATCAGTTGTGCTAAGTTCAATGACTATGCAATGCCGACATAACACACTACTTTGGTCACAAGCTAATTAGCAGTATTCTTTATCAGATATTTCAAAAGTAGGATCAAAAATCTGAATAACTGATGTTGAAAGTTGAGCAGAGTTTCTGGTGGAAACTGAGTAAGTAGATACCACTCCTATTTTTGGGAGAAAAGGAGAAACAAGAAGAGTAAAACAATGGAAATTTCTACAGTAGGCTGGCCCACAGCTTGCACACTTATAAAAGAGTTACTTTTCATTACAGTGCTTTGGAGAATCCTGAGTTTCCTGGATCTTGCGCTGGTTTGGTGTGATAGGCACTTTGGTGGAGTCATACATTTACCAACCATACTGTCCAACATGCAATGGCAAGGGGTGAGTTCCCCATGAACAGCTATTTCAAGATGGGTACTCAGACACAGCTTATCAGAGAGGGGATGAGGTTGTGATCCAAACATTTCGGCTAATTGTAGCACAGTCTCTGTACCCTTCATGGCACCAGCATCAGTCGAGAAAGCACAGAAACTAAACGGCAGGTTCAAAACAAGGGCCAGTGCCAGTTTTAAGGAAATCTCAACAGCCCAGAGGACATTCTGGTCACCTGTGTGTAATTTTATGGCAGTGCATTACTGAGAAAGAGTTGAGCCTAAATTCAATTTTGCATGGTTTCGGGAGGCAAAGGTGCCTGGCCATGTAGTTTTTCACATGCTATTCTGCAGCAGAAGAAGAAAATGAGCGCTGCTGTCCACATGCTGGGTAGGACTAGTCTGCACTCAGATAATGTCCTTTCAGATTCTGAACAGAAAGGTACTGGGAGTGAAGGACATTTCTGAACAACTCAAGCAATAAGAGAGAAAAAAATTTGACTGTGCGCAGCCCATACTTAGTGCATTCCGCCATGGAATTGGCGCCAGGCTCCAGCTTCCACTCATGGCAAAATGCATAGTAAACACCCCTATTCAGAAATAATCTAAAAAACAAGGTTGCTTCAGGGCACTTTTTCTAATAAGGATATACTTGTACGTGAAAGCTTTCAGGATATCAGGATGTCAGCAGCCATACCACTATTTGATCTGCTCCAGCTGGATGGTTGAAGCTAAGCAGGTGTGGGCTTGGTTAGTACTTGGATTGGAGACCACCTAGTAACGCCAAGTTGCTGCTGGAAGAGGTGTTGGTGGGCCAGTAGGTTGCGATCTTCCCACTGGTGGAATAATCCCTAATGCCCCAGTGCAGTAATGGGGATGCTGTACTGAAAGAGACGCCGTCTTTCGGATGAGGTGTTAAACTGAGGTCCGACTAAAGGAGGTCCTGTTAAGCCAAGGTCATTAAAGATCCTATGACACTCTGTGACAAGAGCAGGGAGTTCCCGAGTGTCATGGGTAAATTCCCAACCTGGCTCTTTCAACCTGCCACCTAAATCAACTCCTGTTCTAATTGACAGCAATCTGTCCTCTCCCTCTCAAACCCCAGGGCTCCCATGAAAAAGAGATTTCAATCTCAATGGGACTTCCCTGGTTAAATAAAGGTTAAATAATATAAAATAACCAATATGATCAAAATCAGGTGAACTGATTATTAACCCTCTCCAGGCTAATGTTGCAAATTTGCAACAATAAATCAATTGATGACTGATAATAAAATATAAAGACCACATGGGAAATGGTTTGATAAAGTTACCCTTCCAGCTCAGTATTGCAAAAATACTACGTTAGTTCTACCTGCAGCCACTAGTGTATAAGAACATTTCTCCATGAATGAAAGATTTTTCATACACTCATCAAAAATATAAACGCAACACTTTTGTTTTTGCTCCCATTTGTCATGAGATGGACTCAAAGAACTAAAATTCATTCCAGATACACAATATTACCATTTCTCTCAAACGTTGTTCACAAATCTGTCTAAATGTGTGATAGTGAGCACTTTTGCTTTGCTGAGACAATCCATCCCACCTCACAGGTGTGCCACATCAAGATGCTCATCAGACACCATGATTAGTGCACAGGTGTACCTCTTTGAGTCCATCACATGACAAATGGGAGCAAAAACAAAAGTGTTGCGTTTATATTTTTGTTGAGTGTATCTCAAAATAATAAACTGGGCTGGAGAGGGTTAAAAACCTCAAATATTCATCTATAAATATTAGTATAACTATGATTTTAGAGAGAATTAAAAAAACAAATGTCTGCACAGTCTGCAAGGTTTTCACAGCCAACAGCGCAATGGGAACCAACCATTTTGAAAAATAAATTAAACGCATCCTATTTGGTGAAAGCACTAATGCTTTGTTTTGCCATGACCAGATGTTAAAGCCAACTTACCATGAAAGAAGGGGCCTTGGACAGTCTAGTTTTTCTCCATGTCATTGAACTCAAGTGATAAAATCAAAAACCCAAGCTTCTTTGAAATTCTCTCTAGTGCTTGTGCTTTTGCCACACTAAAACATCAATATGTATTGATTGCACACTAATAACATGTAATTGGCTTTCCAATAGACAGTACAGGTAAATTTGGCAGGACATTTTATTCACTTCTTTTTGATGTATATCCGAATGAAAACCAAAATTTATGTGGGGTGGGGATAATTTGAGTATAATGTCCAGAGTTAGAAGTAGGCGTAGCCTAGCTTACTATTTTTGGTTGGCAAAGGCTAAAATGGTAGGACAGCCCCAAGAATCCACCCAAATTTAGAGGTCAGAGTTCAACAGACATGAATTCTAACCTTCACATATGCATGCAGGCGATACAATATGTACAATATTTTTTTTGTTGACGCATACGACCATTTTTTGTCGTCTGCATGGTTTTTTCATTGATGTGTATGGGAAATGCAACAAATTTCTATATGGGTTTAATGCTGATGTGACTGCACACATACCCCTATAAGGATATTGTTGAACAGAAGATTAAAAGTGACCTAGTGGACAGGCCAATCGTCCGAATAAATGGAGTTTTGTCATAATGCGCACACTGACAGTGGTCCACATCAGGAATTTAGATGGACCATAATCCTATATCACGTACGGTACAGTACTTGAAGGTGTTAAGAGAACCGTAAACAAAGTATGACATAACCTGAAAGCCATTTTCCATGGTTTTCATTCTTCCCTAAGGCACTCATTAGTAGGTGGAGAATGATGCAAGCAGATAGCTGTACTAGTTTTGAGATGAGTATAAAACTTACAAGGTGGCCTAATATGATGCATCAAGATTTGTTTGACATCATGTGGATGGCTGGGCCAATGTGTATTGTCTACCCAGGGAAGAGATGGCACCAGGATGCACTATAAGTAGAAGGTAAGCCAGCAGAGGCAGTGTGATGCAGTCAGCAATGTTCTGCTGGGAAACCTCGGATGACCAGCTTTCAATCATTTAGCTACTTGATTAGCAAGTTAACTTTCGTATTTGCTTTTAGCACATCCTGCCATGCAGGCCATCTAACTTACCCTTTGTTGTAATTTAAACAATTATAAAGAACACAAAGATGAGCAACAAGCAACCCAAAAATGAATATTTGATTGAAATACAATTTTGCACTGACTTTTATTTCTCACCTTACCTTAAGGAGGATATCTGGCCACACCAGATTGTTTTCAAAGTTCTCCTAATGTTAATATTGCACAAGTAGAAAAATCGTTCATACACTCTCACATGTTTTTCATAGCATATCCATCTCTATGCCTCCATTGTTGTTCTTGAGTGTTTACTATTTTTGGGCTCTCTAAGGCACATCTCCAGAGAGAAAGGTTAATCTCAAATGTGTCTGTTTTGTGTCACAAAGTTTTGTGTCTGTCCTGATCCTTGAACCCTGACCTTGCATTTCACAATGATCGCATTAGGGAGTTAACATTTTACCATTTCGTGACTAATCGTTGTAGCTCTAGTCACTCCACTAAACTTTAATTCATTTCAATTGCACAAACGTGACATTAATCATCTCATCTAATAGATAAAATGGTTAATTGAGTGTGCTAAAGGAACAACCAGTTGAAAAGCAAACAAAGAGTTTGTATATTATAAAAATGAACACCAGATATCATGAAGGATCAAAACTACTCACAGAGATATCTACCTTTTTGAAAAAATACATCCCATGTCATCAGCTCCTTACAGACAGAAAATTAATTAATGGTTAAAAACACGTCAATGGCACTACCTTGGTCTTCACTGTGGCTTTCGGAGAAGTTTGCATCAAGCCTTGTAACAACAACAATTGACAATGAAGTTTAATTTACATTTTTCACCCTCGACTGTACGCATTACGCTAACCTGGAAATAAATACATGCTGTAAATCCATTAGTATTCATAATTTACACCACAAGTCAAAAATATTTGCACACCGACAACTTTCAAGCAGTCAGACAGAACAATGAGATTTAAAAACTTCATTTTACATGAAAACCATGTAAGTCTCAGCTTGGTCAAAATGGCTGCCTTTTGTTATAATAACCACTAAGCAGTTCCAAGGCATTTTTTCTTAAAGGCAGTCACATGGTGATCAAGGTTTACACTTAACTCTGCTCAGGAAGGATACCCTGCACTTGTGGTTTGCATCTTGATTTTTCTGTCCAGGTTGGGCCAATCTAGCCTCCACTGCAGATGTCTCATGTTCATCCCTTCTCTCACATATGAAATTCTGCGCACTTGAGCCAGGTTTTGAGTTAAATGACGTGATGTCATTGTTCGAAAAAAGAAAATCAGAATGCTTGTTAAATGGTACCTAGTCCTTTTGGGTTTCCCCAGTCAAGTGTTAATAAACAAAAACGGCGGGTACAGAAACTCCTAAAAATCTCGTTAATGACATTCGACTTGTATTTATAATAAGAATCGGATCATAGAAAGAAAAATATGTGAACATGGAAAAAGCCAACTCGATACTCCATCAATAGTAAGTTGCGTTTCTTCTGCATATATACTGCTGTGTAATCCTCAAGCAAACTGTTTGTGTGCTGTGCGGGATGCTACTGTTTATTAGAAATGTTCTCAAGAAAAAAGCCAACTGGATGAGAACATAAAGGAAATCAGGTGACTATCATGATAGCTGCTGGCCCCGTGTCGTCTAACTACCGAAGCGCCGACTGAAGTGCGCTTTGCTGTAGCTGAAGAACTTGTGTTTGAGAAAATAATGCTGAATGTTATAAACAGTGAACATGTTCGTGTTGGTTAGCCTCCTCTGCATCCGTCTTATGTGTGTTCACTTACCTCCCTTAACATTATGTGCTGAATGCCAATAGCTCCAGAATTTTCAGAGCTCTCCCTGATTGGTTGAACACAACAAAACCTAGCTTGAATGCGCAGACCTAGATGTGTGCGACAAGCGAACCACATAAGACGTCTGCAACGGAGGCTGGGGCCACTCTAAACTGAGCTTTATCGTTTGCATGAAAATGGCAATTAGTAGGCCTAGTTTACCCATTTATTTTGCCAAATACATTTTTTCGCTAACTCCAAAATTTAGGTAACTATCTAAAATGTTCTTATTTTTCTCAGTTCTTATTTAGGCCTTAATCTTGCATTACACCATTAGAAATTATTTAAGTGACTTGCAACTGCTTATATTTCACCAAAATGTAGAACTTATAACGTGAGTAAAGTGTCCAAATATACACATTTTTTTCCCCCCAGGCTTTGCTGGAGAGAACGAGAATCAATAGCCCAGCAACGTGGGAGTCAGAGAGGCATTGCGCAAGGAGGCTTGGAATGACAGGAAACCGAGGGGCCATCCTAGCTCTCGGCGGCCAAAACGATTGAAGGTTCCCAGTCAACGTATTTACCGAAGGAACCCAGAGGATTCAGACAATGTCTGCCTCTGTGCTCACGTGGACTGCTGCAACAATAACAAGGGCGATGTGTTAAGTTCACGGGTGCTGTCCGACCTGAGCGCAAGCATTGCCAATCGACAACGCAAATATTAAAGTAACCTAATAATTACTGTCCCACATGCACAACGTATTTTGTAAAGCATTACTTTTCCGATTAAGCGGCTAGTTGAGAATCAAGCCAAAGTGATGAACACGCATGTTTTCAAGACTGCTGTTCGTTTCAAAAAGATTAGTTAGGTGAAGCACAACCATCTGACAGTCAACACGTAAAAGAAGGCAGTGGAACTAGGTTTAAATCATGGACTATTAAAAGAAAAAACATAAAACGGAGCAACCTAAAGTTTCTAGAGCACCTAGCGACTAATGAACGCTTTCCAGTGAACAAAAGATTAGGGGATACAATATTTCATGTTTGTCAGGGTCAACGTTAAATTTAGAATCCAATCCCATATCCCGATGCAGAACCATGACCCCATCGGTTAAGCAATTTAATGTAAAGCCTTACCCATCCGGCTCTGAAATTTCAGCAAGATTATGGATTTAAGAGAGCCCCAAGAATAGAAACAGGTGAAATAGGTAGCGTTCGCAGAGCTGTTGCGTTCTGGAATTGTATCAATTCCTGGCTGACTTCACGCTCTCCTGAACGCACCATAAATCAAGGAAAACTGGTTTTCCTTGATGACAATTTGCATGATTCCCACACGGTTTCGTCACCCATACCATTTCCATGGGCTTGAACGTGTTCGTTGACAGGATATCAGTGAAACGCACAAACATATTAAAAAAGATCCAATATTCAATTTTCGCTATTTTAATTCCCCTAGTAAACACGAAATAGCCAACAGTCAGAAAAGTAAGCAAACGAAGCACTAATGCACCCTACTTATTCCTGTGGGAGTAAATACATGCAGCTTATAATTTTTTTTTTTTAAATTAGCTATATCTAAAAAGTATTTTCCACTGTTAGTGGGAGTGGTCAAAGCGCGTTGACTCAAAACTTGCTTTGAAAAAGAAATGAGAGTCTCAAATGAGGACAGTTACTTTAGTAGAACGCAGAAGTGCAAAATTGAATCCAAAACACTCTGCAGACGGAATTTAAGCATGCATTCAATTAATGTGCATCCACATTACATGCAAGCCGAGCATATCGTCGCTAAAATTATCATAAGCAAAGACAAACCTTTTAGCTTTATTTTGTCCTCGAGAAGATATCCACATATCTTCACGGACTGGGAATGATCGAGATCTCTGGTTCGGGGACTTCTAGAGCAGCTAGGGTTCCATCACAGCATTGAATGTAGCTATTGTTGTTTATAATATAGCGTCCTGCTGACTGGCATTGCATTCCTCTGCAAGAAAATTGAAAACAATATAGTCTCTTCGTCAAGACCCACCCTCCGAAACGTTTAGCCATTTTCATTGGATAGAAACAGAAAGAAACGTTGTATTTGGTATCAGGAGACAGTCACGAACAAAAAAATAATAAACCCATGAGTTTTGTTTCTTTGCTTGCGATGTCGAACTCCTTGTTGGAAGCTAGCGAATCAAAGCCTACTTTTAAAAAGTAGAACGCGCTATATGCCATTCATCAATTCCAAACCGTCTTGCATTAGCTACTTGCACAGAATTTTGGGCTGCAATTTAACATCACATTTTGCGCCTTTTCTCGCGGTTGTACATTAACGTTAGTAAATCGCAATCATTCCGACAAGTTTGAGGAAGAACTATTATTTAATATTTAGTGAGCGATTGTACGTGAATTTGGTTCCTCAACAGCAACAAATTTATATGAAAACAAGGCGGAATTCATCAGTAGCCTGAACGTCTCCAAGCAACAGTTTGTATTCCATATTCCCCGGACTATATGCTAATCTATGGGGCGCCGTTTGTAAAATGGGGTGTGCTGTTGTATACCGTACAGTTTTAGCACATTTAGCGGCAAAAATCTGGATAAAACATTGCTGCCATTTTAAACCGTCTCTTTTTCACTCATTTACGCAGTGTAAATTGGTGTGGAAAGGTGATATAGTCTTTTGAAGTATAACTTTTTGTAGAAGGAAAGAGAGGACACTATACTAAATCTAAAAGTTAAATATAAATCAAATTGCTAAGAATAAATTCAAATTATGTACATATATAATGAAATATTTATTTAATTATATATATATATATATATATATATATATATATATAATTTAAGGTTTAGATTTAACCTATTCGCCAGTAGATGGCACTGTCAGCTTAGCAATGCTGTTTTGTGGGTCGTTCATTACGTAAGCGTGAAGAAGCTCGAGCGAGTAGTCAACAGCGCGCTGGTGAGAAATGGCGACGGGCATAAGCAAAGATTTGGCAACAGCCATACGGATGGCTGTTTCTTTAGGTGTACTGGCAGCGATCATTTTTTACGTACCGTAAATGGTCCCCGCCCACTTCACTTTCGTCCCATAATTGCTTCAGTTTGCGTCTTGATTACGCCGACAAAATAAGGCTACAGTTTGTATACTGTCTTACTCGCTAGCGAGCTGGTTGGCTATCTCGCTAGCAAAATAAAGTGATGTCGACCTGTATAATGTCATAGCTAGCGCGACAATGCATTTGGCTACATAGCCAACTAAAAAGGCTACAGTTCACTTTCAATGACGGAAGTATTCTCAGGAATAATTACGCCGACAAAATAAGGCTACAGTTTGCCTGCACTGTCACACTCGCTAGCGAGCTAGTTGGCTACCTGGCTAAAGTGATACCGAACTGTATATAATGATAATAACCGGTTACAGCCTTTTTGTGTTTGACAAGTGCTTATGGTGTCCTTTTCGCAGGCTGCAGTTTTTTTCTGAACCATTAAGGGGTGATCTGGGGTTAAATGAAAAAATGACACCAGGAAACAACTCAGAATTCATCTAAAGAGGTTTGTAATAACCAACAAAAAAAGATACAAGTTGGCATTTTTCTGTCATGTGGTTGCTATGGTAACAGAGCAAACTCATTAAATATGCTGAAAACTTCTGGCACTAATTCTTCTTTAACTCTATGATAGAATTCAGTTTTTCTTTCAGCACGCGCATGGCGCAGATCTCGGCCACCGCAGCCATTCATTGTCTATGTGATCGCTGGGCGCGAGGGCGCACCATTCTGCGCCGAGGAGGGCGCAGCGAGAGGCTGGCGCTGCCGCTGCATGGGGCGCTGCGCCCAAGTTCAAAATATTGAATTGGAGAGAATATTGCAATTGGAAGAAAGCTGGCGGATTTTGTTAGAAAGGCAGGGCAAAAATGGAGGAGAGCATCATTGTGGCGGTCTCTCTGCATGCAGAGCTGTGGGACACAAGACTCAGCGTCTACCGGGATCTCGTTAAAAAAAGCCCAGGCATGGAGAGAGATATCCCACAATTTGGGAATACCAGGTGTGGTTAAAAACCGGCAGAGATATCGTTAGCCTCATAGCATAATTGGCTCCTAGGGCCGTCCGCACCGAGAGAGATAACTCACACAACTCACCTCACTTCTTATGTAAATGCTGATTTAGCTACTTTGATTAATTCACATTGGCTGTACTTTCTCTTCAGCGAACCCATTTTTGCTTCGTTGGAAAATTGACGTTGGCCTAGCTTCATGGCTACTATTCAGCGAATACATCTGACGAGTTAACGTAACACAAGGTATCCTTCTGGACTTAGATTAACGTTATGAAATGAGTTTCTCTGCGATGTTATCTGCCATGTTGAAGTGAAGCCCTATAAAATCCGACGGATTTGATGGGCGGTCAATTTTTCCATTGTTCGTAAAATTGCTCTGAAAGTGATCACAGCGATATCGTTTGCCATTATCGTTGCCGTTATTGTTGTGGTGTGGATTTCGCCATCTACATGAGTTGGAACGATTTTTAAAACTATATCTTTATTGTTATCGTTGTAGTTATCTTTCTTGATCGGTCGCATAGCACAGCGCCACATGCGTGCACAACGCGCATGCGTGCGCCCTACTCGGTTCCATCTCTGCGCCGTCCAAACCGCGTGCGATGTGAAATTGTCTGCGCCGTACCCAGCGCAGAGCGCCGTCCAAACCGCGTGCTATGTGAAAACGGCTTAATAGGGAGGCAAAATTTCCTTGTCATTGCATTTCTAATGAAGTAAAGTACCTGCAGCCCAATTTTAATTGATTTTCAATGATAAATAAAAAAGTTATGGCTGCCACAAACATGAGAAATGTGGAAAATGTAATACCTTAGGAAATCAATGGAAAATGCATTAGACCGCATTTAAAAGTTGAGTTCAGTTTTTAATTCTTTTAGCAATTAGTGATTATTAAAGGTGGGTTATTGTAGAACATTTTCATTCAAAAAATTTTTTTTAAAAAAATAATCAAATTTTGCCCATTTAACTCCAGATCACCCCTTAACACTTAACAATTTCTAGGACCAAAAGGGAAAAAACATCCCCTCAAAAGAAAACACTTCCATAGTTCACATTGCTCCTGATATTTAATGTGAATAAAGCTGAGCACTACAGATTTTCATTATTGAAGGGATGATAATGATTCCCAGTGACAGTTACTGTGAATGCCCTCCTGAAATGAGGAAAGTTGGGATGTTAAATACATTGGCATGCAAGCAATAACATTATAGATTTCGATGTTACTTCATCTTGATAACTAGACAGACAAATTGCTCGCTCGCAAGTATTCCATTGTAAGCGAACTGAAGCCTTTTTAGCTCGCTAGCCAGTTGGCTAAGTAGCTAAATACATTGGCGCGCTAGCTATAACATTTTACAGTTCGACATCACTTTAGTTTGCTAGCTAGAAAGCCAACCGGCTCGCTAGCAAGTAAGACAGTAACCAAACTGTAGCCTTATTTTTTCAGCGTGATCAAGATGCAAAATGACGCGATTATGGGATGAAAGTGAAGTGGGGGGGACCATTAACGATATGGAAAAAGATATCGCTGTCCGCACACCTAAGGAAACAGCCATCTGTATGGCTGTTGGCAAATCTTGGCTTATACCCATCGCCATTTCTCACTTGCGCGCTGCTGACTACTGTAATGTGAATACAAGCCACTAGATGACAGTATTGACCTTTCTTTTGTTAAGCCCAGACTGGAGCTAGGTTTGAACATGTCCTGGGCATGTCTGTAACGGAAAGTCCCAGAGAATTAAAAAAAAGACTAAAAGGTGAGAGGGGTCTGCAAAAGAGTATATAAAGGGGGAAATTGAGAGAGTAAAGTAGTAGGAGAAATTGCAAGCAGAAGGATACATTTGACCAGACCTGTCTTTTTTTTTTCATGACCTGTTAAGCTTTTTGTGGATTTTTGCCTGTGTTGGAGTATTTTCCTCACCCAGGACATCACCAAACAACCCCACCAAAGGGACTGTAAATATTTTTGTTCTTGTATTTATCAATCCTCGTCAGTGGAGTAGATTAGTTCAGTGTTTGTTTAATTAAACCTGTTTAAGTTTTAAAATTTTGTCTGTCATCCCTTGCTGTCATATATGTTATAACAAATTGGGGCCATAACACTACTTGCTCGAGCTGTCTTCACGCTTAAGTCATGTACGACCCACAAAACAGCAATGCTAAGCTGACAGTGCCATCTATTGGCGAACAGGTTAAATCTAAATCTTAAATCTAAATCCTTAATCTTCTATCTATAATATATTTGAGGTCGATGTCTGTCTGTCTGTGTGTATGTACACATTTTTCTCCTACATTTCTCAACCAATTATCACCAAATTTTGTGTGAATATCCACTTGGACACCAGGAAGGACTTGACATCGCCCGATTTTTGAAAAACGGTCATGCAGGCAAAAAAAAAATGGCAATTTCGCTCCTGGTAGCGGGTAGCAGCTAGTTATATATATAATAAATATATTTATATTTAGCAATTTGATTTATATTCAACGTTTAGATTTAGTATTTAATGTCCACTTTTTCCTTCTACAAAAAGTTATACCACAAAAAAAGAGGTCATCTTTTCCACATCAATTTACACATATTTGTGCATAAATGTGTGAAAAAGAAACGGTTTAAAATGTCAATAATCTGTCATCCCAGTTTTTGACGCTAAATGTGCAAAAACTGTACATTATAAAACAGCACGCCCTATTTTACGAACGGCGCCCCATAATAATCTGCGCTACAGAGATCATGAATAGCGACCTGCTCCCACATACTCCATGTTCATTAATATACACAGTATGTTATTATTAGGTGAATATCACTGTTACGACCCCTGTCGTGCATTTGTGAATCTGTGCTTGATATCTGATATCTTTTTTTTTTGGTTCGCCTAAGATCTGATACTTCCGTTTCCGGTTTACCCCTTGAAAAAGGCGCGGTCTAGTGTCAACCGCGGAGACTAGCTCTTCCGATCTATTAATAGCGTTAACGATCTGTGAGACTTTTTTTTCTGCCTTATTTGACTCGGATTGCCTCTGGATTTACGATTCTTGCCGTTCCCTTTAATTGGTTTGTTTGAATTGTGGTGGCTGACCCTTGGCTTGTCCCATTTGACTAGAATTCTAGCCCTTGCGTTTTGGTTTGGTTGCTTGGTGAATTCCCGGTGTTTGACCTCGGCTTCTGTATCTGACTACCCCTCTCGTCTTGCCCTTTCCGGTACGCTGTTAGGTCTACTCTGGTTAGTCAGCGTGCTCCCAGCTGGATCTCCCAGTCCTTCCATCGGGGCACTTCTTTGTTATTTTGCTTTGTTATTTTTCCTTTATTATTTTTAAAGGTGATTCCGGGCGGAAACTTGTTTCCATAGGGGGTACACTATTCGTTCCCTCAGTCTTTATTTGCGGACTGAGAGTTCGGGAGCTCAGTGTTTAAAAGCCGCCCCGAGCCCGGCGAACCTTCGAAGATTAGCCGTAGGAATAGTTTAGCTTTGGTTAGGCAGATAGGGACCAGAGTAACTGAGCAGCGTGCTATTCGTGCCTTTTGGATCAAACCCGTGCAAATTTCCTGAAAGTGGGACTCCGGTGTGCAATCTTTGCTGCTCCCCGGAGGCAATGACGAAAACTACGCAATTAGTGCAGGACTATAGGAGCCAAATATGTGATTGCCTTCATTTCTGTCATTGTCCACTATGTGTCGCTGTGTTGTTCACTGTGTGTAAGCTCAGGCTTATAATGAGGGGTAACACAGGTGTTGGTAGGTGTGTTGACCTCGGAAAGGCAACAGGTTTTTGACCGCATGCAGCGGAGTGTGTAAGGGAGTGGTGAGTAATGACTTGAATCGCATGGAATGTATGCATTTGTTCGATTAAAGACGAAAATTAGCTACAGCCATTGGACTCATGTTATTCTCACGATAACCCGAAGTAGCACAGCCGCTCGGCGCGTCAGACCGAAGCAACATCGGGTCAGCACCTCATAGTGCAGTATTGGGCTGGCTATTATAAGGACAGACTGACCCAAGAGACCTCTCAAAACTGCTGTCAACGAGTCCAAGTTACACACCAGTCATACAGAATAATGTCCGAGTTGCTGGTTATTTAGGGGAAAAAATTTTATATTGTATATACGTATATTCTGCCTACCAAAATTACTCCAAGAGCACATCAACGACTCATCCAGGTCGTCACAAAAGAACCCAGAACAACATTTAAAGACCTGCAGGCCTCACTTTGCCTCAGTTAAAGTGAGTATTCAAGATTCAACAATGAGAAAGAGACTGGGCAAATATGACATCCATGGGAGAGTTCCAAAGCGAAAACCACTGCAGACCAAAAAGAAGACAAAGGCTCATCTCACATTTGCCAAAAACATCTTGATAATCCACAAGACTTATGGGAAAATATTTGCTGGATTGACCAGACAAAAGTTGAACTTTTTGGAAGGTATACCAGTTACATCTGGCGTAGAACAGCATTGCATAAAAAGAACATCATGCCAACAGTCAAACACTGTGGTGGTATTGTGATGGTCTTGGGCTGCTTTGCTGCTTCAGGACCGGGAGGAGTTGCTGTAATTGATGGAACCATAAAATCTGCTCTCTACGAGATAATCATGAAGGAGAATGTCCAACCATCAGTTTGTGACCTCAAGCTCAAATGCACTTGGGTTATGCAGCAGGACAATGATCCAAAACACACTAGCAAGTCCACCTCTGAATTGGCTTTAAAAAAATGAAGGTTTTGGAGTGCTCTAGTCAAAGTCAGTACTAAAATCCGATTGAGATACAGTGGCATGAACTTAAACAGGCCATTCATGCTCAAAAGCCCTCCAAGGTGGTTGAATTAAAACAATTCTGCAAAGAAGAGTGGGCCAAAATTCCTCCTGTGATTTGAAAGACTCATTGCAGTTATCGCAAACACTCAATCGCAGTTGTTGTCACCGAGGGTGGCACAACCATTTATTAGGTTTAGGGGCAATTACTTTTTCACATAGGGCCAGGGAGGTTTGGATAGCTTTTTGCCTTCAATAAAATAAATCATCGTAGAAAAACTGCATCTTACGTCCACTATGGTCATCTTTGTCTAATATTAAAATTATTTTGATGATCTGAAACGTGTGACAAATATGCAAAAAAATTAATCAGGAAGGGGGCAAATTCTTTTTCACACCACTGTATATATGCCTCTCAGACATCATATCTGCGCAAGTCCACAACATTTGATTGGCAATAGCACAGAGCGATCAGAATAACCCCTGCTTGAGTAAACTTTGACCATCAATTATAACAAAATTACATGGAATATCAAAATTACAAAAAAGAAAATTTTTCTTGCTCGATTCAAAGATGTCCTGCATAAAATTTTGAGAGGCCAGCTAAAAAATTGGAGGAGTAAGGATGAACAGTTTAGAATAAATGGTGAAAAATCAGCAAACACACAAGTAAGTGGCCTATATGGACCTATTCATCTTGACCTACAGAATTAAGCAAAAAAATTTCTAGCTGCTACGACATAGTTCCAAAGTTATACAATGGGCTCCAAAATTACTGGCACCCCTGACTAGAAATTCACAAACAATATACAAAACCCAGAACCAGTGAAGTTGGCACGTTATGTAAATCGTAGATAAAAACAGAATACAATGATTTGCACATCCATTTCAACTTATATTCAATTGAATAAACTGCAAAGACAAGATGTTTAATGTTCAAACTGAGAAACTTTTTTTTTTTTTGCAAATAATCATTAACATAGAATTTAACTCCTTTGCGCAGAAGCCAAATCTGGCTATTTAGGTGTTACCTGAATGAAGGCTTTATAATTCAAGATTGCAGCTTTACAGACAGAAAAACTTTGGCTCAATTGAGTCTAGACACTTGAAGCATTTAGACTCCCATCGTATTTCAGTTTATTATTATGATTTTGGTGGAGAAAAGGGGCTGCAAACACAAAAAATCTTCATGAAAATTCAACTTTGAATTACCAAAAAAAAATAATACTGACAATTGAAAAACTGCTGGGGCTTAAAGCTATACATTTCTAGAATCATAAACTTCTTAACCACAAGTACAATTCATCTTGAACATTACATTCTAGATTACCCGCTTGCTATGAGCCAAATTAGACAGCTACCCAGGTGTCTCCCCAAAGTCTGAGATCCATCAAAATGTTTCACAGTCAAATCATACATTAATCATATATTTAACAAAAATTAATTTTTTGGGCATGAAATTCAGCATGAATTAATGATTTTCTGGTTGAGTTTAGCATGAATTTATCAATATCAGTGAAGTTGAACATCACTGGTCACCAGTAACCTCTCCAAACACAAAAGCATTAAATAAACTGCTGATTAAACAGCTATAACATTCACACTGCAATGAAAAGCTACCGCTCTCACATCCGAGCTCATAACCTTACACCTTACAAGGGTAATACTCACTAACTCAGTATTATCTGAATTCTGAAATACACCTTATTTTAATCGAACAGACATGTCACTTTCAGGAAAAATCAATCGACATATGCCTCCATATTCAACAGAACGGTGTAATGAACGTACCGAGGGATCTACCGACGTGCGCGGGCTGCATGCATTTGGAGAAACGAAAACCTCGGCATTCGATGTCTTTATACGCGGTGTAAATTCTACAGCAAAAAGCCATGTTCATCAAAATGCAAACAGAGTAGAAGTATATCCTGTTTTCAGTGGCGGCTCGTGATTTGGCAACAGGGGAATCATTAACATTAAGGGATTGTTTGGGCAACAATCCCTTAATGTTAATGATTGTTCATCACCTGTTTTCAATCATTCAATTAAACAGTTGAGGGTCATCGGCTGTAACAAAGTTAAGCCAAAACCTCGCCCTTCAAAGCTTAATGACTAAAACCTTTCGCAGTTTACTTTTCTTGATCAGCAGTTGCTCATACGAATTGTTAGAAGAACAGTCAGTTGAGTCAAATTTATTTTCGATAGCATCGTTATACATTGCACCACGAAATTATGAGGGGTTTTCTTTCACACATAAATTACGACATAAATTACCATAGGCCTACGCTATAAATTCTGCGCTCAAGTAGCTCACGAAACGGCATAGATGCGCAAATTGATTAGTGAGGCTCATTAAGCAATAAGCTGTGCAACATCGCATTCTTTTCTTCTATATTAAGATTGTAGAAAATGGACTGTCGTGGCTTCTTGTGAAAGAAGCCTCGCAAACTAATTTATAAAGACGTGTTGATAATTTGCGTCGTCATTTGCTATCGAAAATAAATTTGATTGTCCTTCAACCAATTCGTATGAGCAACTGCTGATAAAGAAAATTGAACTACGAAATGTTGAAATCATTAAGCTTTGAAGGGCGAGGTTCTGGCTTCCCTTTGTTACGGCCGACGAGCCGCCGCTGCCTGTTTTCTATATTGATGCCCTCCTCCAGAGACAGATGTATCGGGTAGAAGGAACCCTCCAGTACTGTTTCATTCGGAATAATTCCCATTGACCGCGTCCATACAACATGTATCTCGTAAATGAAACTGAACACTTCAGGCCGGTTTCGGGTGTCTTTGTTTATTTGATATCGCATCATTTTCAGCTGCGCAACCGTGGCCAACATTCAAAGAATAAAACCGATCTTACTTTTACGCTTAGCTTTGTATGCTATTCTTATTGTCCGATCAATGTATTTCAGTTATTGAGGAAAGTTTAAACACTCGGGAATTGGTTAAGCTTCACAAGGGCGTGAACTATAACTGTACAGTTACGCAGATGAATCTGAGTATATAATTGAGTGACTGGCTATCGACACCAGTGCTTGGGTGGATAGAAGGGAGCGCTGAATTTGTCAATGGAGGAATATATGCATTAATCCATGGGAGGGAACTACGCATATTTTGTGTGTGATGATTGTAATTGACAATAGAATGTGAGAGAATCAATACAATGTCGGATTTTTTGCTTCACAAAACGTATTTTTTAACCACTAATTGGAATACAGTTGGCTCACTGTAGCTAAAATGGTTGCTACAGAGTAGCAGTTTTTTTCTGTCGCAAGTGATAATTTTTTGAAACTACTGGATCGATACTATGGACAAGGATATAGACCAGTTTGCACATCAGGCTTAGCTGAGGAGTTTAATTCATGCAACTCCTGGAAAACGGATTGGAGGGAACTTCTCCATTCTCTAAATCGCGTTTCAGCTCTGCCTGCTTGTGAATATTCAATAGCTGGTCCGGGGGTGCCATCTCGTGGTCGAGTACTGTAACTAAGTGCTTAAATTTGCAGCTCTATAGACACGAGCATCTACATCTGCAGAAAGGGGTTAAAGGCAGCAACACATTGCAAAAAAGTTGGCACAGGGGCCTTTTTACCACTGTGTTACATCGCCTTTCCTTTTAACGACACTCAGTAAACGTTTGGGAACTGAGGAGACCAATTTTTGAAGCTTTACAGGTGGAACTCTTTCCCATTCTTGCTTGATATACAGCTTAAGTTGTTCAACCAGTCCGGGGTCTCCGTTGTCGTATTTTACGCTTCATAATGCGCCACATATTTTCAATGGGAGACAGGTCTGGACTACAGGCAGGCCAGTCTAGTACCCGCACTCTTTTACTATGGAGCCATGCTGTTGTAAAACGTGCAGAATGTGGCTTGGCATCGTCTTGCTGAAATAAGCAGGGGCGTCATTGCATGGCAACATATGTTGCTCCAAAACCTGTATGTACCTTTCAGCATTAATGGTGCCTTCACATATGTGCAAATTGCCCATGCCTTGGGCACTAATACACCCCCATACCATCACAGATGCTGATTTTTGCGCTTTGCGCTTTGAACTTTTTCCGGATGGTTCTTTTCCTCTTTGGTCCGGAGGACACGACGTCCACAGTTTCCAAGAACAATTTGAAATGTGCACTTGTCAGACCACAGAACACTTTTCCACTTTGCATCAGTCCATCTTAGATGAGCTTGGGCCCAGCGAAGTCGGCGGCGTTTCTGGGTGCTGTTGATCAATGGCTTTCGCTTTGCATTGTAGAGTTTTAACTTGCACTTGCAGATGTAGCGACGAACTGTAGTTACTGACAATGGTTTTCTGAAGTGTTCCTGAGCCCATGTGGTGATGTCCTTTACACACTGATGTCGGTTTTTGATGCAGTACTGCCTGAGGGATCGAAGGTCACAGGCATTCAATGTTGGTTTTCAGCCTTGTCGCTTACGTGCAGTGATTTCTCCAGATTCTCTGAACCTTTTGACGATATTACGGACCGTAGATGATGAAATTCCTAAATTTCTTGCAATAGCTTGTTGAGGAATGTTGTTTTTAAACTGTTCGACAATTAGCTCACGTATTTGTTCACTAAGTGGTGACCCTCGCCCCATCCTTGTTTGTGAATGACTGAGCATTTCAGGGAAGCCGCTTTTATACCCAATCATGGCACCCACCTGTTCCCAATTAGCCCGTTCACCTGTGGGATGTTCCAAATAAGTGTTTGATGAGCATTCCTTAACTCTCTCAGTCTTTTTTGCCACATGTGCCAGCTTTTTTGAAAAATGTTGCAGGCATCAAATTCCAATTGAGCTAATATTTGCAAAAAATTACAAAGTTTACCTGTTCGAACATTAAGTAACTTGTCTTTGCAGTGTATTCAATTGAATAGAAAAGGATTTGCAAATCAATGTATTCTGTTTTTATTTACGATTTACACAACGTGCCAACTTCACTCACTGGTTTCGGGTTTTTCTATTTACAGAGGAACTCCAAATAAAAACGTGAGAAACACTGTATATGTTGAAGTGGAAACTAACATCATCATTAACTGATTTAATTAAAAATAAATTTCCTCTGAATCAAGGTTTTACAATTAATGGCATCCTTAAAGATCATTATAAATAACATCTACCAAAATTAAGGCAGTTATTAATTCCACTTATTTAAGTTTTATCTAAGTGTTAAGGAACAATATTGAGCCATCACTTCCTGTTTCACTTGGATATATGTGAGCTAGTACACATGAAATATCCCTGTCATCAAACACCATGAAGAAAACAAAACAACTGCCAGTTCAAAAGAGGCAGATGGTCGTAGACATTCAAAAATCTTGTAATGGCTACAAGGAGATTCACAAACGATTGAATATGTCACTGAGCACTATTAGTGTAATTATTTAAAAATTCCAAAGATAAGAAACAGTATTTAAAAAAAAAAAAAAATCAAGGGTATAGGATGCAATTGCATTTTGCCCTCCACGATACTGAGGATGGTGAAAGAAGCAACAAATTCCCCAAGAATCACGGTGAAGGAATTGCAGGCCTTGGTGGCATCTTGGGGTCACCAGGTTTCAAAAAGCACCATCAGGTGCCACCTCCACAACCACAGGCTCTCTGCAATGATTACCAGAAGAAGCTTTTTCTGACCAGAAGACACAGAAGCAAGCGCTTGGACTTTGCCAAACATCATGTAAATTATGACTGGAACAAGGTGCTTTGGTCAGATGAGACCAACATCACGTTTTGGTCGGATACTGCATCAGCATGTCTCTCAAACAGGACAATGACCCAAAACATACCTCGAGATCCACACACAAATGGTTCTGTAACAACAAAATCAATGTTCTGCAATGGCCATCTTGGTGGCCAGAGTTGAAAATGGGTTAAGTTGAAGAGGCCACTTGATAAATGCAAACCCAAGAATGTGAAGGATCTTGAAAGGATCTTCTCAGAGGAATGGTACAAACCCCCCCCCCCCCCCCAAATGTGTGCCTTAAAAGGTTTGTGAACAATAAACTTAATATGTTTTTAAAAAGTGTATTTTGTTTATATAACCTCATTAAAATCAATAAAAATGTATATAGGCAGTTTATCTTTTCTATAAATAAACAAAATAATGTCTGTGGCTGCACAGCCACAAAGTTAATTAGGTGCCCGTGACGTCATCCGATGACGTCAGAGAGGTCTTCATCTTGCCTAGCCGCTGTCAAGGTCTGTAGTCGAGGTGGTGTTGTAGCGTGTCTGATCGTCGGCGTGTGCAGAAAATATGGGTGACTCCGCAGGCACAGGTGAAATAAATCAGAGAGAGAGAGAGAGAGAGAGTGAGATAGATATTCCCCACAGACACACGTCAAATGTCCTGAGAGAGAGAGAGATAGTCATCGAAATAAAAAATTCAACTTAACCTACATGTAGCCTAGAGACAACGAGAGAGCTCAAATCAAGAACCGAGTTACAGCATGGCATTCCACAACACTCTGTGAACTCAAAACACCACAGTAAAGAGACTTCTCTGCTTGAATCAGCAACAATATCAGCCAATCAGAAAATAGTATTTCTTGTTGCTAGGTGAAATAGCAGCATCAAATCACGTTCTTCACTCGCGCTCTCAATGTATTGTATTTTGGCTGAAAACAAACCCTGCTCTGATCCGGTGTCACAGGTGGTACAGCAACATCTCTTGTTTGTGACAGACAAAACGATACAAATACACAAAAGAATTATTTTATTTAGCTTTTATTACACTGGGGAGTCCCACGGAAATAAAAAAAAAAAGTACAGGTATGGCTAAACATTATCTTGTTCAAAATCTATCAACTACTCCAGGGGGAGACGCTAGCAAATTGAAATCAAATTTTTAAGCTCATGTCAAATAGCATTCGCGAATGCCGTAGCTGGCCAGCTAACTCATATTTGTGACGCTTAGCACAGCTGTTATCTGTGTTGTAAAATGCTTGATGTTGCAAAGTAAAAGGAAATATACACGCAACATGCAGATGTAAGATAGATAGTTGTATATCGCAACGTTTAATTGCTCGCCTACTTGAGCTACCACTTCTGACAACGAGATGCGACGGATAACGCGGTCAGCATTCATTCTGCAAATAGCCTACAACGCGCACAAAACTTCCGCGACCGATCCTGGTGTGCTATCTCGTGATAGAATATTGTAACTGCGCGCATAAATTTGCAGCTCCACGTCCACTGGCGGACACGTCGGCACAAAGATACACGTTTGTTCTTCGCGAACGTGCAAAATCCGGATAATCCGTAAATGATGAATTCAATTAATATTTTAGTTTGAAACAAGTAACCAAGTTTCCAGTGTCAAAGTAACGAAGTGAAAGTATTCTTTTTATTTTTTAAATTTAGTAGAGTAAGAGTCCCTGTTTAAAAAAAAAAAAAAAGTAATGTACAAATCCTCAAAAAAAAAAACGGAGTACATGCACTTAAATAAAACGGGATTATCAAATCCCCCCCCCCCAAATCCAAAAATCCAAAAGTGCACATCCACTGACACGATTCTGTTCTGCCCTTTATCTGTAAGCCCCAGTTCGTTTTGGTGTAGAGCACTTGACAGATGTTCTTCGAGGACAACTCCCCCCCCAGAGAAAATCTCACGCGAGCCTGCATTCAAAACTTGAGAGCCCTGTGTTTCCATCAATGCGATTTTCACCCGGCTCTGGGAGCGGAGCCGCATGCGTATTTTTCCGATTAATTTCACAATAGCGTAGTTTAGCCGTTTATATGGAAACACCGAGGACGCACATTTCCAAAACACACATATTTTGTATTTTTACTATCCATATATTGGATTTTATGTATTAAATGCAGTTATGTAAAATTAGTTCAGAAACCCTTTAAGCTTAGCAAAAATTACAGGAAGACTCCATGCCGTTTTCCTTGCCAGAAGAGGGATTCTTAATTTTGTTGAAATTTATTTTGTATCAAATGATTATGATTTTGGTTGTTTGCATCAAAATATTAAGTACCTCATGATTATTCATATAGTTTATCCATATATTGTTTAAAATTTTTGGATTGTTTGTGCATTGGCAGTCAGGGATGCCAGAAGTTTTGGAGCCCAATGGAAGTCAAAATTCAAAGTTCATTATTATAGGACCACCTTATGGTCATTGGCAAAAAAGAAAAGAAAATATACATTCAGAATAGAAGTGGAGTGTCATAGAACCCATTTACCTTGATTGAAAGCTGTGGGTATGATGGTTTCTGAGATATAGATACTTTTGTTCTTTTGCCAAAAAGTTGCCTAATAGTATAAGCATAATAATAATAAAATAATAATCCTACGAAATACAGAAGGGTTAGAGCAGCTTCACTGCTTAGACCACTAAAAATGGAACACTTTAAAAGGGCTAAGGAGTTCAGCTCAACTTTCAATGAAAAATCAAATGGCGCAAGGGATAAATTTCCACAAGGTATAGAAAAGCAACTGCAAACAAGTAAGTGCTGGAACCCATCTATACTTAACAAAAATATAAACACAACAGTTTAGTCATTTCAATATTACGGATAATTATTTCTGAGGTGGACTTAGTCGGGTTTATGTGACCAAGGTTGTGTGCCACTGGTCTGTGTGCATTTCAGTCACCTTCGCCATATCATTGTCAAGTTCATGCCCTTTGCCAAAATTGGCCTGTCAGACAGGTGGGGCATGATCCACAGCTATTGAAATCAGGTAGTCAGCCCAGGCACATCCTCTACTCTGGTCAATAAAAGGCCACCCCAAAAGTCCCAGTTCTGCCATTGTTCAAAACGCCATAAATGACTCGAGCCATCAGGGAGCGTGCCATTAGCATGCTCAATGCAGGAATGATTCTCAGGGATGTTGAAAGGGCTCTTAATGTCCATGTTTCAAAAATAAGTCGCATAAAACACCTTTTTGAGGAATGAGGCAAGACAGCAGACCGCCCGCATGCATGACGACCGTGTGTGACAACCCCCACCCAAGACTGCCATATCAGGACTCTTTATCTCTGTGACCGTCTGAGACCAGTAACTCCCACTGCCGAGGAGACAGCTGGTCCACACAGTCACCCCATTTTTACCGAAACCATGAAAAATAATCTCCAGGAAGTCCAAATCTTTACGTCTTTTGCCCTTTGCGGATTGGACCTCTATTCAGCTCGATGAAAAAATTGGTTCGACTGAGTGAATAGACACGTTTTATGGCCAATGGCAGAATGGAGGACTGTTTTCTTTACAGACAAGTCACGTTTCCAACTTCACTGAGCGGATGGACGGAGGATCGTTATGCTGACATCATTGTGGTGCGCAAGGTAGCACATGGAGGTGGAGTGCTGGTTTAGGTGGGAATATTCCAAGGACATTGCACCCAACTGCAGTTGATGAACAGCAACTTGAATGCAGTGTGATTTCACGATGAGATACTGCTGCCTATCGTCCTACCATTCATCCATTAAAACAATAACCATCCAGCATGACCATGCCAGACCCAAGTCACCCACGCATGCACAGAATTCCTTGAGCCTGAAACCATTTGTGTGCTTGAATGGCTGGCTTATTCCTCAGATTTGTCCCCCTTCCAGCATCTTTGGGATGTCCACAAGCAACAAGAATATTTTTCACAATATTTTGAGGGAACTGTTGAGCAATGGAGCAGCGATGAACATTTGGTTTTACCAAATTACTTGTGCATTCCTAGCAGTGCCAAGTCCACGGTCTCAGCTTATACAATCTCTCTGGTATTGTTCATTTTAATCATTATACTTCTTTCTTTTATAGTTTACCCCTTCATTTAGTTGCAGACATTTGACCAATTACTTCCTACGTAATTTCTCATGCACATTCTTTGGCATGCATTCTGCAATTACTTAGTGTTGCCATGCTCGTCCCCTACGTCCTCTACAAGAAAGAAAAGGCAAGAGTCTTTGGGTCTTCACTGACATTTTATTTAATGCATGGCCACACGTTTGAATTCCTCTGCACAGTGCATTATGGAATGGGAATTATGGAGTAGTAATGGAAGAGGAGAGGACATTCTGCAAACTGTCTCTGGATTACCAGTTTTACAGCAGTCCACTTGCTGGGTCTATCTACCTGGACTATGTATGTCCATACACTGACCATGGGATTCCAATCCACTAATGACAGACATTGTCCTGGCAGGAAAAGGATACAGTTTCAAAAGAGACATGATGAGTTATAGGAACATTAACACACCAACCCAATCCCCATAATTTCCTGTTCAATATAACACAACTTACAAAAGCAAAATTTACAAAACGACATACAAAAATAAAATCAAATTCAAACAGCCAAGGTGCGACTCGCCTTTATAGATCTTTCCACCATACAAACAATACAATACTTTTGTCACCAGTCACTAAAATACACTGCAAAATGAATTAAAAAAAAAAAAAAAAAAAAAAAAACAGATCAGCCACATATGTGAGATAGAAATCCAAAAGTGCACATCCACTGACCCGATTCTGTTCTGCCCTTTATCTGTAAGCCCCAGTTCGTTTTGGTGTAGAGCACTTGACAGATTTTCTTCAAGGACAATCCCCCCCCCCATCCCCAATTTCTTTCCGTCAGGTTACCAATTACGACCCAGTTTTAGCCATGCATATCAAAAACAATCTTTCTGATTGTGGCCCCTCAACTCCACGAGAACCCATGTAAAAAAAAGAATCAAACAAAAATACAAATGCACTTATCTTGATGTACTTGTGTGTGTATCGCTGTAAATTCCTCTCTCAGCACGTATATACTCATTTACTCTTGCACAGTATATACCTAGTTATGACGAGTACAGGGAGCACTTGGCTGTTTCCTCCCACTTTTTTGTTTAACCCCCACCCCAACTTCTGGAATCCTTTCCTCTGTTGGGGTAGGGATCTGTAGGCATTTTTGAGCAGCCCCAGGCCCATTTCTTGCTTTTCTTTCCCAACTGTTGCACTTTTTCCACCCTCTTTCGTTCCTTCTTTATTTATGTTTCCTGGAAACGTGGATACAGACAGAGCAAAATAGTGGGAGAGGGAGTGAGTGTGTGATCAGCTGACCGCCGTGCCGACCGCGCCCTCTCACGCTTTCAGCCGATCTCCTTCCACTGTCGGTAGAACTCCAGAATGTTCTTCAGCTCCATGCCTGCAGCAGCCACAGCTTGTACTGCCGACTGGAGGGGAGGAAACATGAAGTCAGTAGATCAAATTGCAGCAGCTTTTCCCGAATCAGCAACAGTCATACAAAACCACACGTGAAGCCAGATGCAGTCTATCTAAGATTTAAGCCAGTCTGGTGCATGCAGAATGGCCTGTGTCCTCATAACCTTTTCATAACCGTATAACCCACCCACTAAGAACTGGACAGAGCTCAAAACCAAGAGATATTGACATTTCAAACAACGCTGATGGCTGAGGTCAGGTATGCACTTGGGCTCTTGCCCTCCACTTTGTTACCCAAGAGCTGCATAGCAATCTACCAAGGAACTTGAAGATCAATACTGCAGATCATACACTGATGAACCAAAATACAATGACCACAAAATGCATCTTTTCCGCATGCTGCCAAAACAGCTCCGATCCACTGAGGACCTCTGAGGGTGTTCTGTTGTATCTGGCATAAGACTTCAGCAGATGATCTTTGAAGTCCAGCAAGTTGTGAGGTGGAGCTGCCACAGATCAGATTTGCACATCAAACAGCCACTTGATCTGATAGAGATCAGAGGAATTTGGAGGCCAGGGAAACATCTTGAGCTTTCAGACAAATTACTTTCACAGTGTGGTGTGGCTCACAACACTGCCATCGTAGTACACCATTGTCATCAGTGGGGGCACCTGGTCCATAAGAATACCAGGACTCTGGGCTGCCCAGTAGAACATAGCCCAGAGCTTCATACTCCCACATTCAAACGGTCTTCCTCTGACAGAGCATCCTGGAGCCATCTTTGCCTCAGTAAACGGCACCCATGGACCCAACCATCCAAATTATGTAAAAGAACACAATGTGCAGGAGACTCAAGACAGCTTCAGCTGTGCCATTATATTAAATAGACTGGAATAATCATAATGGTGCGTGTGAATACCTCACAAAGCCAGCAGGTCTCACTGACCCAATTTTAACACATTTGCATAATTGGCATAAATAGGGCACAGTGAACTAAACTGAACAAAACATATTTTTTGCATGATTACCACCAAGACAATCATGTCATTGCACTGAAATAGAAAAATTCTGATTTTTTTTGCACAAGAATGAGAAAGTATTCAAGCTCATAGTGTAAAGGTCAAATTTGGAAGACAAGCAGACTATGCACACGTCGATGCAATGTACCTGACATGTGGCCAGGCAATGCTGTAATGCTGCTTCAGCTAGTTGTTGAGAAACAGCCAGCACAAGGTCCTTATTTGTGATAAGTATGAGTTGTTAAATATCAATTGCAAAACAGTACTGTCCAGCACAAAATGGAAGACAGACATTCAGACTTATAGATGCTATCATGATGACAATACCCTATGGGCCGTAAAAAAGGCCAAGGGGTTAAAAATGAGAGTCGTTGAACCAGGCAACTAGGAATCGCTCCAGAGTCCAATTCGAACACGCGCTTTTGACGGTACGCAGGTGTCAGCCTGGCCCCTGCAACCGGTTAGCAGCAATGCAACCACATATGCATCAACACATTCCATCTACTACAACTGAATTGGTGAATTCAGGGTGTTTATGTGCCTGCTGCTTATTGATGTATAACTGCAACAAAGGCTATTAGAGAGGCTAGTGTTTGAGTTTTTTCAATATTTTATATGATTCAATTTTAAAATTTGAGTTGGTGAATTCAATAAGGGCCCAACTCCATGTTGAAAATGTGTGGAGTCTGCCACTAATCTGTGGTTTTGTCCCTGCTTCGATCACCATCAGTACATTCCACTGCAGACTGGGAATGAATCACAAGTCTTGCGGTTTTTGAGATGCTCTGACCCAGTTATCAGGCCATAACAATTCAACCCAAGTCAAAGCTCATGAGGTCTTTCCTCCAGCCCATTTCCATCGCATCCAGCATATGAACTAAGAGAACTCACTGTCTGAATACATAATGTGCAAACACTTTGACATTCGCGTTTTGACGAGATAATAATCATTATTTGCTTCATCAGTGAGTGGTCACCAAGTTCAGGCTCATTGGTGTATATCATGCATTTCACTAAACCCAAATCATGGGTCTCTGAAAACATAACGGAAAAAATGCGGTATTAGTAGTTCAATAACATCCTTGGTATAGGGCAAATATGGCGAAAATTATCGAAATTAACAGACTAGTTGAGATGCACGAAAAACTGATCAACAAAGCTCGGGTCAAATCGGGCCTATGTCGTTTCGTAGGAAAATGGACATAAAGTGACCTTCATGGATGGTGAGCGAGTTGAAAGGTCCTCCGGCATGTTTCCTGTAAGAATGGTGACCATGCCCGCTGTGTCCTCTTCGCCATTGCTCTGAGAAACAGTTAGCTGGCGGCAGCTGTCCACCATCTTGTAGAGGTGCCTTATAATAAGAGGTACAAGTGTTATAAAGTACACATCAAATCTAAAAGCAGCTCCAATTCAGAAGGACTGGCCATTAGCCAAAGCAAGCTTACCATGCCTCAATGTCCAACCGTTTGAGCTTGTCCCTCTCGAAGCTCCGCCCAGACTCCCTTTGACAGCGGATGTATCTGGATAGAAGAGGGAAGCATTATAGTCAGCACACTTGCTGCATGCCCAAAACATCCATTTTCTAAATGCATGCCCAAAACATCCATACTCTAAACGCATGCCCAAAACAAAATTAATCCCAAGCACTTGACACAAGGTACGCACAATCAAGTCTTCAGAAAAGATAATGAAATTTTGAGTCCTTTTTTTTTTTTTTTTAAAGATTTTTTTGTGGGGATTTTCACCTTTATTTGACAGCTGCAGAGTAGAGAGACAGGAAAGCTGGGGAGAAGAATGCGGAAAGACATGCGGCAAATGACCCGAGCCGGAATCGAACCCGGGTCGCCACGGGAAGGACACAGCCTTTATGGTGCGCACACTTAGCCGATGTGTTTATAATTGCATGGGATGCGATGTACAAAGCTTCCCAGTTATCCCATAATAGAAAGTCTGCAATAATGCACCAAACAGCACATTGGTGTAACTCCACATAGAGAGGTGAATGATTGGTTTAATAAGCTCCGTATCGCTCAAGCAGTTACTTATTTTCAAGAAGTTTTGCACTGACTATTCTAACATCAGATCAAGTAAAATAATCCTTATTTCTATAGCACATGAAAAAAAGAAGTTGATCCAACATGCTGTACAATAAAATATGACAAATATAAGTGACTAACACACAAGCACACTTCAGTCCTGTAAAGGATGCAGACAGCAGATGAGTGTCCAGGCAGTGGTACAGCAGAAAACCACACCAGCACAGCAGAGGGTTCGCTTGCTGACAACAGGGAGGGACGGGGGTGGAGGGTGAGGCCCACCTATTGCCCTTGCGAAACTCAGATTCCAGGAAGCGGATTCCGTCTCGTGCTCCTGCATTCTCTTTCTTCAGCACGTCCAGACCGTCAATCACTGCATGGGAGAGAAGCACCTGTAGGTCTGCCCCAGCAACGGCCTTCTAATGAGCACCTTTATTTATTCATTTCAAAATGCGCCTGCTGCTATGGAAAATCGCACTCAACTACTAAATAATCATCTTAACTTCAGCCAATGTTTTTTGAAGCCATAGTACACTGACCAATAAATCTGTTTTACCAAATTAAAAATGTTTTCTTCAGAAAAGCACAATATCATTCTGAAAATTTACAAAAAAAATATCCCCCTTTCCCTGCTACAGTTCTTTTTACAAGTCACTGTGACATGCACATCTATCAATCTGCTGTTGACAAGTTCCAGGACACATTAACCGGGAGGTCGCCTTGCAGGGCTTCAGCAGTGCCCGGGAATTTCACTGGGTTTACAGGAACAATGGCCGCTGTGTTCCATTGCACACAATGGCATTTTCCACACCACCCGACACTGTAGGCATGAATCCATATCTGCTGTGAGCTCGACTGCTGAGCTTAATGTGATGCTGGATGGCATTCGAGTACGCGAGGGGGAAAACATAGCACAATCTCTGGCTGCAAAGCTTGCTGCAAGTCAGATTGCCAATGCAGCCCCCATTATACACAGTCAGAGGAAAGCTCAGTGTCGTGTTGACCTAAAGTGTTCCTACACCATTTCCAAAGCCAAATTCAAGCATGTTTCAAATATTTTTCAGTTTTTCCGGTGCCTTCAACCTGAGATAAATTCAATATTTATACAATTACTCAGTCAGGCAGTGATTGAACATTCATGAACGCAATAAACATACCACTTCAAAAGCAGTTTGACACACTATTCAAAATCCAAGCACTTTGAATTTTCTTTCCCCCTCCAAAAGATGTTTAAACTTTTTCAGGAATTTCCAGTACACTTAGGAACCCTATACCTGACAAGACTGAAGTCTGGCTGCTATATTTACTGCTGGATGATTGAGGTTTAAGAGCAAACAGTCTATAGTCCATAATATAAAGCTTCTAAGTTTGCTCTACATGAGACTGCCAGCCAAATGCCAAAAAGGTATAAGGAAAAAAACTGATTTTAAGTTTGGCTCCAGATGTAGGAGTGGGTACCTGTGCGGGGAATGATGATGATGAAGCAGCCACTTCCTGCCAGCTGACGCAGGATGCCCAGGTGCTGACAGAGGGCAGCCGTGTCCGGAACTAGGTATGGGGACATGGAGGACTGGGCCTTCGGCTGCTGCAGGCTCCCCTCGAGCTGGGACACCTCCAGCTGTAGAGGGCAACAGATGCACTACCTGCCCATCAGTTCTTCCATGCCCTACAGTCACTCATTCAGTAAGACCACATTACTGAAGAAAACCCTGCACTTGATGTGGGAAATACTCAAATTCCGTCAGTTCTAAAGGTGTTCTGCGCTTGTTCTCAGCTGTGATGGCACCATGACATTAACTGAATAGAGGCACTAGCCATGCACAATTTGGAATGGCTTAAGGTTTCACAAAACATTCAGACTGAAATTATTCAAAACAGCGGGAGAAAAATTAAATCAGGACTGTAAAAATTGCTTGCCAAACAGATGAAGGTCATTCTGCCATTGGCTCATGGCTACGGGGCAAAAAAAGCACTGCCTATAAATGAACGGGTCTTCATTTTAGACCGAACAAACTATTAAAGAAGTGACATGCAAAATGCACACTACAGGTGCTGGTAAACGAATTAGAATAATTTGAAATAGTGCAATTGTTACATTTTTTTTAATGCATTTTTTGTGCAGAAAGCAAATCAGGTGTTCACCGCACCCTGTCCTACTTGTTAGAGTAATCACAGAACTCGCTACCTGTAAAAAATTTACTCAGCTGAGCTTTCCAGAAGGCCCATTTAGGCCAGTTAACTGTGACACTGTTGTTTCATTGAATTAGAATAAGTGCTTGAATTTTTGTTTTCTGTGAAGAGTGTTCACTGTGCAGTATAAAGTCAGGGTTGAGTAGAATTTCTAAGTTGTAAAATCAATCATGGGTAAGCAGCGCGACCTCTCAACCGGAATAGTGGCTCAAATTCAACCCTTCGCCAACAAGGCTTGACCCAAACTAAAATTGCTGAGCAGCTCGGCATCAGCCAGTCTTCCGTCTGCAAAGCTCTCAAGAAAGACTGGAGCAAGCACACCAACTGTTCCGGCGTCCGAAAAACATCTGCTGGCGACAACAAGCAGCTGAGAAAGATCGCAGTCAGGAACTGGTTCAAGTCCACTTCCGAGCTCAGCGACTTGTGGAACGAGCAGACCAGCACCAACGTCTCGAGATCAACCACTTACTGTCGTCTGCGCGAACTCGGCTTCAAATCTCGCGTTCCAGCAGTAAAACCAATGCTGAACAAGAAACAAATGGAGAAACGACTGAAGTGGGCCAATAAACACGGCGAGTGGACTGCTGAAGACAGATAGAAAGTGGTCTTCAGTGACGAATTACGCTTTTGCATCTCCTTCGGTGACCAAGGTCCTCGTGTCTGGCGTCGTGGTGGCGAAACCTACAACCACGAGGCCGTGAAAAGATCTGTCAAGTTTCCCCAGAGCGTTATGGTCTGGGTATGCATGTCCGCTCGGGGTGTAGGGAAACTCTGCTTCCTCAAGAAGAACGTCAATGCTGCCGTATACCAACATGTTCTGGAAACGTTCCTGATTCCGACTGTTGAGGAACAGTTTGGCGAAGAAGACCTCATATTTCAACAGGATCTTGCACCGGCTCATGCGGCAAAGTCGACCAAAGATTGGTTCGCCGAAAAACAGCTTGATGTTTTGGCATGGCCGGCCAACTAGCCTGACCTCAATGTCATTGAAAACCTTTGGGCCATTGTCAAGCAGAAAATTCGAGACAGAAGGCCGACTACTCTGGACCAACTGAAGCAGAACATCGCCACAGCCTGGGAAGCAGTGAGTGCAGAAACTTGCGACAAGCTGGTCAAATCGATGCCATGGAGACTTCAGGCAGTCATACAAGCCAAGGGGGCAGCCACAAAATACTGAGAAAGTGATGATTCTAATTATAATAAAAATTATTCTAATTCAGTGAAACGTTTTCTCCATTATTCTAATTCAATGAAACAACAGTGTCACAGTTAAATGGCCTAAATGGGCCCTATGGAAAGCTCAGCTGAGCAAATTTTTTACAGGTAGCGAGTCCTGTGATTACTCTAACAAGTAGGACAGGCGCGGTGAACACCTGACTTGCTTTCTGCACAAAAAATGCATTCAAAAATTTTACGATGGCCCCATTTCAAATTATTCTAATTCGTTGACCAGCACCTGTAGTAGCTTTTGCTAGGGCTTTTGACCAACGGTACCACTATTGCAATAACAATAAGAATGAGTGAGGTCACACTGTCTGAACACGGTGCTCAGACGTCCAATATAATTAGGTTGGAAACACTGGATGAAACCTC
This sequence comes from Gymnothorax reevesii, assembly GCA_029721435.1. NCBI lineage: Eukaryota > Metazoa > Chordata > Actinopteri > Anguilliformes > Muraenidae > Gymnothorax > Gymnothorax reevesii. Next base: position 134,412,209 of record CM056573.1, on the reverse strand, counting down.
CGCTGAGTGAATGTTATATCTGTAAACAAAGGACACAAATGGTTTGTCGCACAGTTTTCTGAGCTTGTGTGACAGACCAGTTAATCAGAGAGTCGTGGCTGTCCATTCCACATCAGCAAAATGATAAGGGTGAGGATTAAAGTAACTGGAAACTACCCCCCCCCAAAAAAGTGTGAGTGAGTGAATGAGTGAGTGAGTGAGTAAGAGAGACAGAGTGATAGAGATAGTGAGTGTAAGTGTGTGTGTGTGTGAGTGTGTGAGTGTGAATGAGTGAGTGAGGGACAGTAAATGTAAGAAGGAGAGTCCGTTAGTGAGCAAGTGAGTGAGTCAGAAAGTAACAGGCAGAATGTGTGAGTGAGTGCATGAGTGAGTGATTGTATAAGTGAAGGAATGCGCGAGTGAGGGAGAGTGTGTGAGTGTGAGGGAGTGACTGACGGAGAAGCGAGTGAGAAGGAGAGCGTGAGTGAATGACAGAGTGAGAGAGAGAAAAGGGCTGTATAAGAGAGTGAGCGAGTGAATGAGCCAGAGAGGAACAGAATTAGTGAGTGACTGTGTGAGAGAATGGGTGAGTGTGGGAGAGTGCATGAGTGACTGAGTGCGTGAGTGAGTGAGCGAGTCAGAGAGCAACAGGGTGAGGACGGAGACCTGCAGGCGGAGCTGGGCCATGTCTCTCATCAGCCGGTTGCGACGGGCCTCCTCCTCAGCCTATGGGACACAGGGGAATAATCACACTCCATTAAAGCCTCCTGCAGGGCAGAGCTCCTGCATTCCCACCCATCACAGAACAGCCCATTAGCAAGAGCCTCACTGTCTACCATCAGAGAAACCATGGGCCCGAGAGCCAGCACTATTCCCAAAAACCATGAGCCACAACAATGTAAACGCTGCTCTTACAAATACAAAGTAATTCCTGAAACTACATAACAGACGACAAAACTGCTCTGAAATGATATACAGCTGTAATTAGTGCATAGAAAAATTCCTTTTTTTTCGTAATGAGTAGTCTTGACCTTTTTTTCAATCATTTTTAATTGATTAGTGAGTTTTCCAATGACTAAAATAATCCACTGGCAGCTAAACGCACAGTTTCGACCTTATTGAATTGCCACAGCATTGGATTATGACATTCAATGCAGAAAAATGTTTTATTCAATTTACACAAAATTAAGTACACTGTGAAATTCCACATTTTAGCACATCCTGAATGCAGGATATATAAACAACACTTCATGATTGTTTTAACTGCCAATCAAATCAAGTACTCAGAACAAGTAATCACAATTAACCAAACAATGTTAGCTTTGTTTGAAATGCAATTTTGTTTCATAATGACCCATTTTATCTCTCAACTTACTTTCACGAGGAGAAAAGGTCGCACCTGACTGTATTGAGTGTTTTCTGAGTTCACATAATGTTAATTTAAATAAATGATTGACAACATGTCAAGACCAATCCTTAGCTGAAAGGCATGTTCACAGCCTCCCCAATTTTCAGCTCATCAGCTGTCATTACCCAACATGTATCCTGCATTATGCCCATTGCTCTACATGTATTCTTAAAATCACTGGACTGTGTAATAGTACACTGTCCAGTGATTGAGCACTTTGAGAACAACTGGCGTGATACACAATAAATTGATCCAACTTGATATTCAACCAGACAACAGATTTCCTTCCATCCAACACAATCACAAAACACAACAATGAAGTAACAATTAAGTAATCCCCATGGCATCCAGTGGAACTCACAAAGACCTACAGCATGTTTTGAAAACCCTATTAGCTCAGGGAGGGCAGTGCAGCACATTCAAAATACTGTCATTTCCCTCCATTCAAATTCTGTCAGATTAAAGCTCTGGCTTTGTAGCCGACAGTCGAGATGTGAGCTCAGAGTCTCTCTCTGTAGCCCGTCACTCACCATGCGGAACTGGGCCTTGGCCTGTTGAACAAGGTTCTCCTGCTCCGATTGGCTGATGCTGGTGAAGATACCCGCCTCAGGGTTGAAGTGCAGCACGTTGCCCTGGAGATTGGTCAGGAAGTGGCCAAAACTGCGAATGCAGCACAGCCGCACTATGCACTGGGAGCCAGGGGGAGAGAAAAATAAATGAGTGTCCATCCAACACTTGGGAAAAGCACTTACAAAGTAAACACGATTACCTGATTAAGTCCATTATTTCCATTTCCTGTCGTGGAATATGATTTCAAAAGCATGCATAAGTACAGCAGGATTTTAACTCAAAATGGCTAAATGAATGTACTTATGCACATTTAGTCAAATGCAGCAATGTACTGGTCACCTAAGGCTCTCAGAATATGTTCTTCTGGCAGCAATGGAACTACAGTTTAAATCTTGACATGGAGTGCACATATCAATTCCTCGCAGGAATGCTCAAAAAGAATAAACAAAGCAACATTGTCACCAATATCCCCCACCGCGGTAAGAATGGTCACGGGGAAATAGGACAACTTGTCCCCATTAAACACCCATACACCAAGTTCAACGTCAAGGGCCATAACCATAAAGAAATTTTCCCGGAATCAATTGTTGAATTCATGCAATAGGGTCAGTAGTACTGGCCACATCAAAAATTTCACCCATGAAGGTGCAATAATTGCCGAGAGAACTTGTCCCATTGCAAATCCCATACACCAAGTTAACGAACAGAAACAAGGACCAAAACTCCGTAAAAATAAATTTATCGGAATAAACTGACAAACTCATCATTAGTACTGGTCATCCACAGAATTTCATCCACATAGGTGCAATAGTTGCCGAAAGAACTAGTGCCCATTGCAACACCCATACACTTAAGTCCACGAACAGAGTCAAGGGCCATAACTCAGTAAAAATGAATTTCTCAGAATCAATTGTGGAACTCATTCAGTAGGGTCATCAGTACTGGCCACATACAAAATTTCATTCACGAAGGTGCAATAGTTTCCAAGAAAACTTGACCCCATTGAACCTGGACGGACGGACGAGCGCCATTCCAATAACCCCCGATCCATTTTGTGGCGGGGGATAACGGTGAGAGATCCAGTACAGTGAACAGCACCCCCATCTCTCCCTATACAGTTCCACCAACTCAAATTTGCTTCAGAAAATACAAAAATACCCACAAACGTCACCAGCGGACTTTAAAATATGCTAAGTGACCATTGCCTCTTATTCATCTATGTGAATAATAATGGGCACAGACTCCAGTCACTGGTCTTGGCTCTGGCAGTACCTCCTGCAGTGGGCTGAGGGCGGCTCTCTCGCGGGTGAAGTCTAGCTTGCGGTGTGCCAGGCTGAGGGCGGGTAGGTGGCGTAGCGCCAGGTCCTCGGGCAGCAGAAGCGTCTGGGTGAGGCTGGGCTGCTCGCAGTCCTGCAAGAGCTCTGTAACCTCTGGGCTCAGTCCCAGCTCTGTGAGACACACGCGGGGGAACAGGGCCTCAGACACTGCGGCATGAAATTTAACTCCCCCTCAGTAATGAGCCCCCTCCATCATTATGACACTACAATATAAATGGAGTGACCATTTCATCAAGAGTTGACTGAGGCCAATGATGTGACAGCAAATTACAGTTTCAACAAATTATTTAAAGCTCCGGTTCAAAAGGCTTAGAAATACAATATTCAATTAACATAATATACATAAACATTGCAACAAAGAGCATTATGGAACATTAATAGACCTTCCTTTTCTATCATAAAATATTAATCAGCACTTGGAATGAACACCTGTAACTAATGAAATTCACTTCAGTATTTCAATTTGTGCTCAGCAGCGGGTGTTAACTGTGATGTTGGTACTATCTGGGCACCCTTCTGAATTTCCTCTAGTTTTGCTTATTTGCTATTTTTTAAGTTTAATATGCACTAATGCATCCCCATACCATCAGAGATGCTGGCTTTTGAACTAAACACTGATGTCAAGAGGGGTGGTCTTTCTCCTCTCTAGCCCGGAGGACACAACATCCATGATTTCCAAGAAGAAAAAATGTCAAATTTGGACTCGTCTGACCACAGGACACTTTGCTACAGTCCATTTTAAATGAGCCTTGACCCACAGAACACAAAGGTGTTTTTGGATCAGGCTCAAAAATGGCTTCCTTTTTGCATGATTAAGTTTTAGGTGGCATCTGTGGATGGCACAGCGGACTGTGTTTACAGACAGTGGTTTCATGAAGTACTCCTGGGCCCATTTAGTTATGTCATTGACAGAATCATGCTGGCGAGTGATGCGGTGGCATCTGAGGGCCCGACCATTACGGGCATCCAGTAAAGGTCTTCGGCCTTGTCCCTTAGGCACAGGGATTTTTCCAGTTTCTCTGAATCTTTTGATGTTATGCACTGTCAATGATGAGACCTTCAAAGCATTTGCAATTTGGCGTTGAGGAACATTGTTTTCCACAATTTTTTAACGCAAGCCTCCCAGGTTGGAGAGCATCTGGCCATCTTTACTTCTGAGAGACTCAGCCTCACTAAGACATCCCTTTCATAGCCAATCATGGTACACACCTGATGCCAGTTAACTTAGTTACTTGCCAAATGTTCTTTCAGCTGATTCTCTTATATATTAATTACTTTTTCTGCCTTTTTGCCTGTGTCCCAACTTTTTTTGAGACCTATAGCAGCCAGAAAATTTGAAATAAGCTCATTTTGTGGATGAAAATGTAAAATGTCTCAGTTTCAACATTGGAAATGTTATCCATGTTCTCTTGTAAATAACATATTGGCTCATGTGATCTGAAAGTCATTGAATTTTGATTTTATTCAAAATTTACACTTTGTCCCAACTTTTTCTGAATTGGGGTTGTATACACTCCATCTCTGAGCCTCTGGAGATACCTCCTATCGGAGTTACATTTACCCCAAGTACAGTGACCATTTTTTTTTTTAACTTAGAAACATTTTAAAACCCCATAAAAGCGAACGATACAGATTTTCCGTAATGCATTTCAATGGAAGTTCAGGCTCAGAATGTCTGAGTATACGGGGAGAGAATACACACTGTGATTGGCTCATCGCATTTGAGGGCGGGGCTTAGCTATAGGTCAATTATCAATTAAATCTGTGGTGGATTTAGTGACCGAGGGGGCAATTACTTTTTCACATAGGGCCAGGTAGGGTAGAGTAGCTTTTTTTTCCCCTTCTATAAATGAAATCATTGCCCTTGGCACTATAAACCCCCTCGGCATGCATTACAGGTGGGCGTGCCCAAACTTTGATCTACAATAAATTAGGCAAAATCTGAACTATGGCCGTAAAATCAAATAGGCTTCTGGAGACACCAAATATGCATAACCAGTTAAAATTTAAGCGTTTTTCCAATAATGAATCAGCAGCAAGAGTGGAAACAATCAGTGGGCAGACAGACGGACGCACGGACGGTGGAGGGCACGATAATACCCGACTGGCGAAAATCCCCCGAGGGTGTATAAAACTGCATTTTGCGTATAATTGGGTTATCTTCATCTAATATTAAAATTAATTTGATCATCAGAAACATTTAAGTGTGACAAAAAATGAGAAAAATAGATGAAACTAGGAAGTGGGCAAACACTTTTTCAAAGCACTGTAAACTGCTTCAAGAGAGAAATCGGCTTAATCGGAGAAATCAGCTATTCACATGGGCTTTCAAATAACAAAAATATTCACCCACAAAACTGACCAGACGTTCACTGAAGGAAGCGCTAGAACTAAAATGGGCCAGTATACGAAGTAAAGACTGAAGAGTGTTCAGGAGGACAGGAGAAGAATCACAGTCTCACGTTTAAAGGTTGTGTTGAGAGCCCCATAAGACTGCAAGCAGCAGCTTGGCTTCCCTCATTTGTTCCATTTCTGTTGCTCACACACAGTTCCTGCATTTCTCCCAGTATCTCACCTGCTTCCAGCATCTTGTTGCCGTCAGGCAGGAGGTTGAGCAGCACAGACAGCCGATTCCACAGGCTCTGAGAACTCTATAGGAGAGAAATAGCAAAGGGCTGCCAGGTCCATATCACAGATGTCTCAATCATGCTTAAAGAATTCAGTGTTTAAACCGTGTGTGCATGTACATACAAATGAACAAAAAAAAATAGTTATATGTAGGCTGCTCTAAAGCTTTGTTTTACATACAACGCATTTTATCATGCCTTTATTTTTCAGACCCAATGTAATAAGGCGCAGCCATGACACTGGGAAGCATACTGTATACTAGGCATCGGGGGGGGACTGGAATCACAGGTCTGGTAATCCAGCCAAACTGAAGATTAACATGCCTGAGGGATCTGAAGAGGAGTGCTGCATTTTTTCTTGTACAAAAGCTTTCCCACTACAGCTTGTACTCACTTCCAAAATTTGACCGAAAGCTTGGTTTTTGTTGCCTCTTTTTTTGTTTAATAAAAGTTCAGCAGCATTATCCTGGGAATGCCCTTAGTACTTTTTTGCACCCATTTCCAAAATAAAACACAGCTGGTTCAGTGTAGCCAGCTGTACAGGCATTTTTAAAACACACACAAAAAATAAATTAATTAAAAAAAAAAAAAAATATATATATATATATATATATATATATATATATATATATATATATATGCGCATAGTGCTATGATATATACAGTGTATATATATATATATATATATATATATATATATATATATATATATATATATATATATATATATATACACACACACTGTATATATCATAGCACTGTGTAACAGAAAAAAATAAATATGAATCATGGCAAAGGTCTTTCAGGTCCACAAACCTGCCAATACATAAATCCAGTAAGCTCCAGAACTATTGCCATGCCATTTAGAAATGAACAAATATTTAAAAAAAAAAAAAAAAACATTGTAGAGATCAACTCAAAATGTCAAGATTGGACAATACTGTTGTGCATTAAGGTTCCCAAGAAAGCAACCAAAATGAGAAATTCAATTAACAGCAATTTGGTCAATTTTATTTACAATGATCTTCTGGGGTGCTATTAATTGTGAGACATTGTTTTGGAGGACTTTGATTTTTAATTACAACAATAGATTTTGGTTGGAACGGATGAAAAAGTATAGTATTTATCACGTTAGCGCTTTAAGTTATCGATACATCTCTACATCTATCATATTGTTTTTTTAGTATTTTTAGAGCATTTCTGGTTAGGAGTACCAATAATTCTGGAGCCCAGTGTACATTCACTTTTTTATAGGTCTGTAAGCGAGAGGTCTGGAAGAAATTGGAAAGAAACACAATTTTAAACAACTAAGTTCATGAAAGATCAAGTAAAATTGATGCAAATACACTCAAATTATTAAGCTGAAGATCAGGGCATCAATATCAATACCGAATGAACTGCATATTAATTACTGCTTGTAAAATGGTCAAACAATTCAAATATGGAAGAATTTAAAGTGACACTCAATGGAACCAACTAGATCAGTTTTCACTTTGACAGTACCTTACCTGTGCACACATGACAATGATTTCTGTATTTGTTCTCAGCCAATCCACAAAGACTTTGACCACCTGGATGAGGCCTTGATTGGTTAAAATCTCCAGTCTCTCGGACAGGGTCTTCTCACTGTGACATGACTGATTACTGTGCTCGCTGGCCTCAGATTCCGATTCCCCCTCTGTTCAATGTAAAGCCAGGTAAATGAGTCCTTCCATCAACAGTGAATAATTTATGTAAATTACAAAGTTGCAAATACTTCTTTATAAACCATGTCATCTACTCACAATACAGTGGTTTATAAATTATATATATATATATATATATATATATATATATATATATATATGGAAACAAACTCGTCAGATATATATCTGAAGAGTTTGTTTCCAAAACAAAATATATCCATTTTACTCATTTTGCGTAAATCAACTCTTTCTATGTTGGCACCTATTGCATTTTATAAAGAAACAAACTTGGACAATGAAAAAATACACTACATAGCATTTCAAAAAATGAAAATTTGCGCCATGTGTAAGAAGCACAGGGCTATTGCTTTATGGTATTATCTCAATTTTTGTAATTTTGGCACTTATTGCGTTTTGGAACCAAACTCTACACACAGATATATGAGGAGTCAACTTGCAAAACCTGCTGAGTCAAGTTTTGAAAATAAATGGGTTATCTCCCTTAGCCAATCTTTCAGGCATCTGTGCATGTCCCACTGATAGCTCCGCTTTCAAAACTGACTAAATCATGTTATAAATTGTAACAGAAAAAGGAAAACTCTGTCAAAACCCACCAAGTCAAGGATTAAAACTGTTCTGCTTAGTCATCAGCCAATGTGGAAATGTGATTCCGTTTTCATTTGTAAGAAAGAGCCAATCACAGTCGAGCTTTTGTAGCCTGTTCAGCTTTTGTTTTCTCCAACTCAAGATGGGGGATGCAGACTCAAGTTTCGTTTTTTGATCGCAGAAAATGCAAACAAATCTAGTGATAGCATAAAAGGCGGATTTGAACCCCGGGACCTGGGTTGTTTATGTTGTCATTCTCATAGCAGCTATTCAACCACTGTGCTGTCTGTAGCACTGAGTTGCATGAAGAGTGGTCCTGAGTCAAATACCTTCACCTATTCAGCAATGGGGCTGGTTTAAACAATGTCAAAAACTGCTTAATGTCCACTACACTTTCAAAACCTGCCAAGTCAAAACTTTGTGTTGCAAAATCAGTCATTTCTTTAAAAAAAATAATGATTTTCCTCATGGATCATGGATTATGTCTGGAAGACTAACAGTTTGAGTATAGTGGAAATTGGTATCTATATGGAGGATTATTTCAATGCCAACTGAAAAATCAGATTTTTCTGAAAAAAAAAAAAAAAAAAAATGGACCAACTTGACTAAGAAGGATTTGCAAGCAGACTCCTCTTATATATATATTTTTTTCCCAAAAATTCAATCTAGCTCCTGTTCTGGGCTCCAACATCAGCAGAATCAGAGATATGACAAGTATGGCAAGCAAATGGTCGAAAGTTTCACTATTTTGACATGCCAAAATGGCAATGTGGACGCATGAGTAGGACCATGAAATGTTGTGTCAAAAAGAGCCTATATGTATGTGAGCCTACATGTTATACATATTATAAGTTACAAGCTGCAACCGTAATGTCTTCAAATTTTAATTTACAAAATTGTTGTGTTCCAGGGTTCTGGCCTTTGGCCAGAACAGTATTATTTATGGTTTTAACAGTTTCATGTTTCAAGATTCCATAGTTCAAGTTTCATAGTTCATGTCATAGTTTAACAGTTTCTTGTATTAGGATTTTACATTTCATTATTCATGTTCCATGTCCATGTTTTTACTTTTCCATGTTTTATTTCATGCCAGGTCTGCCATGCCACTCCACCGCTTGTCTACGTTCCGCCCCGTGCCTTCGTTGTTGCACATTTCAGAGCTCTGGTTGGCTTTGGTATTTCCCTCTTCCTTCTGTGCTGTGCTGATTCGGGGCTCTCTAAGCTTAATTGACAATTAACTGTTTTTAAGTTACTAACATTTACTAACACTCACTGGGTTGGTGTAATTCTTAGATAGGCACATTACTAATACTACTAATTTAGACAGGGAGTTTATTGTCATGATTCCTGCTTTGCTATTTCAAGATCTTGCTGTGCTTTTCTGTTCTTAACATTCATGCTTGCTTCCAAACTGCATACTTAATTGGTACTTAAGCTGAGCACGCTCATTCTCTTAATGAGCAGGTCATGTCATCCAATCTCAGTCCATGTCTTGATCTTGCCATGCCTCTTGTTTCTCTCTCTCCAGGTGTTACCCCTCATGTCATGATTTCCAAGCCTTTATCTGGATGCGGTGGAAGTTGGCTGGCAGACAGTGTCTCGCGTCTCGTTGCATGTGCAAGTTTAGCCAAGCTCTTGTTGTCAAAGTTCCCTAGCATTTCTAGTTTCAAGTCTTGTCCTAGCCTCTTGTTTTTCAAATATATATTTAGTCTGGTTATTTGTTTTTCTTGAGCATCTTGCCTGGAGTTTCCAGTGCCTTTTGTTTTTTGCCTTTTTGCATTCTTTGTTTTGTAGCTCTGTGCAGCATACTTTAGTTTGTCTTTTGCAACCCTTTGGGCCAAGTTTTTCGTTGGCCCTCGTGCCTGTTTTGTTTTTTGTTTAATAAATCCTCATTCCCATCTCCCCGCATCTGGTGTCTACCTGATTCCTTATTAAAAATATGAGATGGGGAAAGTATGGCAAGCTGAATGTCTCCATTTGCATGTTCTTGCATGGATCACTGAAGAACAGGAGTCGTCAGAAAGACAACAAAGCTCGCCGGGGGGCTAGGTTAAAGTTTTTCTGCACGCGGACGGACGCGGACGCCGGGTGCGACAATAGCTCTCCGGACGTTATTCGTCCCGGCGAGCTAAAAAGGTCAGGTAAAGGTCACCAGGTCAAAATTTTGGCATCAGTTCGTAGGTCTTGCACCAAGGAGTATACATGCAAAGTATGAAGACCCTATCTCTCACGGTTTAAAAGTTATAGACAAGGTTAAAGTTTTTGTTATGGGCAAGGTTAAAGTTTTTTAAAGGTCGGGTGAAGGTCAAGGTCAAGGTCATCAGGTCAAACTTCGGCATCAATAGGAAGGTCTTGCACCAAGGAGTACACATGCAAAGTATGAAAGCCCTGTCTCTCACGGTTCAAAAGTTATAGGCTGGTTAAAGTTTTCTAAAGGTCGGTCAAGGTCAAGGTCACGAGGTCAGAAATTTTGGCATCGGCAGGTAGGTCCGGCATCAAGGAGTACACATGCAAAGTATGAAAGCCCGTTCATGGCGAAATTAAGTGACGGTCTTGTGTCCAGTTATGTTCCCTAACTAATTCCCCTTAAGAAAGTTCTGCTATAAAGCCTCGTTTTAATAAAATCGCACAGAAAAAAAACATGACGGATGTCAACGAATCATTTTTCTCTTAAAGTTATTACAAATGAGATGACGCATTAGCGATTAATTCTGATGGCTGCCATGTCCTGCGATTTGCAACGAGGAACTCTGCTCTGCAATGATCACTTAATTATCCCATACTTTAACAATTCGTTTGTTTTGCCGTGAACTTTAGAGTGAAATATACATTCGTTTTCCATGCCTTTTACGGATTTCACTGCTTTGCGTTGTGGGGTGGCACGCAATTTTACGGGCAACTGAATTGGACAGGACAATGTCAAATAGAAAATGCAATTCAATTCAGAAAATACAATACCGGATTTGAACACAAAAATCTTTAACAAAATCGATGAAATAAATGTAAACTTGATATAACTGTGGCTACATTGTGAGTCGTATTGAGGATGACATCGCGGAAGTTCCGTGCTGCGCCACTATGATGACCAGCTTCACAGAGGCAGTACTATCCACTCAAGGCAGACAACCTCCCAGAAAAATATCCGGTACCGAGTAGAGTAGCGTAGAGCCCGTACCACGTAGTGGAAAAGCGCCATTAGTGGTGCATTTGAAACAGCGTATCAAACGCTGCCTTTGGAGGCAATCATGTGGAACATTACACAGAATGTCAGAAAGCCTTTTGCGAACTTCGTTATTACATTTCATTGCTTTAGGCCGTTTCACAGTATTTCTGCAAACACAACCCCAAATAAAAGCGAAATTATCTCAAACTAAAGTAAATGGCGTTCGCTTTTCGAGACAATGAGATTAATTCGCAGTGAAACAGCATTATAATCGAACGTCAGCTCTTCAAGCAGCGCCAGGTATTCTACCGTAGGTATTCTACTGATCAAAATACAGGATTCGCTGCATCCATAGTAGAATTTACCATTTCACCAATGTTTGAATTGGGTGTATTTTCAACATATGATGACCCAGAGGTGTGGCGAAGAGGGTTTGCAGCCTATAACTTGGGAATGAGACTAAACTCAATTCGAAGCGAGGTTTTTTCCGAGAGGGCCGTGGTTGGGAGGGCAGGTGAGGTACATGCACTCTCTGATTGGTCGAAATACTTTCGTTATGCATACACGCCTCTGCTCACCGGACATCAACTGATGAGTGTGTCAACTTAAACTGACGCATAAACTGAAACTGGAGAGATCCAGCGATATGCGTACTCAAATAGCATCAACTCGTACCAGCGTACTTTGATGTCAAAATGCGTACGTTGTACGCAAAATGCGTACATGTTGGCAGGTCTGCACTGTGTTTGACATGCTACGAGATTCTGCTAATTGCAGTACCAAAGCTACAGCCGGTAGCACTTCTGATTGTAGCAGCAGCGGCCTCGTTTGCAATAAGCCAACAGGTACTACACAGTTTATTGTCGCATTTACTTCCTGCAAATTGGTTGAGTTTATGCTTATTTTTGTTGATGTTTTTGTTTTCAAACAAAAAAATCAAACACTGATTTTCTAAGTCCAAGATGCTGAATTTCTCAAAAACTGGGACGTAGAATTTTCTAATTTTCTCAGGGAATCAACAGAACGTCATAAGGAAGGCTTGCAAGAAATTAGACAAAAAGATATCAGACATTTTTCGAGATATTAATGAAAGACTGAAAAAAATGAGCACAAACACAGATTCTCTCAGTCCAAAATGCTGAATTTCTCAAAAAACTGGGACGTAGAATTTTCTAATTACTGCAGGGGCTCATCAGAAAATCATAAGGAAGGCTACACGAACTAAGACAAAAAGTTCAGACAGTTTTTGAGATATTCAAATGTTAAGTGAAAAGTTGACATCGGACAGAAGGACAGATGGACTGACAACTCGGCATTAAGAAACTCCACTGACTGCTGACTATTGTCACAGGGGAACTAAAAAGCCATTTCAATGGTCATGCTGGTTTTCCTGTCTAGTGTATCCAGTCTTCCCCTACTTGTGGTAACTGGCACTTGGATGGTGCACAGCCACATTTGGCACCCAGCAGATATCTGATGGAGTCCACTTGAAGGGAAGAGCTGGCCCACTCAGGTGCATGAACTTCACCCTGATGCATGCATCTCTTCAGCTTTGTCAGTGATGACTGTTTGATTGCAAATTGAGCAAAGTAAATGGGAACAGAGGGTGAGAACAATTGTCAGTTAAAATGCTATTTTTCTGCAGACGTTAATGTTGTTCTGTTACGCACGTTGCTGATAAACACTGAAGTCAGTTTAGTTGTTTTCAGGAGGCATTTCATTTGGCCTGATTTTTGGCAAATTTTTGTTCAAGACCGCATCAGTTATGATTCATGGAACGCAAAAGGAGCAAGTTTGTCTGTCTGCCTCATAGCGGCAGAACTTGCACTTAAAATTGAATCGATAAATTTATCGCCCAGCACCATCAGTACCCAATGACGGAATATGATCTGAAGTATGTTCTAAATTCTTTGGCTCATAACCAAAGACTTGCCAGGCATCAGGAAAGTTGTCATCATAGTTTGTAACATTAGAAATTTCCAGCTAAGATGAAGCATGTTTTGACCAGGAGTTTCAGAAGTAACTTAATAGATTTTTTAACATAAATACCAAGTCCAATGGGAACGAAATCAACATGGTCAAAAAAAAAAAAACAAGATGTGTTTGTGAAACACTGATGCCCCCGTACATAACATGCACGTGCTAACCATTAAAGGCCTATCATGAGTCAATCAAAGCTTAAAGGTCAGGGTCACAAGGTCAACATTCATTACCTCATCAGAAAGGCCTTATCCTAAGGAATACACATGCCAGGTATCAAATGCCTATTACTAGCTAAAGAAAAGTTATGGCCCATGTTAAAGTTTTTGTCACCAAACGTCATGCTCCAAGGTCAAGGTCAGAAGGTCAAAAGTCATGACCCCATCTGAAATGCCTTCTCACAAGCAATGCATATGGCAAGTATCAAAGTCCTACCATGAGCCGATCAAAAGTTAAAGCAATCTCAAAATGCAGACAGACAGACAGACGGACAGGTGAAAAACTAAAATCTAGGTTAGTTTTTTTTTTTTTTTTTTAAAGGCAAAACGTCATAGGATCAAGCAGAATGCAAAGACTGTTATATTAAGGGTGCAGACTTTACGCCATCATTGTCTACTAAAGACTCACAAACAAATATAAAACAGACTTGCAAACAAGCAAGAAAGATGAAAATATAATGCACAAGTCCAGAGCCCTTTCAATTGCAGCTTGTGCACTATAGTTCAATGCCCATTCCATTCCCCCTTGAGCAGCACTGGTGCTTACAGATTTCTCGAGAACTGCTCAGCCTAACAATTTCAAAATCGACACTGTGCTCCCTTCAGTCCTCAGTAATACAAAACCCAAAACCAGTGAAGTTGGCACATTGTGTAAATCGTAAATAAAAACAGAATACAATGATTTGCAAATCCTTTTCAACCTATATTCAATTGAATACACTGCAAAGACAAGTTACTTAATGTTCAAGCCGGTAAACTTTGTAATTTTTTGCAAATATTAGCTCATTCGGAATTTGATGCCTGCAACAAGTTTCAAAAAAGCTGGCACAAGTGGCAAAAAAGACAGAGAGTTGAGGAATACACATTAAACACTTATTTGGAACATCCCACAGGTGAACGGGCTAATTGGGTACAGGTGGGTGCCATGATTGGGTATAAAAGCAGCTTCCCTGAAATGCTCAGTCATTCACAAACCAGGATGGGGCGAGGGTCACCACTTAGTGGACAAATGTGTGAGCTGATTGTCGAACAGTTTAAAAACAACATTCCTCAATGAGCTATTGCAAGAAATTTAGGGATTTAATCATCTACGGTCCGTAATATCGTCAAAAGGTTCAGAGAATCTGGAGAAATCACTGCACGTAAGCATCAAGGCTGAAAACAAACATTGAATGCCCGTGACCTTCGATCCCTCAGGCGGTACTGCATCAGAAACCGACATCAGTGTGTAAAAGACATCACCACATGGGCTCAGGAACACTTCAGAAAACCACTGTCAGTAACTACAGTTCGTCGCTACATCTGCAAGTGCAAGTTAAAACTCTGCAATGCAAAGCGAAAGCCATTTATCAACAGCACCCAGAAACGCCGTCGGCTTCGCTGGGCCCAAGCTCATCTATGATGGACTGATGCAAAGTGGAAGTGTTCTGTGGTCTGACGAGTCCACATTTCAAATTGTTTTTGGAAACTGTGGACGTCGTGTCCTTCGGATCAAAGAGCAAAAGAACCATCCAGACTGTTATAGGCGCAAAGTTCAAAAGCCAGCATCTGTGATGGTATGGGGGCGTATCAGTGCCCAAGGCATTGGCAACTTATACATATGTGAAGGCACCATTAATGCTGAAAGGTACATACAGGTTTTGGTGCAACATATGTTGCCATCCAAGCAACGTCTTTTTCATGGACGCCTCTGCTTATTTCAGCAAGACAATGCCAAGCCACATTCTGCACGTGTTACAACAGCATGGCTACGTAGTAAAAGAGTGTGGGTACTAGACTGGCCTGCCTGTAGTCCAGACCTGTCTCCCATTGAAAATGTGTGGCGCATTATGAAGTGTAAAATACGACAATGGAGACCTCTGACTGTTGAACAACTTAAGCTGTACATCAAGCAAGAATGGGAAAGAGTTGAAAAGCTTCAAAAATTGGTCTCCTCAGTTCCCAAACGTTTACAGAGTGTCGTTAAAAGGAAAGGCGATGAAACACCGTGGTAAAAAGGCCCCTGTGCCAACTTTTTTGCAATGTGTTGCTGCCTTCAAATTCTAAGTTAATGATTATTTTCAAAAAAAAAAAAAAAAAAGTTTTTCAGAACATTAAACATCTTGTCTTTGCAGTGTATTCAATTGATAAGTTGAAAAGGATTTGCAAATCATTGTATTCTGTTTTTATCTACGATTTACATAACGAGCCAACTTCACTGGTTTTGGGTTTTGTAGATCGACCCAATTTCAAGTCACTTCTCAAAATGTGTGATGGACAGACAAACACAGATGCTTGACCATGCGCACACACAAACAAGCGCACACACACACAAATACAGATTCCTTGCTTTGAAATATGATGACTATAGTGGTTTGTCCTATAACTCTTTGAGCCCCAACAGTTGGAGGGTTATGCATAAAAAGGGTAGCAATTTCTCTACAGTTGATAAATTATTTATGACTAAAGCTAAAAGTCTGCACTTCAAGGGCGTCATGATTGCTACATTAAAAACCATTGTGGAGGTAAACAGAGCTAAAATTATAAAAACTTCCACAGACTTATGGAAGTGACTAAATGGAGGCCAGAAGATGGCTGCATTCACAACCACTTGCAATACCAGAGGTATATGTTGATGCAGCCAAAATACAGTGTCTTATGGTCAACTCAGATCTGCCGCCAGTAGGGTGGGTGTTTTCGAATGCAGCCAATCTTTTTTGAGAAATTTACCGTGGTTGCAGCATGTCAAGTGCTAAATACAGTGGTTGAAAGTGTTACAGATGGTGCCATGAGCAGGAGGACAGGGAGTTCACCGTTATCGTTTGTTCCATTGGTTGTGCCTGGGCCAACATTGCAGGGCGTCTCCCCAAGCGGTAAGGTGGTGTCCTGTGAGGGGCTGGAGTCTGATGCGGGGCTGCAGGTCTGCTGGGGGCGGAGGAGCACGTTGCTGAAGGTGGGCGCCAGGCGGAAGCAGCGCTTGGCCTGGAAGAGCTGGGAGGACATGGCCTGCAGGTTACTGGTGATGCTGGGGTCACTGGGCAGGACAGGGCCGTTGGAAGCAGGGGGTGTCGACCGTTCCTCCCTGGCGGGCTGCTGCTGCTGCACCTGGGCGTGTCGAGGTGGGCTCTCTGAATCCTCCATGTCCTCAAGGTCGGACCGGGATTCCTGGCTATTCATATCAGAGTCCGTCTCCACATCAAAGGCCGTCCCACCCTCCTCTTCCTCAGATCCGCTCTCCCAGCCCCCCTCCACAGGGAGCCGGTCCCGCTTGCCCTCCTTGCCCAGGGCGGGGCCCCCAGCAGGAGTCCCTGTCGCCCCTGGGCTGTCGGCTTGGCCGCGCTCTTCATCGTCCTCATCCTCGTCGCTCTGGAATCCCTCGCTCAGGTCGCTCTCGTCCTCCTTGCGAATGCAGCGGCGGCGGCGGAGCATGGACAGGCGGGAATACTTCTTCTTCTGCTTCTGCTTCTCCTCCTCCTGCTTCTTCCTGCCTTCGTGATCCCCATCATCCTCCTCTTCCTCCTCATCCTCTCCGCCCGTGCCGTTCGGAAGGCCCTCTTCCTCCAAGGACAGGGCCCCCGAGGTCTCCCGCATCTCTGGGTCATCTAAAGGGAACAAAAAAGCTTGGCCCACCATTTGAAACCACAACCACTTCCCACAATATTTGCCAGAGATGATCATTCTGGTTTCAATTCATAGTGATGATCATGTCTGCCCATTTGAGGTGTCCGTCTGCTCTCGTCTCCTCACCTGCGTTATCCATGTGAAGGGGCGGCACCACGCTCTCCCCATCCTCCAGCTCTGCCTGCAGCCGGATGTTCACGTGGTTGACCAGATGAGAGAATAGGGCCAAAGTGAAGGCAATGGATGCACTGTACTGTTTTGAACCTGAAATTACAACGATAGTCTTTCAGAGCCTCTTTGCGGAGGACACTTGAAAATATCAGACTAACAAAAGTCAGCCGCTCCGTTCGCGCTCGGCAAGCTGAGAAATAATGCAAGTAACAGGGTGCTGCACTAAAAGCGGTGAGAGCTTCTGCTACCAGAACCGAAGCACTTACACAAATGTACCCATTTTTTTTTAACTCATGTCAGTGTGCTCCACAGCAAAAAAAAAAATATGAAAACACACATTAAAAGTCCCTCTTTACTGGAAGAGGACTGAAGCTTTAATGTTTTTGAGATGGGTCCCGAGGTGCCGAAAATACCAGATGTCCCTTGGGAGCAGCAGTGCTTTGAGCAATTCCTTGCTGATTTCTGCAAGCCATAGTGAGCAAGAAGTGGTTTTTGCATCAGTGAGCTCAGGGAACTTATTCTTTTTTTTTTCCCCTCAAGCCGTTTTGCCTATGAATGACGTGTGCTGCTGAATACCTGTTGTCACTGACTGCGTTTATAAGGTTTAGTATCCCGGTTTTGATTGGGTTTTTTAAGTATCCCGTTTTTGTGTTTGTCCCTGTAAACACCATATCCCGAATTCAGAAACCGGGTTATGCCCTTATCCCGGTTTCAAGAAACCCGGTTTTGCCACCTGGAGTACTCCGATAGAAGCCGGGATACTGGAGCATGTATACGCCTTATCCCAATTTCTGACGGCTGCCCATCGTGTGCGCAGGCACCAGTGACTGCGTGGTGGCAGTGACAGCCAAATACCCACAGAGATATAAAAAAGAACTAGAGTGGACGACGTCATTGACTGGCGCACACGGCAGAATAGCTCCGCTGTGTTTTGTATGTATAAATGTCCAATGAGGCACATGTAAACAGTAAACGTGCGTGACGACAAATGTTATTTTTTGGGTTGGGGGGACTTGTTTTCCGCGTTCTTTTTTTATCATTTCTTACTTAAAAGGACACGAAGAAGGAATTGTAAATCAACAATATTTATGCACCATTATTTGGCAAAGCTAAAGAATAAGCGCTACGATTGCCGTACCCTTTATATTATCGTTCAGTTAAGTTTCTGTTAGGTTCAAAGAAAAAGCGTTCGCATTCAGCTGCGCCTGTGAGTCTGACTCAGGTCTGCACTTAGAAGAAACTAGTCGTTTTAAGCATATATGAATTTATATGTATACTTTGAGTATTAAGATTGGAACAATTTCATTCTGAAGTGTTGCTGTCTTCATTTAGTCCGTCTTTGCCCTGACACAATGGATAACAGGATGATACGGCGTGTTTCCTCAACTGGGATCAATGTAGAAGTCTCAAAAAGTATGAAACCACGGCAGTTTCAGTTTCTGCGAATACACTGTTATTAATAAACGAATAAACCGAAGCCTTTTTGACAGGTAATTTAACTGACTCCTTTTTGCCAATAATGTTAACTGTAATTTTACAATAAGTTTACCACAGAGTTCAGTGAATGTTAAGTGTTAACCACGGTAAAATGCGCGCAGGACTCCACTCACAATAAAATGACAAGGAGACAATGCGTTAATTTAACGGTTAAATTCAGTCAGTTTATAAAAGCGTAGCAAAGCCGAACTTGATTTCATTGCTTTGTTGCGACTGCTTATGAGCATGGTGCAAATCAGTCTGGTATACACGAGTGCGTTTGAATGGAAATGCATTGTGACGGGACTGAAAATTTTGTTTCCAGATTTTTTTTTTCAGATTTCTGATTTCAGAAAAATCAGGACTTGAGCTTTTGTCCGGCACGAGCGATTTTTCGTTTAGGCTTTATTCAACAAATATTGAATAGCCTATGTCACCACTCTAGATTTTTTATATCTCTGTGCGAATACCTATTAAATTTCTGATGTATTCATTATTTTTTCTCTCTTCCCACTGCAGTAGTGATAGCTTGACCGCAGTGAAAAACTGAGTGGATGAGCCAAAGCTGTTATGGAACGTGAGTATTTAGTAACGCTAAGCCCGCTAGAGGCTACAGAGGTCTCATGAATGTCGTACTTCTAAATCACACCTCCCACTCAATCTGTTGTAAACAAAAGACGTAAAAGATGCAACACACGCCTGCGCAGATAGGATGCAGTGATCAGAAAGGGAGTTACTGCTATTTATCATGTATACAGGGATATGAATAACCGGGTTTCTCTGTCTTCCATGTAAACATCATATCCCGGTTATGCTCAAAGCCGGGATAAGCCTCAAAACCGGGATACTAAAGATCTTGTAAACGCAGTCATTGAGTGATCATGTTGTAGATTGTAATGTTCCTTTTTTCTGTAATGTGCCATGCGATGAAAATGAATTTCCCTCAGAGGACAATGAGGTCCAACTAACTGACGAAGTCACAACCTTCACAGCAACCAACATGCTTTTTAAACATCAGGTCAACTCAGGTTCATATAAAGGCTTCAAATGCATTAATTCTTACTCCACAAAACACCTGTACTCTCCCTTCAGACCAAGAGGCATATATGGCGACAAAGTGGGGCAATAAGTCAAAATATGTCCAAATATAAAAAAAACCAATGGGTATATTCAGAGAATAAAATTCTAAATGTTTCCTTCCTGCACAATTTCTACCACTGACCTCCCCTCTTGAGGCTGTGGACCACCATGAGGCAGGTAACGACCATTTTGAAAACCAGGGTGTCAGGGAGGAATGAGCAGCCACTGTCGTGCTCCTCTTCTTCCTCCGAGGCCGACGTGCCGATATGCGCAGGCGTGGCCAGGTAAAAGAGTACCAGGTTAAAGTCCTCCAGCACTGACTGGCACAAGGATGTCAGCTCAGTTTCCAGCACGCTGCAGGCAAAGGGAGCAGACATTAGTTTCCAGAATAATCCATAGGTTGGTCTTTAACTATATACGAAGTTATGTCCAAATGATACGCCATTGTACCAACAAGGTACAGCTTTGTGCATCCCATCTGCAACCCTTCCCACTTTAACCTTTACCTCACGTTTGAATATAAAAATGTTTGCTTCAGAAAATTAGCAATTGCAAAATATGAAGAGCAAGCCCTTAAGCAGGGGCTAGTGCTAGATCAAGGTGTTGCTTTGCATGAAATATGGTTCATCTCTACAAACAATTCACTAAAAATTAAGTCTGCTGAACCATAATTTATTGGAAGTAGATACTTATGTATTATTAAAAATAGCAATGAGAGCCATGTTCTCACCTATTCTTGGGCTGTAACAGACTCTGGAGGTACATAAAGCTCACCAACAGCCGCTTGATGTCTTTAGATCTGCATGAAAAGAGCATGGCATGTTATGCCATGTGATTCTCTCAAAGACAGTTCAGAGGATCATTAGCACGAACAATTGTTTTTGCAGATTGATGTATCCAATCTAGAAAAATCAGTTTTCTTCCCCACATAAGCCCGTAAATTAGAAAGCTTCACATCAGTGAACAGTTAAAAGCATATGATGACTACATTCTCAGGAGAAAATAACTGAACAGCCTGGTTAATCACTTCACATCTAACCCATCACACTCATTGGCTTTACAAATCTGACATCATCACAGACCCTCAAAAATAAATGAATCCAAGGAGGATTGATGATGCTCAGATGAAGCAAATCAGAGGCTTCATTCAAGATTTCATTCTATCTGTGAAACTAAAGTAGCAAGTGATGAGACCAAGAGATGCAAAGTGCTTTGTCACCAGAGATGGGGACTCGAGTCGCTGCTTTGATGACTTGTGACTTGACAAAAAATGAAACACTTGAGACTCGACTCAGACTTGGAAGCTGAAGACTCGGGACTTGACTTGAGACATGACCTGAGTGTTATTCAGTTCATGTTTTCAGTTAGAATATAAAATGAATAAATTAATTAAAAAAAATATATATTGATTACCCGGTAGTAGCGCAGGCTGAGAATGTCAATAAGTCATGCCCTCTCTGCGTACCTTACGCGTTTATTGGAGAAACACGCCCTCTTATATCAGATAGGCATCAACATGTCAGTGGGAGGGGTACCGAAAGTCATCATCATTTCTTTTTTTTTTTTTTGGAATTACCATTTTGACAGAAAAAGATGAACATTACAGTGCAAGACATGCTCCATAAACATCTCAGACAGCCAGACAACTTCATACTCTGATCGTCATTTGAAGAGCCATTCTGCCCAGTGACTGCTTGTCAATCAGGTAATATAATCCTGTTAGCCTAGCTAGCAGGTGAAACACAAACTTCAACCGCCGGTGTCTCCAAAAAAGGCAAGACGGGCTGGCTTCCAGCTACCAAAGCCAGCCTGACTAGCCTAATCCATATGAAAAAAAAAAATAAGGTAATTATATATATAAGGGATAATTAACGAGAAGGTGTGCATTCCGCTTCACGTCGGGTGGCTGAGTTGAGAGAATGCTGTTTATGTTCACACAGCTTTGAAATGTGTAAATTGCGATTTGAGACATTATATGCAAATTCACTTTATCCAATTTATTTCTTCAGTCATTTATTTATTTTTTTGTTTAGAATAGGCTCTATACTTAACATAGTTCGAATCAAGTGAATTGGTTTATCCTGTATTGCGGTTTCAAAGGAAAAACAAAGCATCCCTTACGGTAGTCTACTGGAATGGACTAAAGCCAGCAGTTTTCTTTAAGTGCGAATTAAAAACCCAACAAATTAAATGATTCCAATAATGATTACTACTCTGATTGCACCCAATTCTTTATTGAATGTCATTTCCACTTTGTGTCCATTTGAGAGACACGATCAGAGTCCATATGAATTTTCAACTTACTGATTGTAATAGTTTAAAGTAAAAAGATATTGGAACTTAATGTCTCTTGTTCGCAAATGAGATGAACCAGGTTTATTAAGTAAATCATACCCTACAAAGTGGGAAGTGTTCTGATACGGTCAAATACAAGCATCAGCCTATTGTGCAGCCATACTTTAACCTTGCAGGAGAATCGGTGAGCGGAGCAGGAGTAGGAGGCTCTGAACAGAGTTTAAAATTGTTGAATCTTTGCTGGGAATCTTTTCTAAGAACAATAAGCTGTTACTTGTTTTTCTAAGGACTGAATGATAAAAATTGAAGTGTTTAGAGCTCTTGGTGTCTCAGGATGATACAGATGAAACACATACAGATGTTTCTGTTGCTCTATAATATGTTTATTCTTTCAGATTTTTATGTTTGTCTTTTTTATTGTTATTTGCAAGGCAATTAAATATTTCAAATACTGTCGGCAGAAGTGATCTTGTTTTGATTGAAAGCCATCAATAAATAATTGTATGAATTTATTTCTGTTTTAATTGATTCCATGATGTATTTTACTGAATATCAGTAATTAGAATGCAAATCCAAATTACTGTCATATTTTTTAAACAGGTTGGACACATTGGTCAATGATGTTTAGATTACTGACTTGTCTTCTGACTTTCTTAATATCAGATTCTGCGGGTAAAATTGCAATAAGGTGACTTGACTTGGACTTGACCTATTACAGGACTTGACTTGCCATAACCTGTGACTTGACTTGACCTGCTCAAGAAAAAATGTCTTTGGACTTACTTGAGACTTGAAGGTTAAGGCTGGGGACTTACTTGAGACTTTAAGACTTGAGACTTGCACATTTGTGACTTCGTCCCATCTCTGTTTGTCACACTATTGAGCAGCAGAACCCACAGTAAGAGCAGACAGTGCAACAAAAATGAACAGACCAAAGTGAGAAGTAGTATTTATAAGCTCCAGATTGAGAAATAAATCTGTATAAATAATGCTATAATTCTTGAAAAAAATGTAGATTTTAAAGAGCTTGTCTTTGGGAAAGTCTTAAATGCTGAGGTCTGGCTGCCATGAGGGTGTTTTATGGAGAACTTGGTCAGTGTTTTGCAGTACCGTGGGAACCTCACATGCAACCCAGTTGTAATTCAGTTGCTTCCTGTTACTGTAAATAGCTCGACTCTTAAGAGCTGTTCCTACTTGTATGTGACATTTTCGATACAAACCCGAGCGACATACAGAAGTGCAATGACTGGATGATTTTTGGCAGTGATCCAGTTCCTTACAACATAGAGAATGCTGCAGGCTCCTTGATGGTATGAGAAGAAAAAAATCTGAATTGGGTACAAAGAGTTCCCTTCTGTCAGTACAAGTAAAGATCAACCCTTAATAAAATTAGAGCTCTTCATTGCAACATCACAGAGACTTGGCATGGAGCACTACTGAATGTCAGTTTCATCCCATTCTGCACAAGCTGTAGAAAACTTGAGTAAGTTCTTCCATCAACAAGGATCATCTCAACCCTCAGTAAAATTAGATTTCCGAAGACGTTGTCAAAGGCACTGCTACGCAGTACTTTCTTCCATAGAGAGATTGTTTGTCCAAGTCTAAAGACGGATTTTGGTGCCAAGAAGGTAGCTCCAAAAATGAACAGCAACAATTCTCAGAAATCGTTTCAACGCAGGCCTTGAGAAGTCTGAAATCCGGACAACTGGGCAACCAAAATTTCCATCGGGCCACCAAACAGGTATAAAATGTGATCACAAAGGTGCCAAGCTACAAACCCTATTTACATTCATTCACACTCAGCTTGGAGATGCACTGATGCTGCCATCAAACATACAGCTTGATTTGGGCCAAAGTTGTTAATTTTCTATGTTTATGGCTTGTTAGTGGATTGGGAATGATGGTTGCGCCACACATCCAAAGTTTATTGTGCCCTCAAAATGCTTGAAAATCTTTGGAAGCTTCTTTTCTTATGCAATAAAGATGCATAAGAGAACAAAATATGCACCAGTTTCCATGAGCAAGTGGTGTCATGCGTTATATTACAAATTTGCTCATTTTCATATCATTTTCCTTTATTTTCTCCAAGAGTGTAACTGCCTTTAACCGTTTTTGGTTGGTACAGTAATCAATGAAGACAATCATATCTGTGTGCAGAAGTCTGATTTTGCTTAATTTCGTGAACCAAAAAAAAGTAATAAGATCAAGGCCATTCTTAATAATCTTTTTTGTTTAAAAAAGTGTCTAACTCCTTATAAATGACCCGGAATTATTCACATGACAGCCATGATAACGGAGGTTCAAATTCTTTGAATGAGGAGGAAAGGTGCTTCAATGCTTCCTTACTTATCTTTAGTAATGGGCATCCTGGACGATCCTTTATGGAAAAAAGGAATAATACTGTCCCACAACTCCTCACAGCAGCAATAGTTAAAACTATGCACCATCCATCCGGCCACTAACTAAAACAAACACGCATGGCTTACAAGTGACAAATGAAGATGTCGTTTTGTGTACATGTAGTCGGGTTCACAAAGGAGGATCTTGAAGGTGATAGAACTCTTCAGATGGCTCTTGAAGAATCTTGCAGACAGTAGAACCCTCTAAATGGAAGAATCTATGGTGTCCTCAGGGTAGTCATTATGTTTAAAAGCACTCATGAATATTCATTACCCTTACATAAGTATACAGGAACTACTGGCTGAGCAAAATAATACAATCAGGTGTTATAAATCATCATCACGTAACACATTAAACTCACTGCTATCACATGACGAGTTCTCGAACGCTGGCATTCTGAAACAATGCGCGGCCAAAATCCACAAGACAAGAAAAGTGTAATGATTCATTTGTAGACTGACTGTGCAGTTCAAAGAAATTGTTACAATGCACACTCCAGGGCCCCGAGCAACCAATCTCCAACGTGACTGCATATATACTATAATCTGATTGGTACGCTGAATCATCTCACTCCCCAACATATTTTGTCGCGACAAGTAGTTGTGGCCAGAACTTCCTTGCGGCAATAGTCGCGATCAGCAGCCGTTATAATTATTGTTATTACGCCTAAAGCCACGACTAAAACTTAAAGGGTTAAGTGTCGATTATAAAATTTTATTTCATAATGGTCCAACAGTACTCTTCATAATCAGAATACTGACATTTTTGCAGACACGGCGCTCACTGTACATGCATGATGCAAAATAAATAAAAATACTCAAAAAAGGGGGCTCTGAATTCAGCTGGAGGCAGTGAAACATGAAATTTGAAGTCCTACCCACAGTAATAGCCCCTAAATACATGCAGAAAATTAATATAATTGAGTTTCCAAACTGCTGATTGGTTACTGCAATTATGCCTTTTTGCCAGTGGGTTACATAAAGTTGAAAAGGTCTGCAAGTAGCTACAGGGATAGAACACATCACAGTTCACCCACTTCTTGTGTTATGCTGGCTAATGTCAAGCTCCTTCTTCAAAAATTCAAAAAAACACTTCCAGGCAACTTAGAATGTCGATACACTGCTTGGCCAAAAAAAAAAAAAAAGTTGCATACTCAAATATTTAGTTGGAACCCCTGTAGCTTTGATTACAGTGCATATTCGTCTTGTCATTATTTTGACAACTATATGCAATGCCAGAACATTTATTTTCGATCAGAAATGCCATAATTTTTGGCCGAGATCTTGTCTTGTCAACATAATGGTTGAACCACTTGGTGGTCTTTCTTGACCACATCCCAATAACTTTTATTGTGTTTAAGGTCAGGACATTGTGGTGGCAAATTTGGTTGTGAAAATGAATCCTCAGTCTTGTTTTTGTCATTAATGGTTTTCTTTGCTGAATACAGGCCAATAACTTGCCCGTTCTGAAATACTGTAACATGTTTTCCACCATCAAGGGATGAGTCTTCCGACATGATTTTTTAAGAAATGAGTAGCGATGCACTTCATCAGTCAGGGTTAAAATGATAATTGCCAGCTGAAACATATTAATAACCACAGTAATGATCCAATTATAGAATTTGTTCATTAATTTCCAAACGGTGACTTTTTTTTTGGCCGGGCAGTGTATATCAGTCTTTCGGATGAGACGTTAAACCGAGGTCCTGACTCACAGTGGACATTAAAGATCCTATGACACTCTTCGATAAGAGTAGGGGGTTCCCCGGTGTCATGGCTAAAGTCCCAACCTGGCTCTTTCGATCTGCCGCCTAATCATCCCCTGATCTAATTGGCTGTGCAATTCCTCTAAAAAATAAAAATATAATATACTGCTTCTACTCATTGTTCCAGAGAATTTCAGCGGCAATTCCCTACAGTTATAAATAGATGGAGCTCCAGCATGTGCAATAGTAAGAATGTGCAAACCTCTGTCTCGATGGAGAAAGCTTCTTTATCTCCTGCTTCTTCACCTGGTGGTACATCTTGGCTGCTTTGTCAAACAGGCGCTTCAGATTTCCATAGGCTCCCTCAAATGGTGTGTCCGATTGTATACTGTCTCATGCACAGGCACACAAAAAAAATTCACATCCTTCAGATATCTGCAGTGTTCATATCCCTAAACTGACAACACAAATTGGAATGCATTTGAAAGCCAGATTCATAGTTCTGTTAAGGCTTAAATTTACAAATCTATATTTCTGCTTACACCAATAATTGTCACAAATATGCCACACATTTGCTACACATTTATTTTCTTGGATTAGAAAAAAAAACACTTTTCTAAGGCATGGCACCAAATCAATGCCCTGATGGTCATTACTGTTCACTACTCTCAAACAAAAAAGAAGTACTTTAATCAGTATATTGAGTCCACAGTGCCACCCTGAGGTGAATTTGAAAACCACATGCCTACATGCAGTGGTTCTGAGTTCAGCGTTTCTCACCAGCGCAGGTAGTAATAGGTAGCTTCCACATTGTAGAATTTGCTCCCCGCAAGTGTGCCCAGCTGGTTAAAAGGCATTCCTGTTGCACAAAACAGACACAGAAGTATGAGTGCAGGTCACCGCTCAAACAACCGATGAACCTGCTATTCATAAGCTCAGGCCTCTATGGGATCAAACTTCCTGTTGTCCTTCAGATCAATGAGAAAACTCATAAGCACTTTTCGGCATGTGCTCCCTGATCAGTTGCACTTAGCAGGCATGGAGTATTTAGTGGACAAAAATACAATGGATTCAGTGAACAGATCTGCTTTCTTACAGAGTGACTGAATCTCAAACCTCTTTTTTCAGCTGTAAATCAATGCATATGGGTATTCACAAAAGAAGTGTTGTTGTTTGACTCAGGTCCAACTCTTGACAGTTTTAAACATTAATTTTACATTTTGTGTTATAAATATGCATAACGCCTGCCCTCTACAGGTTGAAACCTCGCTATTGCAATTAGGCATGGGCCGGTTACCGGTTTCAAGGTATACTGGGTACAAGGTATAAAAATTTTCTGTCATACCGTTCCTGCAAAGAAATCGCTATTTTTTTAATCATTTACAAGGCTCAAAGTAGCTCAACACTTCATTGGTAGAATTCTGAGGGCCTTGTTTTAAATGTTAGTGCCATCGGAATTCTACCGATGAAGTGTGGAGCTACTTTGAGCTTTGTAAATGATGAAAAAAATAGCGATTTCTTTGCATGGCAACGCGATGCCCGATTCGCCACCATTGTAAGCCTGTTGGGAGCTTCGGCTAAAAAGCCATTTATTTCGAAATGTTGCGTGCGTACGGGGGTGGGGTATTCGACAAAAGTTAATACTCATTATCATGTTTCAGTACACCCCAAGTCAATTTCACACCGGAATTCCCCTTTACCCACAAGCTAATATTGGTTTCCTGTTGAGTTTAATTGCATCTTGTTCTGTTTGGTGCGCTTATTTTGAATTGATATATCAATGATAAATAACTTCATCAAGATTTTGTTTTCGTTATAATCTAACTACAGTAAATCTAGTAAGCACTTAATCATAAAACACTATTCTTAATCAGAAATTTTAATGTCTAATCTGATTCAATGAACCAAGAGATTATTGATAAGGATTAGCTGAAATGGCAAAATCAAATGGCAAAATATCAATGTAAATTTGCTTGCTTATCAGGCCAGATGATCAAACGCAGGTGCTCCAGGAAGTTAGTCAATTCATTTATTATTATTAATAATACAAAGCCCTAAATCAATCCAATTCTCTGTCTTGATATAAAAGGTACAGAAAATTAGAAAGGGATCTATAAAAATTGTTTTTCATTTATAGCACTAACGCAAAGGATCTGCTGCGGACCCAGACGCGACAGCGATGAGTCCATGATATCATTATAATTACTATGAAAAGGGAGCACTAGCTGGTTGATAAGAATAAAAACATCCAAAAGATGACAAAATATTCTTGAGAGTTCAAGTATTTCATGAACATTAAATGCAAACAACAATGAAATAATTCCTGTGATGCATCTCTGTGGGTAAGCAATTCAAAATGCAATGGCTCAGAATTATAATAATCAAAACAGAGGAAATGCACAGGCCGCATACACTCCATCCATATACCCGCTTATTCCTCACTAGGGTCACGGGGCGAGCTGGAGCCTATCCCAGCTGTCTACGGGCAAAGGCAGGGACCCACCCTGAACAGCTTGCCAATCCATCGCAGGGAGCACACTCACACTCTCACACTCATACCTATGGGCAATTTGGTGTCTCCAATTAGACTGATATGCATGTCCTCGTCTTACATTTTGAATCCTGAGCGCTTTGAAATGGAAGGGAGAGGCTCTGGCTAGGGGAAAGCAGGGACACTCACCGACGTGTGGGGTGACGGACAGGGCCTGGTGATAGAAGCGTTCGGCCAGCTGCTCCGCCTCCACGCCCGCCAGCTCATTCTGGTACCGTGCTGCAGAGCGCACCAATGCCCATCAGCAACAACATCTTGACAACCACCAGATTGCACAGAGCAGGAATCTATCACACGTCCCACGGGACGCGCAGTCAGCATCTCATTGTACATGTATGCCCAGCCAACTCTGTCTGACGCACGTTGCAGGAAAACGGAATGTGAGAAAATTAAAATATCAAGAAATTCAAGACCCTTCAGTCAAAGTCCTGTCATTACAGAAGGACACAAACTTCCAAGCGCCCTGTCTGAGATGAAGGCAGCAAACTGCGGAACTCTGCTCACTCAACAGTTTGTAAACTGAGCCGTACAGGACTGCATATCTAGTGCAGCTGACACAGTGAGACTGCAGGCCTCCCAATGACACCGCAACCAATCACACAGCACCTCACTCTCCTGGGTACTGTCACAGTTACTTCCACAACATGCACTAAGGACTCATATCACAGCCTTAAACACTGGACCCCTTTTTTCTGCTTAATGGAGGGTAAAGCCCAGAAAAAACACACTTCATGTGGGCCACGGAGTAAATTTGAGACATTTTCCCAATATTATTCATCTTATGAAGTAATTTTCTTCTTCACATGGATTCCAGTGTAAAGTTAACCAGCTTCACAAACAGTGAATCCGAACTGTGACTTCCGAAACAGCATAAGTACATGTGCACAGAGCGCAGCTTTACCGAGGTCACCCAGGTACACCAGGCAGCGATGGCAGGCCATCTGGGCCCATTCCATCTCTTTGGCAGTGGCTGCCACTGGCTTCTTGCGTCCTGTAGCAAAGAGAAAGCGCTGTGAGTGCATTCATCATTTTCAATCTGCACATACTGTTAAGGCTTTAAAGTAAAAATGTAAAGTATAGTTTCTGTTCGTGGCTGTCACATTTAGCAATCAGTCCCCTTCACTGCCGCTTCAGCCCCTCAACTCGTGCAGGGAGAATGCCCAGGATACACTTCATGAGAAATTCAACCAGCAGTCCAACACTGTCCCTGCGACACTGTCAGCGACACTGCTGCGAACTGCAATTTTTACAGCTATCCAGGTCGTAGAGCTGAGTCATAGTTATTCCAATGACCAATCACTGGGTGTTTATAGGGACGGTTCTGGCTCCCAGTCGCATTTAACAGGGGCATGGTACAGACCCAATAACTGTGGCAGGACCAAATGTTAAATACTCAACAATACCCCGATGATGAACTATAATTTCTTCCTTCTAGTTAGAAAAAAAAAATGCTCAAAACTACAAAGGCAATGGCAAAAACAAAGCACAGTGAGCAATTAGCGGTAACCATGCGGTTTTTCATGTGAAAGGCATACCAAACCTCATCCTTGTCAATGAGCAAAAAACCAATTCCTATTCCTATTTGGGATGAATACAAGACCATGGGAAAATGCTGGGGTCAAGGATTGGAGCACTTGGCTGTTGAGGTCATAGGTCTCACCTATGAGAGGGTCAGTGACATGTGTCCAGTCAATGCAGTCCTGCAGTTCTAGCTGGTAATGGGACTGGATATAAAGCAGCAGGTGCTGGTAGAATCCCACACCTGCAATCAGGTGAGTTCTGTAGGCGCACTCCAGGGCACTGCGACTGTGGATGTGCTACAAAGGGCAGAGGAAGTGAAGAGTGGCACAGTAAAAATGGAGGCTGAGACTGAGATATCAATGAGAAGCAGGGTCAGGGGCTGAAAAACGGGGACCAAGAGACAGCATGATTCATAATGCCCTCTTAAACAATGGCGACGCACCACTCCAGGCTGTCAAACACCAACATCAATTCCGTAAAGACCAACTTGCAAAGTCATAGTCTCATCTAAAATTCAAAGAAAATTTAGTGCCATCACTCAATTTGAGCAGTAACACATGGAAGCTAATAGGCAAGTGCAAAGAATTTCAACCCAAGACAAAAAAAGTGCCTGTGCTTTTCTGAATACTTAAGAGTGAACAATCATTCAGCAATGCCACAGCCATCTTTTATTCATGTAAATAAGATGAAGCCCTACCTTCTTGTTGGTCTTAATCACTTGGATGACCTCATAATACACTTTCCTCCACAGAAGTTCCTCAGCTTTGCGGCCATAATCGGCTGGGTGAAGGAACATTAGCTTCACACAGAGCTCTCGTAGCCTGGGGAGTAACAGAAGTCGAACAGGACCATTCAAGACACCAGTGACAAACATTCCTTGCTCTGACAATGCATCCAACGTCTGGAGCAGCACCAACGATACTGGCATGAAAACAGGTACTGATTTATCGATTAGTAAAGAAGGATAAAACATTAACTCGGCAATCAGGACTTGGACAAATGCCAGTCAATGGAAAACGCACTGCATAAACCATTTCATAGAACTAAAGTAGTACAGTGCTGTTAAAATGTAATGCACTTGATGCAAGGAAAGCATTATTGATGTGCCAGTTATTTTTCATTACTGTGTGAACAGCATACAGAAACAAACACAGAGACAACAGGAAACTCAATGACTCTGCAATATAGAAAAAGATGTCACGAATTTCACAAACAAATAACATGGACAACTCTGACAGAAATTAGTTTCAGCCTAATTTTAATACTCAAGTAGCCAACACAAGGAGAAAATGGCAAAAACACTGCCCCACAAAAAAATAATAAAAAATTTTTTATGGGTGTCACTCTGCCGTTGTGATCAATCTTTTTAGAGGGATGAGTGGAGAGATAGACAGGAAAGTTGGGGAGAAGAATGGGGAAGACACGCGGCAAATGACCCGAGCCGGGATCGAACCCTTGTCGCCGCGAGAAGGACACAGCCTCCACGGCGTGCGCACCCAGACCGACGAGCCACCAGGGAGCCGGAGAAGACCCTTTTTGACGGACAGAATGTCTTAGAAGAAAAAGTCAAGTTTTCATGAATCGAAGCGTTTCTGGTACATGGTAATTTTCCATCACAAAGCGCCTCCTGGTGGCAAAATATTGAACCATACAGGTATAATGTCATCATGTGACAAGTTGTGAGGTCATGACCTTGCAGTTGCACATAGTTTCATGTCAATTGGACAAATGGTTCCAAAGATATGGCAAAAATGGTGAATTTTATGTGACAAAGCTCCACCTTGTGCCAAAATTTTTAACCAAACAGGTATAATATCATCGTGGGACACATCCTCAGGTCATGACCTTTCATTTGCATTTGATTTGAGGTCAATTGGACAAATATTTCCAGAGGTATGATAAAAACAGTGATTTTTTCAGTTTTTGGCCTCTGGTGGCTAATCTAGAAATTGTAAATTGTCCAAAATCGAATCAGTTCAGAAAGTTATGATACTTACTTATATGCAAAACTTGAAATTTCTAATTGAAATATTACTGAAGTTATCACGTAGCTAACACGTAGGGCGGCGCGGCGCGGCGGCGGCAGTCGGACCAAAAACATAATATCCCCAAAACGCCGTTCGGGGATATAATAAGTACTTTATGAAAGGTAACAAGTACAGGCAAAGCATGTTTAAAACAGAAATACAAAATACCGGAAAAACATTTTAAGTTTGCAGTTTGTTCACGGCCACGAGAATCAAGCATCAATAATAACTTTTCAGTAAATTCGGCATTGTAGAGACACTTGTCCAAGTAACAGCCCGACGTAAAATAAAAAGCATGCAAGCAGATATGAATCAACTTCAGCGGGAATGTTTTTATGGTTGACGATTGTATTTAAAAAAAAATTAAATAAGTAAAGCTGGCTATCTTTATTGCTACGAGGGAGAGAGGTGGGGAGGTAAAGCGAGGCTGTGGGAGGGAGCAGGAAACTGATTTGGTAGGCATGAATTATGCTGAGAAGTTGTTTTTGTGATGCATAGGACAGCAAGAATAGAAGTGCGTTTCAAATGCTGAGGTGGGAGGATAAATGGGTCATGCTGCTAACTAGGGGGTCTTCAATGTCAACCTTCTCAGGGTAGTTTGACATAAAGCTGAGCTGGGAGGGTCTGTATCAACTAACCCTTTAAAGCTAAATAGGACACAAAGTGAAACTACAGCATATTAGAACCGGCATAAGGACACTTACTTGTTACGCAGGCTGATATTCTCTGGCTTGAACACCTCCCTGTATGATGATTTGTTACTGATGATCACATCCAGCTTGTGAACAGACTCCACTACAGCCCTGGGTCAAATGACAATGGAATAAGAAATGAAGGGATAGTGTTGCATGCATCAAATTTGAGTGATCACAACCCCAGGCAAACATTATGGATCCTGCACACATATAAGGATGTTCATTCAGGTTTTTTACCCAATTGCAAATAAACAAAACACAGATATGACACAAAACTATTCCTGTTTATTACCTTAACATTCAGGCTTGCTGAAATACACCTCTAATAAATCAAACCAAATCATTTTAATTCATGGCATATTTGTTTCATGATCAAATAGAGGAAAAACACATGAAATCACTCAATGTTGAGGAAAATTGAGTCACGTTATAATTGGCATTTCTAACAGAAACACCAGCACAAATCTAAATATGCATATCAGCCTGCAGTTATAAGAGTGCTTGCAAACCTTAACGAGGAGTAGGATTTGGACAATTGAGAGAAGTATAGCACCAACATGAGAGCTGGCAATTAAACAATGGAAAGGATTAGAAAACTGTCTCCATGAAGGATATTCAGTATGGAAAAAGGCTGACAATGTTGGTTGCTCCCAGTCAGCTATGTCCAAAATTTGGTGCAAGTATGACCAAGATGAGAAGGTTATTAAAGGAAAATGTATGAGTAGACCATGGAACACGTCAACACGTCAAAGCATCAAGGCGGAAAATTCAAAGCAATATGCTTTTAAAATATACAAGTGTTTGCCACTAACATGGCAATATCCCCTGCCGCCTCAATTTTGTGTGTCCATACGGACGGACAGAGCCCAAAACTATATCCCCGCTGCGCGCTAATCGCGCAGAGGGGATAAAAATGCACTACAAATCAAATGAGGAGTTATACCTTGTTATACCTTTGTGATGAGTTATTCATTGTTCTGGCTCTGTACTGAAACAACTTGAAGATTACAAGAAGACTGAGGTTAAGACTGTCAGCTGCAATTTAAGAGTTCTCCATCCATACTAGATGAACAAGTGACACATAACACCATTTGTACATACTCCTCCTTATTATCATGCACCTCAGAAAATACTGGACCATTAAACAGTGCTGAAAAAAACAACAACAAAATAAAATCATCTTAATATAAGGTCTGTGATCCATAGACATCACCAGGCACTAGTAATCTACCATGGTGATGTTCTGCCAGGCCAAGGAACCCAACCTTATGAGTATTACGAGCTTAGGTCTGAGGCTGTTTGATCCAGGAAAAATAGCCATCCAGTGATGTCTGTGCGTTTTGCATGAACCACAATTATGAATGTGACAGATGTTACATGAAAAAGACATGGAAAAAATTCAGCCATGTTTATTTCAAAATTCTCTGTGTCTCAACAATGGTACACATGAATGTCTATCCCAGAGTTGTACGAGAACTAGGCCACCTACAGCTCCAAATGAGAGTCTCATAGCAGGCAGTCATAGAATTGTGCAAAATCCTCTGCACGTTACGTGACGGATGCTACATTTTGTCATCTGAAGTAAAATTAAACTTTATGCTGAAAAAAGTCAATATTGTCCAGTGGAATGGTGAGATAACCACATCTATGCAGTGCATGCTAGAGACGGGCACGATCACACCAGCGCCCGTAAATCCCCGTCAAGTGCCCCTCATGGCCGTGATTTAACACGCCAGTCAGTCTCTTCGGGGGCGTGCCACTATTGAATACAAGCGTAAGCCCATTTGACCTACCCCGGTAACGACCATGACAATGACGAAAATGTCAATCAAAACTAGTAATCACAACATTCTCACAAATAGAGTATCAGTGCCAGCTGTGAGGAAGCATCTCATATTCAGTACGGCATATCGGACCAATCATCATAGCGGTAACTAGCAATCTCGGACCTTGGTTAAAAAAAATTTCAGAGAGAAAAAAAAATATTATACATCTTTATCATTTAGGTCTTGTTCTAGGTATCTCAAGTGTAACCCCTGTGAACATGCAATGTCACATTTTTACCAAAAATCAATTTGTGTGCGCATTATTATTCTTTTCCTCTTGTCTATGCAAAAAACAGTTTTGTTCAGCAGAATTTTTATATTAATGCTGATTGACCTTTGACAGTTTGGCGACGTAACTTTCTCCAAATTCGCGGTATTCTCCACAGTATCGAGCTCTGCTGTGGAGAGGCGAGATGAAACAAGTGTTCTGTTCAATGGCGTAAAACTCAGTAAAATGCTAAACAGAGGCCAAGATACTTCTTTGTAGAGGTCAAAGATATTGTTCATTATTGCTTCGATGGTTATTCGTGTTGAAACATTTTTATTTTATCGTGTATAGCACTTTTGTCCAGGCTCAAGGAGCATGAGGTGGGTTCACGGTGGGTTCATGCGGTTCACAGTTTCTCAGGACTCAAAATTAATTTTTTTACTTGGTAACGCTGCGCTCCCAAGTTCAAAAAGTTAGGAGCGCAAGCCAAAATTTAGGAGTGCGCACGCCAAAATCTGAGAAGCACCAATATATGTGTTTTTTAATGTTTAAAAACTACAATATAACACTCCACATTAACATAATGACAGTCTTGAGTTCATTGATTAACAAAAGTTTCCGCTACATTGGCTTTTGCCATATCTTGAGGCCAGGATTTAAAATAGGGTCACCTGGCTCTCTGCCCTTCCATCCATCTCTTCACTGCCTGTGAGGCATTAAGTATGTCCAGGAGGAGGACCCTCCACACTGATCCAAATCAGATCTTCAACTGTGTTAGGGTAAAATGCAGATCTGACGTGAAGTCATTGTTTTCGCTTTAATATTGCAATATGAATCAGTCTACAGAGTACAGAGCATATGCAACCAAAACGGTCGCAATTTCGAGCCCCGTTTCTTCCATCTCTATTGTTTGCATGTAGAAACATGACAAGCAAAGTTGCTGTACTGACCTTAATGGATTGCACGCAGGTACGTGAACTCCCCATTTCTTACCTTGCCATCAAAGATAAAAGGAGGTCATGTTTTCAGTCCTGTTAACTGCAAAATGTTAGGACATGCTGTATACTCAACTAGTATTAAAGGTGACCGCTTGTTCCGCCTACCTTTTCCGCAGGGTATGCCAATGGCTTTTTTTTTTTCCCCTGTGCCGTTCCCATCCTCCGAAAAAAATATTGCGTCCTGCAAATGTGAGTATCCAGTTCCCAGCGGAAGATTCGCCTTGATGAGATGCTGACAGATTGCATTTTAATTTTCATTGTGTCCCAAAAAGAGCATGGTGACATGTATTTGAAAAAGCAATGGACTGGGAGGCACCGTTTCCCTTACTGCGTTTGAATATTGTCCCATGTTTTGCAGGATAAGTGTTATATAATAAATAAATATCATTCATTGAAATGTCGTCATCATCATTATGTCATTATTATTTCCAAGTGATTAGAAAACAGCATTTTCATCATCGTGTTGACCCT
The DNA here is from genome assembly GCA_029721435.1 of Gymnothorax reevesii. Taxonomy (NCBI): domain Eukaryota; kingdom Metazoa; phylum Chordata; class Actinopteri; order Anguilliformes; family Muraenidae; genus Gymnothorax; species Gymnothorax reevesii. The sequence goes on along the minus strand of CM056573.1, from coordinate 134,375,612 downwards.
AAAAGAGCGTGATCACATGTAAATGTAAATGTAATAGGCTGGGGGTGCTGTTTTGCTTATTGCATTTGAATATTGTCCACTGTATTGCGGAGCATGACTTTGAAAATGAAATGTCAAACAGCTTTTCATTATCATTTGAATATAGTCATAGATTTCCCATATGTGCATGTGAAAATGATAGTAATAATTGGATTAATGCATTTCCAATTTAATATTGTCTCAAATAACTCATTCATAAGTGGAGAATTATAATGCAATAGTGGGATTACATTTTCATTTGAATATTGTCCACTTTGGGCTTCAATTTGTGTCGGTTTGTCTTCATTAAACCACTTTTTTTATGTAACCACTGGCCATCATCACCCAGCTGATATACCCAACACATGCCTAGGTAACAGGCACAAGTAATTAGGGGTGGGGGAAATAATCGGTTCTATGATGCATCACGATGCTTTGTTGAATGATTCAGCATCGATGCAGGAAAGTCCATCATCGATTATTAACGCAATTTTTAATGGACTGCCACTCCCGGAGTACGGAGTTAGACGTTATTATGGAACCCACCCACATCCTTGCTAAGACATATGGAAAATTAGGTGGAAAATTATAGAATAATATAATTTAAAATGCAATAGTGGGATTATATTTTGATTTAAATATTTTCCACTTTGGGCTTCCATAGACACATTCTGACCTTACGGAGTAATCCCCCTGCTGGTTTAACTGTTGTTTGGCTATCCTGCACACTTTTATTTCCTGAGGTACTGGGAGATGGAGTCAACGATATGCCAACAGGTGTATGATGCTTCATAGCGTTTCACTGCTTGTGCAGTGGAAACAAAAAGTATGATAGCGTACGCCGACGTATGGAATTGGTGACGGATAAGCTTGTGTTGTGTTGCTGCTTGAAAGTATCATCTTCTCTTTGATTTTATTCCAAACTTGACATCCAAAGAGCATAAAAACTCTGCTGATTTCATTTTTCACAAGATTTAATTTTTGCATGGCCACGTCACAAGAGTTTAAGCTTGATTGTGGAATGGCCCATGTGTGAAAATGAATATGAGCAATTGCCAGTGCAATAATATAATTGCATTTCAAAACTGAATCTTTTTCAGCGCTCATTTATCATCTTGAAATCTTTGGCCCTCTGGTACCCCTAAACAAGAGTTGTCAGAAAGACAACAAAGCTCGCCGGGGCAAGGTTAAAATTTTTCTGCATGCGGACGGACACGGTCGCGGACGCCGGGGGTACGACAATAGCTCTCCGGACGTTATTCGTCCCGGCGAGCTATAAAAGGGTATACCAAAGGGTATTGGCACCAAAAATTTTGCATTTTTTCTGCTGAATCAACCATCTTTCACCAACTAAAAAGGCAAATCTGAGACCAGCATATATCACCCTCTGCCTGATTAAGAAAAACTGGCTCTGAAACAACAATAAGCTGCATGGTTGGGTTACTAGAAGGAAGCCATTACTGCGTCAATCCCACAAAACAGCCCGCCTGAAATATGCCAGACAACACCTTGACATACCCGCCAACTTCAGGAATATTACTGCCATTTGGAGTGACCAGATCAAAATAGACCTTTATCGTCACAACCATAAGCGCTCTGTTTGGAAAGAATTCAACGAGGCTCATGGTGAAAAATACACAGCGGGGAAAAAAGTTCTCAATTGTTTTCTTCAATAAAAACAAAAACTGAAGTGCCGTATATTTGTGATAGGTACTTTTTGTATTTGTAAAACAGAATATATATAAATTGATAAGTTTTTGGAAAGTTTGCACTACACCGTATCCGAAAAATTCAATAATAATAATAATGCATCAATTTTATATAGCGCTTTTCTGCTTTCTGGGCACTCAAAGACGCTTCACAAAGATACATTATTCATTCACTCACACATTCACACTCTAATGGTAGTAAACTACGTTTTTGTAGTCACAGCTGCCCTGGGGCAGACTGACGGAAGCGTGGCTGCCAGGATCTGGAAAAATTTGAAAAAAAAAATCAAGGGTGTTCGCCATCATTTCAAATGGTCATATCCCAATTCTTTAAGTTATGTAATGTGGAAAGAAGTCACTAGATGACAGTATTGACCTTTTTTTGGTTAAGCCCAGTCTGGAGCTAGGTTTGGGCATGTCCTGGGCATGTCTGAGAGGGGAAGGTCCCAGAGGGAAAAAAAAAATAATAAAATAAAAGAAAAAGACTAAATGTGGGAGGGGGCTGCAAATACAGTATATAAGGAGAGAATTTGAGAGAGTAAAGTAGTAGGAGAAATTGCAAGGAGAAGGATACATTTGACCAGACCTGTCACTCTTTTCAAGATCTGTGGAGCTTTTTCTGGATTTTTGCCGGTATTGGAGCATTTTCCTCCCCCGGAACATCACCAAGCAACCCCATCTCAAGGGACTGTAAATATTTTTTTTTTCTTGTATATTATCAATCTTGGTCAGTAGTATAAATTGTAGGTTAGTGTTGGTCTTTGTTCAATTTAATCTGTTTGAGTTTTAAAATTGTCTGTCATTCCCTGCTGTCTTATGTGTCGGAGCAAATTAGGCCATAACAAATTGGGGGCTCAAGTCGGGGATAGACCATTGTGTGAGTCATTTATTGAAAATCAAAAATTTCAAATTGAAAAATTGATTTTTGAATCTCTCTCTCATATATATATATATATATATATATATATATATATATATATATATATATATATATATATATATATATATATATATATTAGACAGATCAACAGCAATGGATGATTTCTTGGCATCACCAACCGTTGAGGTTTTGAAGTCTTTTAAAAAGACAGATCTGCTAGAAATATGCAGACATTTAGACCTGACAGAGGTAAAACCAGCCATGGGAAAAGCAAGACTGGCTAGAGAGATTGTTGAATATTACATTGATGAAAATGTGTTTGCACCAGAAGATCTGAAACAGTTTCCAGTGGAAAATCCAAATATATAAATGGAACTTACAAAACCTAAAACCAGTGAAGTTGGCACGTTGTGTAAATCGTAAATAAAAACAGAATACAATGATTTGCAAATCCTTTTCAACCTATATTCAATTGAATACACTGCAAAGACAAGTTACTTAATGTTCAAAACAGGTAAACTTTGTAATTTTTTGCAAATATCAGCTCATTTGGAATTTGATGCCTGCAACATGTTTCAAAAAAGCTGGCACAAGTGGCAAAAAAAGACTGAGACAGTTGAGGAATGCTCATCAAACACTTATTTGGAACATCCCACAGGTGAACAGGCTAATTGGGAACAGGTGGGTGCCATGATTGGGTATAAAGGCAGCTTCCCTGAAATGCTCAGTCATTCACAAACAAGAATGGGGCGAGGGTCACCACTTAGTGAACAAATGCGTGAGCTGATTGTCAAACAGTTTAAAAACAACATTCCTCAATGAGCTATTGCAAGAAATCTAGGGATTTCATCATCTACGGTCCGTACTATCATCAAGAGGTTCAGAGAATCTGGAGAAATCACTGCGTAATCACACGTAAGCGACAAGGCCGAAAACCAACATTGAATGTCCGTGACCTTCGATCCCTCAGGCGGTACTGCATCAAAAACAGACATCAGCGTCTAAAGGACATCACCACATGGGCTCAGGAACACTTTCAGAAAACCACTGTCAGTAACTACAGTTCATCGCTACATCAGCAAGTGCAAGTTAAAACTCTACAATGCAAAGCGAAAGCCATTTATCAACAGCACCCAGAAACGCCGCCGGCTTCGCTGGGCCCAAGCTCATCTAAGATGGACTGATGCAAAGTGGAAAAGTGTTCTGTGGTCTGACGAGTCCACATTTCTAAATGTTTTTGGAAACTGTGGACGTCGTGTCCTCCGGACCAAAGAGGGAAAGAACCATCCGAACTGTTATAGACGCAAAGTTCAAAAGCCAGCATTTGTGATGGTATGGGGGTGTATTAGTGGCCAAGGCATGGGCAACTTACACATGTGAAGGCACCATTAATGCTGAAAGGTACATACAGGTTTTGGAGCAACATATGTTGCCATCCAAGCAACGTCTTTTTCATGGAGGCCCCTGCTTATTTCAGCAAGACAATGCCAAGCCACATTCTGCACGTGTTACAGCAGCATGGCTCCGTAGTAAAAGAGTGCGGGTACTAGACTGGCCTGCCTGTAGTCCAGACCTGTCTCCCATTGAAAATGTGTGGCGCATTATGAAGCGTAAAATACGACAACAAAGACCCCGGACTGTTGAACAACTTAAGCTATACATCAAGCAAGAATGGGAAAGAGTTCCACCTGAAAAGCTTCAAAAATTGGTCTCCTCAGTTCCCAAAAGTTTCCTGAGTATGGTTAAAAGGAAAGGCGATGTAACACAGTGGTAAAAAGGCCCCTGTGCCAACTTTTCTGCAATGTGTTGCTGCCTTTAAATTCTAAGTTAATGATTATTTGCAAAAAGAAATAAAGTATCTCAGTTTGAACATTAAACATCTTGTCTTTGCAGTGTATTCAATTGAATATAAGTTGAAAAGGATTTGCAAATCACTGTATTCTGTTTTTATCTACGATTTACATAACGTGCCAACTTCACTGGTTTTGGGTTTTGTAAATTAAAAATGCTAGAGATTGAAAGGGAGGATAAAGAAAAACAAAGGCAGTTTGAGTTAGAAAAATTTGCAAGAGAAGAAAAACAAAGAGAATGTGAGAGGGAGGAAAAAGAAAAAAAAGAGAATTTGAGTTAGAAAAATTAGCAAGACAGAGATTTACAGAAATTAGATAGGGAAGAAAGGCTCCAAATGGTGCTACTACAAATCAAAATAGCAACTGAAAATAAATTTTGTGCTAGCCAGGAGGTAAAACTGGTGCCTTTATTCTTGGAGAAGGACGTTGATAACTATTTCCAGTGCTTTGAAAAGGTAGCTAAAAGTTGTCAGTGGCCAAAGGAACACTGGCCTCTGATGTTGCAAACTGTCCTCAAGGGTAAAGCTCAACAAGCCTATTCGGCTTTGTCTGCAGATGATTCCTCTGATTATGAGGTTGTCAAAAAGGTTATTTTGACAGCTTATGAGTTGGTTCCAGAGGTTTACCGACAGAAATTCAGAGGTCTGAAGAAATCTGACAATCAGACTTATGTGGAATTTGCTAATGAGAAGAAGGTTTGCTTTGAGCGCAGGTGTACTTCTATGGAGGTCAAGGATGATTTCAACTCATTAAAAGAGATGGTGTTAGTTGAAGAATTCAAGAACTGTGTTAATATCATCCTTAAGACCTACCTTAACGAGAAGCAAGCACTGAATTTTCAATCAGCTGCCAAATTTGCAGATGAATATGTTCTCACACATAAGTCCAAATTTCAGTCTAGCAGTAACAATACATGGTTCCAATTTCAGAAGAAAGGTAATGGTGATACCCAAGATTCCTCACCCAAAGACAAATCTGGTGATGGTGCTCAGAAATCCAGTCATAGGTCTGATCAAAGTATAAAAGCTGATAGTGACAAAAGTGGTCTAGTTTGCAATTATTGCAAGAAATCTGGTCATCTTACAACTAACTGTTGGTTCCTTAAAGCTAAGAAAGAAAAAGAAAACAATACCAAACCAAATGCCTTTGTGAAAACAAGGTTAGAAACCCCTGTAGTAGATGACCGATCTGCTAAATTGCCTGCTCCTTGTGGGGCTAAGAAGCCTGATACTGCTGACTTTGAGGGGGAGGAATTTCTTCCATTTGTGTCTGAGGGATTTGTGGCTCTGAATGAGCATTCTCCTCCTATCAAGGGCGTTTCTCTGTTGCTAGGCAATGTCCTGGCTGGAGGCAATGTAGTTCCCCCTGTTTATCTTACTTCACAGCCGAGCACTGAAGATGGCGATGAAGACTCATCTCTGTATCCTTCCTGTGCAGTGACCCGTGCTATGGCCAAAAGGCTCAAGAAGATGATGTGGTGCCGTCCAGCACATTGAATAGTCATGACTCAGGTGATTCAACTCATGACTCTGTTCGGCCTACTATGGTTTCTCTGTTTGAGGACTTATCATATACTTTTATCAGTTCTCTGTTCAGCCAGCCAGATGGGACTGGTGATTCTGATGTGTCTGGAGGCTTGTCTCTGTCCCAAAAGCGGTTGATTGAGGAGCAAACTAATGATCCTGAAATTTGTGTACTAAAAAGGAAAGCCCTTCCTAATAAAGAAATAGACGTAGTTCCAGTTGGGTATTATATCTCAAGGATAGTGTGTTGATGCGGAAGTGGCGCCCTCCTGATATCCCTGCCAATGAAGATTGGGCAGTGGTTAGACAAATTGTTGTTATGAAGGTCTACAGGAATGAGGTCTTAACAATGGCTCAGAGTTTACCTTTAGGAGGTCATCTTGGGGTTAACAAGACTGTTGATAAGATCATGAAATACGTCTTCTGGCCTGGGTTTCGGAAAGATGTTTCCAACTTTAGCAAAACCTGTCACACTTGTCAGGTAGTTGGAAAACACCAGTTAGACCCACCTGTAGCTCCATTGCAGCCTATCCCAGCATTTGGGGAGCCCTTCTCTAAGGTCATTGTTGATTGTGTTGGTCCATTACCCAAGACTAGATTTGGAAATCAGTACTTGTTGACAATCATGTGTGCATCTACCAGATTCCCTGAGGCCATACCTCTATGCAACATCAAGGCAACTGCAATCTCAAAGGCTTTGATAAAGTTCGTCACGTTGTTTGGCCTTCCCAGGGAAATTCAGTCAGACCAAGGTAGCAATTTCACTTCCTGATTGTTTCAGCAGGTTGTGTATGAACTAGGTGCGAAGCAGATTCTTTCTAGTGCCAATCATTCAGAGAGTCAGGGTGCCTTAGAGCGGTTTCATTCCACTCTTAAGACAATGATAAGGACTTATTGTTATGACCATGAGAAAGACTGGCATGAAGGTGTTCATTTGCTGTTGTTTGCAGCTAGAGAAGCAGTGCAGGAGTCTACTGGATTCAGTCCGTTTGAGCTCGTGTTTGGCCATGAAGTGAGAGGAACTTTGCTATTGTTGAGTGAACAATGGCAAGAGAAAGAGCCGCATATCAGTCTGTTAGACTATGTTAGAAAGTTCAAAAAAAGACAACGTGCAGCATGTGACCGAGCCAAAGAGAACTTGAAATCAAGTCAGGGAAAAATGAAAACTTGGTATGGTCATAAGGCTAGAAGCCGTGAGTTTAAACCAGGAGACAAGGTCCTTGTGTTGTTTCCCTTGCAGTCCAATCCATTGCAGGCTAGATTTCATGGTCCTTATGAAATTCTAAAAAAACTCAATGATCTCAATTACATTGTGAAGACTTCAGATAGGAGCAAGGCAAAACAGTTGTGTCACATTAACATGCTGAAGACTTATCATGACAGAAATGCTAGGGTTGCAGCTGTAACTTCAGATTCTCCTTTGGCCGAGACGTGTGAAGAGGAGGGGGAGTTTCAAGATGATGAACCAAGAATTAAAGCTGAAGTTCTTTCATGTAAATTGTCAAATTCTGAAGTGTTGCACAATCTTGATGTAAAACTCCAGCACTTAGAACCCTAACAGAAAGATCAGTTTGAGAGGTTGATCAAGAAATATAAAGATCTATTTCCTGATGTTCCAAAGAGAGTTTCTATAGCCTCTCATGATGTAGATGTTGGTGATGCCAAACCAATAAAACAGCATCCGTACCGGATGAATCCTGAAAAGAGAAAGATTGCGGAGAAAGAGGTTGAGTACATGTTAGAACATGATATTATCAGGCCCTCTAACTCAGATTGGAGTTCACCCTGTGTGCTAGGAGTGCAACGATTCTGAATCGCGTTTTTTTTTAAGGCGTAGTACTACCACCTGTTGCCGTGGGGCGAACACCCGAGCTTTCCCTTTTCCTCTATTAAACCAGACGCAGCCTTGAACGAAAGTGCCAACATCAAAGGGCATGAGAAATGCTTCCGGAAAAAAAAGACTTGACTAACATTTTCATGGAGCAAGTAAAGGACTACAGAATCGTCTCCTTTTAACTAATTAGGTTACTTTAATCATGTCCCTGTTTACTTTGCTCATTAGCAGTCAAACATGGGATTCACTTATTTACTTTGCTGGATGAGTAGAGCTGTTTATTAAGACAGCATGTTTGATTGCCACATTATGAAATTCAAATGTCCATAGAACAGCACAGCATGAACACGATTGCCATTGCCATACCATTTTGTGTGATTGTGATAATTTATTTCTCACATTCATGTTTCATCCGCATTACAGAAAGTTTTCCACCTTGCGTGTTTTTTGATGCTTGAAATCCAGGGCGATCTGAAAATAAATTTCTTTATTTTTATTATATCAATATAGATCTCCTAAAAATACTACAACGAGAGATGAAATACTGAGTTGGAAGGTAGCGATATTGAACGAAGATTTTTTAAAGTGTGATGAGACCACTTGCAGTCATGGGGTGTGTAGGCAGTCACATGTAATTTCTTGACACACACCTGAAGCGGCTTAAACGATTTAAAATGCCGTTGGGAAGAAGCCCGAGTTTAGATTTCGCTCACTGCAGGTGCTCCGCCCTTCCCTAAATCTGCTCCCGTGTACTTGGCCTAAATAACAATCATGCAATATCAGTAGCCTATAACAATTAAGATGTGATGGTGAAAAGCAGACAAACCTAACTGGGCCAATAATTTGAATAATTAGAAAAAAAATCTTCCTCTGAATTACATCTCTCATTGTAGCATTTTCGGACATTATTCAAGATTAATTTAAAACAGACTTGTTATAAGATCGCCCTGGATTCGAAAAAATATACAAGCTGGAAAACATTCTGATAAGCAGATGAAACATGAATGTGAGATAGCTATGAATCATCACAGTCACACGAAATGGCGTCGCAATGGCAATTGTGTTTATGCAAATCTGTGCCATTTAAATTAAATTTCAAAATGCAGCAATCAAACATGTCTTAATAAACAGCTCTACTCATTAAACTTACAGAGTAAACAAATCCACATTTGATTGCTAATCAACAAAGTAAATGGGAACAGGCTTACTTTTCTTAGAGTTGCCTAAATGGTTAATAGGAGACGATTCGGTTTTCATTTGCTTGGCTACTTTCAGCACGTAGCCGAAAAATACTGATGTCAGTCAAGTTTTTTTCTGGAAGCATTTCCCATGAACTTTGATGTTTGGCACTTTCGTTCAGGACCACACAGGGGTTAATAAAGGAAGAGGGAAAGCTTGGATGTTCGCCCCATGATAGCAGGTGGTGTTACTACGCTTTAAAAAAACCGCGATTCAGAATCGTTGCACCCCGACTGTGTGCTAGTTCCAGAACCTGATGGAAGTACTAGATTCTGTACAGATTATCGCGAAGTCAATGCTGTGACTAGAACTGATGTGTTTCCAATACCACGGATTGATGATTGTATCGATAGAGTGGGGCAAGCAAAGTTTCTGACCAAGATTGATTTATTGAAGGGTTATTGGTGTGTGCCTTTAACTGATAGGGCCAAGAGCATCTCTGCTTTTGCCACACCATCTGGGTTATACCAGTATGAAGCCCTACCCTTTGGCATGAAAAATGCCCCAGCCGCGTTCCAAAGGATGATGCAGTCTACAATCGCCGGATTGCCACACATGGGTGTGTACATCGACGACCTGATTACATGGAGTGACTCCTGGGAAGAACATCTGAAAGATGTAGACACGTTGTTCCAGCGCCTGACCCAGGCTAACCTGACTGTTAACCTGAACAAGAGTGACTTCGGTTGTGCGACTGTCACGTATCTTGACTTCGTCATAGACCAGGGTAAGGTGGCATCCTTAAATGCTAAAGTCCAAGCAATCATGGATTTTCAAGTTCGAATACTACCGCAAGTTCTGCAAGAACTTTGCTGAGATTGCTCTCAGTCTCACCAACCAACTGAAGAAAGGCGTAAAGTTCACTTGGGATGAAGCATGCCAAAGAGCCTTCAATCGCCTGAAGTCTCTGCTGTGTCACTTCCCCATGCTCAAATCTCCTGATTTCAACAAACCGTTCTCCATCGCGGTCGATGCTAGCGACCAAGCTTGTGGATCTGTGCTCCTACAGAGAAGTGACTCTGAAGACATTGAGCATCCCGTGGCATACTTCTCCAGGAAGTTAAATTGCCACCAAAGGAACTATTCCACAATAGAGAGGGAGCTGTTGGCTCTGGTTCTATCTTTACAACACTTTGAGGTTTATGTTTGTACAGGGTAAAAGCCAATGATTGTGTACACTGAGCACAATCCATTAATGTGTTTGAGTAAGATGAAAAACAAGAATCGGAGATTGTTGAATGGGAGTTTGAATTTACAGGAGTTTGACTTGGAAATTAAGCATGAAAAGGGATCTGACAATGTAATTGCTGATTGCTTATCCCGTGTTTGAGTATATATATATATATCACGTGTTTATTTGAATATTGAATTATATGTATACACACACACACACACACACACACACACACACACACACACACACACACGTCTCCTTAACCATTTTTGTATTGAAAAGAAAAATACTGCCTTTATGAGTCAAAAATATTCCCTTTTGGAATGGAGGTGTAATGTGGAGAGAAGCCACTAGATGGAAGTATTGACCTTTTTTTTTAAGCTCAGTCTGGAGCTAGGTTTGGGCATGTCCTGGGCATGACTGAGAGGAGAAGGTCCCAGAGGGAAAAAAAAAAAAGTCTAAATGTGGGAGGGGGCTGCAAGAGAGTATATAAAGAGAGAAATTGAGAGGGTAAAGTAGTAGGAGAAATTGCAAGGAGAAGGATACATTTGACCAGACCTGTCACTCTTTTCAAAACCTGAGGAGCTTTTTGTGGATTTTTGCCTGTGTTGGAGCATTTTCCTCACCCGGAACATCACCAACAAACCCCATCTCAAGGGACTCTCATCCCTTGCTGTCTTCTATGTTGTAGCAAATTGGGGCCATAACAGTAACAACTCAAATTTTTCTAGAATAAGTTGGAAACACAAGACAAATTTTCTACTGTTCATTGCCCTAATATAAAAGCTGCTCCTCAAATTTTCTCAGATTTTTTCTGGCATGTCCATATGACCAAATCATGCCTTGAATTTAGGCATTTTTGGGCACTTTTTTTTTTTTAAGCATTTTTAGATGAAAGTTACTCCTCAAGTAGAGACAGGATATTGGATTGGATTTAAGGTGCCAATGTGCTGTAGCAGCTGAGGATGAGTCTGCAATATGAACCCCTGATTACGCATACTTCGGTCTAGGGGACCAACTAAAAATCAAATAAATATGGTCATTTTCAACATCCTGTTCCAGGAAATTCAAATGAAATATGCCATAGCACTCATAGACATTACTTTAGGAGCAAGGAAAAGTGTATTTGTATCCCTTCAAAAATGCTTATAAGTCATTGCCACATTCGACGAGAACCCCTTCTTAACCACTTGTTTCCCGTATATTTACATTCCTTCAACTCACGCCTGCCCAATCTCTTATCAGTTGGCTTATCGAACTTGCCCGGAAACTCATGTGTACTCCTAATACTTGAGTTCCGGAGCCACGTCTTATGTTGCTCGCTTCGCATCTAAACACTCAGAACTGTTCTCATGAATGCTTTTTGCTTTGCGTCAAAACACCGACAATGGTTTGAGTTCATGTGACATTATGATTGGTCTTGGGTGATATAAGAAGTAACGTGTATACATTTCATTACTTTCAGTTTGTAAATTTGCTTTGTTCATTTTCACCGTGATCACATGTTAACAGCCAAACAAACTGATGCTTAAGCTTGTGAAGATGCCATCAACCCGGGCGCCACGTGCAAAACAGTGAAGAGGAATCGTCAGGGTGAGCGAAGAGAAACCACGTTGTATTGTTGATAACAACTACGGTATGAGCAGCATTGATCGCAGTGATCAACTGGCTAGTTTGCACCCACCTACTGCGAAAAAGTTGACTGTCCGAATGTTGTGAAGTTTGTGCCAAGAACAGCATAAGGAAAGAGTCACGCTACATGTGCGCGAGTCATGAGATTCCATTACCCGTCGAACTGTGCTTCCAAACTTACCATACTGTCAAGAATTTTTTATGCAAGTTTTTTTCTTCATGTCCCAGTCATTCTGTCACCTCGCAATCTGTTTCTTTGTACGTAAAAGATGTTTATAGCGCAATTGATTGCATCCTTATCATATAGGAATTCAAGTCAGTGTCTAGATGGTTTAAATGCTAAACAGCACAGTTCTTAGCACCCACTACGCCAACGACCATCAGTGAAAGTAATCCTGGCTGCAAAATTTTTTTTCCTACGAACTTCTTGTCCTCATTTGCATACCCGCACACGCTCTCTAGTCAATAATCCACTGTCATAATCGGACTATTTGACAGTGACAAAGGAAGAACTCGCCCATGAGAATTTTCTCGCTGACTGCGAGCATTGTTCGAGGCCAGTTAAATTGATCAGCTAGTCAGCCAGCCAGCTTGCTATCTTAGCGACAAGTCCTTGCCTATATAACGTTGCCACTTGCTAACTTGGGCTAATGTTAGCAAAGTACCTAGCTAGCATGCCACATAATGCAAGGAATCGAACCAGCTAACTATGCGAGCAACGTCACCTTTGGTTAGATTTGTATGCAAACGAACCACTAGCAACTAGTTACATAAAACATTAGCGTTGGTACAGTAGTGTTTCACATACAATCAAACTAGCCTATGTATGGCATGCACCATGGTGCTTAGCAGTAGTGTACACACTGCATTGGACTGCGCTATTGAATTTGAATTGAATTTGCACAAACGTCTTACATAGCTCGACTGGCCGATTTTGATCAAATAACAATGATCTACTGACAAATTGATCACAGTTGGTCGCTATACCCTCAGTCCCTTTAAAACCTACTGCCAAAAGAACTTTATTGATAGAGGATGGCGAACAATGCTCCAAGTCGGCGAGAAAATTCTCACGGGTGAGATTTTCCATTGTCACCGTCAGATTGTCCGATTGCGGCAGTGATTGATTGACTAGTGTGCGCATGTACGTATGCAAATAAGGACAAGAAGTTCGTAGGGAAAAAAATGTAGCACCCGGGCCAGCACGCGCGGCAGCACTCACTGCTGCCCTGTTACACACTACTCACATGAGCTATCGTTCATAGACGGATACGGGACTCAAGCCCAGCAATCCTTTGCCTGTATTAACACAGCTCCGAGCGCCAAGTGGTTAAATTGGAAATTACTCAATTGAAAACTGGTGTAGGAACTTAAGACTTGGGATTTGCCCATTTGAATGATGACAAACCTTGATTTTTTTTTCAAAATTTTCCGAAACTGTGCAGTGCAGACCCTGGTCCAGTTGGCATGGAATGACCCTTTGTTAATGGTGTTTTGTTTTTGCAGACCACACTTTGTTTGCAGATGAATCAGTTTTGTATTTGCAAATCACATTGTGTTTGTTAGTGAATGGTAGTGCATTTGTAAAATGTTATGTTAGTATATTAGGTTTTGACAGTAATTTAACTCCATTGACAATCCTAATGGTTCAAAGACCAGTTGGACACTTGATTTTAATAAAGGTAGCTAATACCTGTTCAAGAGTATTCAAGGTTATTTTTTAATTATTTTTGCAAAGATATCTTTTGAAAGTTACTCGTCCCTCCATAAATTTTTTGTCCCTCCATAATGCTAACTTCAATGTGTACAGTAAAAAATTATAAAGTCAAAAACTACTCTCTGCTACATTTTTATAAGGTCCAGCGAGTGTGTTAACACCCACAGAAAATAAGTCATTATAACTTTAACGGCAGAGCAGACTTTTGGAGAAGTGTCCGTGGATGTCCAATTTACTAAATTTTCCTTGTCCCTCCGCCAACTTCTGACCTCAGCCAAAGCCACAAAAAATGAAGAAAAAAGATTGGACTTTCGACAGGACTATGTCTTAATTACCAGGATTCTAAAAATAAAATAGTTGTCTGGGAAGCCAAATATATTTTCTTTCAGGAATGCTTTTTGTTCCCAAAAACCTGCCACTTTGTCCCTCCATAACGCGTGAAATTGTCCCAATAAATAAATGTGTATTGCCAGACCGTTTATACATTATTTAAAAAATGTTAATACCAATTTCACAGCTTCAGTCAGGGTATGTAAACTTTTGAGCACAACTGCAGCTAGCGAGCGAGCTCGGCTTCCACCCTTGGCATCACTAGCCAAGTGTCTCTGTCTACGTGAATAGCTAATATCAACATAGTCATCAGGATCTCCACATGAGGTAGCTATACTTCAGACGTAACAAAATCAACAGTGCTGGTTAACACATCACGAAACACAACCACAGGATAAATTAAGAGAATGACATGCGTTGTCGCTTTGCAAAATTACACGGCTAACCTATCGCAACATCCCAGCAATGTAGCCTGCTTAATGGCTTCCCAGTAACGGATAAACGTTAGCTTGGATTCGATGTGAGCTAGGCAGCAAACAAGTTAGCGCAAATAACGAACCGATCACACTGTCAAGCTAATGTAATCACCTTTGTCAAGCAAACCTCACATGGACGAAGTGTGATCACAGCAGTATGTTAGCTTAACGAGCTAGCGAGTCAACTAATTCCATTCGATTATAAATGTATAATACCAGCTAGACAACTTACCACCAGCTAACTTACCGGGATTTTAGGCGAACAAAGTAGCTAGCTCGCTAGCCTGGCTCATCAAGCTCGGCAGCTTGGTTGGAAACGCGGATAAGTAAGAGCAGAAAGTTTAATATCGACAAATGGCTAACAAGCTAACGTTAACCATCTCGAAACATTTTAGTGGCGTAAGCCAGCAACTATCGTTGACGGTGTCGATGACTGGACAATCGTGGTGCAGCGTTGGCTAGCAAGCTAAATCTATGAGACCATAGTTTGCTAGCTATCCTAGCTATGTTGGTATTTGCAAGACAGTTCTAGCTTACAAGCCAGCGAACATGGTCTGCTGTGCTCGTTGACCGTGTTATCACAGTCCTGCTGACATCAGTAGCTAGCGAGCAAATGTTTAACCGTTACACAGACCAAATAGTTGGGTTAGGTGAGTGAACGTTAGGAACAGCACAAGCCACACAACCGTATACTCTGAGAGAGCACTGGTTGGCGCGGACACTACAGTGCACCGGCCTTGGCAAACGAGCTAGCTTACCTGTACAGCCGCTTGATGTGAAGTACTTTAGCCTCCGGTTCATTGTCCTGCCCAGGTCCACTCATACTAGCTGCAGAGCCAAGTATGTCCTCCTTTACCCAGCCGATGATGTGCACTGTAAATCCACCCTTTGCCAAATCGTGTCTGTTCCTCTTACCGAACGTTCGCTATGTATGACAGCCTTTCACTTGTCTTTCAGTCGCCGAATGTCTGTGTCTCGGTTCTTTCACGTTGCTTCGGGTTGACCCCCCTCTTCCCATCCGTATAGTAACCGGGTAGGGGAGGGAGTGCCAAATTTTTTCAGGTTTCAACGGTCAGCTTTCACGTTCTATCGAACCTGTTCGGTTACTGCCAGTTTCAGGTACCACTCGGAGTGCAGCCATCATTGCTCAAACATGGACTGCACTAATATCGCGAGAGTTGCACTCAGGGTGATGGTGTGGCTCGCGTGGTTGCCAGAGTCACTTATTAGTAGGAATGAACTTGGAGGTCAACACAGACCAATTTTCCTGGGGGCCACTTTTCAACGAAAAAATTTCTTGAGGGCCAACCATATGGAAGCCCATATGGGACAATATTAAAATGAAATTGTAAGTCTACTATTGCATTATAATTTTCCTCTTATGAATTATTATTTGAGATTTGAGACAATATTACAAGTGATTTGAAGATGCATTAATCCAATTATCACTCTCATCTTCACTAATTCAAATGGGAAATCTAAGACTATATTTAAATGATAATGAAAAGCTGTTTCACATTTAAGTAAAACAGGGTTGTCTTTTATCACCTTATTTGTTTATAATGGCAATTGAAATACTTGCTATGAAGATAAGATGAAATAAAAATATCAAAGGCTTAGAAATCCAGGGGCTGCATACAAAGGTTTCTCTGTATGCAGATGATACGACCTTTCTGTTGACACCTCAGTCCTTATCCTTGCAAAGCCTAACACAGGACCTGGATTGTTTTTCCTGCTTGTCAAGCTTGAAGCCAAATTATGGCAAATGCACAATACTTAGGATCGGCTCTCTGAAAAACACAACATTTACCTTACGGTGCAATTTACCCAAAAAGTGGAAGAATGGATCAGTTAATATGCTCGGCATTCATATTCTTGAAAACATGGATTATCCCTCAGAAGTTAATTTCAATAAAAAACTTGAAATAAAATCGACAAAATTTTGCATGGACAGGGAAATATTTAACAATTTATGGTAAAATCACCTTGATTAATTCTTTAGTTGTGTCTCAATTTCCATTCTTGTTTATGAAATTATCTTCACCAAGTGAATCATTTTTCAAACAATATGAGAAAAAAAATCTTCAAATTTATATGGAATGGTAAACCAGATAAAGTTAAGCGTGTGTACTTTTCCAATGAATATGAATCAGGTGGCCAAAAATTGTTACATTTAAGAGCTATAAATCTGTCAAGCAAAGCCTCCCTGATTCCAATGTTTTTTTAAAAACCCAAGCTGGTTTTCCAGGAGATTTTTAGACAGTGTACACCTGATTTTTAAAAAGGGACTGTTTTACAGATTAAATACCCCCAGTTCTCACAATTCAATGAGGAACTGGTCATTAATCTTTCCCCGTTTTTAACCCCTTAAGCCCAACGCCCCCATTCTTACGCATAATAAATACAGCATGTTTCCAAATCATAACATTGTAATGCGGCACATCCAGATTTCGCGAAGAAACTAGGCAAAAAGCTCATGTTGACCATTTTTACCTCAACCGAATGCAATTCAAGCACTAAGCAAGTAAATAAGCATGTAGCAAAGCATAGGATAAAATCATATCAGCACTGAGTCACTAAAATTTCTCCTGAATTAATGCTATGCATACAAACGATACCTCAAATGAAAGAAGAAAGTCCACAGAATCCACCGATGTATGCCCTGTCATTTTAAACCGACACCACACTCAAAGAACAGCAGGCATACACTTTACAGTATACAGAGATGAGCAAAGAAATGTCTTGCCTTTGATATGTGTCCGTGTTATAACGAAACTAGATCTGCCAGTACCCTAGCATGTTTTTCTTCTCCAGCATTGCTTCAAAGATCTCAGTTCCTCAGCATTTAGCTTGCTTGCAATCTATTTTCCTTTTTGTGATCGGCTTGTGATGCTGTCAGTAAGACTCTGCCGGTAGCCATTTGATTTTAAGGCTTCTGACGTTTCCGATGAGTCCTGAACCAGCTTTATCACACAAAGCTAGCCTGACCTAGAGTCTTGCATTCCCAGTGCGTCAAACCGAGTTCATGAGCCATTCAAATGTACCTAAATAGCACGACAATAAAAATGCTTAACAGGTTTGTTTGTGGTATTTTCGGTATAATTATTTGCAAAATATTCAACCGTCGTTTTCAAAGTCATTTTCTGACAGAAACGCCTGAATATTGAGGGCACAACAGTACAAACAAGGTGAATAACTTGTTTTCTCGACTCATTCTTTATATGGGCAATTTGAAAACGCTGACATCTGATGCAGTGTAGTGGTTTAGATGATGGACAGCAACACAGGCGACCAAGGTGCAATTCCCAAACAGAGATTTTAGGGGGCAACGGTAGCATTTGGTCATGTATAGATGTATAGTCCTTTTTACTTTTTTTCCATTTTTAACCTTTCCATTGTATTCATAATCTTATTAATGTGCTTTTTTTAAACGAATCTGCTCCAGTGGAGCCAAACTTCATTTTCTTTGAATTTATTGTCTTTGAATGAGATGGTATAGGCTATAGGACTGGCAGAAATAATAATTTTAAAAAATTTCTCAATTCTAAAAATTAAAAACTGGTTGTATTCGGGTGGAATGTATTCCTGTAGTGACATATAAGTGAAATTGGATGATTTTTACAGTTTAATATCTGAGAATTCTGATTTGGCACACAAGGTACCTAAATTGCCAATTTGGAGAAGCCACCCAGACATTCATCTCTAACTGTGCTCTGATTTACTTGATTTGAATAAACTTTGGCACAGATAATGGTGAAATTCTGTGCTGTAAATTTTTAGAGATTTAAGACCTCAACAAATTAAGTTTACAAGGGATCGAAGTAAAACTTTGTTTGGTGGAAAATGAGGTCTTTGACTTACACTGTGTTCCATCTTCATTTACTCTGACACAGTGACCTATATACTGATTTTTACACCATGGCAGAAATCCCAAGTGGTTTTACCCTTATTATGATGCCAAGATTATTCAAACGGACCAAATAGTTGCAGAGATATACTCACTTCATTTTGAGCTTGTCATTTTCGAAAAAGAGGCTCAGGGCTTCGGGTTAATTGAAGCCATACAAAGTTGGCAGCAATTCCTATTCTATCCTCCAGAGAATACAGAGAAAATTTTGCAACAAATCATTTGGTTCAATTCTAACATATTGATTGGAAAGAAATTTATTTTTTGGAAAAATATGTTTGATTCTGGCATTATTTTTATAAATGATGTTGTAAATAATGAAGGTAACTTAATATCTTATGAGGAGTTAATTTACATTTATGGCAAGGTTTGCCCTTTACAAAAGTTCAATCAACTGGTTGCGGCCATACTGCTAAAATGGAAAAGGAGAATTGTTAAAGGAAGTAACAAGGAGCTTATCTGTCGACCATCTATGGAAAAACTTGCAGTGGATTGAAAAAACCAGCATAAAGAGAATGATATATACGTTTCACCTTAAATGAGGAAAACTGAGAGAGTTAAAAAAAAAAAACAGCCCTCCCAGCCTGTTGTATTTACATTTACAACTCCAATTCCGAAATAGTAGGGACAATGTGTAATTTGTGAATAAAATTAAAACGCAATGAATTTCAAATCACACCAGCCAGTATTTTATTTACAATAGGACAAAAATAACATAGCAAATATTGAAACTGAGAATTTTTACAATCGTATTCACAAAATGAGCTCATTTCAAATTTGATGGCTGCTACAGATCTCAAAAAAGTTGGGACAGGGGCCTGTTTACCATGGTGTAACACCCCCTCTTCATTTTAACACAGAGTCGAAGCATCTGTGCATTGAGGAGACAAGTTTCTTGAGTTTAGCCATTAGAATTTGATACCACTCTTGTATAATACATGCATGTCTTGCTGAAATAAGTAGGGACATCCCTGAAAAAACGTTGCTTGGATGGCAGCATATATTGTTCCAAAACCTGTATGCACCATTCAGCATTAAAGTTGCCTTCACGGATGTGCAAGTTACCCATGCCATGGGCACTAACACATCCCAAAACCATCATAGCTGCTGGCTTTTGAACTTGGTGCTGACAACAATCTGGATAGTCCTTTTCCTCTTTAGCCTGGAGGACATCATGATTGTGGTTTCCAAAAACAATTTGAAATGTGGACTCGTCAGACCACAGCACACTTTTCCACTTAGCGTCAATCCATTTAGATGAGCTCGGGCTCAGAGAAACCGGCGGCGTTTCTGGGTGTTGTTGATGTATGGCTTTTGCTTTGCATGGTAGAGTTTTAACTTGCACTTGTAGATGTAGCGACGAACTGTGTTAACTGACAATGGTTTTCGGAGGTGTTCCTGAGCATACACGGTATTGTGCTTTACAGAATGATGTCGGTCTATTGCCACCTGAGGGGCGGATGGTCACGGGCATTCAATGTTGATTTACCACTTATGTACCGCTTACATGTAGAGATTTCTCTGGATTCTCTGAATCTTTTGATGATATTATGGATTTTAGATGATGAATTCCCTAAATTCCTTGCACTTGCACATTGAGAAACTTAGTTCTTAAAGGTGACCTATTTTGCTATTTTTCCAAGTTTATATTTTGGTCTTTGACTCCCCTAGAGTAAACCTGATAGCCCAAAGTAAAAAAAAAGGGTACTTATTTTGCTCTTACTGCCATCCTCAAAAAACCCCATTTGTAGTCCATAGTAGTCTCTGCCTGAAAAGTCTCATTGGGGCGGCTCGTCCGCTATGGCCCCCACTCCCCGTGTGCCCACTTTCTTCTGACTGGCCAGCTCTGTGGAGGGCGGATCTAGGCGGGACGAGGCAGCAGAACACAGTTTTCCTCGTCCGGCTCAACAGAGTGAAACTGACGCATCTCCCGAAGGAATCGACGGGCATATTCTGCAATCAAACGTAGTACATGTGTAGAGATCTAATGAAGTAAACTTGTTCTAATCAACACAACGGCAAAAGTGAAGGACACAGTGCGAAAGTATGGCAGCTCAAGCACGAATTAGCTATCTGCTACAGTTTGCTACGGCAACATTTGGTGCGTATAGCGGTTTTTCTTCTCAGTAGCTAGGATGCAGGGAAAGCTGGATTCAACCCCATATAGACACATTTGTTGAACGGGTCGACATGCCCAAGTGTAGACCGGAGACCATAGAAATCTGTTGGGTCTGAGTTTAGAGGGAAAAATGGACAGTGAGGAGCAGCTAAAAGTGGACTAACAGCTTATGGACTGCTTCGGTGTGTATTAGGACCTGCTGGTTTGTGTGCATAGCTGTGGTGTGTTGCTAGCGTGGAGAAACGAACAGCTTACGCACTGGTATATAACAAAGGGGCGAAAGCTTCAGGCTAAACAGCCTTTTCGGAAATTGCCCGTGGTAATGGTTTACTCATTGCATCGGAATGACCACCTTTCCCTCGTGGAAAATGGGCGCGTTTTGGATGGTGTGCGAGAGCTAGATTGAGCTCCGGTTATGTCATGAACGTAATACTGGTTTTACAGACCGTAAGTTCTATCTGCGTGAACCGTAGCTTATGTGGAGCTAGCGAATCAATCACTTTTACAGGAAAGAATTTAATATTCAAACAATGGCAATGCAGAGAAATCGTTTGTTATACCAGACACGTTATAGCCTGTGCGCTTCACTATTGCTTTCACCGGTAGTATCAGAGAGCTTGCCCAGACATCGGAGATATAATGTTATCAGGCTGACTCCAGTCATGGATAAGTAAAGCGATCATTTCAGAAGGACCCAAAAACGCACCCCAAGCTCTACAAAACCTACGTCTGGTCTAACTGCAGCCCAACTTACCAGACACATACAGCACCTCTCCGGTTAGCTTCAACTGTAGTGGCTGCAATAAGGCAACGTTATGATGAAACTGTCACATTGATGCTTACTGAAGTAACACAAGCATACCGATCATAATTGCTGCATTAAAGTTAACCAGGAGCATTTTTAATTAGCAGAGCACGTGAACTAACATACCTGACGTCAGATTTTGCCCTGATCTCGTGAAGATCACAGGAGGAGCTGCACAGAGGAAATCACGTTCACAAAATCAAGTTCTTGGATTACGGCAAAACCCCCGTATCTTATGTTCAGAAACTTTTCAGAGGTTGAGTATGGACAACTAACATTATGACATTACTAATATGAATTAAAAGAAGGATCAGCATAATAGGTCCCCTTTAAACTGTTGGAGTATTTTCCCACGCAGTTGTTCACAAAGTGGTGAACCTCGCCCCATCCTTGCTTTTGAACAACTGAGCCTTTCGGGAATGCTCCTTTTATACCTAATCATGACACTCACCAGCTTCCAATTAACCTGTTCACTCATGGAATGTTCCAAACAGGTGTTTTTTGAGCATTCCTCAACTTTCCCAGGCTTTTGTTGCCCCTGTCCCAGCTTTTTTTGGAACTTGTTGCAGGCATCAAATTCCAAATGGGTGAATATCTAAAAAATAAACAATAAAGTTTCAGTTTGAACTTTAACTATCATCTTGTAGTGTAGTCAATTGAACATAGGTCGAAAAGGATTTGCAAACCATTGCATTCTGTTTTTATTCACATTTTACACAACATCCAAACTTCATTGATATTGGGGTTTGTATATTGCACAAAGTAACAAAACATGAATGCATTGATGTATTTTGCACAGGTCCCAAAAGACAAAATGCAGGGATTAAATGTATTTCTATAGATCTCAAAAATAAATTGCATTGATTATGTACACTGCACAAGGTCCCAAATGTAAAGTGCATTGATTGCACCTGTCCCAAGAAATAAAAAGCAAAGATTATGTATCTTGCACAAGGTCCCAAGACATAATATATAAAGGTTATGTATATGACACAAGATCCCATTATAAAAATACTACTGTGTAAAGTACACAGTAGAAAGCAGCTCAATTGCACATAGCACCCTAGTGTTAGGCTATTGCACTCCAGAGAAATTGCACATTAACCTATTGCACAACTTATTTCACATAACCCCCTTGCACACCATTTCAACAATTATAGATGGCCACAAGTTTCGTTTACCCTTAAGCACAGCTTCAACTGCTTAAGCACTCAAAGGCTTGAGCACTCCCTCACCAAAGGTGGGATACTATTCCATAATGCACAACCTTTATAAGACTGGACATTTTGAAAGTAGGACATTTGTCAAAAGAAAGGTTCACAATCACCTCTTTCAGTGGCTCTGGTAACATGCGGTAGAGCCGCAAATAGACTTTTGCTTCTACCCAATAAAAGTACACAACCCGGACTATTCAAATATGTTCCTGAGCGTTTTTTTAAATGGTTTTAAAAACTAAATCAGCTTGTGACGATGAGATTTATACATTTTCTGCGGCACACCATGTATGCTGGAATCGGGGTAGCTTACAGCATCTCGTGGACACCTGAACTCTTCAGCGCGCAGAGGTCATAAATTAAATAAAACCAGTGGCATAGTGAGAACTTAAAATTTGGTGGAGCACAGGACACCCCTTTAAAAGAGTTCCCAATATTTTCACAAGAATGTGTCGACGTGTCCTTGAGCAAGACCCTGAATTCCGAACCTCTCCTGATGTGCAGGTTGGCGCCTTGTATGGCAGCCTCTGCCATCAGGGTGAATGAGAGGCATTATTGTAAAAGCGCTTTAGGGTTATGTGACTAGAAAAGTGCTATATAAATGCAGTCCATTTACCGTTTTTATTTACTGTCAGGAGTTGCTAATTCTCCTTGTTGATGACAATCATTCAAGTTTCAAAATTGCCTACCTGTCAACTCTCACACATGTGGCTTGAGTCTTACATTTTTAAGTGGCTTAGCACGTTCTCACGCCAAAGTCAACTATCTCCGACTTTCTAATTTTATTTCAAAAAACAAAATATATTTAATTTCCTAGTCCCGCTTTTCAATCAAACCACACTGTACCAAGAGTGAAAAGCAGTATTTCATTGGAATCAGCCATGGTTCAGTCATTATTAAATTAACACGTATTTAAGAGAGTATCACGAGGATCTGAAGTCAACATGGACGTTTTTCAGTTTCATGTACATTTCGGTAGATTTCTCCTCTAGTGATATGGAAACCTATTATGACTCCAGAATTCTCGCGCTTCTCTTTTCTCGGGGGTCGGAAGGTATGAAATTGCATAAAGATGTTTCAAATGGTCTTTTATTTCTTTTAAACAATTTAAATGACCATGAAGCAGAAGTGAAAACAACTGATGTGCAAAAAAGGTAGCGCAGACATTTCAGAGCAGTTTGTCATTCGTGAAGCATGGGCCTATATTTGAGTAAATTATTTTTCTGTACTGAATTTAGTCCATAATTTTGTCGCTGTCAAATTGCACAGGGGAGAGAAGCCATGTTCTCAAGAGATTATTACAATAATTGGAAAACATGTCAATAATGGAAGTTGATTGTGAACTGGTCAGGACTCGTTATAAAGGGATATTCTGTGGGCACCACTATCTTACCAAGTCTGGCTTCACTAAGAGAAATCAGCACAAGCTTATGCCCAGGGGTAGGTCCGAGTTTCACGGTTTTATTGGAGCGAACAGCCGCACACAGAAGCATTGCCACTGATTTTGTCACTCTGGTTCTCATGATGACTGGTAATATCAGACCTTGATCATTCGACCAAAACTGAAGCTGCAGCAAGAGTGATAATCAAGACTAATTTGTATACACTATAGATAGATCAGCTGATTTCTTGGAGTCCAAGCACGTCAAAACATCCGGGACATTGCCACACAAAGTATTTTTGGATTGGCTAAAATATAATAATGGCAGCATTCATGAACTTGTACTAATTACTGTAGCTGCATTTCAGAGGTTTGAGTTTGAATTACTCAGTACCTAAAAATCCCAAAAAGTATTTGTGGAACGAGGAGAGCATGTACTTTTTTGAGTAAGAGCTGAAAAAAGGCTTTTATTTTCTTTTAATAAACTCATGCACGGCCAGAGATGCCAAGCCATGCAAAAATTTGTAAATGAGGCAGGTAGATTTGAAGTTTATAAAATTTTGAACATACTTAACAAAAATGCTGCAATGGTGATGAGAAAAGGGTTTCTTGTCCGGGACTTTCAATGCTTTTAAAGCAAGATTCAATAGGTCTAAAAAGTTGAAGCACAGGTAAATGATCAGCTGGTGATACAGTAATCAAATTGTGAAAATATCATGGCATGTAAAAATATTAGGGCTCCATTATCTGCCAAGGATGATCTGCACCTTCTGCCTTGGCTAAAAGTAAGATCTGTGTGATGTATAGGGTTAAGAACAGAATGGAACGGTTTGTGAGGAATGGGTTACAGCTCTAAGGGTCTCCAGCGTAGTGGTCCGGGGTTCCCACCGGGGGGCTCTGGTGGGATCCTTGCGGCAAGGGTGCAGGCACAGGCAGCTGGGAAGCTGGTGATGAAGTTGAGGATGCAAACTGGGTCAAAGCCATGGCTAGTTGTTGAACCTGGACAGCTAATGCCTGCTCATGTTATGCAGCAGACTGCCTCACCACCATGATGGCAGCCTTCATCATGGTTCCACATCCACATGGGAGGACAGCCTCAATCCTCTCAAAGTGGTTCTGCGGTGAAGGGGTGTGAGCGCATAATTGTATGACACTGATCTCAATTATGTCATTTTGAAGGAGAATTAAAGAGAACAACTCAAAAAAAAAAAACTCTTCGAAATCCTCCAAGCAGTGGGATGCAGAATTATCTTTTTTGGGGAAACTTTTATTCGGTTTTGCCTGTGATAACCGTAGAAATCTTTTTTTTTTTAATTGTTCTGTTTAATTCTTCTTCAAAATAACCAAGACATAATTGAGATCAGGGGCATACAATTATGAGATCTCCTCTGTTTATCCCACTTCTCAAGTATTGCTCAAATGGTTATCTCAACTCAACTTCATTTGCCTCAGTGATGTCTTGTCTCTTTTTAGCTTATCTCTTGCTCCTAAGGCACCTTAAGGAGAAGTAACTCAGAAACAAATGATCACAGAATGATACACATGAGAAGCTCAAATTCATCTCAAGAGACGAGATTGAGCACCAGATGAGCAAGAAACTTTTCCTATGGGAAAACAGCACCTGATAATGTTGAGAGTTTTCAGGTTTCTGAAATGGTAATTTAAATGAATGACTGAAAACAGGTCAAGACCAATCATTAAGTTTTAGGGATTGTTTGAGCTTCCCCTATTGCCAGTTCACAAGCTGCCACTAATCACTATCATTGTAAAGTGCACACCCAGTGACGTCTCAGCCAGTTTATCAGTACAGTTAACCGGTGCTCTGTTTGTAATAATAAACCAATGTTTGGTCAGTCAGGAAAACTCACGTTTGAATAAAATAGAACAATTTATTCATGGGTATAAGCATTACATTGTATTTTGGCAGCGGTTCTGCTCTGGAGGAATGTCCTACCTAGGCACAGCAAACATACAAACATAGTCATGAACAGAAATCAAAATCCCCCTGATGTGAGCAGAACCAAACAGGTGGAGGCTGGGGTGGAGGTGGCAAGCAAAAAAAAACCAAACAGCATGTTGCCTAGCATGAAAAGTCATTGCAAACAGCAGCGGAAGTAAGTGAGCTTGACGTCTTTCAAATAGACCGCTGTATGACCTCGTGATGTGTATCCTCCAATTGTGTGCCTGCTGATGCTGACGTGCTGGTAGCTTATCAGGCTGCTGTCAGCTGATGTAGCTCTTCTCGAGTTTCCTGCCTGAACTAGTTACACTCATTAACGTTAGCTTAGCAACCTTAGCAACCTTGGTGATTTTTTGAGATTCCAGGAAGTACCGCCCCTTGGGGGTAAACAAGGATCAACTCACATTGCTGTTGGTCAGTGGTGTGAATTTGCATGTCAATCCGCTCCCAAGTTGTTCTCCCATAGAAGTGAATGTATTCTTGGCGCCAACTGATTAGTAAATCTTCAAAGTGAAAAAATAAAAATAATCCCGCAGTCAAACTCCCGTGAATAAAGCAAGGAGAAATTTTGTTTCATATTCAGTGGAAACGAAGCATTAAGTGTTCTAGTTTCAGAGGATACCTTTATCTTTGCGCTAATTTAAACAATTAACTTTATAGTCATAGAATTGTCAGCAGAGATAAGCGGCGCTCCTGCGGACCTCTAAGGGTTAAATACCTATAGTAGACATTTGATACACACATTTTCAACTCGATTTTAGTATAAAATAAGCAACGAAATGTTGCGTATTTGTAAGTTGCTTCAGTGCAGGCAATATTCTTATTGAGGTATTGGTAACAATGTAAAAGTTACTCTTAACCTAATTTCGTAAAAATTAAAAATGTCAGTGAATGGAGGCAGCCTTCTTTGATTTTTTTATTCTTTGGAACTCTAAGGCCCACAGTGCATGGACTGTCTGCCTGTCTGAGTGAAGATGACGTCTATCATATTTTATGAAACAGGTTTTTGAGGAAAGTATTGACCATGTGGATGACATAGAAGTTACAGAAGGTCAAGTATCAAATGTGATACAAATGGCATTGCAGGGTTAATTGGATTTAGGTCATATAATTGATTGGTAGATTGTAGGACATTCCACTTTTTGCCTTAAAAAAGCTTGGGTTGCTTTAGCAATATGCCTCTTAGTCATCTTCAATGTGTTCTGAACTATATGGCCAAATCCAAGCAGTTTATATAGCCCCATACAATTCAGAATTCATCATTCTGCTTTTTTCAACAGTCATATTAGTGAATACAGAGGAACGAGTCAAACTGGCGGCTATACATACCCACGCATGACCACTCTTCACAGATGAGGTGGTAAAGTTAAGATCGTGAATGGTTTCTTCCCTTGTCCTTTAACTTCTCTTTCCATATTTCTGGTGTGGGTTGATCTTTGTCTTCTCTGTCCATGGATGTTGTTTCCAAACTAAATAGGCCTTCTCAGTTTTTTTTTTTTTTTGGCATTTTTTGCCACAATCCTTGTGTTTTATCAAGAACATCTTCCCTCAGTCTAATATTATAGATTATAGTTGTTTCCTTAAATGCCTTTTATTAGTTCTCATTAGTCCGCACACTTGTTGTATGCTGTGTATTAACCTCGCCCCTTTTCCGCATTACAGTTCCCTTCCCTTGTATTCCCATTACAGTATTTAAGCTCTCTGTACCTATTCAATAGTGCACAGTTGTGTGACTGTATCAGACTGTTTTCTGTCTCTGGCCATGGATAGTCAGTTCTTCCTCTCTGATTACCATATATTGGACTGTAAGATTTCTTTCTAATGCTCCATTCATTAAAGCCTTCATGTGGTCCAAAACAGTTGCGCCATTGTCATCATTTGTTGTTACCATAATCCTGAGAATAAAAACACCTTCTGCTTCTTCGACAGTCTGAGATTGGTTCCTGCCCAGATCAGAACGATTTCTGGGAAAATTATCTATTCTAGAGTTTTATGAAAATGATTTACATCTTGAGATAAGCCTCTAGGTTCACTCTGGTGAAGTCTCTTCTAAATTGTTGACTTTGGAACTGATATGTCCCCCGCCAACGGAGTGTTCTTGATCTGGCCAGCTGCTGTGAAAAGGTTTTTCTAAACAAGTAAAAGAATTCCTCCGTCACCATCCACAGTTGTTATTCATGGTCTTCCAGACCTTTTTGTATTGCTGAGTTTACTGGTGCTTTCTTTCCTTCTAATTATATGTACATCGAATAGTTCAGTCAGCCAGGCCTAATGGTTTTACCTCTTCTCGGGTGGATTTGATTTTTACAGCCTAAAAATGGCTCACAACACTGGCAGTGACAGCTCTTTGGATTTTGTACTGAGAATTAACAGTGACAGATTCCAAATGCAAAAGCAACACTTAAAATCAACTATAGACCTGCTATGTGTTCACATTCAAATTAAATAATGGGGAAATTAAGCAAACTTGTCAATGAAAAGTTGAGCGGCTGATCTTCCAAACACTTTAGGCCCAGAAAAAGGGGACCGCTACAAACTGCTGGAATTTTTCTTTCTAATTTCAATGCATACACCCTAAAATTTAAGTTGAAAATCTGCACTTTGAATTCATAGTCATTATTTTATTTAAACTGCAATATTATCAAATGCTAAAATGGCAAAAGCACATTCAATGTCCATGGACCTGACTGTACATTATGCAAGAACCTCACAGATTTGTTTGCAATTAGTTGCGCCTCAACCCATCTTTGCTCTTAAGGGACTTGGCCTTTTATGGAGGCTCCTTTAGTACCAGTTTAACATCACCTTATTATTGCAACTTGTCACATCATTACTATCATTAAATTGCACTTGCAACAAGTTTTCTGAAGTCTTTTGCAATCATTCAATTTATTTAAGAGTATATTTTTAATAAGCATTTGAATTCACAAGTTACAGCAGCAAATGATGTGTAGTTGTATTTTCCATTTAGTAGAGGGTGAATAGACTTCTAAAAATCAGTCCTTTTTGATTTTATTTGTATTTTTCACATAAGCCAACTTTTTGGAATTGGGGTCATATCTAGAGTGTATATTTTTTCAGGGATTGTATTTATGTATTTAATACTAGCTTTTTAGAATTTTTTTAATATGAAAAATTCTTCCTCCCAATAAGAGAACAGTTTCACAAAAAAAGTACACATCACAAGTGAATTTAGGAATTAAATCATCTGTTTATTTATTTACTTATTCAATTATTCATTATTTTCTATCTCCAGGATTCTTCCTCCGGAAAAATATAAACTCCTGTTTATTCAAAAAAGAAATGAAGAAGTTGGCATGAAACATCTCAAATAAATTGCTCAATAAAATGAAATTTATAATCATAATAATCATTATCATCATCAACATCATTATTTCAACATTGCATTCATTATCATTAATACCATTGCTGTAATATCCAGATTCTTAGCACTCTGTGTAGCGCAATGCAGATTTCAATCTTCACTCTTTCCATTGATATACTGTATATACAAAGTCAATCCCCGAATGTCTGACCTTTTGAAAACCAATAAAAGAGAAGGGTCGGGGAGGTTATGGCTTGTCAAGGTATGTGTTTTATGCGGAATGAAGTATGATGTATATTTTTAAGCTGATATTTTAAATGGCATTGGGATATCTAAGAAGCTCTGTACATGTTAAAAGACAGAATTGCAAAAGGTTGGAGGTGAATTTCTGGAGGAGTTTCTCAGCAGTTATTAGGGTGATCTGCGGAAACTGAAACAGCAAAATAAAACATTAGCAGAGCAAAGGGGGGCAGCGTTCAGGGAATAACATCTGAAAAGGGAAGGGGTTATTCATGTAGACAGGTCAAATAAATATAAATTACAACCCCAGCAAACACAGAATTCATAAATATAACTGAAGTTCTACAAACCAGGAAGAATCATAATAGTAATAGGAATTAGTAATACTAATGAAGATGGTAGTATCTGGAAATAGTATACTCTATATACAGACATTGCAAGGTCACATCAAAATCACTTCAAAATTCCTCCATCAGTGACACTATGAGTGCAAGACAGAACTATGAAAAAAAAACAGCTGTTTGTGAGAGTGTGGATGTGTGTTTGAGACAGTATGCATTTCTTAGACACAAATATTCTCCCTGCTGATTAACCTTCTGCATCAAACTTGCTTTAAGGGTGCCTGTCCTGAAGTTAGCCTAATTTGAACTGCCTGTCTCCCGGCTTCCCTGCAGTATAGAGATGTTCTCACCCTGTTTTTCAACATGCATACGCTCAGAGATAGACAGGGAGAAGAGAGAGGGAGGGAACCACACACTCTCTATGTACACATACTGATCGCATACTTTCAAACACACAATATATACACATAAACATACCTTATGTACACTCACATCCCATATATACACGGACTATACACACACCATATATACACACATACAATCACTCACTTAAACAAAGTCCATTTTAAATCACAATGGATTTCTTTTTCTCTAGTGGTATAAAAAAGACAGGAAATGACAGGAATATCCCATCATGTCAATAAAGTCCATATGGAATTCAATATGAAAGAAGGTGTAAACTCAGCTCCAAATAGTGTTCTCATCATTGCACCAGTCAACTGATTAACCAGCTACAATAGCTGCCCAGTTTAGCACATGATATTAAGAAGGAAAAAACCAAGGAACGGGCAGACAAATTAATGTTCTCTTCCATGTAGTCAGTGAGAGTCCGAAAATGAAGAGCTCCACAGCGATTGTTAAGAAAGTTGACCCGCCCACCTCTGTCAGACAACCAGTTGAGAGTGGAAGGAAGGGCCTTTTGTCACGGCATTGTCCAAATCGCTGAAGAGAGGGGAGCAGGAATAACCAGTTTTGCATTTCTTTTAAATCCAGGGAAAATGAATATCCACAAAAATGTCCCAAGAGATTGTCACAAAAAATTGTTCTCATTAAAAAGGAATATTTTCTTATTAGAACTCATTACTGTGGCATTACCAATGAGTATTTATCTACATTTTGGGAGTCCTTCACAATTTTTAAATGTTCAAGTAGTGGAAGGTATCATAATAGTAAAAAATATAAATTATAGCGAGTCCATTATTTCCAGCTCCAAAGGTTTTCACTGGAATCATACCTATTTATTTCATATTGTATTGAGGCAGTGCATATTTAAAGTTTCATTAGAATGAAGACACATTGATAAGAAGCACGGGCTTAACTGTTTGCCATACAATAAAGAGGAAATCATGGAGTGAAATATATGGAAACCGATGAGGATGAAGAGAAAATGCAAGGAACAGAGCAGGAGAGAGTAAAAACATACAAAAGAAGAGGCAACAAACCTATATGACAGGATGACATAACAAAGAAATGAAATTTGAAAGCAATGATACTGCAGTAATATGGAAAATGGGGAAATGTAAAATAAATAAATCCAATCTCTCCATATCACCATTGGTCCTTATTTCCCCATAAAATGAAACACACGTTGGCACACAGGGTTAAACAATTTGCCCTCCAGGAAGCTTTTGTCCTCTTAATGAGTCATTAAACATATAGGTAAGTGGTTATTGTCTTTGAAGAAAATAATTATCGGACCATAGCGGTCAAATGCAAAAACGTTGTGCCAATCAGTCAATCAGAGAGAGAGAGAGCAAAAGTAAAGAGGCGAGACCCCCTCAATCTTAATCCTTTAATGAAATAGTTTCTTGCAGTATCATCCATGGCTGTGGAGCATCCAGTTTGTGGCGGGTACAGGAGCTGTGACCACCTCTTTCCCCGCTTTCCCCCTCTGTCAGCCAATCAGATTGTGGGGGTGGCCTCCTGGATTAAGGCCGGGCCAGTCTGAGGTCTGGCTGCTGAACATCAGCCAATCAGGTTCCAGATTGGCTTCAACGACGCTTTGTGAATGGCTGGAGGAAGAAAAAGGGAGACAGAGAGAAGGAGGGGGAGGCGATCGTTGAAGCGGTGTCCAATCATGGCTATTGATCCTACGGTAGATGGAGTGAGTGCCCAATAGCAATCACCTTGTATGTGTTCAGTGTGGACTAATGACTTTGCCAGTCTGTGTTCAGCTCTGAGGCAATTGATTGTTTACCTGAGTCTCTCTACTCTGTCTCTGAGGTATTTTCGTGGCGATGCACTCATCAGTCCTTAACCGTGCAGACGTATATCGCCACAATTATTGATTATAGCATGGCCAACAAGCAGTCTGTCCAATTTCATTGTTCTACTGCATAATGCTTCATTGTTCTACTGAAATAAAGTCTTTACAGATCCAGTTCTTCAGAACTTAACTGGAGCACAGCAAGTGATCAAAACGTTTCGGGCCTCAATGCTATATTATAAACGGATGTTCCTGTCATCGATAACTATCCAATAAGAAAGCAATTTGATGTCATTCTTGTGAAAAAGGTCCAAAAGGAGCAGTATGTCAAAAATGCCTATAACAGTTCTAAAATCTGTTTTGGGTTGATTGAGGCCAAAATCATAAAATCATTGAAATCGAATCCAAATTAGGCTAAAGCAGACCATAGGCCTCAATTAAAACCTATTGTGCTATGAAAAAGTATTTTCGCCCTTCTCAATTTCTTCCATTTTTGTATATTTGTCACACGCACTTGTTTCAGGTCTTCAAACTAAATTTAATATAAGACAAAATGACCTGAGTGAGCAGAAAATGCAGTTTTAAAATTATTATTTTATTTATGGAAGGGAAAAGTTATCCAACACCAACTGGCCCAGGTAATAAAAATAATGTCCCTCATCGTCACTCAATTATAATTAAATTGATGTTTTTTTTATTTTTTATTTAACTGGACACACCCTGGCTTGGCTAATGTCAGCCCAATTGAATGTAAACATCACTTCAATAGAACCTTTCCGGCAATAAGAAGTAATCTAAAGAACGTTATTGAAATACAGTATATCAGACAGGAAAGGATTATAGAGCCTTTTCTCAGGCTCTGGGACTCAAACAAACAACATTGAGAATAATTTTTTCCGAATGGAGAACACTTGAAACAGTGGTGAATCTTCCCAAGGGTGGCCAGACTACCAAATTCCTCAATTGACTCAAAGGGGAAGGCACTAAAGAAACCAGCCTCTTTGGACCTGCAGGCTTCACCTGCCTCAAATAAGGTCTGCATTCATGATTTCACTGTAATAGACTGGGCTAAAATGGTATCCAAGGGAGAGTTGCAGGGCAAAACTACTGCTATGAAAGCGGAACTTAAAGGCCCATCATACATTTGTGAGAAATATCTACATGACCCCAATCCTTCTGAGATGATGTTAAGTCAACTGATTAGTCAAAAGTGGAACTTCTTTGAAGAAATGAATTAAGTTACATTGAGAGTACAGCTAACAAAGCACTCCACAACCAAAACATTATAACAACAGTCAAAAATGGTGGCGGTAGTACAGTGATAGTGTGAGGATGCTTTGCTGCTTTAGCCCCTCAGTGACTTGCTATGATGTGGGAACCACAAACTTTGCTCTCTACCAGAAAATCCTGAAGGAGAAAGTTTAGTCATCGGTCCATCACATAGCACAGGTAGGTAATGCCAAAAAAAAAAAAAAAAAACAATGATCCACAAGAGAAACTCCACATACAAATGGCTCAAAAGCAGCAAATTAAGATGAAGTGGCAGGACCTTAGTGGGGCAGCTCATAATCATAAACCATCCAATGTGGTTGAGTTAATCTGATTCTAGGGCAAATATTCCTCAACAGTGATGTGCAACTCAAAGACTGGACTCCAGTTTTCAAAAGTGTGTGGGTGCAGTTGTTGCAGTGAAAGGTACGCAGTTATGAGGTCTAAAGGGGTTATAACTTTTCCCACACAAGTGATACAGGTGTTGGATAACCTTTTTCTGGTAATAAATGAGTTATCACTTTAAAACTGCATAATGCTTGTCAAATAGTACACTTTATACAACAATATGAAAACATTTAGTGTGATGAATATGCAAAAAATAGAACAAATCAAGGGGAATGTAAATATTTTTGACAGCACAGTGTCTGCGCATAGTGGTAGGATATACCGTGCTTTAATAACCATACTCAGAAGAAAGCTATTCGGCTTGTCTTGTAAACATGAACATAACTCCACCAAGATTAAACAATCACACTCAAAAAAGGAGCTTACGCATCTCTTCCTGTAAACATAAAATAACTGGACCAAGTCTTTACAGGAATCCTTTAAGGAATCAAGACGCTTGATAACACATTGCTCCCAGGCCTCAACTTGGTCAAATTAGCTCTATCGTTTTTGAATAGAATCATCAGTGAAAGAGCTGTATAGTAATGTCCTCATTCTAGCTTCCGGGGACATTGAATCTATTTCTAAATAAGGAAATTAAGCGTATATTGACATTCCAGGAACCAGTCAAGACTCAAGTCCTAGGTCATTGGCTTCTTCTTATTGAAAGCTATTCCACATATTCACCAAAATAATATTGCCAGAATGCATTTGTGCAAAAAACAGCAACATTACATCTTATTCAAAGGTACACATATAGTACAAATTTTGTCTTATTTCAGACATTTGTTACCTCAGGGCAAACAGCTTTTTTCTGCGGAAGCAACAGCCTAACATCAAGTGGGATACCCTAAATTTAATCCAAAAAAATAAATAAAACTATGTCTGGGTCCGATCCAAGATGGTGAAAACCAAGTGCATGCGTCAGTGACCCAGTATACATTCATTTGTAACAAAGATATGTCTTGTCAAACAATGCCACTTCGAGGCATGCTATCTACAGGCACACTAATTGCTTGTTTTACATACAGAAAGGCAAATCTAGAAGTCACATGTTATGTTGTAAATTAAATATACAGTGCAGTGATGAAGTATTTGCCCCTTCCCAATTTTATTTTTACTAGTCATATTTAAATGTTTCAGATTACCCAACTAATTAAAAAAAAAACAAAGAAATGTGAGAAAACACAAAATGCAGCATTTCAATTATTATTCAATCACTTGACGGTAAAAAGTTATTCAAAACCTACAGAACCCCTGTGAAAAAAAGTAATTACCTCCATAAACCTAGTAACAGGTTTTGCCACCCTTTGATTGCAACACCTGTAATGAATATTTCCAATGATGGACAATGAATTTTTTTGAGTACTGAATTTTTTTTCATTCAGCCGCCTTGGAGGGATTTTATGCATGAAAAGCCTGCAATGCCATAGCATCTCAATCGGATTCAAGCCAGGACTTTCACTTGGAAGCCCCAATGCCTATATTTTGTTTCTTCAAGCCATTCAGAGGTGGACTTTCTTGTGTGCCTTGAATCACTGTCCTGCTACATAACCCCATTGCACTTGAGGTTTTGGACACAACTTGAGGGCCAGACATTTTCTGGAGAGCAGATTTCCTGGCTCCATCAGTTATGACAAGTCGCCCAAGTCCTGATGCAGCAATGCAGCCCCAGACCATCATACTACCACCATGGTGTTTGACTGTTGGTATGATGTCCTAATTGTGGGATGCTGTGTTAGCTTTACATTAGATCGATTGTGACCCATTTCCTCCAAAAAGTTCCACTTTGGACTTACGTATCAGTCCACTGAATGTTAAAGTCTTGTGGGTCATCAAGGAGTTTTTTGGCAAATGAGAAATTTTTGGTCAGCTTTCAACTGATGCCATAATTGCCCAGTGTCTTTATTACTAGGGAATCATCAACACAGACTTTAACTGAGGTAAACGAGGCCTCCAGTTTTTTAGATGCTAGTCTCAGATCTTTTGTGACCTTTCAGTTGAGCCATCAGTGCATTCTTGGAAGAATTTTGGTGGGCCAACCTCCCCTAGGAAGGCTCACCACTGTTCCAAGTTTTCTCCATTTGTAGAAAATGGCTCTCACTATTGTTCACTGGAGTCCCAAAGCCTTAGAAATGGCTTTGTAAGCCATTCAGATGGACATATGTCAACAACTTTGTTTCTCATCTGCTCTTGAATTTCTTTAGATCGTGGCATCATGTGGTGCTTTTTGGCTACCTCACATTGCCAGATAGGTTCTATTTAAGTGGTAATTAGATTAAACAGGGCTATCAGTAATTGTGCTTGAGTGTTTCTAGTGAAAATTGAACCCAATTATTAATTGAATTTGTTTAATTGGTAGATTTAGTTGCTGAGGGGAAATTTCTTTTTCATGTAGAGCTAGGTAGAGTTGGATCTCTTGTTTTCTTCAATAGTTTGATGATCTAAAACATTCAGCGTGACATATATGCAAAAATAGAAGAAATGGGGGTATACTTAAAAATATAAATGGGGGAATACTTTTTCACAGCACTGTACATCTGAATGATCTTAAGGTATTCTGTACACCAGATTAAAGCTTATGGCCAGGTCATAGCAACCATACTTCCCAAGTTTTGTTTTCAGAAAACTATTTCCTCTGTTTTTAGTGCTCTGAATATTTTACACAGAGCTATTATGAGTGAATTATATTCAGGAGAAGACTTTTTACTCTTTATTCATGAAATATGCAACATGGCAAATGAAAGGAGTTTTATGTTGTATTTCATTGTATATTGTCATTGTGCTTTCTTATTGTCTTCATGGCTTTCAGTAAGTTAGTCACTGATGCGGTTATGAGTGTCTGTCACATTACAACATGGGTCTACAAAAAAACTGGTGGAAAATAAACACCATTGCAAGGGATTTATAAGCACATAATGACTGCCATTTATGTTCAGCAGGTGACCTATCTCTCAAACACTGTTGGCAAGATATGCTAATTAAAACTTATCCAACCCAAACTCACATCAAATGGCCACCACATCCAACACAATTGCGTATGGAGTACCGGTACTCCGCCAAATTAGCACATCAGTTTGCATATTACGGGAAAGCGCCATAGAATTAGAAGGAACTTACACTTATCTCCAAAAATAAGCATCAATGCACTGCACACGAACGTGATACTGACCAGAACATAGAAAAAATACTGAAAGACCAGCTTTCATAAAGGCAGCATAGGAAATGAGTCCTTTAAACAATAGCACCTTTAGTTAGACTACAAAGCTTTGATTTGATATAACCAACTAATAGTATTCATCTCTAGCGTACACTGAGTATAAGTGTCCTGACTGGGAAGGAATATTTGGAATTTAGCAAGACCATTTGCATTCTCATTTTGCCTCAGAAAAAACTGAATTCAAATATACTCTAATGCAAAACTTGAAATATATAGCATGAGGCAATAGCAGGCATGGGAAAGGAGCGCCATATCTGTTTCTGATTTTGAGGCCAATTTTTGCCCCCAAATATATAATGACCGCAATCATCTTAGCTTTACTGTGCGACAGGAACAGCAGGTGATACTTGTTAATGTGCTCGTATTCATACAGTGCGCACCATAATTCAGTAGACAAACATTTATTTAACTTTTTTGGTTCTGTACTCAAGCACTTTCAATTTGACTAGACGCAATGAGGCTGAAGTGCAGAAAGTCAACTTAATCTGGGGGTATTTGGATTCAAATCGGATAAACCATTCAGAGATGGGCACAAGTCCCCCCCCCCCCCCCATTAGATAATTAGATATAAATGAGATATTAGACATTAGATTTTTAAAAAAATCTAAAATAATGTGTTATAAAGTAAAACCTTTTTAACATTGGGTCTCATACCCTTTTTATGCAGTAACAACTTGAGGTCTGTTATACACTGCATCTGGTGATGTCCATAAAGCTTCCCAGGTGATGCTCTGTCAGGCCTGTGCTGCATCCATCCTCTGTTCCTGCTTGTTTTGGAGACGTTTTACCTTCAGTCTCCTCCTCAGCATGTAAAATGTATGTTCAATTTAATTCGCACCTAGCAACTGATTTGGCCAACAGAACCAAAATATCACTAAATAAATAAATAAATAAATGTGCAACTTTCCAGTGAATTAAGGTGCT
Organism: Gymnothorax reevesii; assembly: GCA_029721435.1. Lineage (NCBI taxonomy): Eukaryota > Metazoa > Chordata > Actinopteri > Anguilliformes > Muraenidae > Gymnothorax > Gymnothorax reevesii. Next base: position 134,337,932 of record CM056573.1, on the reverse strand, counting down.
CACTGTATATTGCAGGGTTTTATCATAGTCTCGTGTGAATCGCTCAGTGCACATGACTGATCAGGGCAGGACAATGGGACATAGCAAAAACTAGTGTAAACACAAGGTTCACCAGGGCTGGAGCTGCCAGACACTGGGCCACAGCAAAGTGCAAGAGAATAATGGCCCAAATCACTGCATGCAGATGTCTGTCATTGCATTGCATTGCATTGAATTGGTCAATGGGGTGATGCCATCATCAAGCACACCAACATCATGCTCAAATGTCACCCTGATGTTCATGGAGGAATTCCGTATCATATCTAATTCAAGTCTCAAAGTCGGCCAGAGAATATTTCCAGGTGCAAGTGGTTTGAAAGCAATACCCCATATTCTCATTAATTCAACAAATAAAAGTTTCTCATTGTTGGACTAGACTACTTTGTGCAAATGAAAAAATGGTCCTAATTAAATCACTAGTTTTAGGAAAGCTCAATGTCTTTGGTTAGAGACAAGCTCGAACATTCTTCACCACAGTTATACAGTATAACTTTCGCTATGGTAGATAAACAACAAGGTCCTGTGTCTGAATCAATGATTACAAATGTCTGAAGCACTGAACATCTCAGATTCTTCTTTCAATTAGTTAATAATGTATATTTCTATTAGCATGACATGAATAAAACATGTTTGGCGCCTATTTGAAGATGGATAAGATATTCAGCCCTAATACTATATAAATTATCTTGACATGAATATTGACCTCAGGGATGTCCTACAAGCATAGAATAACTTTGACACACCCCTACAGACAGGCATCTTCATAAGCAACAAGCCACAGCATCTGTAATCAGGCATTTTATCCCACCTAACTACATGATTGTTTAACCTTTATGTCTTGAAACTTATTTTGGCAGAGGCACACTTTGGACTTGACAAAGTTTGGCACGCACAAACATTCAGCACCCGTAGGACTCTTCTCATATAGCCACATCCATACACATACGCAACATACAGAGACAAACACAAAGACAATGACATTACATTTGAGCACTAAAATAAAAGCTTACTGTACATTAGATGGAGATAATGCATTCGGACAGGAAGAAATATGCGACATTCGCCAAACTATGAGACAGTTTCATGTTAGAAATTGCACTGTATGTCTATGTAGCACCTGTTCATCAAATATTGGTTCTGAGATTGAGAAGAGAAAACTTTGCACAGGTCCAGTCCAGTTAAGTGAAGTCCAGTCCCATTTGAAAACACCTGATTTCCCTAAAGGTGTTTCAGGCAAATCCTTAGAATCATGAAATATCCTCCCTCCCGCATACAATCAAGTCCACAATTTTAAGAAATCACTCTCAACTCAAAGCTGCTTTGCATTCACAGAAAAGCCTCTTAAATTTCTGTTTACCCTGTGTTGTTAAACCATGGTTATAAACTGTGACACTTGATGTTAATATCATCACTGTTTTTATTTGATAACCCTGTTATAAGATACTAAAAGGCACTGAGCAATTCAGACCACATGATTTTGTCTTAAACAATGGAAACTAAGAGCTGGCATTTTCAGGACAGGAATGAGCACTGCTTCTTCACCTAAGGAATCATGGGATGATACATGCAGAATGATCACAAATGCAATGGCTGGAAGTACAACTTTTAATTGCACTGGTTCAAGGGAAATCTGTATTAGCCCATAACCAAAACTCCACAGCAAAGTCAATGCCCTGACATTAATCCCCATTTCAGAACACAAAATTAAGAGAAGTACAAAATGGAGAAACATTAGCTTATATTGCTTATTTTGCAGGTCCTGGGACCTACTTCTCAGGTAGCATATAAAAAGATCCCATGATGTCCAAAGAGCTCTAAAGAAGGGACCATTGTCCTGTCCTGAAACACAGATACTGACCAAAGCCCATTTTAACCATGGAAAAACACAAACTGGTAAGATCAGGTCAATTTGATAGCCCTTTTTGTTGTGAGTATGTAGTGTTTACAGTATGTGCACCTCCTACGTACGTCCCCCTTCTCTCTGTCTTTGGCACAACAAGAGGGGGAAAGAATGCCATGTTTTTCTGCCTCCATAAATACAAGGAAGAAATGCATGAAGACATGGAAACACTTGGTTTTATTTTCTTCTCTCTCTGATCTGATTGGGTCTGTTATTGACCTGCTCCCCCTCCTGATCTTGTTGTTGCCGTGGTCCCAGAGGCAATGGCGGCTGTCACTGGGGAGAACGTTTGGGTGCTGTCAAGCTTTCCTTTCTGGTTCAGGCGCAGATGAGGAGGGGGAGAGGAGGAGAAGTTAAGGGTGAGGGGAGGGCTCCATTCCAGGGGGAGCTGGCAGAGGAGATGCCCGAGGAAGAGACTCCAGAGCCAGGAAGGATGGTCATTTCTCCTCCTGCATTCACACCGGGGTCTGAAGAACCCAGGGAGGAAAACTGCTCTTCCTAGCAAGACAGAGACAGAAAGGGAGGGGAGGGGTAGAGGGGGCATGGGGAGATCCACAGGGAATGAGAAAGGGGGAGAAGGGAGCCAGAGGAGGCAAAAGAAGAGTGAGGTGAGAGGAAGAAAGATGGAGTGAGAATGTTGGAGCAGGAGGGTAGAGATTATAAAAGAAGCAAAGATAAAGGTCAAAATGTAGAGATGGTTTAAAAGAGAAAATGAGGCAGTGGAAGAATGCAAACAGAATGAGGAAGGTTCACATCGAAGAAGATTCAAGAGTAGAGCCAAGTGGGCAACAGAGGGTTAAGGTGTTTGAAGTGTATGATCAAGAGGAATTTGCAGATTGAATTATGGAAGCGATTGACATTTAAGTTTGAAAGGTGATGGGGTGGAGAGGCAGAGTGGCAATGAAAGTTAAAGTGAGTTAATCAGGTGGTGTGACGTAAGGGTGCGATAATGGATGTGGAGGATATTCCAATTAGTTGGGAATTAACATGACAGATAAGAGGGTGATTGAGGGAAAGGAGAAGGAAGGTACGATGGAAAGAAAGAGAATCACACATTCCAAAGCATAATGAGATGCAACCAATGGATGGAAAGAATAAAAGAGAGAAAGGGGGACAGAGAAAAAGAAAGGGATGGGAGGGATTAAAAATCTGGGGCTGACAAATAGGTCAGTGTGTTCTGTATTCTTCTCAAGATGCTGTAGAGCACAGGATGGACTACTTGTGTGTCAGCATGGATGGATGTCAAAATAAGTCATAACAGTCCAGTACTGCATAGTTTCAAACAAAGGCTTGGTCATTGATATTCATTACAATATGTATCATTAAACTGTCAGTTTGTGAAAAGTATATTTCACATAATAACTGTACGTGAGAATCACTCCCAGTAGGAGGTGACCTTCGATTTCATATTTAATTATTTGGAGAGAGTTTTCTCGGCATACCACAGATAAAAGAAAATTCTTTGCACAGAGGCAGGCCCGTGCTTTGTAATGTGGTCACATCTTCCAAAGAAGCATTTCGTTATTTTGTTTCATGCAAATAAATACACTTCAGGCTAACAATCTACATTAAATTTAAGAAACTCTTTGAAAAGCATGAACAAACGGAGCCTTTTCAATAATGAAGTCACATTGTTTCAAATGATAGATGAGAATATTTCAGAGTAACACTATATCATCATAGTATCGATACAGGTGTGAATAAGTGTATGAAAAATTAACAGATATACATTGTATTCCACTAATAAGACTACATGGTAGCTAAGGATGTTTCTACAAGACTTATCTTTAAACCAAATCCAAACTAAGTCCAACCCACTGATCAGAAATTTAGAGGCCTGCCAATTTCATTTAATAGGCCAGATCTTCACCTAAACACATAACGCAATAGGATGCCATGGCACAATGCATGTTTAAAACTCATTTTCAATGAAGCACTTTTTTTCCCCCAACCCTCCACCCTCACTGTGAAAACTGCCAATGACTGCAGGCCAATTTGAGCGGGTTCATCTTTAAATGAGGCATGAACATTTGATGCAGTTGAATGTACTTATGTTTGAAACAGCAATACCCTTGTTTCAAGAAATATGAAGGCTTTTCATTCAAACTACTTTAATTACTCATAATAACACTAGTAATTCACCAACACTGGTTGCTACGCACCAATTTTCAGGCCACACCTTGTCGGTTATGCACGCAGGGATGCGAAAAAAAAAAAAAAAAAAACATGGACAAAATATGTAGATTGCAAAATCTGAAACAATATTATGGAATATTTTTGAGAAAAATTTAATGTATTGGAGGCAAGTATCTTCATCAGAATTAGACAGTCACAGAAATGGTGAATAAAATTGGCCAGAGTCCAATTTTGAGACAACTGCTCTCAGTTAGCGAGATATGTGTCTGCTAACATGTATGCATATGGGCAAAAGCACCACCAAATTTTAAAAGAAACTTTCGGAAAATTGGCAAGTTCTGGACCCCATATCTGCATGAGGGTTTAAGCATGCATTCCATGTGTATGTCATACTCAAAAAGCTTTGTCAAGAGCTTTGCTTCAGTTCATGTGCATGAATGTTAGCAGTTGGGTGGCACTTCGGATATCTTCTGAAAAAAGTTTCATTTTAGTCTGATTCTGCCAATTAACTTTCAGACTTCTGGGAACTTTTTTCTTTTTTGCAAACACAGGTCTCCTTAGCATCTTTAAAATACAGTTGGTCCATACTTTTTACATCATTAACTCTTTCTTTTTAAAAGCGAATACAGTGTAAAGTTCAAATTCTTTTCAAACTGATTCTGTATGCCAGGAGAGGTATGTCCAAGCCTTGTTTCCAAGAATTGAAAGATGTTAGTAGGTTTTATTTAGGCCTTCAATGAAGTGGAACTTGTTAATGGAATTTGGTGGTGCTTAACATCAGCCCAGGTGTACATGTCTTGCACATATTATCCTTTAATTGGTACAAATGAAAACACTCAAAATGGATGATGCATTGTAGGACATGATGGTGAGCATTATGCTATTTTCTGAATTAAAATATGGGCAAGAGTTTCCATATACAGCCTGGTAAGTAGACAGAACGGTTTAAATCCGAAGCGTTGTCCAGTCAATTTTGCTATTAATTGGACCCATATATAATGCATTACAACTGATTTTTCAAAATGCTTATGGTTCCAGGAATTGTCTGAGCATGGAGATTACAGTTTTTCAAGAAGCAAATGCAGATGAATTCAAAATGAAGATGTCATTCTGATTAATTTCATGCCCGTTACGTCTAAAATCCAGCCATTAATTAGCGAAGCCATATAGACCAGGCTTGTTTTGAAGGTATTCCCACCTTTGCAAACAGAATATCTGCTGTCAAGCAAGTAAGTTAGTCCCTTATTGGATTTACGTGCTGTGCCTATAGATTATGCACTTAGACTATGAAGATAAGGCCAAATGTCCACTCTCATCTGCTTGAAATGGCATCTTCCACAGAAACCTTTATGACAAATTGTGATTAGTGGATGGGACAGAGCTTTTATTTGGTCTTGTCAACTATTCTTACCTACATATGGCGTAGCGTAACATCATTGGCAATACTTTTGTGATTTCAGTAATTAACTAAGCAAGTTCATTGTATAAGCCGTCATGTCCAGTCCAATTCAATGAAGTCTGTATTGAAGCAGTGGGAAAGAAAACAATTTGGTTAATTCAGTGCAGTTCAGTGTAGATTGAAATATGGCATTAAATGTCAATGAAATCACTATTAAACAGTCACTATTCATTAAATATTAATGAAGTTTCTATATGCAACAATTCAAACCACAGAGATATGAAGTGACTGGTCAACTAAACATGCAAGAAACAGGAAGTGGCATGACCAGTTACTCCTAATCAATAACTAACTCTGCATTATCACAGACATGAAAAGGAGAGTACTACGAGACAAGTCGCAACCCGAAATTAGACCAAAGAGGAATTTCAATCACTTAAAATATAATATGAGAAATTTGGCTTTGGTTAATTTACAGAGAGGAGCTTTTGAGTCAGTGACAATGCATTTATTATTTTTAATGTATAATTGTTTACTGTATCATACTTCCTGTTTCACATGCTGTTTGACCAGCCAGGCTTATGTGTATTTGTTTGTGGATATGTATAGATATGTAAACAATTAACTATTTGGACATTTAAAGCCATTTTCATATCACTAATGACCCATTAAAAGACCCGTTTCTGTCTAAATTAAGTACTGAGGGGAACGAAAGATAAGCATATCTTCAAATGTGTTTTCTTCAGAAGGGTCAGCTCTGCTAACTGTCACCCTGTCTTTTCAGAGGATGTTGTGATAATTGCATATTGCCTATATCAATAGCAAGTGTTATCTGTGTACATATATATTTATTGCCAAAATACAACTGGATCAGCAGTCTTTTTCTCTTCTCACTCAGAACCTTGCAAGACAAATATAACATAAACAATATCTGGAGATGCACATCCCTGTTCTTGACAATGCAACTGAATAAATAGGAAAAGACATGTGGTCATAAAAGCACAGACGCGTCACTCACTGTCAATACACAATCAATCAACATCGCAAGGTAATATCCCCAATTTAAACTCCAAATCTGCTCACCCATCTGAAGGTACTATATGATTAACTGTTTAAATTTCAGTTTGATTCATTTTATTCCTGAGGTAGTCAGTAAACAATTTTGTCAATGTGTACAACCAAAAGGAATCTGTGAAATGGTGATTCATGAAACAATTCATAAGCATACCAAACCAAATGACAAGCATGCTGAGCAACTCGTTCACAATCAAGTTGTTGGTCCACAGACTATTTTGGTAGTCCCTCACTGATGAGCAGATGAATCATAAGACTCATATTTCTACTCTCCATAATTATCATGTAACACATAGTCAAGCTGGTAGATACAATGTTTTCTCTCCAGTCAGACTAAACATGATACTGACAGTCTTCCACCAAACCCAAATGTTTCGGGTGAAAGGTGTTCCTGTAAAATTGAAAAAAAAAAAACATGTACAAACAGTAGCAAGTTGAACGAATTAAGCCATGACAGACAAAGCAATGACAGAACATTTAGTGCAGTAGAGTAACAGCACCGGCGGAACTGTGATATGGTCACTGACAAAGACATTGAGACAGAAACTAAGACATGCAGCTGTACTGCATCCTTCATCTACTGTATTTTGCTCTTGGAAACTTGACCAAGGTTTGAATTCAACTTTCCAGTGAATGGCAACTGGATAGTACTACTGCCTACCAGCTAAAATGGACACGACCAGGGATGAACATCAAAAGACACACATACAAATCATCAAATACTTAGCTCAAATGCACACTGACGAAACAAAGACACAGCAGCTGTAACATACAATAGGCATCGCACACAAACGAATATGCATACTTAATAAATGTTCTTGTCTAAGGGTTACCCAGTTAGGTACGAAGACTTCCCATAATTTCATAATTTTTGCCTGATTTGACAACAGAAATGGATATCAAGGTAGGAGGTCTTTATTTTAATGTATGTTCTACAGGACAAAAAGACTTAGCTATTTACATTTGGGAGAAAATGAACTGTGTGTATATTTGACTGTATTTGGAAGCATGAAGGGTGTGTTTCTGTTATTAAGCACACATATATGTGGCATTTGTGTGAGCTTTTGTGCTTCATTTTAGTTCCGTAATTTAAAAATTCCTAAACAATGCAAAGCACCCAATGCTTATCAAGTGTGGTTCAGTATCGATTACAACTTTTTCTTAAGTATATCACATTTAAATATGAATATATTTTGATGCATCAAAAATCAAATGCAATCTTTATTGAACAATTTACATTGACTGATGATAGAATTTCCCCAAAATGATATAATTTCGTCAAGTAGGTTGACTGATAAAAATTTCAGGCATAATAGTTATAGACTATTATCTCAACTATTATCTAAATGTTTTACATTTAAAAAAGCAACAAAAGTATGAAGAATTATTTACTTAACCACCAAACAAGATCCAAGTCAAACATAAAAAAGAAAATTCATGGCATTTTGTCACCTCAGCGCTATCTTCTACAATCTCCATTTTTTACATTTTGAATAATATTTATATAATTGGCGCATTTCAGGTCCATTTAATTCTATCTCGAGTGTTTCTATCCCGGTCTAATTCCATTCTATCCAATCAAGTTGTCGCAAGTGAAGTTCTTGCTAAAGTTCTCGTGTCGTGGGTTTTCTGGGTTTTACCTGGTTCTTCTCCCACGTTAAAACTGGAAGTCGTCGTATCAGTGAAAAACTCTTGAGTGTGGTTTAAAAACCAAGTTAAGAAAAAAATATAATGCTGCTGAGGGACTGAGCTCATTCCTGGGATTGCTGAAATATTGCTGATCACAGTGAAAAACATCAATCAATCATTAAATCAGGAGTCATTCATTCATTCAAACTGGCAAGCCTATTTGGGCTGAATGGCCGGTTCTCGCCACTTATTATGTTATGTTATGTTATTTTTTTCTTGGTCTTGTCAAGCCAAATATCTTAAACAGTAATTATGGATGTTACTGATTCCCTTGCTTGACTGAGTTATCTCCTTTTCCCATGAATAACATCACGAGCTCAAACTTTTCTGCTGCTGCTGCTGCTGCATGGATTTATTCTTAGGCTTTGAATGAGAAGTCTGCCAAGCAAGACCTGAGCAGTCAGGTAAAACCCATTGTCACCAATGGGTTTTAGCTGACTGCTCAGGTCTTGCTCACACAATAAATGCAATTTTTAGTCTAATTATTAACGTTCTTCTGTGAGCATCAGGCTGAATACAAGGCAAGGAAAAAAGAAGACTATGAAACAGGAGTCCCCAATCTTTCCCAGAAAGGGCCGGTGTGGGTGCAGGCTTTCAATGCTACCAAGCAATTACACACCTGATACTACTAATTAACCCCTGGACTCTTTGCTAATAAGCTTGATAAGTAGCATCAGGGGTGTAGCTGCTTAGCTGCAATGAAAGCCTGCACCAACACCGGCCCTTTGAAAGATTGGGGACCCCTGCTATAAAAGAAAATCCACAATTTCTAACCTCTGAAAAGAACCAGGATTTGAGGTTTAATTTAAAGGTATAACTGAATGTTGTCAACATTGGGGTTGAGAAAGTGTATTATTGTCTGAATTAAATAAATTAATCGAAAAATATCAATTTTACGCAAGGTACGATCGCACAGCTTGAGTGATGGCGAAAATTATTGCTGCGAAGTCCGTAAATGTTTCTGATTTTTTGCAGATTGTCATCCTTGCAGAGTCACATCAATTATATCAACATAGCCATTAGGCAATCGATTTGTCATTAGGATTGCTTTGTCATTACGTGTCATGCATTGGTGGTGGCTGTTCAGTTAATAAAGTGTTTGATAGTCAATCAGGCAAACTTGATTGTATACAGTTTAAGAGGAATTAAGTGGGAAAGAGTGATGTTACTGAAGGCCTTCCTGACATCTGACGCCACACCACAGGTCTATAGTATGCATTTCATTACATGTATGAAGAAACTACTCAGGGCTACGCAGATGGCCAAAACAGTTCCTATTCGAGTTCACAAAGAGGAAATAAATCAGGGATAGCCGATCACTTGGTCTTTGATAGTCTTTTCGTTTTCATGTATAAGTCATTAAAACTGTAATTTTAGGGCTTATATAAATAGTCTGTTTACCACAAAAAAGCTAATATCAAACCTTTAAAATGATACTTTAGCATCTGATCAGAAGGTGATTTGATGGCTTGGCTACTCGTGAAGATGCAGCACAAGTAATTTGCAATTTTAACAGATGACCGCTACACTTAAAGAAATCAGTCGATCGATTGCGCCTGCTAACACATCTTGTATAAAATTTTGTCCAGTTCCTACTTCAGACTTATAAATAATTGCAAGAACTAGCGCAATTTTAATTTGAAAGTTAATATTGATAAGCCTACTCTGGAGGTATTTTTACATGCAGGGAAACCAGCTGACACGATGAATCCTGAATGGACACCGACTTTACACCTCAATAACGGAAATATAAAGAATCAGTCTCGATTGAATGAAATTCCCTTTCTGAAGCCAGAAACTGAAAAAGACAAAATCACCGAAACAGCTTTGACCGCTTTTACACAGAGAGCTATTGACAAGGCCATATACAACAAAATGAAGAGGTCGTTCAACTGTTCGGTGTTAAGTCTTTCAGCAGAATCTGGAACTTTTACGTCAGCAATTGACATTGTTTTCTCCTATCATGCCTGCTTTATTGCTAACAAATTACTCTGCGCAGAACCTGTTCTCATATTTTATTACTTCTACGAGGTCTGAAGCACCAGGTAATTTATAATGTCCGGACACCACCTTGGTAAAACCAGATACATCTCGACTACAAAAGGACTTTTACAGCATTGGGCAAGAGTACCACACACGACCTCCTCTTTTTTGGCTTTTTTTTTTTTTTTTTAAAGCCAGAACGATTTTAAAATGGGGCACAAATATTATTTTTTGGGGGGGGGGGTTATTAAGAACAACTAAAATCGCAGGTTGAATCGTAGGACTCTTCCATTGATGAAATACAATGCAATACATGCACGGTTCCTGAGATGATGCCCTTCCTGAGAAGCCGGCAAATCATTTTCGTTTTCGCCAACTCTCCGGAAATCAACTTTCTCAGGACAATTATGCTCAATCTGCTGTTTGAATCAAGTTGATATTTGGGGTCGGCCTTTTTCAATAATTAAACAAACCATAATTGGAAGAAAAATAGTTGACTCAAATTTAATTCAGTTATACCTTTAATATAGTACAAAATAGAACTAAGTGTGAAACCCCTCTATTGATGTATTTTTCTCCAATTAAATAGTGCAGGAATATCAAAGTAGCTTAAAATTTACACAATGGCATTTATTTATTGTCCATGAAAATCCAGCCTTTTATAGAAGTGCATTCTTCAAAGCATGAAACAAAAAGAAGGCCTTAAAGTGGTGCACTCCTTGGACATGGACTAATGGCACTACTTTAAAGCCCCCAAAAGATTCAGAGTGTCATCTCAAAGTGCAAATTTTATATTTCCTAAAAAATTCTCAATCAGTTTCAGCCAAGTTGAAAATTCATGGTGAAGTATTAACACATTTACAGTTAACTGCTAAATATTAGATGTGGTCCATGAAGGAGAGACAAATTCCATCATGCTGGAAGATTTATCTATCAAAACTGGAAATATGAAGATATAACAAGATAGCACTGAGGTCGCCATTTGTTGCTTGAATTTGCTGGTTGATACTCAAAATCAAATACAACCTAATTTCCAGAGAAGTTGGGATGGTCTTAAAAAGCAAATAATATAAACCCTGTGTAAACTGCATTAAATTGAAATGGGTACAAAACACGATATTTTAAAAAGCTTTGTTTTTTTTCTTCTTAGGACAGAATATTAGCTCATTCTAAATTTGATGCCGGCAACAACTTCCATAAAAGCCAGGACAACATTTCTTATCACATCAGCAATGATTACATTTGCATGCAGTCTATATTCGGGTTAAGGTCAATATTCCAGTTTCTGAAACATTCGGAATAACCAGTTTACATGTGTGAACAAACAGAATTATTCCTGCATAGATGATAAATGTAATCAATTGGGATACACCAATCAAAACAGTGACGCACTGACAACGTCTCATAGATCTCGCTATCCCGGTAGTTTCTACCGTCTACAAAAGACATGATGTTCATGTCTTTCACCACTCTTACGAGGTGATTTGTTTCCTCCTCACTCCAAAAGTGTGGTGTCGTCTTGCGTTTCGCCATGTTTACAACAAGTAGTTCCTGTACTCAAAAGACCAAGATTCCTTGCGAATAGAACATGCGCAGAACACAAATTAATGTTCCTTTCGATGGGGATATCCCGATAGGCGTATACATGACCAAATATTCGGGTTAGAAAAGGAGTAACCCAGGGGTCATTTTCTGGTTTTTAAAAACCGGAATATGAGCATATTCCGGTTTTTCAAAAGGGTTATTGGTGTTTACATGGCCGTGCGCAACTGTGCTATTGCTAATATTCTGGTTATGAAGGGTTATTGACTGCATGTAAACATAGTCTATGATTTTAGGAATTTCACCCTCTGTAGTGTATAATATTATATGAGATTCAGGGAGTCGGCAGAAATCTCTGTGCATTAAGGATGAGGTCAGAAACCAATACTGAGTGCCCGTGATTATACAGATGTCATAATATTCGAAACCAACATGCTTGATGGATATAACTAAATGGGTATGTGAATACCTCAAAAAACCTTGGTCAATATGCACCATTTATCACTGTATCCACAAATGCAAGTTAAGACTGATCTATTCACAAAGGAAGCCATACATCAACAAGTTCCAGAAATGCTGCCGTCTTATGTGGGCTTAAGCTGAAGCGTTCATAATGTTAATGATTATAATGGATGTTGAGTTATCTCGAGCAAAGAAGAACAGGAACATTGTAGCTGTGTCCAACATATGGTTCAAAATCCAGCTTCATTCATGGTATGGGTGTGTTAGAGCCCAGCGCATTGGTAACTTGCAAATCTGTGAACGTACCATTAACAGTGAAAGATATATATATATGATATGCACTTGAGAGCTTTGCAAAATTGTATGATGCATAAGAAAATGGAAAGCAGACAGTTTGAGCAGCTTATATCTTATATCATATGATCTTCTTTCAAGGCATTCGAAACACCTCGGCCATTTCCGTTCGCAAAGAACTTCAGATGAAATAAGTGCCATTTTGGGCACTACTTTCACAATCATGAGACTCGCTTAGAAGTGAAGGGGCATCAGAGAAGAGATATTATTTTCTTTTCCTTAAACTTACTACCAACACAAACAATTCTGCCGGCGGTGCTCATAAATATTAACATTTTCATTTAATTTAGGTTCTTAATTATGAATACAGTTGTTAAATATGATGGAAATAATATGTTATTTGCATGGACACATTACTTTGACCGCATCCCATGTCCATCAAAGTGGGAATATCCATACTCAAAATGGCACTCATTACATCCGAAGCTATCTTTCCCTTATGTAAATGGAAGAGGTGTTTTGAATGATATCAAAAAAGAATGGGTAAAAACCTCCCCTCTCAAAATTAGAGCAATAAGTGAAGAGTTTGGTTTCAAAACATGATAAACGCCAAATCTGAAAATGCGAAACTCCGGCCACCAATAGCCTTCATTGAAGACCTCTTATGTGGTTCGCTTCCCTCACACACCAATGTCTGCACACTCGAGCTGGGTTTTGTGTTCATCCAATCAGAGAGAAGCTCTGAAATTTCTAAGCGAATTACATACTGTTGTGGGAGGTAAGCAAAACACGTAAGGCTTCTGAAATAGAGGCTAACCAACATCAACATGTTGAAAATGTTCAAAACGTGGAATTTCTTTAGGTTTCTGTGGTGTTGAAGTTTTCTCAAACAAAAGTTCTTTAGCTGCAGAGCAGTGCACTTTGGTTGGTGCTTCGGTCGTCAAAAATTTGATTCAGGGGTGGTTGTCATCATGGTGAAGTTGCTTGATTTCCTTTATATTCTCATCCAGTTGGCATTTTACTCTTGCGAACTTTTATATTAAACGATAGCATCCTGTAGAGCACCCAGTTTGCTTATGGAATATACAGCAAAATTTATGGAAAAAACACGACCTCTAATTGAAGGAACATCGAGTTGGCTTTTTCCACATAAATGTATTTTCTCTCTCTTCAATTCTTGTTTTACATGCAAAAAAAAATCATTATGAATTAATTTTTAGGAGTTTCTGTACTCCCCATTTTTGTTTTTTAATATTTGACAGAGGAAACCCAAAAGGACAATCATTTAACAAGCGTTCTGATTTGCTATATTGCACAATGCCATTACGTGGTGGAACTCAAATCCCCGCTTGAGTGCTCAGGCTTTGGTGTGTGAGGGCAGCGAACCACATAGGATGTCAGCAACGGAGGCTAGGCCACCAGTAGGTTGGAAAGAAGCATAACTAATTCACTTTTAACAGAGCCAGTTTTCCCCAGTACACAAAATCTGCCATTGACTTACGGACTTACACACTATCCAAAGCGCAACAGTCAGGGGACACGCAGGGAAATGGACGTGGAGCAGGAAGTTAGTGCACAGAGTAGGAGAGTTAATTTCAGAATAACAGTTGTCAATATACTTAAACCAGCATATTGGCAATAAACAAGACAATACTTAAATATGTAACACTGCGGGGGGGGGGGGACAGGAGACAAAAGATAATATGACTAAAGAGAGAATGCCTGTAAATACATAGAAAGAATACGATGTTAAATTATAACAAAATAAACCCCAAAGTATCAAAGAACAAGGAACAAAGTAACAACAGAACAAACTCCAAAGACTGCCGACAGCATAAGTCAAAATACAAAAACCCGCAAAATACAAAGCAAAAAAAAAAAAAACGTAATTAACAAATGATCGGAGCTAGGAGTACAATTAGATACACGAGAGTAATAAAAACTGGGAAACGCTGGAGCTAGTAACACAGGAATTCATAATACGCGAGAACAAGACTAGGAAACCCAGGGGCGAGAAACATGAGAGTACAAATGAAGACGACCAGCGACCAATGAACAGAACTGTGAGTCTAAATAGACACAGACATAAGTGAATAAAATCAGAACTCTGTTGAGTTTGAACAAGGAAGTGGAGACTTGATTAAAGTTGTGGGCGTGGTCACGGGCTGCCAGGCACGGACGTGACAGCAAAGAGCGCCGTGACCCATTTTTTGTACAAATCGTGATACATCCCATCAGTGCGGATCGTTGGCCGTAAAAAAGGCCTTTGGCAACCTGATGTTTCAACCTTAATTATGTTATCTTGCCGCAGTTTAATTTGCCTGATGGCCCAGACTAACTGGGAGAATGACTGCCAAACTTATTTTCGATAACATTAGACAACTGTACTTTGCATTACAAAGTTATGCGGCATTTTCTTCAGCATATAAATGATAATGATATACGTCAATATGTCTTTCAAATATTCCAATTTCATGTAGCTCTGGAAACAGCAAGGATGAACAGAAATTACTCTACAATGCTTATTAAGCAATAAGGTATAAGATTCTGTGGTCTTTGTTTTGCTTTTCAGGTTCTTATTGTTACATGCTAGTGATGGTGATGTGAGGAGGGTGGTATTCTTCCGGAGGCGCAGGCTGGTGTAGAACCTCTATCTTCTTGAGGTTGACCTCAAAGCCAAAGAGCTTAGAAGCGTCTGGAAAGCAGGACGTGATTTGTTAGAGAGCTTGTTCTGTGTGGGCAACCAGGGCAGCGTCGTCTGCGAAGAGGAGGTCCCTGATCAGCCTCTCCTGGGTCTTGGTGTGGGCTTGGAGGTGCCTTAAGTTGAACAGGCTGCCGTCCAGACGGTACCTAACATAGACTACATCCTCATCGTCAAGGTCTTCAGTGGCCTGCTTATGCATAATACTGAAGAAGATGCTGAAGAGAGCCGGTGCTAGGACACAACCCTGCTTCATGCCGTTGGAGATGGGGAAGGGGTCACAGAGGTCACCGTCGAGTCTGATCTGGCTGCGTTGATCTTTGTGCAGCTGGATCACCATCTCGAGGAACTTTGGGGGGCAGCCTAGATGCTCCAGGATCTGCCAAAGTCCTTTCCTGCTCAAAGTGTCGAACGCTTTGGTCAGGTCGACAAATGTTGCATAGAGTCCCTTTTTTTGCTCACCGCACTTTTCCTGGAGCTGTTGGAGGACAAACACTATGTCCGCTGTGCCTCTGTTGGCTCTCAAGCCACACTGGCTCTCTGGGAGGTGGTCTTCGGCGATGGATAGTACAAGCCTGTTGAGCGAAATTCTGGCAAGGACTTTACCAGCGATGGACAGAATGGTGATCCCCCTGTAGTTGGAGCAGTCAGATTTTTCTCCCTTTTTCTTGTACAGGGTGATGATGACTACGTCACGTAGGTCTTGGGGTAGCTTGCCCAGCTCCCAGCAGTGGCGCCCCCAATAAATTTTCATAGGGGTGGCCAAATGGGACCAGTGAAAATCTTAGGGTGGCACACTAAATCGATCCTTCTTGTGATAACTCAGATTCAGTTCCAGCCCGTGGTCATGTACTGGATGCCCCCACCCCACACACACACACACACACACACACACATACACACTCTCTCTTATATCTTTCCCGTCTACCTACAGCCTAGTCTAATAAAACTCACAAAAAATGAAGACATAAGATGTTTTCTAAGCTGTCTTTGACTACTTTTCATTAAAAAGACAATATGCATCCTACACATTTGCCTCAATTTTCAGAAAAACACACAAACATTTCCAGTAGTTTTTAATACAGCTTTTTTTTTTTTAGCAACAACTACTACAATAGTAATAATAATAATAATAATACTAATAATAATAATAATTCAAATGGTATGAATAGTAAGTGTTTTCCATTGTACAAAACCCAAAACCAGTGAAGTTGGCACGTTGTGTAAAATCGTAAATAAAAACAGAATACAATGATTTGCAAATCCTTTTCAACCTTTATTCAATTGAATACACTGCAAAGACAAGTTACTTAATGTTCCAACAGGTAAACTTTGTAATTTTTTGCAAATATTAGCTCATTTGGAATTTTATGCCTGCAACATGTTTCAAAAAAGCTGGCACAAGTGGCAAAAAAGACTGACAGAGTTGAGGCTCATCAAACACTTATTTGGAACATCCCACAGGTGAACGGGCTAATTGGGAACAGGTGGGTGCCATGATTGGGTATAAAAGCAGCTTCCCTGAAATGCTCAGTCATTCACAAACAAGAATGGGGCGAGGGTCATCACTTAGTGAACAAATGCGTGAGCTGATTGTCGAACAGTTTAAAAACAACATTCCTCAACGAGCTATTGCAAGAAATTTAGGGATTTCATCATCCATGGTCTGTAATATCGTCAAAAGGTTCAGAGAATCTGGAGAAATCACTGCACGTAAGCGACAAGGCCGAAAACCAACATTGAATGCCCGTGACCTTCGATCCCTCAGGCGGTACTGCATCAAAAACTGACATCAGTGTGTAAAGGACATCACCGCATGGGCTCAGGAACACTGAACCACTGTCAGTCACTACAGTTTGTTGCTACATCTGCAAGTGCAAGTTAAAACTCTACAATGCAAAGTAAAAGCCATTTATTAACAGCACCCAGAAACGCCGCCGGCTTTGCTGGGCCCAAGCTCATCTAAGATGGACTGATGCAAAGTGGAAAAGTGTTCTGTGGTCTGACGAGTCCACATTTCAAATTGTTTTTGGAAACTGTGGACGTCGTGTCCTCCGGACCAAAGAGGAAAGGAACCATCCGGACTGTTACAGGCGCAAAGTTCAAAAGCCAGCATCTGTGATGGTATGGGGGTGTATTAGTGCCCAAGGCATGGGCAACTTACACATATGTGAAGGCACCATTAATGCTGAAAGGTAGATAAAGGTTTTGGAGCAACATATGTTGCCATCCAAGCAACGTCTTTTTCATGGACGCCCCTGCTTATTTCAGCAAGACAATGCCAAACCACATTCTGCACGTGTTACAACAGCATGGCTACGTACTAAAAGAGTGCAGGTACTAGACTGGCCTGCCTGTAGTCCAGACCGGTCTCCCATTGAAAATGTGTGGCGCATTATGAAGCGTAAAATACGACAACAGAGACCTCGGACTGTTGAACAACTTAAGCTGTACATCCAGCAAAAATGGGAAAGAGTTCCACCTGAAAAGCTTCAAAAATTGGTCTCCTCAGTTCCTAAAGGTTTCCTGAGTGTTGTTAGAAGGAAAGGCGATGTAACACAGTGGTAAAAAGGCCCGTGCCAACTTTTTTGCAATGTGTTGCTGCCTTTAAATTCTAAGTTAATGATTATTTGCAAAAAAAAAAAAAAAGTTTCTCAGTTTGAACATTAAACATCTTTTCTTTGCAGTGTATTCAATTGAATATAAGTTGAAAAGGATTTGCAAATCATTGTATTCTGTTTTTATCTACGATTTACATAACGTGCTTACTTCACTGGTTTTGGGTTTTGTAATTACATTTGTAATATTGGCCAATGAAAATGTCAATTCAGACTATTCTTAGTCTCAACTACTGACAAAGGTAAATCAAGGCTTTATATAATTACAATGAAAATTCCTCACAAACTGTGAACAAAGCATAACCACAGATTCATCCAAATGATTTTACCCTGTATCCATCCATATCATTATCAAGGACACACTGATAAATTCACCTATTGGTCCAGGGACTGGTTGGTAGGGGCTGGCCTAAATCTTGCTGAGTCTTCACCAGTCTCTGTGGCTGTGACTGGGGTTGCTGCCTGTTCAACACTTTTGTGCAAAGTTTCTGCCTCTTGTTGTTCCTCCCTTGTAGGGATGTAGTTATGTTCTGGCTCTGAGTCTCTTCTCCTCTCATGTTATCTTGCTTCTAGAGCTACAATTACTGATGCTTTACCGCAAATGGATTAGTTCCATTTTCAGTACGATTACCGATACGGTATCAGTATCATTCTATATAGAGAGGCTAGCTAACTTTATAGCCAATTAAACCTATCCCACGTTATCTAGCAAGCTAGCTAGCAGTCGCTAAATATGTTTCTTCATAAAGTCCATCATCCATAAGCTCGCTAGCTATGCATTAACCTAATCAATAAGCCAAATGGCAACGAGTCAATAGCTGGCCACATTCAGCTATATTTGGTGTCCAGTAACGTAACATTTACACGAGAAAAAAAAACACCCAAGTGAAAAAAGTGAACAGTGAAGCTAGGAGCAAAGCCTCTTTGTTGTGTTACAGAAGTACCTTAATTTAGACGATGTGAAAGGAACGTTTCATAGGTTAGCTGCTGAAATAACCATGGTTTAGCATTGGAGTCAGATGCCCAGCTGTGCTAGCACTGATAAGCAGTGCGTATGTTAGCCACAGAAGCCAATTAATTCAGCTTTCACCGATTTCAAAATGTAGCGTGATGGGTCAAAAATGCGCATGTATGAGGAAGGAAAATAAAGGTCCTCCGGCTTGCTAATAAGCTTACGTAATGCAATGTTAACACTTGACAGGCTATTCAACGATAAATGTGACGTGGCTTAAGGTGCACCAAAAATCTGAGCTGAGCACCGCTAGTGCTCCTAGGGGTGAGCCTAGCGCCGCACCTTCCCAGCGGTGTACAGCGTTCCTCTCGCAACTGCTTCGCGAATATAAACGGCGTTCAACCTGCCACCTCAAGTAACTCGGCAGGATCCTTTCCTTTACTGGGACAGATATGACCCAGCATCTCGGCCATAGCGAACAATGGAGCATCAATCTCAGTTTGCTTCTTAGCCTCGCTCGTAGGCAGTAGCGGCTTGGCAGTTTCGAGCTCGGTGGGCGTGTTTCAGCAACCAGGCTCCATTCGGCTCGCTTGAGCTCCAGCAATGGTCCACTTTTTTGCCCATTTTTGGATTAAGCGGGAGGTAGGCAGCGACAGGTAAGTGATCAAATGAGCTTCACAGTGGATATTCAGAAACCAGTGCCATGTCAGAAACCTATGTGTAACTTCACAGAGGCTACGTCCATTTTTTATACAGTCAGTGCTTTGGGGGGGCCAGTGGGGTGGCCAGCAATTTTAACTGGTAGTTGCGGGATACGGAGGATTACTGAGTCCTGGACGGTGCGATTTGCACCAAAGAGGGTTTGGAAGTGCTCAGACTAATGGCTAAGGATCAACGCCTCATCGGTGAGGAGCTCCTGGCCATTTGAGCTGCGCAGTGGCCTCTGGATCGGGTGTGTGGGGCCATACACTGCTTTCAAAGCTTCATAAAACTTCCTGTAGTCGCTAGTGTTTGCACAAAGCTGAGTTCTCCATGCCAGGTGCAAGCACACTGGAATGTGGCTTTCTTCACTGGACAAGACAGCTGTGCCCCCTGACCACTTCTTTGCCACTAGTTCCTGGATCCCTCTGTCATTCTCATCAAACCAGTCCTTGTTCTTCTTTTTAGTGTGACCAAGGACTTCTTCAGACGTCTTCAAGATGGCGGTTTTCAGTTGATCCCACAAAGTGTCTGGAGAGGGGTCAGTAGTGCAGGCTGGTTCCTCAAGTTTGCGATGCAGACCTGCCTGGAACTTAGCTTCCACTTTGGCTAAGCGGAGCCCGATGACATTGAGTTTTTTTTCTGCTGGGACCTCTCTTCTTTGGTTTGGGTTTGAACTGCAGTTTGAGTCTGCTGCGGACGAGGAGATGATCGGTCTGACACTCTGAGCTGGGCATCACTAAGTGCAGAGTGTCAGAGGTTGAGTATGTACATCCAACATTATAACATTACTTGTTAAAATTGCATTAAAAGAAGGTTCAGCATAATAGGTCCCCTTTAATTTTCCAGCTTTTTGTTGCCCTTCTCTCAATTTTTTTGAGATGTGTTGCTGCCATCAAATTCAAAATGAGCCAATATTTTTCATAAAATAGTACAATGTCTCACTTTCAACATCTGATATATTATCTATGTTCTATTGTGAATATACTGTGGGTTTATGAGATTTGCAAATCATTGCATTCTGTTTTTACTTATCATTTACACAGCATCCCAACTTTTTTGGAATTGGGGTTGTACAATGATCAGCTACAAGATGAAAATCACCTGCCAAAGATCGTGAAGGTCACCCTTGTGCTGCCCAAACAGCTCCATCAAACTGACATCACTTGAATTCCCGAACTCAATTGAATTCACGTTTTCTGAGCAGAACTTCACATGCCCTCCACCAGCTTGTTTTCTTCCCTAAGTGCATCCTGATGCCATCTCTTTCCAGGTAAATGGTGTGAACAGACCCAGCGAAGGCACACAATATGAAAGAAAATGGGAATCACTGGACCAGGCTATCTTTATCACCTGCTCAAAGGTTCTGAAGCTTAGGTGCCGGAAGGAGGTGCTTTCAAAGGTGGACCGGGGTTAGATTGGGTATTTTGACTGGTCTGCAAGCTAAAAAGTGCAATTCACAGCAGGGTATGATGCTCTATGTGCTGTGACACGTTCCTCAAGCAAATACGAAATAACTCAGCGACTTGTGCTGTTTTCGAACTTCTGTCAGTTTAGACCAGACGGGATAGCCCTCAACGAGCCTTGGGTGCCCAAAACCCCGTTACCGGTTCATTGTTTGTCCCTTCTTGGACCGCTGTCAGTATTAATTCACATCTGCTGACAGAAAGCACCACAGAAGTCTTGCCACTTTTGAGATGCTCAAACCCACTTGTCAGACGATAACGATTTGGTCCTAGTCAAAGTTGACCAATTCCGATTTCTGTCACGTTCAACACATTGAATAAAAGAATGGACTATTTGCTTTCCAGCTAAGATCTGTCTGCAGATCTTGACATGTGCCATTGTTATGAGATAATCATGATTCTTTGACTGGTTTAATGTTTTGGCTCAAGGGTGTAAATGTAGCCAATACACAATCATTTTGTCATTCTGATTTCTTAATCATTATAAACTATAGTTTTTTTTGATTATTTAGTAAAAATGGTAAAAAAAAAAAAAAAAAGTTTGATTATTAATCAAGCTTAATCAAACAACCCTCAGTGAGAACAGCTTGAGAGCAAATATGCAATAAAAGGTGTGGTTTGCGAAGACCCTCTAAACATCTGACGGCACATGGTAGCATCCTTTAGCAGGTTCATTTTCATTACACTGGCATTTTACAGAGCACAGCAGGACTGTGTTAAATGGACATCTTGAGCTGGGTATATCTTCTAAGTAAACACATGGCAGAATTTGTAGTAGTCAGTTGAATGATAAATGCAGATATAAAGTTTTGTGAGAAAACACCATGACATGAATATATAGCCTTTCAACATAAAAAATTAATTAAGTTAAAACCAGTTAACTATTGTAGTGTGCAGTGATGATAATACACTTAAGAAAATAAAGATAAATCAGAAACCAAGTACTATTGAAGTACCAATGTACAACCCCATTTCAAAAAAAGTTGTGATGCTGTGTAAAATGAAAATAAAAACAGAATACAATGATTATCAAATCCATTGAACTTTATATTTATTTGGAACTAGAATTGGTTTTTTACACGTAAAAACAGATGTCTCCCCCTTCCCCCATTTCACATTTTAGAGTTATGGTCTGGAAACGAGTCCCACCCTTCAATATAGTCCAAATTGTTGCCATGGGAACAGAAAAAATATTAAAGCTGCAAGTAGCGTTGGACGGGTCCTCGCCCTCCTGCGCATGTCGAACGGGGGCGAGACGCGTTCGAGCGCCGTCGAGCATTGTCATTTGTTGGACAGCACGAGACTGAGAAAAATGTTTTATGTTGAGTTGAGTGCAAACCCTTTACTGAAAGAGATTTTTCTTTAGTATAATGGAGCTATGACCCATGCGACCTGGTCAAACTTTCTGAAGCAGATTTTATCACTGCTGTGTATTGTGCAATCTTCCCCCATTCATGAATTTAGTGAAGGGAGATGAGCCATGTGATCCTATTGCCACCCGGTGGTCATAATGTGTAGCAGCACAAAGAAAAACGCTGAAAATCAATAATAATCAAGAAATTAATAAATGCTTCTTCCAGGTAAATCCTAGAAAGCTGAAATTTTGGAAGCATGTTCACTGAAGAAAGACAAAAGTTTTATACGCTGCAACTTGTGGTGAATTCAGAAGTGCGTCACTCTATATTTTTCAAAATATGAATATTCATAACATGTTTATATCTCAGGAAATATCAATTGTAATGGTACCACACTTGGCAGTTTGTTTGGCGACATGGAGATTATAAATTATACTAAAGGACATTTTGATACGATGAACGGTTTGTCCACAGCAAGACTGTATATCTTACAGTACAGTGTATTATGTACGTAAAAATTTTTATTTCAAAAAGTCTCATATGGATTTTCATGAAATTAGGTGACAGTACAGGGCATGATAAAGCAATAATAAGGGATTTTTTTCAGAATTTTATGACATTGTAAGAGGCTGTGGTGAAAGGGGAAGTCCCATTTTGGCGTATTTAGGTGGCGCTAGAGAGCCATTTTGTGTCTTTAGTGGAGAATTTTCAGATTCTAAAAATATTTGAAGCAATGTAGAAATTACTGCAAAATTTGGTTTGTTTTTGAGCATGTTTAAGGTATGAAATGAAGGTTGGGAATTGCCTAGGCATCGAAAAAAGGCAGTGAAAGTGGCTGGGGACCCCATCTGTGACGCCTCATAAAATCTGAACCGTTCGACTTTTGAAAAAGTTGTGCAGTAGTTTTCATCGGCAGAGTGTGCTTTGTCATCTGTTAGCATTTGGGGTCGATAGCATGAATGTCCCTAAAGGAGTTCGCGTTTGTTTGAGGGCAAATTTAGGCAAAATTTAGGGGAAAAAGGAAATTTTGATATGCAAATTGCGGACTTCCTGTTCGATTTAGATAATGGGTGTTGATTGTTCATTTTTAGGCCTTGATGAGATGAACAATATAGTGATGGTTTCATGTCTCTAGGACTTTCCTACCGGTGGTGGTGGCCGTCTAAGTGCAAGTGAAATGTTGCTTGGTGGCGCTAGGGAGCCATTTAAATTCAAAAGCAGTTCATACCCTCAAAAGGCACATCTACATGTTATGGAGAGACACTAAATAAAATTTGGTGAGAATCGGTCAAACAGTTTCAGAGTTATACTCCGGAAACAAATGGGAACGCCGACGCCAACGGGAATTCAGGCAAAAACAATATGTCTCCCCGCAGCCCCCCCCCCCCTCCAGGAAGGGGGAGACATAAATAGTGCAAAGACAATATACCAGATGTTGAAACTGAGATATTTTATTGTTTTTGCAAAATTTGTGGTAATTTTGGATTTGATGCCAGCAACACATTTTAAAAAAAGTTGGCACAGGGGCATGTTTACCACTGTGTTACATCACATCCTCTTTAATCAACATTGTAAATGCTTGAGAACTAAGGAGACCAACTACAGTAGTTTTGAAAGTGAATTGTTTTCCCAGTCTCGCTTTGTGTTAAATTTCAGCTGCTCAATTTTTTGCAGTCTCTTTTGTCATATTTTGATATTTCATAATGTACCAAATATTGTCAGTGGGTGCCAGGGCCAGACTGCAGACAGACCACTTCAGCACCCAGACTCTTTTACAACAGAGTTATGTTGTAATACACCTGGTCTCATGCAAATAACTAATTGCTTCTCCTGTAATTGAGGACTCAAATCCGATGGTTACCATTACTTCATCAGGAAGACAATCACACATTAGATCCAAGTCTAACGCTGGCAGCAATCGCAGCAATTTGGTCAATATTTCAGTTAAACCCCTAAGACATAAAATATCTACAAGTTTTGTCAATATGGCATAATTTTTTTTCTAATTTATTTATTTATTTTTACAAATTTGGCATCTCCAATCCCACCCGAATCTGGAATGTCCAATAGGCGAACAATGTACACGGCTTTTTGCATATGCAGCCCCCTATTGCCAACTCAGGAGACTGGGACTGTTATGGTTCTGCCTCATGTGTGTTGTCTTTGTGCTTATTTGTGCTTGTGCTTGACTCTCTTTTTATTTTTCAGCTTTCATTCCCGCCGTCTGATGTTTGATTCTCTCTTTGCCCAAGCTCCAGTGATGTCGTGTGACAGCCTTCAGCATGCCTGTGTCTCATTGTCTCATTGTCTAATCGCGTTTCTTCATTCAGAATCTGCTGCGGTATTTCATTCATGACTTCCACCTGTGCTTGATTCTGGATCTCGCTAAACTCTGAGTGAATGCGTTCTCTGATAGGTTAATTACTAACCTGTACTAACCAGCACTTATTTAAGGGTGATTGTAAATATTTCCTCATGTAGTATTAACCTTTACTAACTCATTAGCGAGAGTGAGTGTTTCTAGCTTTTGTAATTCCTGCCTAAGCGTTCCCTCATTAACTGCATTTAAAGCTGTGCTTTCCTTTGCTTCTCTCATGGTGCTTTTTACTCGTCATGTTTAGATTACCTCAATCTAAACTGTCTAGCTTGATTGATTGTCTTAGAGTCTTGTCTCGAGTCATTATTGTTAACCCGATTTTCGTGTAATTGTTTTATTTATCCCATGTGTTTCTGTTTCCTTTTGAGATTGCTTTCCGAATCCCCGCCTCCTCTCGTGGCTATTTCCGTGGGCAATGTGAGAAGGACATCAGACGAAACTTTGTTAGACTCAGCTCTACATTGTGAAATCTCAGCTCCTGTGCCCTCCGAGTATTTCCTTTGTGTTTTCTCTGAGTCTTGTATTTTGCTGCAACCTCATCTTTTAAGTCTTCCAGTGTGATCCGTCACTTCAGATAGGTTCAGTTTTTGTTTTTCTAGTTTAGCCACTCCTTGAGTGAGTACCTTTGTTTCCCCCTGCCTTAGGCTGTATTTCTTAGTTTTCCCAATCGTTCAGTGCATGTGCACGGTGTTTTGTTTCTGGCCTATTTGCCATCTTTCTCCTAGTGGTTAGTGTTAAATAAATTCTTTGTTATCCTGCATCTGATGTTCCCCTGCCAACTTCTTAACAGAAATTCCGTCTCATGGACAACAGCAGGATATATTCCTGCGATGCCGAGCTCCAGCGCCAGCGGCAACAGATCCAACACCTGACTGCTGCCCTGGCAGCGCAGCAGACCACCACTAGTGGGAGCATGGGGCAACCTTACCCTCCCGCTGGAGCCGGTGTGTCGCCACCTCGTGGTCTTGGGTCAGAGCCTCAGCTACTGCCTCCCGAGCACTACAATGGCAACCCTGGGTCCTGCAGGCTGTTTCTGACCACCTGCAAGATGCATTTCGCAGCCCAGGACCTACGCCACGAAGCCTGCCAAGGTGACCTTTGTCATCTCCCACCTGACAGGTCCAGCCCTGCACTGGGGAACCGTTACCTGGTCAGCCCGCCTACCTTGTGTAGCCTCCTTCTCGGCACTATCCTCCGAGATGGAACGGCTTTTCGACCGCACTAGGTTGAGGCACTGCCGCCAGAAGGGAGTTGACCTGGAGCCAGCAGGGAAGCCGCTCGGTGGCAGAATACGCCATCGAGTTCCAGACCCTCGCTGCCAGTTCCCAGTGGAATCCTGAGGTGCTCCGAGATGTATCTGTTGAAGGGCTAGCTGATGGCATGAAAGCCCACCTCATCTCCCATGAGCTACCTTAGACTCCTGAGGCTGTGGCGGATCTTGCTATCTGGACTGACAACCGCCTGGAGGAGACTGGGACTCACTTGGGGCGATGTCGGCCAGCTCTCTTCAACAACTGCCAGGAGGAGACTGCCACTCACTTGGGGCGACGTTAGCCAGCTCCCTCCGACCCCTCAAAGGCTCCTGTCACCTGGTCCTCGTCACCAGTTCCCCCCAGTAGAGCATCCACCCGAGTCCAACAATCCGAGCCAGAGCCGATGCAGATGGGACGCAGTCGCCTTTCTAAGGAGGAGAGGGATCGCCGCATGTGGTCCAAGGGCTTCCTCCACTATAGTCAGCAGGGGCATTTTGTTACCAACTGCCCCGAGAAATGCCAATGCCCCCTAGTGACCAGAGAAGCATTAGTAGGCGTCTCCCACCCTGAAACCTCCTCCAGCTGCCGTAGCTGCATTCCGGCGACCGTCTTCTAGGGCAACCAGAGCCACCGTACTTCCGCCTTAGTGGATTCAGGAGCAGAGGGGAACTTTGTGGATGCCAAAGCCGCTGCCTCTTGGGGTGTTCCACTCTCTCCACTGGCACGGCCTCTGACTGTCTTTGGCCTCGGGGGCCAAAGACTGGCTCAGATTGAACATCAAATGGCTCCAGTCCAGCTTCTGGTCTCAGGCAACCACCATGAGACCATCACCTTTCTGATCATCCGGTCTCCTAGATCCCCGGTGGATCTGGGACACCCCTAGTTCCGCGAGCATGGCCTGGTCCTGGACTGGTCCACCCACGAGGTTCGTGACTGGAAGTCCTCCTGTTCTGCCCACTGCCTTCGCCAGGTGGCCTCACCTGTGCCTGGGTCTCAGGTTTCTTCCGAGCCAGTGCCTGATCTCTCCCGAGTCCCTGCTGAATACCATGACCTGGGTGTGGCATTCAGCAAGTCTAGGGCGATGTCTCTGCCAGCTCACTGGCCCTATGATTGCGAGATTGGCTGGGATAATTCGGCCCTCGACGTCGCCAGCAGGACCCGGGTTCATCTTTGTGGCGAAGAAGGATGAGTCACTCCGGCCCTGCATCGACTACAGAGGGCTGAACAAGATAACGACCAGGAACCGTTATCCCCTGCCGCTCATGTCATCCGCCTTTGACATAATCAAAGGGGCTCAGGTGTACGTTTCTGGGTTACATCATCTCTCCCGTGTCCCTGAGAATGGATCCCGCCAAGATGCAGTCCGTCCAGGAATAGCCCCAGCCAAAGGATCGCAAGGCTCTCCAGGGATTCCTGGGGTTTGCTCATTTTTACCGGCGCTTTATCCGAGGGTATAGCATGGTGGCAGCTCCCTTAACTGCGCTGACTACCATTAAGCAGCCGTTCCGCTGGAATCCCCCGACGGACCAGGCCTTCCAGCAGCTCAAGCGGCGGTTCACATCTGCACCTATCCTGATGACCCTGGACCCGGCGTCCCAGTTCATCTTGGAGGTGGATGCCTCCAATGTGGGTGCGGGAGCAGTGCTGTCCCAAAGATCCACTAAGGATGGGAAGGTCCACCCCTATGCCTTCTTTTCACATCGCCTCACGCCTACGGAGGCCAACTATGATGTCGGTAACCGGGAGTTACTGGCAGTCAAGTTGGCTCTGGAGGAGTGGTGTCACTGGCTGGAGGGAGCCACTACGCCATTCCTGGTGTGGACAGACCACAAAAATCTCGAGTATTTTTCGAGCGTTTCAATTTCTCCTTGGCTTACCGGCCTGGGTCCCGTAATGCTAAGGCTGATGCTCTTTCCCAGCGGTTCAAGACCGGAACCGCTCCAGAGACCATCCTCCCTCCCGGGCGTTTCCTTAATGTGATCCAGCTCTCCACAGAGGAAAGGGTCCGAGCAGCACTGAGTGGGCAGGCTGCGCCCAGTGCCCGTTCCAGGAACTGCCTGTTTGTGCCCCAGACCCTCCGTTCTGAGGTGCTCCAGTGGGGACATGGGTCCCAGTTCTCGGGCCATCCTGGGGTCAAGAGGACTAACGTCTTCATTCGGCATCCCTTCTCGTGGTCGGACCTACCAGACGATGTCAAGGGTTTCATGAGTGCCTGCTCGGTCTGTGCCACTGCGAAAACCCTGCACACTTCCCCCTCAGGTCTCCTATAGCCACTCCCCATCCCCAGTCGCCCCTGGACCCACACTGAATTAGATTTTGTCACTGGCCTTCCCCTCTCCCACAGCAATACCACCATCCTCACCATAGTCAACCCATTCTCCAAAGCTGCCCATTTCGTTGCACTCCCCAAGTTCCCCTCAGCTAAATCCACTGCTGAACTCCTGATCCAGCACGTTGTTCGTCCCCATGGTATCCCTGCAGACACTGTGTCTGACTGTGGTCCCCAGTTCACCTGCCACTTTTGGAAAGCTTTCCTGTCCCTTCTAGGCCTTTCTTGTTCCCTCAGTTGCAGTTTTCACCCTCAGTCTAACGGCCAGATCAAGCGGGTCAACCAAACCCTGGAGACCATGCTGCGGTGCGTGTGTGCTAAGAACCCAAGCTCTTAGTCGGCGCATCTGCCTTGGGTTGAGTACGCCCATAACTCCCAAGCATCTGGAGCCTCTGGTCTCACCCCCTTCGAGTGCTGCCTGGGTTACCAGCCTCCACCGTTCCCCTAACAGGAAGTGGGACATGGGTTCATTTGGAGGGGGACATGGGAAGTGGTAAGACTGACGTTAAATTAATAAGCTATAGCAAGTATGTATTCGGTTAAAATTTGTTTGAGCTTACAAAAGGCCCCCACTGATGGACCAGCTGTCAATAACCTACTATTTGATGCATACTGACTTGTTGTTTTACGGTGGCAAATAAAATTTGTCCTGGAATACAGCAAGGAAGACTTTCAAATTTTCCCATTTAAAACCCTGTCTTGACATTCAGAATCACCTGCCAGTAAACTTGCAACCAGCGAGTACTGTGGTTCTGAGGCCAGTGAACTATTCTATGCCCTGTTGAGTCTGTAAGAGATGTCACATTATTCAAAGGTTATGTATGGATCAATCCAAATAGGGCAATAGTTTTAATGAAAAAGTATAAATGGCCTCAAAGTCGCATTTCTTTTTCACTTTCAATTATGAAAATATATAATTATTATCATTATTATCATTATTATTAATAATAATAATAACAAAAATAATAATAATAATAATAATAATAATAACAATATTATTATCCATCCATTTTCTATACCCGCATATTTCTCACTAGGGTCACGGGGCGAGCTGGAGCCTATCCCAGCTGACTACGGGCAAAGGCAGGGACCCACCCTGAGCAGCTTGCCAATACATTGCAGGGCGCACACACCATTTAATTTTATTATTATTATTATTAAGAGCTTCTTCTTTGTCATGGTGGTGCAGTGATTAGCACTGCCAACACACAGCGAGAAGGTTGTGGGTTCGATTCTGCCAGGGGCCTTTCGGTGTAGAGTTCCAGGGCATGTCGGCTATGACTGAGCTTCATTTTAACTCTTAATAACAGCATAGTATGTGTGTATGTCGGGCCGTCACGTCACAATCAGGTTGGGCTGCCATGGCCGAAAATGACAGGGCCGTTTTTGTGACAGTCCAGCCCTGATTATCATCATCATTATTGTGTGTTTGGCATATTGTTGCTGAAATGAGCAAGGCCTTCCCTTATAAAAGGCATCTGGATGGCAGTGATATTGCACCAAAACCTGTACATATCGTTCACCATTAATGGTGACTTCACAGTCGTACGAGTTACCCATGTCATGTATACTGATGCACCCCCATACTATCATGGATGCTGAGTTTTGAATTGTTTGCTGATAAAAAGAAGGATGGCCCCTCTGCTCTTTAGCCTAGAGGACGTGGAATCCATATTTCCAAAAACAATTTCATTTTTTGATCAGTCAAACCACACGGCAGTTTTCCACTTCGCCCCAGTACATTGTAAATGAGCTTTGGTCCAGAGAAGAAGGCAGTTTTTTTGGATCTTGTTTTAATAAAGTTTAATCTCTACATGGCAGAGTTTTAACTTGCATTTGTGGAAGCAATGACATACCAGGCTCTAATTTCTTGGCGCAGTGCAGGGTGGCGCAGCCCATGCAGTGGTAATTCCGTCCGGTGCAGCCCATGCAGTGGTAATTTCGGGCAGTGCAACACTGTGCGCAGCCACTTTGGCAATTTGGTAGATGGACATGCGCCGAAATGGGTGTGGTGGCATAGTAGGGCAAGTGTCAAATATTCATCAAGATGCAATGACAATTTCGAAGAAAAAGTCATCGCTGAAGTTGCGCAGAAAGCTCACCAGCTCCAACCTGGTTTACTTTCTGTGCAGTGGTAATTTGGCTGCCCGGCGCAGTGTGCACATGTCACCGAAACCTCACAGGCAGGTTTCCAGGATGTCAGGCACATTTCAATGCAATAAATAATTACAGCAACCACTGTTTAATGTTACTATCTGAATCAGGACATAAATTATAGTATCTATATCGATTGTCCTGATGTCAGATTAAAGGCGGTTGGCACGAGTAATGGAAACTCCTCCTGGCTTAATCAACGCAGCTGAATCTGTGATGCAAACTAACGAATTCACATCTTTCTCAGCCAACCAAAAACTGTGCATATATATATATATATATATATATATATATATATTTATACAGTCCTTGGTTGACATTCACTTATTCCTTTCTGATCGTAGCTTCGTAGGCTACGCGCTTGCCCGTGAATTGTTCTTTTTTGAGAGATCAGCTAACCCATTAGCCTGGTATTGGAGGTGAAAAGTCTTGAGCACCATGTTGAGCAGCACAAAGGCGGTGCTCAAAAAAGAAAAGAAAAAAAGAGCTCGATGTACGGAACTCCAAATTGGCGAAATTGAATGCATTTTTTAAATAGTCATCTTGTCCAGATGCAGTTCCTGCTAGCGTTGTGAATGATAGCGGCGACACGCAGCAGTCAGACTTGGAGGCTAATGCTACCACCTCATTGCCCTCTTGCTCAACGACTTTGCAGAGCAGAAGGCACCCACAGTTAACTTCTGAATGGGTGAGTGCAGTTTTTTATTAGGCTACTGCAAGTGATCAGCTTGCCGGTTGTGGTTAAAGGGCTGCTGTGCCAGGATGTGTGTCCATCTATCTGTTTACTTATTGATTTGGCCACTGTTGTGCTGTTAGGGAAATACGGTTGACTGTTCAGCCGTATGGATCTTTTTCGCATTTTCATTGGCAATGTATTGTCACTGTTGTTCATGGTTCAAACAGCCTAACGTGTTGTGTGATGTTGAGATGCTGTGCAAATATTCATTGTCCATGGTTCTAACAGCCCTAATAATAATGGGTGTCTGCGTTTTTCAGAAAACTGATTTTTCTTAATTACTGATTTGGATACCTACTGGCTCACTGTAGCTGAAGTGGTTGGCTACAGAGGACGATTGTTTCTGTGAATATCCAATAACTGATGCGGGTGTGCCATCTAGTGATAGAATATTGTAACTACGTGCATAAATTTGCAGCTCCCTGTCCCCGCACTAACATACCCTGCTGCCGAGCACCGTTGTTCTTCTCGAAGACGCTAAATCCAGATAAATCTTAAATGATGGATTGCGTTCATATTTTAATTTGTAACGAAGTGGCTAGTGTCAAAGTAACGAAGTAAAATGATAATTTTTAAGTTTTAAATGTTGTAGAGTAAAAGTCCAGGTTTAAAAAAGAACTCAGGTAAAGTACAAATCCTCAAAAAACTAAAGCTCTGTTACAATTACTCCTCTGCTTCGCGGATAGGCCTGGGGGGGTGGGGCTAGCGCCATTCTCGCACCGGGGCCCAGCGCCTCCACGCTACGCCACTGCTTCACAGAAAACAAAAATTCAAGCACTTATTCTAATTCAATGAAACAACAGTGTCACAGGCCTAAATGGGCCTTTTGGAAAGCTCAGCTGAGTAAATTTTTTACAGGTAGCGAGTTCTGTGATTACTCTAACAAGTAGGACAGGCGCGGTGAACACATGATTTGCTTTCTGCACAAAAAATGCATTAAAAAAATGTAAAGATTGCACTATTTCAAATTATTCTAGTTATTGTACCAGCACCTGAATATATATATATATATATATATATATATATATATATATATATATATATATATATATATATATATACAGCGCCCTCCGTAATTATTGGCACCCCTGGTTAAGATGTGTTAAAAGCCTTAAAATAAATTCAATTTTTATGGCAGAAGCATACTCTGAAAAAAAATAATCCCTGACAAAGAAATAATTATTTTTCATAAAATCACCTGTTCCACAATTACTGTCACCAATAACAATTCCTAGGAAACAAATGTGATTTATGTATTTCTGTCACTTCTACAGTAGTTTACAAAGTTGATCAGAGTTTCCAGGAACATTTAATTAGTAATTCATCAATTCATATTTCCCCATAAATTTCCCATATATATGGGTATAAATATGACGGGACACAAAGGCCATTTCTCTTATCCACTCTTCAACATGGGAAAGACAAAGGACACACCATTCAACTAAGGCAGATGTGTGTCGACCTTCACAAGTCAGGCAATGGCCACAAGAAAATAGCCAATCGCCTGTACCTGCCCATACCTACTGTAAGAGGAATCATTAAGAAGTTTAAAACAACTGGAACAGTGGTAAACAAGCCTGGACGAGGACGCAAACTTATTTAGCCACCACGCACAGTGAGGAGGATGGTAAGAGATATAAAAAGTTCTCCAAAGCTCACTGTTAAATAATTGCAACAAATGGTAGCATCTTGGGGTCACAAAGTCTCCAAAACAACCATAAGGCGCTATCTACATGCCAACAAGCTGTTTGGGAGGCATGCACGGAAAAAACCTTTTCTCACTCATAATCATAAACGCAAACGTCTGGAGGTCGCTAAGCGGTACTGGGACTTCAACTGGGACCTTGTGCTTTGGTCAGATGAGACCAAGATAGAGCTTTTTGGCAACAAACACTCTAAGTGGGTCTGGCGAAACACAAAAGATGAGTATGCAGAAAAGCACCTCATGCCCACTGTGAAGTATGGGGGAGAATCGTTGATGCTGGGGGCCTGTTTCTCTTCCAGAGGCCCTGGGAACCTTCTTAGGGTGCATGGCATCATGAACGCTTTGAAATACCAGGACATTTTAAATCAAAATCTGGTGGCCTCTGCCCGAAAGCTGAAGATGGGTCGTCACTGGGTCTTTCAGCGAGATAATGACCTTAAATATGTGGCCAAATCTACACAGACATGGTTCACCAGACACAGAATCAAGCTCCTCCCATGGCCATCTCAGTCCCCAGACCTTGAAAACCTGTGGGGTGAGCTGAAGAGGAGAGTGCAGAGGATAGGACCCAGGTCGCTGGATGATTTAGAGAGATTGTGCAAAGAGGAATGGTCGAAGATCCTTCTTTCTGTATTCTCCCATTTTGTAAAACATTGAAAGAGAAGATGCTGTTTTGTTTGCAAAAGGGGGTTGGACAAAGTATTACCATCAGGGGTGCTAATAATTGTGGCACACATGATTTGATGTAAAAGAATTATTTCTTAATGTGGGATTTTTCTCTCCACTGAACAAATGCACTTGAATTAAAGGTTGGATTTTCCTCTTTTTTTCATTGTGGTCCTATATTATATAGAAAAAAACTGACTTTATTAGAAGCTAAAGAACACATCTTAACCAGGGGTGCCAATAATTATGGAGGGCGCTGTGTGTATATATATATATATATATATATATATAAATAAATGCTTGTGTTCTATACTCAGTAAAGCCGCTTGCACATTGGACGCGAAACAAGCGCGTTTTTTTTTTTTCGAACGTCTGATTACAGTCAAAGTCAATGCAAAGACGGGAAAGTCGGACAGGGTTTTAATATATCTCCGTGTCCGAAAGTCATAAAAGTTCTAATTTTTTGAGTATTCAAGGAATTATTAGACGTGCAAACTTGGCCATGTTTGAGTTCGACCTTCACAAAATGCAAATTGATATCTATCGACTTTTCTTGGTCTTTTTATTTGTGTATTTTCTTCCATTGAAGATAGACAACAGTCTTTATTCAGTCTCTTTTGAAAATTAGTCAGATGGATTGAACAGATTCATGCTTATTTCCACACCAGAGATAAAATAGTGCTTGTAGTCGGTGAGCAAATCAATTCCATGATCATTGACAGTGTGAATAAATTATCGCATGCACGATCAAAACTGTCCGAGGCGAAATGCAAAATACTCCATGTCCGGCAGCCAGCAAAAAGTATAAGTATTGCTATGAGAACAGATTTATATAGAAATAAAGAATAAAAATATATCACCAACAAACAGAGCATCCAAATAAGATGGCCCGTAAATAAATAAATCGCAGTATTCATTGGATGTTCTGTTTGTTGTTAAAATATTTCTTTTTATTCTTAATTTCATTATCAATCTGTTCTAATCGTCCTCTTTTTTTTGGCTGTCAGACACGGAGTATTTTGCATTTAATGTCCGACAGGCATTGTACATTGTCCCGTGCCAATGTCGACTCACTTTATTGAGCAGAGCTTAAACAGAAACAATGATTGAAATTCTCGGTATTCATCTTGAAGAACTGAGCCCTCTTATCAAAACATTCACGTTTAATATCTAAAACATTCAGTGGATTTGAAGAAATTAAAAACAATCATCGACTGTCGGACACGGAGTTATACTGAAACCATCTCACTGTCAAACACGGAGACATATTAAAACCCTTTCAGACTTTCGGACATGTAGACACTGCATTCAACGCAATCTGTCGAGCGAAAAATTAGTTTCGCGTCCAGAGTGCAAGCGGCTTAATACTAGGCTACTATTATTGTCACTTAGGTTTTATCATTGTTAGTGGGGGAAAGGAAAACAGCCAGATTGCTATGATCTCGTACTGAGTTAAGATCACATACTGAGAATAAATGTGTAACGTATCTTGCATTGTTGTCCATGCATCTTAATCCCAAAATATTAAGCAGCAACAGGGTGTAATAATAGGAACATACTATCCATCCTTTCTCTTCCCAATGATGCAGGCAGAAGGAATAAATGAGCAACCTTCGTATTTCATTCCAACTTGATGATCTGACGTAGTTTCATTTTGAAATTCCATTCAAGTTCGCTAATGGTAATAATTCGCGAATGTCCTAGCTAGCCAGCTAACTCATCTTCCTAATGCTTAATATAGACGTAAGCAGTGCAGAAACCATGCCTGAAGCAGCAAAGTAAAATGCGACATTAACGCATCATGCAGATATAGGACAGAGGCTTCTATATTTCGACACATAAAAGGTGAGGAGAGGAGCTCATTTGATTGGTGAAGATTTGACTCGGCTGTGTTATACCCAAACGCGCCTTCTCTCCTTCCTCTTTGCCACTTGCGCCGGCAGGAGGGAACGAGGTGGGACAGAGTACTTGCGCCAGGCTATGCCGGGCATGAATTTGCAACATACGCATGGATACACCCCGTTGGCGCGGCGCACCCCCCATTCGCCGTGCCTGCACCTGGTCTACAAATCTAGAGCCCACTGTGTCTACTGACAATGATTTACAAAAGTGTTCCTGAGTCCATGCATTGATTTCCAGAACAGAATCCTGACTGTTTTTGATGGAATGCTGCTTGAGGACCAGAAAATCACAGCCATTCAAAATTGGAATTTGGCCTTGTCCCATGATTACAGAGATTTTCTGAGTTTGGATGAAAAAACTTGTTCCCAATGACTTGTTCCCAATCTGTTGTTGTCCAATTCTTAAATTTTTTTTGCAAACTCAAGTATTTTTTTGATGTTGCCAGCTCTTGGCAGCAACAAAACCAATCAGACCATTTTCACACAGGTAGCTGAAAAAAGCAGATCTTGATACTTTCATCTATTCACTTCTGGCGGCATTAATATCATCATGAAGTTGTCGTGCTGTCAACTGCCATTTTTTTTACTTATCATACACAGATAATGAACATAAGAGGCACTTAACTTCTGTTTTGCACCTCTATTGCCACTAGTTTTCAGCAAACTGGTCTCTTAGAAATGCTTGATGGTGTTTCTTACAGTGCCATGGCAGCATTTGACATCTCCAGAAATTTTTCTAGGTGACAAACCAGCATCATGTGAGGCCCAAATGTGGCTGTGAAAAATCTCAGCGGGTTCCTTCTGTCATGCCATCATGTTGAACACTGTTCA
This sequence comes from Gymnothorax reevesii, assembly GCA_029721435.1. Lineage (NCBI taxonomy): Eukaryota > Metazoa > Chordata > Actinopteri > Anguilliformes > Muraenidae > Gymnothorax > Gymnothorax reevesii. The sequence continues at coordinate 134,301,671 of CM056573.1, read as the reverse complement.
AAGTTCACATCACCTTTTTACTGGAAAAACTGACCATCAGAGGTAATTTTGCAGCATAATGATTCCTCAAACCAGTTTATACACATTTTTTAGCTTCAATAATCATGGAATGAGCCTTCCAACATGCATGCATTCATTCAGTCAAAAAAAAAATGAAATTTGCAACACCATTCAAAAATTGATATAACCAGTTTTTTGTTTATTCCCCATATTTTTACGTCAATATACTTGTGGAATTTTTTTTTTCCCTCTCATTCCTTAAAATAGCATTTTTCAATATATCTTCAAAAAAATTTTAAGAGAGGTAGTGTATTAGGACCCCCTTTAGACAAAAGTGGTGGTGTATAATCATCACTGTAACTACTGTAGTTCTCGATATGAATTTTTTAGGTAATTATCTTTAAACCATTAGTCAATGAAGTCTGAAATAGGACATGGCATTTCCTTTTCCCATTTCTCTAAATCAGAAAAAAGTGATTTTTATCTCCCGCCAGGCAAAACCCGAAAGGGGGATTATGTCGAGGTGCAGTCCATCTTTCCATCTGTCCATCCGTCAATCTGTCCGTACTGGAAGGTACTTGGTTGGCGAAATCAACTCCTCCAACAGTTTTCAGTGGACATCCCTGAAACTGCGCACATATGCTGTAGATGGACTGATGATATGAATATTGCAGTCGCGATGGCAGTGGGGGATGTTGTGCTCTCAGAGCAGTCTTGTTCTTAAAACAATGAAAATGGATATATAGCATTTTGGAACCAAACTCTTCATTCGTCATCATTTCCCAAATTATTACTTAGTGTTCTTAAAGGGAAAGGTTTTAAGACGGTGGTAAACACATCCCGTCCCCATTTTTTTGGAATATAATACAAGAATCAAAATTTGAAATGTGTTTATCTCCAAAAAACACAAAAGTTGAGAAGCCAAAATATTATAAATCATCTTTGTCCTGTTTTCAACTGAATACAGCTCAAGGATGATATACAAATCACTGCTTTCTTTTTTATTTGCATTACCCACTCCATCCCATTTTTCTGCTAATGAGACTCACAGAACAGTTCTACCATGGATGTTTCTGCATGATTGCATGAAGTTTGTATACTTTGTGCATGCACTTAGTTGTGTCAGAGTGCATTTCCTGATTTTCGGTTGGTTTGTCAACTTTGGTCATGAGTTTTGAGTGTGTTTCTACAATGGTTGTAAATCTTTCAGTCAGTATAATAATTTCACTAAATAGGTGTAACCTAATATTGAGAAATTATAAATAAAATATTCATAATGTGCATACACCAGTGAATGACTATGCTCTGATCAGTAGCAGCTGCTGAGATGATAATTGAGGAGGACTAGAAAATTCATTTTAACAAATGATTGGTCTTGGTCTGTTTTCAATTATTGGTTTAAACTGACATTATTTTCACTTGAAAAATGCTCAGCACTATCAGGTGTGGCCAGTTCACCTTATTAAGATAAGACGAGAAATAAAACATGTAATTTCAAAGCGAAACTGTGTTGCAATCAAGGTTAAAATAATTTGTTTGTGGATACTTGCAGCTAATCTTCCAACTCTTCTTGATTTTACAGCCACAAAGTGCAGGTTAGATAGCCTGCAATCAGGATATGCTAAAAACAAACTTGGAGGTTAACAGGTATTTTATCTTTTTTGAAACAGAATAACATATTTTCTGAACTGAATTTTCCATTTAATCGTCGCAGAATTGGATTAAGAAGGGAGCTGTGCAATGAAGTTCCAATGGATTATTCTAATGATTGGAAAAGTTGTTATCAAGAAAACTATTAAAAAAAAGGCGACTTAGTAGTTAAATGGGTTTCTTCTATCCTCCTCAATTCCAGCCGATGTCCCTGGTACAGTTTGTGTATGCCTGAAATAAATGCATTTACTAAAACTCCTCTGTTCAAAAAAGCCAGCTCATAATTATTAGCAAAAAGATCCAGAATGGCATGGCTCAAGGCCAAGACTTAATGAAGTAAATTTACCAATTTAGCAGCATTTGTTAAAAGTTTCATATCAATAAATGGCTTAATCTCTCTGGATATAACCTGCTACCAAGTTTTCCACCGCAAAGTATTATGGGAAATGATCGTATCTGCTTTCCTGCTTCCAAACATTGTCTGTGTGCAACAACTGTTTTACTGAGTCTGCAAAACTATGTATGCATGGGCCATTGTTGTGGTCAGTGTTGTGCTTCTAAGATCAGTTAGGATGTTTCAACCTTGGATTGCTCAAAGTGATTTTCCACCTCAGCATGAGTAATGATTTCAATATTCAGCAGCGCTAGTGATATAACTGTTATAACTTTATGCTTTCTTTATGCTTGTGGGAAATAAACTGGTCATTAAAATTTACAAAGTATTAGAATACAAACTGATTTTATAAATTTGTACTGAATGAATGTGCTAAGTAACCTTGAAATGCTACCACCTTGGTATTGCAAAATTACATTGTTTCTATCTTTTTAGCATTTTTTAATACAGTGTGGTATGTTTGTACTTGCACAGTGACAAAATTACAAGACTCCTACGCACCAAATGAAGGTTATTATGAATGAACGAAATTATAGCTCTTTAAAATTGCATCAATGTCAATATACATACAAACCTCAATGTATATATCCACTGACTGCAAATTTACTAAAAGTATATGAATAAACTTTAACTGTCAACACAAGTCCATCTATCATACTCTCTGGGTTTAAATGGATCAGTCTGTAACTTGAGTCAGTCCATGTGTAAATATGAATTTGCAGAGCACATTGCTATAGACAGAGATGTGCATACAGCGTATGTCACAACACAGCAGCATGTATATATTGAGCTTGTGAGGGACAGCAAGGTTTTTACTCATTCGTATATTACCTGTGTACTCTGGGTGGCACAGGCGCAAGACGGGGTTGCACTAGGATGGACTGCCGCCTCCCCTAAGAGAAATCACCGTATCTCATCAACACAGAGAGGAAAGAGAGAAAGAGGGAGCAGGAAGGGAGGGGTGGAGGGTGTGTTTGTGCAAAAGTATCTGACAAGAAGGGAAACCTGAGGATTTTCCAAAGCCAAGAATAACTGACGCCCACACACATACACAGACACACATACTATTAATAAGAATCCACATAATGAATAAACTCATCTATAAAGAAATGCTTCTCGGAAGCAACTGCAACAACATATTCATGCTGCTTAGCCCAAACTAAGCAATTGCAAAGCTGCCATGCTTGAGGACAACCAACTGAAAGAAAGGCAATGGGATGCATTGTGGTGAGTTGGGAACAATTTCCATGCTGTTGATGTGTGGTAGACATTTGCACATACTCTGACTCAATAAATCCACATCCACAATTATGATCAATTATTCTGAATTTGGGTTAAAAACAAAGGTAATGACAGAGGACATGCCTTTTCATGTGGCATGTGATTACTGACATGCCGCTAGAAATTGCATGTCCTCATTCGTGTATTTAATGGAACACATACATACAGTCAGGAAAAGAATTTCAGAATGAGAACAATGGAGAGAAGACACACCAAGACAGACACAAAATATCATTTGGAAAGCTTCAGTAACACAGAATTGCAAATAAATACAATCAGAGTCAAATGACAGATGCTAAACACAGAGTCACAAACACTTTATGAGATGAGGATACGTAAATATCCACTGACACACAGAACAACACCGGACAATAAAAAGCAGAAGATATAAAAGCACATACATAACATGAGGATGAACAGACAACAGGACGATGTAGATACAACACAATAAAAACTATGGATAAGATCATCAGATTAACGCAATCCAAATAGAGGTAACAGCATGAACAAATGCAAATACAAATACATGCAAAGGGGTACATTAATGTTTTTGCGAGACGAGGACTCATTTGTAAAAAACTGTGATCCTGCAACTGAAACTAATCAATCCAAGTGCTGTATTTCCAAAAGGCAAGTTAGCACTGTAAGGTCATTCCTAATAATGAGCAACAGAGTTACACAGGCTCTGCTCGATAGGCTAGTACAAGTAAGGAAATAATTATTGACATATATATAGTAAAGAATCACATGGAAATAAAAAAGCCACGTCTTCCAACATTTGTACCTTCTATATACCATCAAATAAAATAAAAAAAACACAAGTTTCCAATTTATTCATTCCACTTATCACAATGTGACCAGCACTGCCATAAGTCTAAACCCTAAAATACAACAACAACATACACACAAGCACTCACACACTCACACCCACTTACATATACAAACCCACACATCCTTGTACTTCTATCCTTGTGAGGACACTACATTGACTTCCATTCGTTCTTTGCACGTCTCCAAGCCTTTCCCTAATCTTCATCATAACCATGGTTTGCCTCACGCAAACCCTTCCATTAACCTAAACCTATCCCTAATTTTACCTTTAACCCTGACCTTAGTCAAGAAGATACGATATGCCTTTGTAGTTGTGAGGACTGGCCAAAATGCCCTCACTTCCCAAAAATGTCTGCGCTCCGTTGGTTAAAAAAAACTGTTCTGGTTTTCTCTTGGGGCAAGTACAAGAAGACACACAAGCAAACAAAAAAACAAATAAATGAATGAATAAATGAATAAATAATAAAATAAAAATGCTGAGGGTAATATTTGCAGTAGTCTATAAACAATCACAAAGGCTTCACGAAATGTTCAAGAAATATGCGATAATTGTATTCAATCAGTTTATGATTTATCATCATCATGTAAAAAAAGGCTTTTTTTTTATCACAAATAAAGATTATAATAACCTGAATTGGGTTAAATTAAGTTTTCAGATTTATCAATTTGATATTGTCATGCCCTGCTTTTTCAAATCAACTAAGTCCAGCACACCTCATTAGTACAACTAATTCACATAAAAGACTGGATGAGCTGTTTAATAGCAAGAACACCAGAAAGCAAAGTTATTGGCCGAAACAGGCTTTGCCAGCCAATCAAAGCCAGCATAGAAGCGTGAGGTGAAAAAAATCTCAGATGCCACAAACTCAGCCACCAGCAAAGTCCGCAAAAAGTCCGCAAAATGCATTGTCACAGTATGTCTGGAAAAGGCGGGTACATGATACAGTGAATATTTTATAAACAGCTGTAAAAACAAAACTCTTCTATCTGTTAAATGCGAAAGGATATTTCTTCCCCCTGCTCACTCTCTCAGGGTTCAGACTTCTCTGATACATACAAACAAACCCTGGGAAAGACAACACAGCTATCCATACTTACACATACATAACATAACACACAGTGCAGTTGACACACAGCTCCTTAAGCCCCGCACCTAGTCAAGAAAAAACTGGAAGTAAAGCAGGAAACCCTTCCAGCCTTACAATACACAATAAAAGATGAGACGTGACAATGACCTCAATACACAAAGAGGATACAGCAACAGATTATGAAAACTGACGTTACCTAAGGCACGTTAATCACCTCTTCATTTCTTTCCATGCGACAACAAATCTTGCAGGTCTACTTTGAAAATATTACGTTCCGGAAATAACTCCAGTGCATAGCGATAACTGTGTGCCAAGGATTTCCGCAAATAAAAGGTGGAAACAGCCAAACAAGAAGCTGACAGCAGTGCAACAATTAGGTTCTCTCACAGCAATTTCACCTCCTTAATACAGTCTCTGCATTCATGTAACAACATGATGAACTGAAGACGCTAGCAAACCCGAACTACAGGTCTCCTAACCCTCCGCTTCACTGTAGACTCCGTTTCCTGCCTTAAGCTTGGAATCGGCTCCCTCTCCCCACTCTATAGCGAGAATATCTGCTCAGTAATGAAACAGTACGACCCAGCGGTTTTTCTCCTCGCACAGTGTCTTGCCCATTCCATTTTTTTGCCTGTCTAGCTGAACTCTGAAGTTTTTTTCTAATCCATTCAGTTGTTTAAGCATTGCCTATTAAGAGAGACACAGAATATTAAACCTTGGTTTTCTTCTTTAAAATCAATTTTAGTAGATGTTTGGAGAAAACCATTTCATTTGCACAAAGTACCTGAGTGGCAAGTTCTGATAATTCCGTGTTGAAAGCATTGAAATGGTCTAGGCAGAGAACATCCAAATGGCTTCAACTCAGGAGATAGCGGAATTGCATTTATTGTCAGACATATGCATTAAGTATGTGCTTCAGACAAGTGAGTTATGATTGGAGGTCAAGTTTTCAAATTTGAATGGTGGGTGAAGAAGCAGAGGTACAGGTAACAAAATGGAGACAATCGGCAAATATATATCCAACCACAAACTGGCCATAGCTTTCAAAAACAAATTAAAGTAAGTACTCCAAAAATGTAAAACAATAAACAATACCTAAAATTACCAAACGTTAACAGCTTTGAGGTTGGATTGAATTACTGTTTAAAGCACAAACAAATACACAAAGTCATATTTACAAGACACAGATTAAAAATTTGAGACAAACATTTCCCTAAAATTCTGTAACCATGTCAACAGTGAAACAGACCAATGAAATGGCATATGATAAAAGACACAACGGAAAATAAACTCAAACAGTTGGCTCATTTTGAGCAATCTGACATAGATGAACAGCTTCTCTCGTGCACATATACACACATACAGTACACACACGCATGTATTCACACAAAGTGAATAAAGACACTAAACAAATAAGAAAGATTGACACACAGAGATGGTAGGAAATATCAACTCATGCATACATAGGAACATAATCCAAAAACAGACCTGGTCAGCGAACATTCGGGGCTTGAGGTCAGTAACACCCCCACCCCTCAACTCATCTTCAACAGCCATAAGCCTAAAAATGAGGATGGAGAGGGAGAGAGAGAGAGACAGAGTTGTGAAGGGGCAGAGAGTAAAGAGAGGGACAGAGTTAATATTACAAGTCCACTGCAGCAGATACAGGTAATATTCTTATAACATCGTGCAGGACAGATCTGACCAAAGTGAGCTCTGCACCAGGAAAACCATGAGTAACTTCATTGATGTGGAAATTTATTTTTTCCATCACCTGCGCATCATTAATTATTTGAAAAAACACCACTTCAAACCCATAAAAAAGCTATGGTGCTTGGCTTTATTCCAATAATAATTCTTTACAATATTACTTTCTCACATTGATATCATGTAAACATCTTTGAGGCAGGAAAAGAAGAGAAATTATTCAAGATACAAATCATTTTTGCCAATGGTGTTCATCTCATTTCTTATTTAAGTTCTCCCCTCCATCCATCAAACCCTGCCAGATAAAGCATACACAAATAAGGCACTATCCTGACACCATTATCCATGCCTACATGTGCCAGGTGATAATGCATTAAATTGATAATTGGCAATGCTATCAAAGCAGCAGTCCAAATAATGGTCAATGTAGCACTGAAACGTGCTTCCGTGCTTTGATTCAGTGAGCGGTGAAATCTCATTAGAGGCTCATTGATTTTATTGTAATGGTCTTGGTACTTTTTTCAAAAAATTTTTTTCTCAGTTTTCTTATGAGCATAGCACTTCTCACAGAGGGACGGTCTCATAGATGCTTGACGCAAAAGAACAGTGCTGTCCAACTTGATCCTCATGAACCCCTGCATACATTAATTTTTGCTACAAAAAATGTTCCAACCTTGGTGACAATCCTGGAATTTTGACAAGCTGTTAATTGTTTTTGCAAATAATGAGCTTTTAATCTGGTATTTTACTCTTAAATCACACTATGTCAGAAATTGTTCATGCATGCTTTGAAGAATAATATTCTGTGAGCTTATAAGACATATTGATCTATGCTGCTAGCAATTAGTCATTTTAATTAGCATAAAATGACATGAAAAGAAACATCTGGAAAATTCAGGAAATCAAATTAATTTAAAACACCTGAAAATTGTCAAATTTTCTATAGTGGCTTGATTGTACCGTTACGTGGGGGAAACTGACAGAGACTAATCGCCATCACGAATCTGATCTAAAAGCTGGCTCTGAAAAACAGCCAGCCACTAGCATCTCAATAGAGACTGCGGAATCAAGAAAGAAAAAAAAAACAGTTAAATACTCCTAAGGGAGTAACCCTCTCACTAGTCACCAAAGTTGGGAGCACGAACAGGGAGAATACCTATTGCAAAAAAAAAAGTCTTTTAAGATCCTTTCTCAAAATTAAACGTGAGGACTTTGCAAACAAACCCAGAGCTAATACCCTCGAGCTGTTACTGGCTCTAGTGTATAGATGACCATCAAGCTGGGAGCGGGCGCCACTTCTGCATATCTATATAGACTGAGCACAGGTGCTGGGAATCATTAATTAACCAGCTCTGGTAAGACAGACCCCTGGAAGGAATTCGATAGTCAAGTGGCAAAAATTCAACGATGACACAAAAACAAGAGAAAATAAAAGTGCACCCCTCATAGAACAGATATCCACAAACAGCCTCCACAAAATCAGGATACCTTTACAAGAGTTAAGTGTCCGCAAAGACAGCATGCTCAGACCTTAATGTTTTGCTATAACTGAAGCTTGATAAATGTAGAAAATAAGATTCCAGAGAAATGAACATAAAATGCACAGCATAATTATGAAACTTCTTACTTCTCAATCTACTTTTTCTTGACTGCATGTACGAGGAATGTATAAGTCTTAAAATTCCATAATTTTTTAGTCAAATAGAGAAATATGACACTGTTGATTTTAGTGTTACATTGGCATCTTACTGATAATTTAGTTTAAAATGGCGCAATTAGAAAAGCTTTTTAACATTGTTCACTTTTTGCCAAGTAGTCACTATGGTAATATCATTCATTTACAACAGCGTGAATGGACCAGTTTACTTGGATCTTTGACCAGTCAAAAGTACTAACAACATTGAAAATAAGTACAACGCCACATCAGAAAAGGTTGGGATGGGACTAAACTGATTGATATTATCTCTAATAAGTACACTGCTCAAAAAAATAAAGGGAACACTAAAACACATCCTAGATCTGAATGAATGAAATATTCTTCTTAAATACTTTGTCCTTTACATAGCTGAATGTGCTGACAACAAAATCATACAAAAATTATCAATGGAAATCAAATTTATTAACCCATTGAGGTCTGGAGTTGGAGTCACACTCAAAATTAAAGTGGAAAAACACACTACATGCTGATCCAACTTTGATGTAATGTCCTGAAAACAAGTCAAAATGAGGCTCAGTAGTGTGTGTGCCCTCCACGTGCCTGTATGACCTCCCTACAACACCTGGGCCTGCTCCTGATGGTGGCGGATGGTCTCCTGAGGGATCTCCTCCCAGACCTGGACTAAAGCATCTGCCAACTCCTGGACAGTCTGTGGTGCAACGTGGCGTTGGTGGATGGAGCGAGACATGGTGTCCCAGACGTGCTCAATTGGATTCAAGTCTGGGGAATGGGAGGGCCAGTCCATTGCATCAGTGCCGCAGTCTTGCAGGAACTGCAGACACATTCCAGCCACATGAGGTCTGGCATTGTCTTGCATTAGGAGGAACCCAGGGCCAACCGCACCAGCATATGGTCTCACAAGGGGTCTGAGGATCTCATCTTGGTATCTAATGGCAGTCAGGCTACCTCTGGCAAGCACATGGAGGGCTGTGCGGCCCCCCAAAGAAATGCCACCCCACACCATTACTGACCCACTGCCAAACCGGTCATGCTGGACGATGTTGCAGGGAGCAGAACGTCCTCCACGGCGTCTCCAAACTCTGTCATGTTTGTCACATGTGCTCAGTGTGAACCTGCTTTCATCTGTGAAGAGCACAGGGCGCCAGTGGCGAATTTGCCAGTCTTGGTGTTCTCTGGCAAATGCCAAACGTCCTGCACGGTGTTGGGCTGTAAGCACAACCCCCACCTGTGGACGTTGGCCCTCATACCATCCTCATGGAGTCGGTTTCTGACCGTTTGAGCAGACACATGCACATTTGTGGCATGCTGGAGGTCATTTTGCAGGGCTCTGGCAGTGCTCCTCCTATTCCTTCTAGCACAAAGGCGGAGGTAGCGGTCCTGCTGCTGGGTTGGTGCGCTCCTACGGCCTCCTCCACGTCGCCTGATGTACTGGCCTGTCTCCTGGTAGCGCCTCCATGCTCTGGACACTACGCTGACAGACACTGCAAACCTCTTGCCACTGCTCGCGTTGATGTGCCATCCTGGATGAGCTGCACCACCTGAGCCACTTGTGTGGGTTGTAGAGTCTCATGCTACCCCTAGAGTGAAAACACCACCAGCATTCAAAAGTGACCAAAACATCAGCCGGAAAGCATAGGAACTGAGAGGTGGTCTGTGGTCACCACCTGCAGAACCACTCCTTTATTGGGGGTGTCTTGCTAATTGCCTATAATTTCCACCTGTTGTCTATTCCATTTGCACAACAGCACGTGAAATTGATTGTCAATCAGTGTTGCTTCCTAAGGACAGTTTGATTTTACAGAAGTGTGATCGACTTGGGAGTTACATTGTGTCGTTTAAGTGCTCCCTTTATTTCTTTGAGCGGTGTATTATGTTCCAAAACAAAAAAAGCAGCACGTTTGATATTTCACTACATGATTTTTATTGATTTCCTAAAATGAACACTTATTTCAGTTTTGATTTTTGCAACATACTTCTATAGAATTTGGAACAGTTAAGTATTTAGCACTTTGTAATGTTGCCAGTGCCTTTCACACAGCAGATCATTTTTAGAGACTAAAGACACCATGTGATTAAGTGTTTCAGGCATAATTTTCTTCCATTTTATTCCAGCGAACATGTCTAAATGTGTGCAACAGTACGGCGTCTTTGTTGTTGAATAATGCATTTAAAAATGCGCTGCAGGTTTTATGTTCAGGACAAGCCATGATTGCTGGCAAGTCAGTCCGGCATCCGCATGCAGCCATGCCTTGTGTATTGCGTGCAGAATGCAGTTTTGCACCGTCCAGTTGAAATATGCATGGACGTCTCTGAAAAAGTTGTTTGAAGGCAGCATATGTAGCTTCAAAATCTCAGTGTACTTTTCAGCATTTATGGTGCATTCACAGAAATGCAAGTTTCCGTTGCCAAAGGCACTGACACAACCAGGGATGAGCCGTCACTGCCTACCCCAGGCTATCATCAAAAATAAAGTTGTGGGCAATTTTTGATAATTTTAATATCTACTCTAATTTTGAAGCTATTTGATATATAGTTTGTCTGTATGCTGTTGCTTTAAGTCATTGAGTTATCAAAATGACACTACAGCGCAATCTTTTGGCCAGGCAGAAGCTTTCAAATCAGTCTCATCTTTGCAGGGCAGGCACAGCTCTGAGATGCCTTTGAATGCCTTTGAATGTCACGTTATCTAAAACGTTGTTTTTGCGCGCTCGCAGTGTTTTTTCATATGCTTTATTATGTACACAAAAAAGCAGGACGCTACGCTGCCTTTATGCGTAAGTGTCAAAAGCTAGTCATTCAATCTGGACGTTCTGGTTTTCGTGAATTCACACCAATGAGTGCACTCATTGGTGTGAATTCACGAAAACCAGAACGTCCAGATTGAATGACTAGCTAGAATGACTAGCTTTTGACACTCCAGTATACATGTATACTGGAGAGGCCGCCGCAGTTGAAGAAACCAATATAACGTCAAGTGCACCGCAGTTCTCAATTTCCCATCGACTGTATTGGAGAAATTCCTCCTATTTTCCGCCAAACTAAGGGGTCTTCTGATTAGATTTCAAGTGATCGAAAAACAAGAATAAAAATTAATGCGCGATTTTACATGACACTGTTCGAGATGTCGAAAATATAAAAACATGTCTTAATGGGAAGCACAGCACTGACTAGCCTCTTGTCTAGCTGGCGTGTTAAGTAATCGAGTCGCTGTAGACGGCTGTGATGGCAAACTTTATCTGTAATTTAGCTAACGAGATAAACTTAGTCGGCATCTACATATAGCATGACATCGCAAATGTTCGTGTAACGTTAGTAGTGTTCATACCAGATGAATTGTGCAAATAAATGCATCCTTATCAGACATCTGCCTATCTAGGGACTATTTAGTGAGCTAGCTGTGAGTTTTTTTTTTAAATATATATATATTTTTTACGATAACGCAATCCTAGCTGGGGCTAGTTTTAGGCTATACACTCAATGATTCACACCTTCTACAATCGAATTTAAGGCTTAAATTTGATTGAACTAGCTAGTGAACTAGCTAACTAGCGTTAGTAATGTCATCTTTTTTGTTTGAGATCCTCATTCATCTGGACCCGTATTTGCGGAATTTAAATCAACATTATTCAAAATTGCATACCAGCACAAATAGCTTGAGCCACATGCTTTTTATAGCCTATTTCACTGCCAAGTGCCTTTTCACTCAGTACCAAGAGTAATTTTGAATAACGTTGATTTAAATTAAGCAAATAAGCGTCCAGATGAATGATTGTCGTCTTACCTAATCGGGGTGAACGAGCAACACCTGTTAAGTGCGGAGCGCTCTCGGAGTGAACGTTCTGTTAATCATGAAAATGACTGAGAACAGTTCAGGACCAGGCGCGTCGTTAGACCTGAAAATTCCGGGGTTCATATCCCTCCCTTTTTTGAAAAGAATTAGTCCTGGCTAATTCTAGATGGGTTTCCTTTATTAACACGTTTCCAATTCAAGAATAATCAAGTGGCAATTGAAGACACAGCTTCTCGACAAAATAATTTCGCTACATTCAGCACAGAAAAATAATTTAATTATAATTAGATCAAGCACTGGGCGACGGCATTTCAGTACTCTTCAGCGAATGAAGGTAATTTCGGTGACTAGTATGTGGTTTCGTCCGTTTACATTTTCCAATCGGACAGCTGTCTATTTATTACAGCGAGTTGAGTGACCATTCCGCAAAAACAGGTGTACATACTTGTCGCCGAAATTACCTTCATTCCCTGAAGAGTTCTGAAATGCCGCCGCTGAGTGCCGGGGTATAGACCTAATTATAATCAAATTATTTTTCTCTACTGAATTTAGCCCATTATTTTGTCGCTTTTAGATCGTATGGAGGAGAGAAGCCATTTCTTCAACTGCCTCTTGATTATTCTTGAATTGGAAAAAGTGTTAATAAAGGAAAGCCATCTAGAATTAGCCAGGACTAATTATTTTCAATAAGGGAGGGATATAAGCCCCGGAATTTTCAGGTCTAATGAAGCGCCTGGACTGGACAAATAATTGTTTAAACAGATGTTTTGTTCACCCCAATTCTCAGTTCTACTGAATTTATCCCATGATTTCATCGCCGTTAGATCGCACATGAAGAGAAGCCGAGTCTTCAGTTGCCAATTATGATAATTGGAAAACGCATCAATAAAGGAAAATAATTGAGAACTAGCCAGGACTATCCTACTTGTCATAAAGGGACGTGTCTGTGCCTGCTCATTTCCCTGTTCTAGTGCCGGGCCTGGTTGTGGCTGAAGTTTTTTTAATTGCTGTTTGTTTCATAGAATGCCATGGGTTTCTAAGTTTCGTAGTTTGTGCATTGTGTGTTGACATTGTTATGATGCGGCGAAGAGAGATGTGGTCAAAGATGGAATGCTTTTGAAGTGCACTTCGCTTGTCTGGTTAATATGGTTTAGCAATAGATAGATTAATTGCATTAAATATAGGGAAGAGATCCACTTAAGCATGGATCGGTGCGGGCAAGCCTTTAAGTTGTTTTGCGCGCTTTCTCCACCTTACTCGCTAGAGCCTTCAACTTTTATTCAGACATAAAAGCGAAATAAAAATGAAAACAAAGTACACATTAATTCTGAATGAATAAAATAAATCTAATTCACTAGAAAACGTCATAAACTTCAAACATTTTGCATTTAATTGGTTTCAAACCTCTCTCCTTTGCGCTCATAGTGCGACAAGTTAAATAATACATTGATCACAACTCAAACACAGATTTGATTTCACTCTTAAGAGTTTCAAAATAAACTAAAAGTCAAAATCTAACGAAAAACGCAACTTTGTGCGTGTCCGGTGTCTTTCAAGTGTCTTTTAAGTCCCTTTAAATCCGTTAATCCCCGCAAATGCAATTAATGATGTCATTAATCCAGATTAGCAGTATTATTATTTACAGCATTCAACAGTTTTTGGAGCAATTATGTTTGATTTTGCCTGTGTTTTTACCGCTGACTCTACACATAAAATATTAATTCGTTTTTACGTTTCGGTCTGCCACTGCCTACCTCGACCCAAACCTCACGGTTCGTTACTGGACACAACCACATACCATGACAGTGCATGGCTTTTGAACTTGTTTCTGGTAACATTCTGGATGGTTCTTTTCTTTTTTGGTGAGGAGAACATAATGCCCATTGCTACCTCGCAGAAACTGAAATATTGATTTGTCTGACGGCAATACTCAGTTCCACTGTGCAACGATCCATCGGAGATGCCCCCAACCCCGGAGAAGTTGAAGGTGCTTCTGAACACTGTTAGTATGAGTCATCCTTTTTGTACAGTTACTGTAAGTTTTAGCAAGCATTTGTGGATGTACACTCATAACTACATATTGAGGTACTTGATAAAGGTTTGAGCAGTAAAACTTTGTCCATTTGGTGAAATCACTTTTAGATAAATGACAGTTCTTGATGCAGTGCCGTCTAAGTGACCAGAAACCTTGGGTATTCATCCTAGGCATCTACCCTTGCCCTTTACACACAGAAATTGCTCCAGATTTCTTTAAGCTTTTAATTATGTTGTCCACAGTAAAAGGTAAAAACTCCACATCCCTTTGTACTTTCCCCTGAGGAACGTTTTTTTAATGTTTTAAAACCTTTCAAAGATGATCCCATGTACTTGTCAGCAAATGGATGATCATCAGGTAGGCTAATCTTTGTTCCTGAATGACCTTACCTTTTCTGGATGCTGCTTTTGTACTACATCATGATAACAATCACCTGCTGACATCTGTTGTTTCAAATTAGATCATTATTAAAATGTTTTGCCTCATTACCAGTCCTAAATTGTCCCCGTCCCAACATTTTTTCTTAGTGTGTTGCATTACATACTTCATACTGAATTCTGTTTGCAATGAAATAAAGGTAAAAGTAAGTTTTGCAATCACCGCTTTCTGTTTTTTTGAGCATTTACCTTAACATCTCCACCTCTTCCAAGTTGGGATTGTTCATGAATATGACATCTATCTATGAGAACAACAGAGGCTTTTATACCTCTCGGCATTATAATAAATTAAAAAAACGCTAATCAGTATAATCTCTGTATATGGACAAAGAAGGATTTGTACTCAGATTACAGCAAAAATTTTTCCAGCTCAAGCATTACGTGCGCTCTTATTTCCCTTGCTTGAACAAATCTTGAACTCACTTGAGTGTGATATATCAACTATGGAATATAACACATTAAACCATAAAAGCACTATAAGACCGCATGATAACGAAGAATGCCCTACATCACAATCAATGTTGGATATAGAGTGCCATATTATTGTGAACTGTATGTTTTGCTTCTTCACAAACATTATAGAGCATTTCATCCATCATAACACTCAAACTGTCACATCAATGAACAAGGAAATGATTTCAACATGACGATTACAACTAGTGGTGTTTGGAAACTTTCTTCTATGAATACAATGTAATTATATTCCACAAAATAGGATGGATTAATTAAAATGAAGAAAAATTGCAGACAGTGAAAATTGCATAAAGGAAGTAATAACAGGAACTATTAATAGTTGAGTATTGTCAAAGTGTTTAAAGAGTTCTACGAAACACAAAATGATCAAAATGTTGATCTTTTCTGGTTCATTGCAGCCTCCAGTTTGAGAAGCAGCCCTCAGTGTACCCCACTGACCGTACTAAGATTGCCTACATAGTCTCTTGTCTCTCAGGACGAGCTGAGATGTGGGTTACTGCTGAATGGTTACGCAGCTCTCCCCTGGTAAATTTTCTGGACTTATTCACAGGGACTGAGCTGGGTCTTTGACCACACTACTCCAGGTCTGGAGTCGGTTCAGGCGCCCATGAAGGTTCGGCCAAGCAAATGTCACGTAGCAGACTACGCCATCGAATTTCAAACATTGGCCGAAGACAGTGGATGGAACGCCCCTGCCTTTGCTGGATGCATTCTATCATGGCCTGTCCGCCTCAATCAAGGATCAGCTTGTGAAATTAGATTATCCATCTGACCATGACACCTTCATCTCCCGAGTGATCAAGTTGGAAAATCGCTTGAGAGCGAGTGAGAGAGAGCGAGAGAGAGCGAGAGAGAGAGAAGGATCAGACCTCCCCTGGCCCTTCAGCACAGTCCCTGAACTGCCCAGCCAACCAAGAGTTTAACCCAATTTCCAGTGTCCCAGAGGAACCCATGCAGCTAGGACGCATTCACCTTACTGTTAAGGAGAGAAAGCGACGTTTCAGAAGGGACTCTGCATTTATTGCGGAGAGAAGGGACATTAATTCTGCTTATTGACCCTAGGTTAGACCCAAGGAGTTTGTTAGTGGGCGGTGTCCTTACCAAGAGCAGTAAACCATTGATTAATGTTCAGTTAACTTCTGACTCTTTTTCCCAGAGCACTCAGGCCCTCATTAATTCGGGAGCTGACGGCAATTTTCACTGCACCATCCCTTAGTCCTGGGTCTACCCTAGCTTCAGCAGCACAACCCATCAATAAACTGGATCATGGGTGAGATTGTGGAATGGGATAAGGGTTGCACTGCCTCTCATTGTTCTTTCACAGACTCTCCTGAGGGCACCCCGTTTCAACTTTTCAGTTCTCGACTCACAGAGGGGGAAATCTACTCATGCAGTACTCCTCTACATCGACGCTCCGGAGCTCTCTGGGGTTCTCAGGTGTTACCATGACCTTATGGAGGTCTTTAGTGAGTCTCAGGTCTCCTCTCTTTCATTACACAGGGAATATGATTCCGCTGTTGATCTTCTGCCGGAACTTTGCCCCCTCTCGGCCTCCTGTATTCCCTATCAGCCCTGGAGAGAGAGGTGATGGAATGGTATATTTCTGAATCTCTTAGAGCCAGTATTATCCGTCCCTCTTTCTTCCCGGCAGGAGCAGCGTTTTTCTTTGTCGATAAAAAAGATGGTGCTCTTCGTCCCTGCATATACTATCGCGGACTTAATGAAATCACAATAAAGAACAGGTATCTGCTCCCCCTCATCTCCTACGCGTTTGAACTCCTTTAGGTGGCCTAAATCTTCACAAAACTTGACCTCCTGAATGCCTATCACCTGGTATGAATTTAGGAGGGAGATGAATGGAAAACAGCCTTCAATACAGCTAATGGAAATTACGAATATTTAGTCATGCCTTTTGGACTAACTAATGTTAAATGCTCAAGATTATTTAGCAGAAATTGAGGTTCGGGATAACGAGTATTAGACAAGTTTCATAAACTAAAGGCAGATAAGGCGGCGGGTCCTGATGGAGTGCTCAGGGAAGTTGGTGAGATTATCTTTAAGCCGCTATCCACCATCTTCAGGCGGTCTTTAGAAACTGGAAAAATACTAAATGATTGGAAACAGGGCAATATAATATCAATATATAAGAAAGGGGACCGTACCGAGCCATGAAATTACAGGCCAGTCAGTTTAACTTGCATTGCGTGCAAAATATTGGAATCTATCATAAAAGATGAGCTGGACTTATTTCTTGAACGTAACAGTATCGTGAGGGATAGCCAACGTGGTTTTCGTAAGGGAAGGTCATGCCTGACAAACCTCCAGGAATTTTTTGAGGAGGCCACCAAGACTTATGACCAGAGCAGGGCTTAAAACATCATATACTTGGATTTTCAAAAAGCATTCGATACAGTACCACATAAGGGACTACTTTTTAAAATGAGCTCCATTGGAGTTACAGGAGGTATTTTGGAGTGCATTCAAAGCTGGTTACAGGACAGAACACAAAGAGTGGTGGTCAGTGGTATCTCATCTGAGCTAGGTATGGTGGGGAGTGGCGTCCCTTAGGGATCGGTGTTGGGGCCCCTGCTGTTCCTCATCTACATTAATGACCTTGATAGTAATATTGAGAGCAGATTGGTTAAATTTGCAGATGATACTAAATTGAGGGGTTTGGCAAATAGTTAAGGGTCCACAAAAGTGATTCAGGATGATTTGGATAGAATCCAGAATTGGGCAGAAATGTGGCAAATGAAATTTAATCTAGCAAAATGTCAAGTTGTACATGTAGGTAATAAAAACATAAGATTGGATTACTTCATGGGAGGTTTAAAACTGGAATGTGCTGCACACGAGAAAGATCTGGGAGTGATTGTTGACCAAACTCTCACAGGCTCTAGCCATTGTGCCGTAGCAGTTAAAAAAGCCAATTGGATGCTGGGATACATTGCCAAAAGTATTGAGTACAAATCTAAAAAGGTGATGCTTCTTTTGTACATCACATTCTTCAGACCATATCTGGAGTATTATGTACAGTTCTGGGGCCCATACTTTAACAAAGATATAGAGGCTCTAGAGAAAGTTCAGAGAAGAGCCACTAAGCTTATTCCAGGTCTAAAAGATGAAAGCTATGAGAAGAGCCTGAAGATCCTTAATCTCTTCAGTTTTAAGAAAAGGAGACTGAGGGGTGATTTGATTGAGGTCTTTAAATAGTGAATTATGTAGGATTCCTTCGACCAAGTGTTGTGAGTAGAACCCGGGCTCACAAATGGAAGTTGACCAAAGGTAAATTTAGCACTAATATTCGGAAATATTTCTTCACCCAAAGAGTAATTTCAATGTGGAATAGCTTGACCATATTGTTGAGGCAAAGACCTTGGGGGTTTTCAAGAGCAGGCTTGACTTAAAGCTAGATACCATTGAGTCATTGAGTATCTGAGGGGATATGTTCACAGTAGTATAAAGAAACTGGCGAGCGTAGTTGGGTTGAAAGACCTGTTCTTATGTTATGTTATGTTAATGCTCCCCCTGTGTTCCAGGGTTCCGTAAATTAAATTTTTCCTGATTTATTTACCGGTTTGTCATATGTATATTTGGATGATATCTTAATTTATTCACCTAATGAATCCTCCCATATCAAAAATGTCCGGTTGTTGCTAGAAAACTTGCTCATACATCAGTTGTATGTAATGGGAGAAAAGTGTGAATTTCATGTACCTACCACTTCCTCTCTAGGTTTTATCATTTCACAGGGTTCCATTCACGTGGACCCCAAAAAGGTAGAAGCAGTAGTGCATTAGCCCACTCCCAACATCCAAAAAGATCTTTAAAGATTGGTTTGGCTTTGCAAATTTCTATAGCCATTTTATTCGCAACTACAGTGCCATTGCTGCTCCTCTAACCACTCTGACTTCTGCGTATTCCAGGTTCTTGTGGTCACTCCAGGCTGATTGGGCTTTCTCGCTCTTCAAGTGGAGTTCCACTTCAGCGCCTGTGCTGACTCTCCCAGACCCCAACTGTCAGTTTGTTATAGAGGTTGACACCTCTGATTCTGGAATTGGGGTGGTCCTGTCTCAGCAAAGTTCCCAGGAAGACAAATTGCACCTCAATGGCTTCCTATCCAAGAAACTTTTGCCTGCCAAGCGTAATTATAATGTCAGAGATCGGGAGCTTCTGGCAGTGAAGACTGTGCTTGAGAAGTGGCGCCATTGGCTCAGGGGAGCCTCTCAGCCTTTTCTGGTTTGTACAGACCACAAGAACCTGGAGTATCTGCGGTCCGCAAAGAGGCTGAAACCTCGCCAGGCTTGGTTTAAATTTCACCTACCTTGCTGTCCAGCCTGATGCCCTGTCCCCTATTTTCTGAAGAAAGAATTCGACCCCAGTTCCAGAAAATATTCTTCCCCACTTCTGTGGTGTTGGTGATATTTCTTGGAAGGTGGTGGATGTAGTAAAAGAAGCGCAAGCTTCTAATTGTCCTTCTAATTGAGTATCTATTCCTCCAACTCTTAGGGGACAGGTGATTGGGCCCACACCTCGCACTTCTCAGCTCAACTGGGGGTCCGCATAACAATGTTTTTTCATCTCAAACTCCTCTGCCTGGTCATCTTTTGCCCCTGAGCATTCCCCATCGTCCCTGGTCCCACATCTCCTTTGATTTTGTTTCTGGTCTCCCCCCTTCTGATGGGTTCACCACTGTTCTTAAAGCTGTTGATTGATTTTCTAAGATGGTTCACTTTATCCCATTACCCAAATTAGCAACTGCCAAATAAACAGCCAAAACTTTGCTCTTTCTCAAGTGTTCAGGATTCATGGCTTTCCTCGCAGTATTTTTTCAGACAGAGAGATTTAATTGCTAGACAGAGAGATTCATTCAAGAGCTTGAAACCAGCCTCCACTGTTTCACTTCCAATTACCCCAACTCTTGTAACAAGTTCTTGGTTGAGGTGGAATTTGCTTATAATTGTCTCCCATGTTCCTCCACTGGTGTCTCCCCTTTTCATGGTGTTTTTAATTCTCAGCCTCCCCTATTTCCTGATTGTGAGCGGGAGGTTGCTGTTCTTTCTACACAAGCTCTCATCCGTCAGTGTCATGGGGTCTGGAGGTAGGTCCGACAACAGCTACTTCGCTCCTCCGCCCAGTACAAGAGGGCCACTGACTGTTGTCAGATCCCCGCTCTGAGATATTGGCTCAGGCAGAAGGTTTGGTTATCCTCCCCCGTAACCTGCCCCTCAGGATCTCCTCTCGCAAACTTTCCCCTCGTTTTGTCAGTCTAATTTCTAAAGTGGCTAACCCTACCTCAGTGCGTCTGTCACTCCCTAGATCCTGGAAAATTCATTCTGCATTCCATGTTTCCCAAATCAAACCCTGTTTCCAGTTCCCTTGTGCCTCCCTCTAAACCCCACCACCCAACCCCCTCAGATGGGGGGGGTTCTCTCATGACTTTTCCTGATCACGAAGTGTTCTAACCGGAGTTGTTTTACTTTCTTGTTTCCCCTGATTGAGTCTGTCATTAACCACCTGTTTTCCATCAGTCCTTTGTCAGCCCTGTTAGCCTTCCCCCACTGCCATTAGTTATTAGTCTTTTCCTTCCAATGTGTCTCTGTTCCTCTGTTCCTTTCAGTGTGTGCTAATTTGTCTTTGACTTACCATGCCTTTCTTCTTGTGCTTTTTACTTCTCATGTGATTATTTGTGTTCGACCAGTGTATGAGCTTTTTTTTGCCTCAGTCCCTCCAGTTCTGTTTGACACTCCCGTTACCCTCATCTGGCCTTTGACTGCCTTTGACTACTTTGACTCTGGCAAATTCACTGCCTCTCTGTTACGAACCCCTTTGACTGTCTTCTCTTTTGCCACTTCAGATTACCCCTTTGGATTTATGCCTTGTGGACTGTCTTTGAGTGTTTGGGACATAAAACTTTCGGAGTTAAACTTGGGTCGCGAACTGGATTACAGATTTGTAATTTTGCCTGCTTTTCACTATTTTTCTTTTCTTTTTAAGTCAAAGTTGCGCATTTGGGTGCAACTGTTACCACCTGGACTTGACACTAATGGCTACATTTATACACTGCCCATCCAAAAACAAAAAGTCGCCATTTGAATTTAAATAAGCAAATACTTATGAGCCTAAGATTGAATCATTACTGCAGTGATGAATATGATTTTTGCTGGCAATAATTCTTTTAATCTTGACTAATTCAGCGCGTAACTTGTCATTTATTAAACTACTGCGTCAGAGGACAGATTGCATGGTCGTTGAAAAGATGTTACTGTGTTTCAAGAGGGGCAAATTATTTGCGGGCATCAAGCAAAGAAAACAGCTATAGAGAGGGCTGAATTCATTTGTATGGATTCTCCAACAATTTATTAAAACGTGGAAGGACAGTGGTGAACGGTCAACTCTGCAGAAGAAATAGGTTGGAAAAAAATTACGACTGATCCTGATTAGTGATTATTAAAATGTTCAGTGAAGTCTTGTCATAAAAAATCAACAGAAGAATTCATGGCTCTGAATAATTATGAATTAATAGCATTTTCAAATGTGGCAGGCCGAAGGAGGGCCCAGGCGGGGGGTTGAACCCCAAACTCCCCGTTAAGAGTCACATGCACTGACCACATCATCAAAGAGCCAGGCTCTTTGGCAAAGTAGCCAGGGTGTGTCCTTATTGGGAGGAATTTCCTGTGACAGGACCCACCAACTGTCACATACACAAGGATGCTATTAGAACTTGGAGGATTGGGACAAAAACCCTGCGTAGCCAGAAGAAAGCCTCTTGTTAGTGAAGCTTATTGGGAAAAAACAACTTCAAGAA
The DNA here is from genome assembly GCA_029721435.1 of Gymnothorax reevesii. Lineage (NCBI taxonomy): Eukaryota > Metazoa > Chordata > Actinopteri > Anguilliformes > Muraenidae > Gymnothorax > Gymnothorax reevesii. The sequence goes on along the minus strand of CM056573.1, from coordinate 134,279,498 downwards.
GAAAGAAGGAAGACTATGAAGAGATGCAGCCGTCAAGCATAGTGCTCACCGTACAAGCCCATAGAGGCAGTGCTATAATCTCGGGTTGCTTCAACTGGTCTTGTCGGCCAAAAATGAATGCAAATCTGGTAGGAAATAAATGTTGTGACATTTTATAAGACTGTCGAAACAATACCAGGACAAATGTGCACCGTGATCAAAGCTAAAGGTGGCCAAACAAAATATTATAGCATGCAACTTTTTTGGGTTGGGCATTGCATAATTGATGAGAGATTGTAAGGATGTCAATGATCCATGAATAAATGAAAAACATCTAAAAATTTTTCCGGCTTCCATCTCATTTTTTGCATTTAGGCATTTGCATTTTGCTGTACTTCCAATGTCTCTCCATGGTGCCCTTTATGCCCTTTAGCAGTGATAACATTCAAATTATATAAAAGATTCCCATAACATATTGCTTGGGATGCTGTGTAAAATGTAAATAAAAAACAGCATGCAATGATGTGCAAATCTCAAACCCACATTTTATTCACAATCAAACAAAGACAACATATCATTGCCACTTCATGACAAATATTTGCTCATTTTGAATTTGATGGCAGTCATACATCTAAAAAAAGTTGGAACAGGGCCATATTTACCATTTTATAGCATCCCCTCTTCTTTTAACAACAGTATGTAAATGTCTGGAAAGTGAGGAGACCAATTGCTGAAGTTTTGGGAGCGGAATGTTGTCCCACTCTTGTCTGATGTAGGATTCTAGCTGCTCAACAGTCCTGGGTCTTCTTTGCCAGATTTTTTATTTTATGTTTTCTCTTGGTGAAAGGTCTGGACTCCAGGCAGGTCAGTTCAGCACCCCGGACTCTTCTACCGCAAAGCCATGCTGTTGTGATGGATGCAGTATGTGGTTTAGCATTGTCTTGCTGAAATATGCAAGGCCTTTCCTGAAAGAGATGTTGTCTGGATGAGAGAATATATTGTTAAAAAACCTCTATATACTTTTCAGCATTGATTGTGCCTTTCTAGTTGTGTAAGCTGTCCATGCCATCAGAGATGCAGGCTTTTGAACTGTGCACTGATAACCAGCTGGATGGTGCCTCTCCTCTTTAGTCGGCTCAACACAGCGTGCATGGTTTCCAAAAATAATTTCAAATTTTGATACATCTGTCCACAGAACAGTTTTCCATTTTGCCTCAGTCCATTTTAAATGAACTTTAGCCCAGAGAAGACGGTGGCGTTTCTGGATCGTGTTCACATATGGCTTCTTCTTTGCATATAACAGCTTTAACTTGCATTTGTGGATTGCACAGCGAACTGTGTTCACAGACACTGATTTCCGGAAGTGTTTCTGAGCCCAGGCAGTGAATTTACTGCAGAATCAGACCTGTTTTTAAAGCAGTGCTGGAGGTGAAGTGAAGAAAGAGAAGATCAAGAGCATCCAACATTGATCTTAAGCGAAGTCTTTGGAATTTCGCACTGAGGACATTTTTCTGAAATTGTTCCACAATTTTTATAAGCAGTTTTTTGCAGATTGGTGAATCTCCGCCCATCTTTACTTCTGAGAGACTATGCCTCTCTAAAATACTCTTTTTATACCCAGTCATGTTACTGACCTGTTGCCAATTAACATAATTAGTAGCAAAATGCTCCTCCAGCTGTTTTTTATTGGTACCACTTATGTTTCCAGCCTTTTGTTGCCCCTGTCCCAACCTTTTTTGATATGTGCTGCTGCCATTAAGTTCAAAATGAGCTAATATTTTTCATGAAATGGTAAAATGTCTCACTTTCAACATCTGATATGTTGTCTGTGTTCCATTGTAAATAAAATGTGGATTTATGAGATATACAAATCATTGGATTCTGTTTTTATTTACATTTTACACAGCATCCCAACTTTTTTGGAATTGGGTTTGTATAAAGACAGCAAAATTTTTCTTTGTCATTTATGTGTGAATGAAAATGCCTCATAATTTTGTTATGCAATATTCAACAATATTATCAAAAATATATTTGACAGTCATTCTACAAATTAGTCTTAGAAAGGCAAAATCAGGCAAAGTAAACTGCGAGAGGATTAGGTAATTGAGCATTGAAAGGTGAAGTTCTGAATGAGATTGGTGTGTAGGAGCCGCACTGAACCCTGGTTTACCTCCCAACGTTTCAGATGATTATGTTGATCTCGCGGAGGACTTTGGCAAACAAAGAGCTTCGTCTTTGCCTCCGCATCGTGATTACGATTGTGAGCTCAAACTATTCCCAGACAAGATGGCAGTGGTTAGGAATTGGCCTGCCCCTCAGAATGTTAAGGAGGTTCAACGATTTTTGGGCTTTGCTAATTTTTATAGGAGGTTTAGTCGCAATTTTAGCGCTGTGGCTGCCCCATCATTGCGCTTTCTAAGAGGAATTCCTCCTCGCCATTTGCTTGGTCTCCAGCAGCGGAGGCTGCTTTTCAGCAGTTGAAGAAATGTCTTAGCTCTGAACCTATTGTCATTTTGCCCAGCCCCTCCCTCCTATTTGTGGTGAAGGTTGACCCTTCGGAGGTCAGGGTGGGTGCCATTTTGTCCCAGGCCCCCATCGGGACAATAAGTTGCACCCATGTGCCTACTTTTCCCGGTCATTGTCACCAGTTGAAAGGAAATACAGTATTGGTGACCGGGAGTTGTTAGCTGTTAAATTAGCATAAGAAGAGTGGCGCCATTGGTGGGGGGGGGGCTGAACATCTGTTTATGGTTTGGATGGATCACAGGAATCTCCAGTGTGTCCAGCAGAGTAGGCGACGTGATTCCCAGCAGGCGCGGTGGGCATTGTTTTTCAATCGCTTCGAGTTTAAGTTAACTTATCACCCCGGCTCCAAAAACATTAAGCCTGGTGCCTTGTCATGGGCCGTGATCCCATTTCTGGGCCGGTTATTACGGCGGCTCAGATTATGGCTCCCATGCAGTGGGATACTGAACCTGTTGTGCACGAGGCCTGGTTCTGGTGTGGAGCCGTCTGGCTGTTTGTTTGTCCCCATGGTGGTGCATAAACGGAGTGCAGCCGCTGATAGGAGACGCCGTTTTGCACCGGCTTATCAGGTTGGCCAGAGGGTTTGGTGTCCTGAGAAGCGGTGCGGGGTCCCTTCTCGGGATATCTTGGGTCCCACCCTTATTTCGGAGTTCTGTACTAGGTGTTCTTTGGGAACGTCTGGGGTCGTCCCATAGTGGGGGGGGGCCTGCCATGGTTCTGGATGTTTGTGCGTGTGTTTTGGACTTTTCCTTGTGGCTCTTGTCCCAGGACAATTTCGTATTCCTTTTCTTTGGATTTTTACCCAGATGGCTGATTGAACTGGGGTGGCAGTTCAAATGCCCCGGACTCTATATAAGCCAGATGTTTGCCACGCGTCTTTGCTAGAGTGTCCATTTGTAGCTATGCACTACAGCCGAAGATATCTGTACTCAGGCTTTGTTTGACTTTCTATCTTCTCGTTATTATTGGAGTTTCCTCTCCCTTTTTCCTATCTCGCCTTGCTTCCGTGTTTTGGACTATTATACGTTCTTTTGGAAGCGCGAACACTTCCGGTGGTCTGGATTATTCTCTGTGTTTGTTTTGTGTCCGCGCTGCTAGTTTCCATCTTGTCATTGCTACTGGCCTCCTACCTCTACCGGCCATTACAGTTTCAGACTGTCTAAGACAAGCATTTTGCTTGCGAATGCAGATTAGCTTCAGTTTTTAAAGTTTATTTAACAATGGTCTAGTATTTTGAGTCATATGTGATCTTAGCTTTACTTCTATAATACTTGGGCATGTGTACACATACATATTTTATGTTTAGATGAACAATGAATTGCTCATGAAAAGGTAGCCATGCGTGATCGAACCAGAGGCAAGTGTGCAGAGTGGACCAGTTTGAAGGCACCACCCCCCTCCAAAAAAAAGATCATAAAAAAATTACACTATCACAACCAAAATACATGGAAATTTATGGAAAATTATGTTTTAACATGCAGAATTTTCCGTGTGAATATAAAAATGCAAAAACTAAAATTTTATCATCGTAGGCCAACATGCATAAAATAACTCATACAAATGTCTAATATTGATAAATATAGGTCTGGATATATCACATTATGCAAAACAATGAAATACTCAGCAATCAAAAGTGAAAAATAATGAAGATAACATTCTCATTACAATGTCCTCTGAATGAACTGTGACGCAAAGAGTAGAAGTACACATATCCAGTTCTACGGAGAAATTATATTCTTTCAAAATCAAATTTCACTGATTTTCTCAAAACAGCCTCATTGAATATATCTCATTTTGACGTCAGTCCACTCAAATATAGCAAGACAGGCACATTGCGACCTCAGCACTACCTAGTTATATCTCCATATTTCCATATTATGCCTCCAATATTTAGCATGATGCAATTTGTCTTGCCTTCATCAAGCACATCTAATATTTGGCAGTTAACAGTAAATATGTTAATATTTCACTTTGAACATTCAATTTAGCTGAAACTGATTGAAAAATTTTGAAATGAAAAATAGTCACTTGGAGATATCACTTTCTGAAACTTGTGGAAACTTTGAATTACCGCTATTTTGTCTATTTGCTATTAGACTTCTAGGCCTTCTTTTTGATACTTGTCTTGAAGAATTCACTTCTACTAAAACGGCTGGATTTTCAGGGACAATAAATAAATGCCTTGGTGTAAATTTTATGAACATAAATGATTAGACTCATCCATTATTACCTTTCCCAGCAGACTTGACAGACTTTTTGTTTAAAGCTGAAGAACTAATCTATGCAGCAGCAGAAAATTTTTAGATCATTACCTCTATTCCTTCATGGGAATAGGAGATATATCAGTCAAACAAGGAAGTCAGTAACGTCCATAATTACTGTTTAATACATTTGGCATGACAAGACCAAGAAATGAGTGAATGACTACTTGATTGAATGATTGATTGATGTTTTTCAGCACAATCAACAATGTTATCGCAATCCCAGGATTGGTTATAAACTGATTTCACTCCCTTAGATTGGGATGCACTGGATGTTGTAGGGTGGGTGGGTGGGGAGGATTATGTTTATTTATTTGTTTCTTTTTGTTTTTATTTTATGTGTCATATGAAAAACCAAAAATGTTATCTCTCAGTAAACAAAACCCAAAACCAGTGAAGTTGGCACGTTGTGTAAATCGTAAATAAAAACAGAATACAATGATTTGCAAATCTTTTTCAACCTATATTCAATTGAATACACTGCAAAGACAAGTTACTTAATGTTCAAACAGGTAAACTTTGTAATTTTTTGCAAGTATTAGCTCATTTGGAATTTGATGCCTGCACCATGTTTCAAAAAAGCTGGCACAAGTGGCAAAAAAGATTGACAGAGTTGAGAAATGCTCATCAAACACTTATTTGGAACATCCCACAGGTGAACGGGCTAATTGGGAACAGGTGGGTGCCATGATTGGGTATAAAAGTAGCTTCCCTGAAATGCTCAGTCATTCACAAACAAGGATGGGGCAAGGGTCACCACTTAGTGAACAAATGCGTGAGCTGATTGTCGAACAGTTTAAAAGCAACATTCCTCAACGAGCTATTGCAGGAAATTTAGGGATTTCATCATCTATGGTCCATAATATCGTCAAAAGGTTCAGAGAATCTGGAGAAATTACTGCGTAATCACACGTAAGCGACAAGGCCGAAAACCAACATTGAATGCCTATGACCTTTGATCCCTCTGGCGGTACTGCATCAAAAACCGACATCAGTGTGTAAAGGACATCACCACATGGGCTCAGGAGCACTTCAGAGAACCATTGTCAGTAACTCCAGTTCGTTGCTACATCTGCAAGTGCAAGTTAAAACTCTACAATGCAAAGCGAAAGCCATTTATCAACAGCACCAAGAAACGCCACCGGCTTCGCTGGGCCCAAGCTCATCTAAGATGGACTGATGCAAAGTGGACAAGACTTCTTTAGTCTGACGAGTCCACATTTCAAATTGTCTTTGGAAACTGTGGACGTCGTGTCCTCCGGACCAAAGAGGAAAAGAGCCATCAAAAGCCAGCATCTGTGATGGTATGGGGGTGTATTATTGCCCAAGGCATGGGCAACTGACACATATGTGAAGGCACCATTAATGCTGAAAGGTACATACAGGTTTTGGAGCAACATATGTTGCCATCCAAGCAACGTCTTTTTCATGGATGCCCCTGCTTATTTCAGCAAGACAATGCCAAGCCACATTCTGCACGTGTTACAACAGCATGGCTCCGTAGTAAAAGAGTGCGGGTACTAGACTGGGCTGCCTGTGGTCCAGACCTGTCTCCCATTGAAAATGTGTGGCGCATTATGAAGCGTACAATATGACAACGGAGACCCCGAACTGTTGAACAACTTAAGCTGTACATCAAGCAAGAATGGGAAAGAGTTCCACCTGAAAAGCTTCAAAAATTGGTCTTCTCAGTTCCCAAACGTTTACTGAGTGTCGTTAAAAGGAAAGGCGATGCAACACAGTGGTAAAAAGGCTCCTGTGCCAACTTTTTTGCAATGTGTTGCTGTCTTTAAATTATAAGTAAATGATTATTTGCAAAAAATAAAAATAAAGTTTCTCAGTTTGAACATTAAACATCTTGTCTTTGCAGTGTATTCAATTGAATATAAGTTAAAAAGGATTTGCAAATCATTGTATCCTGTTTTTTCTACGATTTACATAACGTGCCAACTTCACTGGTTTTGGGTTTTGTAACTGTCTGTATGTACCTTGCAATCAATAAAAAGATAGAAGGAAAAACAAAGGACAACATAGCACTACGGTGACATTATTTATATGCAGGCATCCTCCCTTTCTTTGTGCAGATTGGATAGCCTGTATCACAGTTGGATAAGACTCTTTCTTTTAAAATATCTGGAGATAGAACGAGATGAACCAAAAATGCATGGAAACAGTGGTCGTAATCCTGACAGAGACAATTTCAAAATAAAGACTAATTAGCCCCCTTTCCAACTGTATACATTTCATTGAAAATGTAAAAAAAAAAATTGAGATGAAAGAAGACAACACTGAGGTGACTTCATATTTTTCAGCTTTTCTCCTGCTTATATTTGAAGTTTCAGGACAAAATTTGCTGTTCCAAGCTGCCTCCTGGGCATCGCCATCAGTAAGAAATCAGTCCTTAAATGAAGCATAAAAAATGCTCAATTTCTTGGGTTTGGTTGGGCCAGTTTTGACGAATGAAATATTATTGTGTAAATTCTAAGTCCTATGTGGCTATGGTAATTTCATTTTAATTAAGTGAGTGAATTCCAAGTCCCTACTATATGCAGAGCAAAAAGATTCTCTTTCACGCCACCTGCACAATGAAATGTAACAGTCACAGGTGCATTCTTCACAGATTTACGCCTAAGGATCATAAACCATCTATATATAATAATTGGTAGAAGGCTGCGCCTCTGTAATTACGTTGATGAAAAGACAATCACATTTTTGATAGCTAAATTGGTAGGGAAACAGATTTCACTCAAACCTCTCCTAGTTTTTGATGCAATATTATTCTAATATTGCTTAGTGGGTCGTCTATGTGCAGGGCTCAAAATTGCAACCATTTTGGTTGCATATGCGACTGAAATGAACACTGTACGACCTTTGAATTAAAATAGTTGCACCTGTGCGACCGCTTTTCCCCCCAATCAACCGCCGCTTTTCCTGTACATCTGGTTGTCAGTAGGCATGCAAACCGCTGCTGCAGTGTGAATAGAGATGGGCGTACGTGCCGGAGCAGTGTGCGTGTTCACTCTGCCTTCTCCGTGTTTGCGGCATGCATTGCCGTATAGAGCGCACCCAATGTGTTCCCTTGAGTTGACAGTGACCATTCTGACCAATCAAAGGGGAGCTTGACATCCTAAACCTCAGTACTGATTCTAGAATGGTTAATAATAGCCGTATATCAGCCGTAAATTAATTTCACGGTACTTAGAGTTACTTATTATAACTATACACAAGATTTAGAAGGAAAATTAAACGAAGAACAATAGAATATTTTTTTGGGACCGTTAACGTTCAAAAAAACAAGTCGGTAACAAAAGTTACTGAAACTGAAAGAAGGTGAATTGCACAGTGTTCATCATAAAAATAATGGTTTAGATCTCACCAGTAACAGCGCGTTTGCTACTGAGTCCAAGCACTTTCAATGTGAAAGTCCCTCCAAACAAGGGGAAAGCGCGAAACACAGAAGATGCTATGTCAACTCTGCGTCAACGAGTAGGTCCGGTGTTTGGTTAATTTCTGCTACCAATCAAAATATGCCGCTTCGCGGTTCTGCGCTTAAAATCTTCCTCTCGGTTTCTTTGCTCATATCTGAAGTAGCCTATGTAAAAAAATCATAAAAACTCATTTTTTTCAATGCATCTGAGTAACCATTTATATATTTGCATGTTAGCGCTGGGTGTTCCTGAAACTGCAGAAATTAGATGACAATGGCGTGCGGCATTTATCTTAAAACAAATGTATCCAACTCATTATTGGATCTGCTTATGTTTTAATAAGCTAACAAATTACATGGTGAGCTCTGCAGACTGATTCTTATTGCAATATAAAGGCGAAAACAAAGACTTGACAACTTTATTTCAGATCTAACACAGTTGAAAATTATCTGGATCACTGTAAAGGGTCCTCCTCTGAACATATTTAATGCCTCACAGGCAGTGAAGAGATGGATGGAAGGGCAGAGCCAGGAGACTCAATTTTAATTCCTGGCCTCAGGATATGGCATGAAGCTAATGAAGTAGAAATTTTTGTTAATCAATGAACTCAGGACTGTCATATTGTTTAATAACTTTCATTTGCTTGAAACAGTTGTATTGTTAATGCGGAGTGTTATATTTTCGTTTTTTAAACGTTAAAAAAATGTATATATTGGTGCTTCTTAGATTTTGGTGCGTGCTCCTAAATTTTTGAACTTGGGAACACAGTGCCACCCAGTAAAAATGTTAATTTCGAGCCCTGATCTGACACTAATCTACACGGGCAACTACAACACCACCTGTTGTTTCAGTTAAAAGAAATGGTTGATTAAATATTCTTTGACTTGATTAAACAAAAAAAATTCATCCTGAAAATTGCAGTGCTGATCAAAGGAATTAATAAACTTGCAAGACAGAAATGTTCCCTGTGAACCATTACTGTGGTTGACCTTGGTTGACCCTGGTTCAAGTAACCGTGGTCAACCCAGATCAAACCATGGTTTTGATATTTTTGTTAAATGGAACACCATGGTTGACCTTGGTTGACCTCATTTCACCATGCTCAATCATGGTTAAGGCATAGTTAAAAATGGTCAACCATGGTGCAAAAACTCCCCAAGTGGGTGCAACCATGCCTCAACCATGGTCGGCCATTTTTAACCATGCTTTAACCCTGGTTAACCATGGCGAACCGAGGTCAACCGATATTAACCATGGTCACGGTTCGCAGATGGTTAAAACAGCTCTATTTGCTCTCTGTCAAAAGCAAATCCTCTCTGATCTATCTCTCAAGCCTTTTGTCTTGACATGTCTTATTGAGACATTCTCTCCACTGTCCACCCCTCCATTTACCTGCTGATTATTCCTTTAATTTGTGTATCTTTCTCCATCTGCTGCTGCCTCAGCCTCCTCTCGCTATCCTCCAGACGGTTCTGATACTGCTGAAGAATTTTGTTGGTCTGCTGCTCCTGGGTGAGAAGGCGTCTCTCATACTCCTCCAGCTTTCGATGAGACATCATAAGCCTCTCCTTCAGTGAGTGGATCTCCTCCTCGTATTCCCGTACCTGAGTGGAAAATTCAGGTAAAATAGAGTAAACAAGATGCATGCTTTACAATGTTATTTATTTGTTTTTAGTGAAGATTTAGTGTTTTAACTCCGGTAAAAAATCTCAGATGGCACAACATGGGGGGTAAACAGTCAGACATGACATAAAACAATGACCAAAATGGCCAAAAATGTCACCACCTGGATTTAATTATGCAAACAGATGAGAGCCTTCAATTGGATAATAACTGCAGTGATTAATCTCTTAAACCCCCATTACCGGGGGCAAGATGGATATGGAGTGCTGTGAGCCTCTGACCAAAAAATGCAAAATTGCTTTCATGCTGTTCCTGTTTAAGATCGCCTGATTAAAAATCGCATTCAGTAGCACTTTACAATAAGGGTACAACAATTTTGTAACATTAATTAACATTAGTTCATTAACTCTCAGTTAATTAGCAGGTAACTGATGTGTTAGATAGCTGAATAAGCATTACATAACCATAATTGAACATTCATTACTTTTCTGTGTATCCCTTATTGTGAAGTTGGAAAACATCCGTGAAGTATCTCTTATGCAGTACCTCAAACTATTAAACCATAATTTATAAATAAATACCTTAGTTCATGTGAACATCATTTGTAAATGATTACCGGGTGCATTGGTTAAATGTTAATTACCTGTTAGTAAATGCTTATTACTGCATTAACTAATGTTAATTGTTGTACCCATATTGTAAATTGTTACCTCGCATTCTTTATTTACTGAATAATCAAGACCAATATATAAGCCTTTATTGAAATGACAGAGGTCACCGAAAGACTACAATGACAACATACTTAAAAATGCTATTGTAAGAATAGAAAAAACAAACAAATAATTAATTAAAAAAATTAATTAATCCAGTACCTTCACTGAATTCCATCCCCTGTTCAAGCATTTTTTTTCAGCTGTGCAACCTAATTCATTTTAAGATTGCACTTCCTCAAAATGTTTTCAGCGTTCAAAAGAAAACGCTACATTTGCAGGGAAGCACAGTTGTACTCTGGTTGCCATGATGCTACAATAATTTATTTAATTCTTTATTTCTCAATTTATTTCTTTGTTTTAATTTATTTTGTATGTCGAAGCATTGGTAATTAATTAAATGATTTAGTCAATTGGATATTATTGTATCGTGAAGGTTCAACAAATGGCAAGCATTTAAAATAATTTAAAATGCATGATATGCATCGAACTTTCATGGTAAAAAAATCATTAATGAGGACTTCATTGTCCAGCTTCTCGAGAAGTTGTAGGAAGGCTACAATATGAGATTGTGTGAATGGCAATTATCTAATTTATTTATTAGAAATGAAATATAAACCTTTTCTAAATACCATCTTCAGTAGCATTTACTGCGTAGCATTCTAATTCAAGATGGAATTTTGAGAAATTTCCATTATTTGCCGATGCAATCTCATACTGTAGCTTTCCTCTATGACATAAAACTTTATGTTTTAATAATTAATGGCAATGCAGCTCATTTGTCGCCTGTTTGCTCAGTAAATTAATTCAACTAATGGTCCGATTCTTAATAGGAAAGTAGTACAGAGTTAGCTTGCATTATGGTAATGTCACTGGTTGTGGACAGAGTTTTAATTTTACATAGCAAACTTAATACACAGACTTGAGTCAGCAAAACTGCATTTAAAATTTTTTTTTTTTTTTCAATATAAAAATTTGGCATCTCCAATGCCGCCTGAATCTGGAATTCCCAAATCGAGAACTACGTACAAGCTTGCACATATGTGACCCCATGTATCCATCTCTAGAGAGGGACAGTTTGCAGCTCTCCTCCAAAGCACACGCCTGCAAGCCACTGCTTCTTTACACTCATAGGTTGAAATTTTGCAAGTTCAGAACGAGGTCAAAGGATACCAGAACATGAGCAAGCTTAGAATCTTACTAACGAGCGGCCAGGTGGCCAACAAGAGGTGCTTGAGCAACAATCAAAGCTACAATTCTAATATCCCGACCCGGCAGTCCCTTCCCAATTCACTTCCCTGCAGCGCTGCTCTGAAAAGGCTACTGACCACTGCTGGCTGGTACTACTGAGGATCACACCCCCGTCATGGTGGTCAGTACTGCTCCACAATGCAGCGCCTTAACTGAGTGAGCCAACCCGGCAGCCTAAAACTGCATTTTTACTGACGTAGAAAAGAAAAACAGTGCTGTGAAAAAGTATTTGCCCTCTTCCTGATTTCTTATTTTTTGCATATTCGTCACTTTTGTTTCAGATGATAAAACAAATTGTGATATTGGACAAAGATAACCCAAGTAAATAAAAATGCAGCTTTTAAATTATGATTTCCTTTATTGAGGGAAAAAGCTATCCAAACCTACCTGGCCCTATTTGCAAAGTAATTGCCCCCTAAACTTAATAACTGGTTGTGCCACCCTCGGCAAGAACATCTGAAATCAAGCGTTTGCGATAACTGGCAATGAGTGTTTCACATCCCTGTGGAGGTACTTTGGCCAACTCTTCTTCGCAGAATTGTTTTAAATTCAGCCAAAATGGAGGGTTTTCGAGCATGAACGGCCTGTTTAAGGTCTTGCCACAGCATCTCAATTGGATTTAAGTCCGGACTTTGATGAGGCGACTCCAAAACCTTCATTCTATTTTTTTAAGCCATTCTGAGGTTGGCTTGCTAGTGTGTTTCGGATCATTGTCCTTCTGCATAACCCAAGTGCGCTTGAGGTCACAAACTTCAAGATTATCTGGTATGGAGCAGAATTCATGGTACCATCGATTATAGCAAGTCGTCCAGGTCCTGAAGCAGCAAAGCAGCCCCAGACCATCACACTACCACCACCGTGTTTGAGTGTTGGTATGATGTTCTTTTTATGAAATGCTGTGTAAGAGCCATCTATGAGTTTTGAGTTAGCATTATGAAAATGAACTATACACATTATGAATTATTATGATTTATGGAAATGCTATGTTTGGGAATTATGAAAAATGAAAATGGATTATTACTGATGTTATGGCTGTGAAGGAATATGATTTACACTGATTATGGTTATTGTGATTATTATGATTTGGGTACTGCGTACTTCTCCTTTAAAAGGTCTTCTGCCTGGTCAACCAACCTGCAATTTACCTGTTGGGTTTTACTTCGATAAGGGGAGGTGGCCTGGGTGGGAGGAGCACCAGGAAAGCAGACAGTATTCTACCGTTCCATGCATCAGGATGAGAGTTTGCAGACAGTATTCTACCGTGCCATGCATCTGGATGAGAGTTTGCAGACAGTATTCTACCGCGCCATGTATCAGGATGAGAGTTTGCAGACAGTATTCTACCACACCATGTATCAGGATGAGAGTTTGCAGACAGTATTCTACCGCGCCATGCATAAGGATGAGAGTTTGCAGACAGTATTCTACCGTGCCATGCATCAGGATGGGAGTTTGCAGACAGTATTCTACCGCACCATGTATCAGGATAAGAGTTTGCAGACAGTATTCTACTGCGCCATGCATCAGGATGAGAGTTTGCAGACAGTATTCTATCGTGCCATGCATCAGGATGAGAGTTTGTTGTTTTGTATCGCGAGTTGGAAATTAAATAATTGATTCATTGTTTCTCTACCGACGAATCAACTCTCTTTATTATGTGCACATAGACTAAGCTATTCCCGGAGTGGATGTGGCTTTTCCGAATTTGTTTGCCACTATATGCCATGTTAGTTTTGTGCCAGATGTAATGGGACGCACGCCTTCAAAAAACTTCAACTTTTGTCGCGTCAGTCCACAAAATATTTTCCAAAAAGTCTTGGGGATCATCAAGATGTTTTTTTGCAAACGTGAGACAAGCCTTTTTTTTTTTTTTGGTCAGCAGTGGATTGTGACTTTGAAATCTTCCATGGATTTTTTCTTTTGATGTCGCTCTGGGTTCTTTTGTGACCTCCTGGATATGCCGTCGATGCGCTCTTGGAGTAACTTTAGTAGGCCAGCCACTCCTGCGGAGGTTCACCACTGCTCCAAGTTTCATCCTTTGTGGTTAATGGCTCTCACCGTGGTTCACTGGAGTCCCAAAGCCTTAGAAATTACTTTGTAACCCTTTCTCATCTATTCTTGAATTTCTTTAGATCGCAACATGATTTGTTGCTTTTTGAGATCTTTTAGTCTCTTTCACTTTGTCAGACAGGTTCTATTTCAGTAATTTCTTGATTAATTCGGTCTGGCAGTTATCAGGCCTGGGTGTGGCTCATGAAATTGAACTCAAAAAATGCGGTTAATGACAGTTAATTCATGATTCAACAAGGGGCAATTACTTTTTCACATAGGGCCAGGTAAGTTTGGATAGCTTTTTTCCCATAATACATGAAATCATCATTTAGAAACAGCATTTTGTATTTACTAAGGTTATCTTTGTCTAATATTAAAATTAATTTGATGATCTGAAACATTGAAGTGTGACAAATATGCAAAAAAATTAGAAATAAGGAAGGGGGCAAATACTATTTCACAGCATTGTATATCATTTTGTGAGCTAAAGGAATTCAGATCCTCTGAAAGACACTGACATGTTATGTCAACATTAATGTGAATATTAATGGTAATTCATTGGTAATTATTACAATGAACAATCCAGCAAACTGAGGGGAAATAGACTGTAAATGATCAATAATTGATCCTTGCAACTGAACAAGTTAATGCTTAGTTGCAAATTTGGAAATGTAAATGGGAACAAGAAGTAATGCGCTTTAATGGACCCAATGAGTCAAGACTATAGTCTACTAGTTCATCCTCTTATCAGCAGGACAGCACCAGTTGCTGCACGGAGGGCAGTGGATTCCTGTTTTTAACGTGGAAAAGGATAACCTTTTATAGTCCGTAACATCAGTCTTGTTTTCATACGTGGCTTTGCACTGTCATAGCCTAGTATACACTTCAATAGCCCCAGAAGATAGCCAAAATGTATCATGGGCTGGTGGTTTATGCACTCTGGCAACTGAAGCTGAAGAGCCTCAAAACTTAGGTGAAAAATAGCACTTGACCCTAGATTCAAACCTGAATCAACTAGACTTAACTGCAATAAAACAATATGAGAGCACGGCATTGCAATATGTCATTTTTGCACGTGCTTTAGTTAAAACAAAACTAAAAATAGTGAGCTGCTGGATACCTCACTTGGTAAAAGCATGGCGTTGTGAAGCAGAAGTGACGATCACGTCGCAGGTTCGAGCCCCGCTTCGTACCAGCCGGCAATGATCGGCAGCTTTTTCAGAGTAGCGCACAATTGGCTATTGCGCTACAGGGTTGCAAATTGGGAAGGGACTGTCGGGAAGGGAATATAACATTTGCCTTGTTCGTTTCTCAAGCGCCTTCTGTTGGCCTGACGGGTGCTTGTCAGGAAGATTCTAAGCCTGGTCATGTCCGGGTATCCTCCGCCCTCATTCTGAACTTGTGCAGATTCAACCAATGAGTCTATAAGAAGCGGTGGCTGACAGGCGCGTGCTTCGCAGGAGAGCTGCAAACTGTCTTCACTCTCCTGAATTGGCAGCAGGGGGTCGCATACCAGTAAGCCTTGTACATAGTTCACCAATTGGGCATTCCAAATTTGGGTGGGATTGGAGATGCCAAATTTATTAAAAAAAAAAAAAAAAAACTAAAAAAGGTATCAGTCATTGAGGACACTTCAACAGGGGCTTTGATGGACACAGCTGTATTTTTTTATCTTAAAAAAAGTTGATCATAAAAAAAGAGATTCTTAAGTTTCTTAATTCAAATGCCTCCTTACTGTTCAAGATCACTTCCTACAACTCCAGCTTAAAATATTCATGAAAATATTCCTTAATGCGTAAGTTTGATTCTGGTAGACAAGCTTTTCTTGCATTTTCTTGACATCTGCACTGTGTACTTAGAAGGAGAGGATAAAAGTAATATGATTCTGGCTGTTTAGAGATGCCAGATCTCTAGCTGTGACCACACAGAATGCTTTGTTGCTCAGTGAGGAGCACTTTATAAACATTTTAAACCATTTTTCTTAAGGTGACATGAACAGAAGTTGGAGGCTGTGGTCATACACTAAATGCATTGGAGTAAGCTGTATAAAATGTTCGAATCAGAGGAAGTGAAGAAACAGAGGGATTTTTTTGAGGTAATGAAGCAGTGCTGCAGCTACACAGGTGATATGAAAATGGCCAAAAGTTGAAATGGTGTCACAGTGAAAACTTCAACACTTTGGGCTCTAATTTCTTGCCGTAGTGCAGGGCGGCGCAGTTTGGCGTAGCGTGGCGCAGCCCACGGAGTGGTAATTTCATACGGCGCAGCCCGCGCAGTGGTAATTTTATGCGGTACAACACCATGCGCAGCCACTTTGGCAATTTGGTAGACGGACGTGCGCCAAGAAGGGTGTGGCAGCGTAGTAGGGGCAGGTGTCACATATTCATCAAGACGCAATGACAATTTCGTAGAAAAAGTCTTCGCTGCAGTTGCGCAGAAAGCTCACCAGCTCCAACCTGGTTTACTTTCTGTGCAGTGCTAATTTGGCTGACCGGTGCTCAGTGCGCACACGTCACCGAAACCTCACAGGCAGGTTTCCAGAATGTCAGGCACATCTCTGTGCAATAAATAATTACAGGAAGCACTATTTAATGTAACTATCTGAATAAGGACATAAATAATGGTATCTATATCGATTGTCCTGATGTCAGATTAAAGGCGGTTGGCAAGCGTAATGGAAACTTGACCTGGCTTAATCAACGCAGCTGAATCTGTGATGCAAACTAAAGACTTCACATCTTTCTCAGCTAACCACAAACTGCGCATATATATAGAATGCTTGCGTTCTATGCTCAGTAAAGCCACTTGCACACTGGACGCGAAACAAATTTTTCGCATGACTGATTACAGTCAAAGTCAGTGCAAAGACGCGTTAGTCGGACAGGGCTTGAATATAGCTCCGTGTCTGAAAGTCATAAAAGTTCTAATTTTTCGAGTATTCCAGGAATTATTAGAGGTGCAAACTTGGCCATGTTTGTGTTCGACCTTCACAAAATGCAAATTGATAGCTATCGACTTTTCTTGGTCTTTTTAGCCTATTCGTCAGTTTTCTTATGTTGAAGATAGACAACAGTCTTTCTTCTGTTTTTTTTTTTAAATTAGTCAGATGGATCGAACAGATTCACACTTTATTTCCACAGCAGAGATAAAATAGTGCGTAAGCAATTCAATTCCATGACCATTGACAGTGTGAATAAATTATCGCATGCACGATCAAGACTGTCCAGTGCGAAATGCAAAATACTCCATGTCCTGCAGCCAGCAAAAAGTAAGAGTATTGATATGAGAACAGATTTATAACCAAATAAAGAATAAAAACATATCACCGACAAACGGAACATCCAAAAGATGACGCGCAAACAAATAAATTGCAGTGTTCATTGGATGTTCTGTTAAAATGTTTCTTTTGAGTCTTTATTTCATTATCAATCTGTTCTATTCGTCCTCTTTTTTTGTATGTCAGACACGGAGGCATTGTACATTGTCCCGCGCCAATGTCGACTCACTTTATTGAGCAGAGCTTAAACAGAAACATTGATTGAAATTCTCGGTACTCATCTCGCAGAACAGAGCCCTCTTCTCAAAACATTTACGTTTAATTTCTAAAAGAGTCAGTAGATTGGAAAAAATTAAAAACAATAATCGACTGTCGGACATGGAGTTATATTGAATCCATTCCACTCTCGGACACGAAGATATATTAAAACCCTGTCAGACTTTCGGACACGCAGACACTGCGTTCAACGCAATCCGTCGTGCGAAAAATTCATTTTGCGTCCAGTGTGCAAGCGGCTTAATACTAGGCTACTGTTATTGTCACTTAGGTTTTATCATTTTTAGTGATGGAAAGGAATATAGCCAGATTGCTATGTATCGTACTGAGTTAAGATCGCATATTGAAAATAAATGTGTAACGCATCTTGCATTGTTGTCCATGCACGTTAATCCCAAAATGTTAAGCAGCAATAGGGTGTAATAATAGGTTTCGTTTAGAAATCCCATTCAAGTTCGCTAATGGTAAAAATTTGCGAATGCCTTAGCTAGCCAGGCTAACTCATATTCGTAATGCTTAATATAGACGTAAGCGGTGCAGAAAACATGCCTGAAGCAGCTAAGCAAAATGCAACATTAACGCATCATGCAGATGTAGGACGGAGGCTTCTATATTCCAACACATTAAAGGTGAAGAGAGGCGCTCATTTGATTGGTGAAGATTTGAATCGGCTGTGTTATACCCAAACACGCCTTCTTTGCCACTTGCGCTGGAAGGAGGAACAGAGGCGGGACAGAGGAGTACTTGTGCCAGGCTATGCCAGGCACGAAATTGAAACATACGCCTGGTCACACCCCGGTGGTGCGGCCCACCCCCCATTCGCCGCACCTGCGCCACGCCTGGTCTACGAATTTAGAGCCCTTTGTGATAAAGCAAGTAATTTCACAGAGCATTTAGCCAAAAACAGCAACATTGTAATTTTTGGAGAAAATGTTCATGTTGCTCATGTCCTTTGAAACTTTTACAGTTACTGCACTCCAATGATACTTACACAATATTAGACATGACAGATGCTGTATTTAAAGTGTAAACAAGTACACCGCTAGTGGCTGTCTCAACCCTCGTCTAAATTCCTTTTTTGTGTGTTTTCCAATTCAGCAACTTGGATATCTATTAGGTGTATGTCTTTAATGAGCACTTCCCCTGACCTTGGCTGTATGTCGTTATGTGGTAATCCTCTGGTAACTATGTGATGGGGATTTAAGCTTTCTGTTCAGTGTTGCAAGTTGCTGGATTGTTCTTTGCTATTTATGCTTCAAACCAGTCAATACTGTTAGTGTAAGCTCGCCAAGTTTATTATATGCAATGTATACTTTAATGACAGCAGCAAAATCTTTTCTTGTTACTTAGTTAATTCGAACAAGCTTCCAGTCCCATTAAGGGTCCAAAACTGGGACTGAGTACAAACTAGCCCAGTTCTAATAAGTTTAACAGTCCAGTTTAATAGAGATAAGCTCTCAGTTCTAAGTAGGGTCCAGGATTGGGACCACATTCTTGTCAACTCTTCCAAGTCTGTTCCTTTGTCCAGTTTGTTACGTACAAGCAGCTGATCCTTCTAGGGTCATCAAATTGGAACAGAGTTCCCCTCAAGCAACTCCATCCTCCTGCAAGACAGTTTGGTGCAGGAGACGTCAGCACACTAACGAGGTGCTCACCAGCAAGGAACAGCACAGCTGCATCTATATCATCTGTACTGAAGTATGCTAACCTGGGGTTTCGTCCCCATCTCTTCCTCAGAGGTTCCACTCTTTTTGTGACATATAAACTGTCAATAAACCTCCAGTTGGATTGTTCACTGCCTTTACACTTGACCCCTGGTCTAGACTGTAAAAAGTGACACATAGCCGACGCTTTCGTCAAATGCTGTTATTTGCCAAATGCGAGAAGACACAGTTGTTGTTTTTACTCATTGTGCATTCACTGTAAAGATAACAGATATACCTGAGCAGATTCGTCTTCCGTGGAGTTGCGGTCATGTTGATAATCTGCATATTGCTATTTTCATGTAGTTGACCAGGTTTGCTTTTAAACCTGCCCATCCCCGTTCATAAGCTATATCGCAGTTTTGTTTGATATTTTCTTGGTGAAATAGAAAGAAATTTGCTCACCCCACCCGTCTGTTAAACACACAGGGCAGCAAATCAATACATGCAAAATATCAAGAATAGAATGTGTGAAATTATAGAGTCGCATTTTTATCAAAAGTAATAAAAACACATATCAAAGTGAGTGGCCACTGTATAGGTCAGATAATGGATGATTTCAGTTATCACTCAAAAAACTGGCTGATGGCAAATTTAGTAACAATCCATATCAGTTGGATACATGTCTGATGACGTATAAAGGGCATGAATTGTCCTTCTTTGCAGATCATGAAAATGCACAAACTTGGTGACGCATTACAAGATATAATATCACCAAGAATTAACGAAGTGACATATTGGGAAGAGAGCCTTTTCTTCTGTTGCCTGGTAAGCAAATGGTTCATTTTCTATAGAAAAAGGTGCAAAGCTTTCTCCAGTCGGTCATGTTTTATGCTTTTATTTGCAGATTTCAAATATATTTTGTACAAACCCCAATACCAATGAAGTTAACCCATTAAATGGAAACAGGTTAGTGTTCTGATAAGGTATAAAATGAGCATCTCCAAAAGGCTAAGTCATTCACAAGCAAGGGTGGGGCAAGGTTCACCACTTGTGAACAAGTGCGTGAGCAAATAGTTAGACAGTTTAAGAACAACATTTCTCAATGTGCAATTGCAAGGAATTTAGGGAATTCATCATTTACAGTCCATATCATCAAAAGATTCAGAAAATCTGGAGAAATCTCTGCATGGAAGCGGCAAGGCCAAAAACCAACAGTGAATGCCCATGACCCTCGGCCCCTGAGGCGGCACTGCATTAAAAACCAACATTGTGTGAAGGATATTACCACGTGGGCTCGGGACCACTTTGGAAAACCATTGTCAGTTAACACAGTTTATTGCTACATCTACAAGTGCAAGTTAAAACTCCACCATGCAAATCGAAAGCCATATATCAACAACACCCATAGATGCCTCCAGGTTCTCTGGTCCCGAGCTCATCTGAGATGGACTGACGCAAAGTGAAAAAGTGAGCAGTGGTCTGACGAGCCCACATTTAAAATTGTTTTTGGAAATCATGGAAGTTGTGTCCTACGGGCGAAGGAGAAAAAGGACCGTCCAGATTGTTATCAGCGCAAAGTTGAAAAGCCAGCATCTGCAATGGTATAAGGATGTGTTAGTGCCCATGGCATGGGTAACTTGCACATCTGTTAAGGTGCTATTAATGCTGAAAGGTACATACGGGTTTTGGAGCAACATATACTGCCATCCAAGCGACCTCTTTTTCAGGGACATCCCTGCTTATTTCAGCAAGATAATGCCAAGCCACATTCTGCACATTACAACAGCATGGCTCCGTAGTAAAAGAGTGCGGGTAATAGACTGGCCTGCCTGCAGACCAGACCTGTGTAATGTGAATAGAAGCCACTAGATGGCAGTATTGACCTTTCTTATGTTAAGCCCAGACTGGAGCTAGGTTTGGGCATGTCTGGGACAAGTCCCAGAGAATTAAAAAAAAAAAGAGGTCTAAATATGGGAGAGGTCTGCAAAAGAGAATATAAGGAGGAAAATTGAGGGAAAGAAGTAGTAGGAGAAATTGCAAGGAGAAGGATACATGTGACCAGACCTGTCATTCTGTTCAAGACCTGTGAAGTTTTTCATGGATTTTTGCCTGTGTTGGAGCATTTTCCTCACCCAGGACATCATCAAGCAACCCAACCAAAGGGACTGTAAATATTTTTGTTCTTGTATTTCAGTAGAGTAGTTCGTTGATAGTTACCTTTGTTTATTTAAATCTGTTGAAGTTTTAAAATTTTGTCTGTCATCCCTTGCTGTCGTAAATGTCATAACGAATTGGGGCCGTAACACCAGTCTCCCATTGAAAATATGTGGCACATTATGAAGCACAAATTAGCACAACGGAGACCTTGAACTGTTGAGCAACTGAAGTCTTACATCAAACAAGAAGCTTCTTCAGTTATTGTCCTCAGTTCCCAAATGCTTATTAAGTGTTGTTAAAACTAAAGGTGATGTAACACAGTGGTAAACATGCCCCTATCCCAGCTTTTCTGGAACTTGTGGCAGGCATCAATTTCAAAATGAGTGAATATTTCCAAAAAAAAAAAAAAAAAAAAATTTAAGTTTCTCAGTTTGAACATAAAATATCTTGTCTTTGTAGTGTACTCAGTTGAATGCAGGTCGAAAATGTTATGGCCCCAATTTGTTATGACACTTATGACAGCAAGGGATGACAGACAAAATTTTAAAACTCAAACAGATTTAATTAAACAAAGACCAACACAAACCTACAATTTATACTACTGACCAAGATGGATAATATACAAGAAAAAAAATTGGTAATGCTTGGTAATGTTCCGGGTGAGGAAAATGCTCCAACGCAGGAAAAAATCCACAAAAAGCTTCACAGGTCTTGAAAAGAGGGACAGGTCTGGTCAAATGTATCCTTCTCCTTGCAATTTCTCCTACTACTTTACTCTCTCAGTTTCTCCCTTTATGTACTCTTTTGCAGCCCCTCCCACTTTTTAGACTTTTTTTTATTCTCTGGGACTTTCCGTCTCAGACATGCCCAAACCTAGCTCCAGACTGGGCTTAACAAAAAAAAAAGGTCGATACTGCCATCTAGTGGCTTCATTCCACCTTACAAAAAGGATGTCCAAATCATAGTACTCTGTTTTTATTCACATTTTACACAACACCCAAACTTCGTTGGAATTGGGGTTTGTAACATTTTTCACAAAAACCTATGGCCCCAAGCCCTCACTATGCTCTACGGTTTATTTTATCTTGGACATGATTTAAAAATGGACTTTGTCAAGCATTTCAATATATATTGAAGTAACATTTACTTGTGCTTCTTGTGGGTTAACTGTAAACAGTCTGTAATTAATTCTGACAAATTTGCCAATAATAATGCATTTAGAATCTTAATTGGCCTTAATAGGAAGTGCAGTCCCAGTGGTATGTTTGTCTCAAAAGGTATCAATTGCTTTGGTGCTACTTGCAGAAAACGTGATCAGTTTAAACAAAGAAGAGAATATTCCTGCAATTGTATCTTATCTTACATTGTCTACTCTGATACATATATACATATATATCTCTAATTAATTCAAACTATGGAACAAAACTTTTCATGTGAATATCAGTTCTTGTTTTTGACCCTCTAGCCATTATGGCTTTTTTATGTTTAACTTTTTACTTTGCTGTTAAAAAAAAAAAATGTATATATATATATATATATATATATATATATATATATATACACATTTTTTTCCTTTTCTTTTTTTTGAACCATGGACTTGTATCACAAAGTCTGAAATATATGTAGTGAATTGAATTGAACATGTTTTAACCACATTATTAGGTATTTGCAAGCTTTTAAATTACAGCAACTAAATTTCCATACTTTAACCTTCTGAAACCCAGAAAGATTCTAATTGTCAGTTCAAAATATAATTAAACAGAAAAAGAAATCTACTTAAGAAATAATTTGTTGATATAATCAGGAACAAAAATGAAGACGACTTTTTTCAATTCAAATAGTTTTAATGGAGCATTGCTCTGTAATGGGGGTATATCTGCCCATTTGATGTCAGCTAAATCCACTGTCATATTTCCAATCTGCCGGGGGGCTAATTCAGTTGCATTTAAGGGAAATGGAAAATTACGATAAGATCGATTTATCACGTAGAACCAAAAGCACACCTATAAATGAATCAAGGCACGTAATCCAATGTACCATTTCAAAGCTTGCATCTAAGATCTCTTAAAAAAAAACTAGCCAACTACTCCTGGCAATGCCTTAAAAGTGCACAGCACAATGTGCCAGTGTTTCACTACTGTCAAAAAATGGCCTCGTAACATAGCTAATTGACATGCTTAATAGGGGACACACAAGCAGGAAGAAGTACACCGACTGACCCTTTCTAGACGTGATTCATCCATGCTCTTCGAGTACTCCTTCAGTTTGAATTCTTCCCGGTCGATGCGTGAGCTCTCGATGTCAGCAGAGAGGTGAGGCATATTTGAAACCCAAGCTACAGTTCGCTCAGAAGCAGGGCTGGGGGTTAAGGTGGAAGGTGACTGAGAACCCTGAGAAAATTAAACAAAAATAACATTGTGAAAATAGCTCATCTAAAGCAATCTCTTGAACTCAGAAATAAAATCCCTGCATTTTGCACTTTTATATTTGTATATAATACTATTTGAAACTGCTGGAAGTCATAGCAGTAGTAGAGATGAGTAAAGTGATTAGAATTTTTTTTACTGAAAGACTATGAAAATGATATGATTTTAAAATAACCATATAGTATTGTTGTATTCCTTATTCTGTGCCTATGACACATGCTATCTTTCTCTAGCTGAAAACAAAAATTTAAAGGACTTAAATTGGCCATAAATTCCAAAATCAGGCAAAAACCATCTGAACACATTTGTCCATATAATAATAAAGAATGATTTAAAAAATTATCTTGAATTCTTCTTGAATTCCTGATCAGAGTCGTGGGGGACCAGAGCATTAAGCATCCATTGGCAGAGAGGTAGGAATATATCTTGAACAGCTAGCCAACCAATCGCATGCAAATATGTTTACTCTTAAGAGCAAATTAGAGTCTTTAATAAGCCAAAGGTGGACGAATTTGGAGCGTGGGAAAAAACACAAGTACATAGACGTTGGAACAGGGGGACGCCCCCCACCTCTCTCCCCCCCGCCCCCTCCATCAGCCCCATCCTGTCCCAAGTCTTTTTTTTTTAAATAAAGAATCTGAATTCAAATGTGTCTGACTTCCATTTATGTCTTTCGTATCATAAAAAATATATGCGTTCTATATCTTGTGTGCAGCCTAATGACGTGCCTGATGTAGCCTACAGAGACAGTGCAATTTGAAAAACGTCTCCTTTGTTTTGATACATAAGCGTGTGGATTGTTTATTTCCTATTATAAAACGGGTGCTTCCCATCCTTAAATGTGATTGGCTGAGCCGCGTTCCATGCCGGTATAAATTTACTGTAACCCACTGTAGCAGGCCGCAGCACAAAATATCCCTGTGCGCAACGAACTGCTCTGTGCCAAGCTGACTCGTTAGGTTACGTTTGTTTCAAGACTTTAAGCTCGCTATTTTAGTCTCCGCGAAGTTTAGCCTTTAAGCCAGATAACCAGTTGGCTATCTAGCTATTGCATTACAACGTTCGATCTCACTTTTGTCTTGCAAGCTATGTTGCTAACTTGCTCGTTATTTCAGTAGCCTAATAGCGATAAATCGTTGGCTTTTTCTTGTGGGTTTATTTTATGGGCTATGTGTAGGGTAACCACATCCATTGTAGTGAACGCTAGCTAGTTGACAAGCTGGCTAGCATACTAATGCACAATTCGACATATTTTACTAGGTACCGGCAAGTGTGGAGGACAAAAGTCAATCGTTCCCTACTCTCGCTGCTGGTTGTAATGATTTGGCCGATAGAAGCAAGTTGAGAACAAGGAAACTCGAAAACCGAAACGCACGTAAAATTAATTAACGGTGTCAAGCTAGTTGACTCGCTGGCTAGCAAACTAATGCACAATTCAACATATTTTCTTGGACACCGGCAAGCGTGGAGGACAAAAGTCAATCGTTTCCTACTCTCGCTGCTGGTTGTAATGACTTTGCCGATCGGCGCAAGTTGAGAACAAGGAAACTCGGAAACCGAAACGAATGCAAAATTTTTAACGGGGTCTTCGGGAGATCGAAGGAGACATTCAAAATAGCCTGCTTTCATAGTATATCTGCATTAGCGAGCCCACATAGCCTGATGTGACATGATAATGGCACTAGATGAAAAAGCAATCTTAGCATCTGTGTTGCTAGCCAACCATTCTGTCCACTCATTCTTGCTTGGTGGAAGAAGTTCTCAATTTTATTGTTGCATTATTACCAATAAATTGTCGATTCTTTTTTCTAGTGTGTTTATTTAATGGGCTATATGTAGGGTAACCGTTTTATAAAAGGAATAAGCCCCTTGAAGCACTGGGTTACAGTGATTTTATAAGGGCGGAGGGGCACTAAAGCACTCCGCTGCGCGTCGTGCCTTTGAACGTCCCTCCGCCGTTATAAAATCACTGTAACCCACTGCTTCTCGGGACTTATTCCTTTATTAGCTAGCAAAGGCGGTAAATTCAAGCAACAATCAAGACAATGTCACAGAAGCGGATTTCGCATTTCTTTTCCAAAGCTCACACTGAGTCTGCTAAGCGTCTAAGAGAAGCTAAATTGAAAAAGAGACACTCGACCGAGTGCATGTTGAGGAAAAAGCAACGTGATCACAGCTTTGCGAAGTCCGGAAAAAACACAAGGAAAGCAACTTTGGAGAGAATTCCAGGAGTTGAATGGTTTTAATTCTGACGCCAAGGTCGCCTTGTTTCTACTTGAGGTGAGTAGAGCTGGGCCACATTTCAGAAAGCAGGGTTAGTGGTAACTCTGACTTTGTTAGCTCAGAGTTGCAAGACACTTGGAATTTTCCGGTTCACAATGTGAGTTCAGTCTAACGCTTAGTCAGTTACCGTAGCAACATACTCTGTGAAGCTAACCTGCTCGGTGGCAGGTTTTCAAATAACTCAGAGTTTCTTCTGCCCCTGAAACTGCAGACTGAGGAGGTTGTAGACATTGCATGTCCGTTCCTTGAAAAGACAGAGGACATTGAAGCGCAAATACTAAGAAAAATTATCTGACCACGTTTGGATGTTTTATCGTTTTTGGACGAATGTTTGTTTGAGCGTCTGTTTCTCTGTGGAATATATAACTTATTTCAAAAAAATATTCTGCCCGCATATTGTCACTACACAAAGTGTGTGACACACTGAGGACATTCTCTCAGTTCAGAACAAATTGCACAGTTCTTTGTTTTTTGTTTGTTTTTTTTGTTTGTTTTTTTTGTTTTTTTGCATACGGCAGTTTTCATTATCGTTTTGTTTTATTACGGAAAGAAACAACCACGACTTCATTCATTAAAGGCACAGTCAGTTTCTATCAGACTGGGCTCTTCAAAGTGCAAAATAACGAATAACTCTCAGGAGAGTTTCAAATTCTTTACAATACATGTCGGAAAGTCTGCTAATTTGCTGTAATGAATGATCAGCAAATTCGTACGTTCAATTCATTCCAAGTCAAAAGACCTCAAGACAGAACAACTAATGTTTTAAAATGTGAAAATTAAAGTCTGTGGAATTATCCTGAAATAAGTCATTTGCATCAGCTTGGAATGAGAAAAAAAGATTCCAATTTTATCATCGTAAATAAAATAAGGATAACTTAAACTTATTTAGTTTACTAAATTTAGTTGTCTGCACTCATAATTTAACCTTCATTTGGTTGTTTCTTTAATACTCTCGCATTGCCTCGGTCAGCGATTTTCTGCCATGCAAACTCACGCCCTACTGTAGCTGTAACTGTACTTTTTTAGAATAAGTGTTCGTACTCAGCGTACACCTTTATTAATTTGTCCAACCCTGCTGGAGAAAAATAAGACGCGTAACTTTTTTTGCTCCAGTGTTGCCACGGTGAATCGTGTTATCTGTATTCCATTGATAAGGGCTTTTTATATCCTCATGCACTCAGAATTTAAGAAGATAACTCAGAATTGACTGAACCATTTACCTGTTATGAACCCGAAAACTCAACGATCAGCAACTCAGAAAGTCAACTCACAGTGACAGAACAAACTCAGACTTTGTTTACCCTGCTTTCTGAAACGGGGCCCTGGTGCTAACTTGGTTGGATGTGAATTGTAAATTTTCATCCCAAGCAAAATTGAGGGAAGTTCATGTATTGTTTTTGTAAGGCTATCTTGCATAGATCATGCTTGTCAGAATGAATCAATCAGTAGAGAGATCGATATTTCCTCTTTAGAGCGAGTTAGAAAGATTTGTTAACTATCGGTTGGCAAGCTAGTGAGTTTGCCAATTCTGTCTGATCAAACCAGAGTTTGTGTTCGTGTAACAAAATCTTTTCTCTGGTTTGTACTCTGAGTTGAAATTCGTCGAAGAAAGTATAACCGCGTGGATAAGTTTAGCTAAAAGTGATGATCTATGTGAGGTTATTAATACTCATTTTGAAATGCTGAGCGAAGATGCTTGTCAGATACCTTGTTATAGCTAGCACTAATGGTGTAAATGTATTGTCTAGCAATGGTTGTCATTGTTGCTACCGGTTGTTTATCACAACGAGCTGTACATGGCCATTTACCCAGCTGAGTGAGCCATTCTTAAGTTTCTTTCACACTGGAAGCGAAACGTATTCGCGTCTTTGCATTGATTTTGAATGTAATCTGTCGCGCGAAAAATTCGTTTCAGGTCAGGTGTGAAAGCAGCTTTACTGAGAAGTTTCACTTAAAGAAAAGCGCGTTCATGTTCCAAGCTTCTGAAGGAGGAAGGCGAGCGGCTCTGTTGTGTTTTGAGAACGTTACTGTCAACAACAGTGACGTCATATCACTGATACAGTCTTTAATAATTGCGTGGTAATCAGTATCCTGCTTAAAATCAAATCCTCGTTCAGAAAACACTGTACATATATGAGCACAAACCCCCATCAAAAATCCCGTCCCCCCTCTCAGAATATACTGTAGTTCCAACATCTATGCATAAGTACCAGGAGAAAACCTACGCCAAGGGAGGAGAACATGCCAGCTCCACTCAAATAGCTGAATGAATAGGTTTCTATAGCTATTGAACAAAGAGACAGATTCTGCATAATCTTTTCAGGCACCTGTTTGCTGATAGAGGGCTTCAGCAAGTGCTGCTGCTGAGGCTGCTGCTGCGTTTGCTGTTGGGTCTGTGTAGCTCCGCCCTTTGGTCCCTCGGGGGACTGGCTCTCTCTCACTGAGCTCTGCTGGTGTGGCAGACCGGGGGCAGGGGTGTCCTTCACAGACAGCTGTTGCCGGGGTACCTGTCGGCCCCCAAAGCTGGGCTCTGGGGATTGTAGGAGGTTCCCGCTGGGCGGGCGCACCTTAGCTGGGGCTGCTGGACCAGCGGCTGAGCTGACTGAAAGCTGGTGGGAGGCCTGGGATTTGATACGCTGGGGGGGAGGAGCTACAGAGCTCTGGCGGACTGGCTGAACAGTGGAAGGAGGCGTGGCCAAAGAGGAATGAGAGGTGCCAAGATGCTGTTGCTGTTGGATATTATCCTGTCAGAGGCAAGAGAAAAGTGAATGGAGGGTAAACATATCAAACTTCTCCTTGCATCTACCTCGCATCTGGAGCATGTAGTTTCGCATGCAGCTGAGACCTCACTGTGTATCTAAATAAGTCAGTCACCGCGACCAATGGGGGATAGCCTCCGATCGCCCACATGTTCCTTTTTCTGACAGCAATATATCACTCCATCACAAAAGGCTGCTGTAAATCTAAAGGTATAGTTCCATAAATTACCAATTCTACAGCTGTACTAGACACACTGAAGGGTTCAGCAGGAGAGCTCCGGTTATCTCCTATGTTCATTTTAGCTTATTTTTGTCACAAAATTCTCTATTGTTTAGTGAATTATATTACCATAGCAACCAAAATCAATAGGCGCAGTGTCCTAACCATTGCCCATATACATACCAAATATAAAAAATAGCTTTAAATTTGTGACCTGTTGAGCCTCCATAAGGAAATCAGTACGATGGCGGCAGCAGATGCGGATGCATGATGAGGCCAAATCCATGGTAGCTCTGACTTTGTTGGGGGGCTACAATAAGAAAGGGCTGCCCAACTCTACTCTTTAATTTGTACCCTACTGTAGGTTATTGCACCATCCCGAACAAAGAAAACATCAGCGCTAGAGATCTCACTTCGAGAAACAAAGAAGCAAGCATGGCAAATTACGGTGGAAATTAAAGGTGCCCTCTGAAAGTTTGTTTACTTTCAGCGCAATTATATTTTTGTCTCAATTCGCCGACTTCTCTCCACGATCCGCTCGCTGTCTGCCGCTAAATTCACTGAAAAAAAAAAAACCCGGGCTCTGGAGACTGCATCGGCATCACAAACTGCAGATAAACACAAGGGGCATAGGCTGTGCCCCATAACATAACAAACCATCCCGGCCAATCACCGACAAGAGTTGACAGTTATGGAAGTATGGGAGGGAGGGAACTATGGGAGGGAGGGGCGGGCTACCTCTGTTTTGTTTGAGTTGGAATGTCAACAGAAGTGAAAGTAAACAAACCTGCATAGTGCACCTTTAAGAACTACAGGTCCATTGTTCTCCAAGACAAGGGTTGGAAAGACCTGTTGTAAGATTTACTGTATACACGCTTACAGACACAACTACTGATTACTATGCATGCATTCATTCTTTACAAGTGACATTGGGTACCTTACAGTTTGTGATGCTACTCTCGCCCTAACATGCCTCACTCAAATCATAGACAGTTAGTAGAACAAAGGAACATCACGACAATCCACACAAAAAATTTAGCGATATATCACTGAACACAGAGCGTATCGATATGCCTTCACCTGCCATAGCTTTATATACCCTAAAAGTTGATCTTCAGCCCCAACATACAACTGACCATACCTCCAAGACCTAATCAGTTCAGCTACTCTCTGTGGAGAGTTCATGATTTAGTGAAAATCCTTCTTTTCCTTCAGTAGATATAGCACGGAGAAGTTAGTCATGACAGACTGTGTGAGGGACACATGCACGAATAACAACTGGAAAACTATATCTCCCACCCACTGAGTGTGGTGGAGGCATAATGAGAGCAGAGCTTTTCTGGAGCATTAGCAGTTTTTTTACCTCTTACTAGCATAAAAAAACCATCTAATTGTCACTAAATGACTCCAGTAAACACTTACTATTTAAATAAAAAACAATGTGACCAGCAGGAAACTGTTTTCATGATAAATGTTGAATAACGTGCTTTGATATGTTCAACTCTAAGTACAGAAAAATTATATGACATTATGGATGTAATAATGTTCCCAAAATATCGCGTCATTTTTGGTCCTCTTATTGTGGCAGTCCAGCCATCGATTAGTGAATGTCTTGGACAAATTATAGTGTTCTCTTATGATTCACTATAAATGAGCCAACATTAAAGTGTTCTTTCAATGATAAAAATGTATTTTTCCCATCTCAAGATGAAAAAATTGCAATAAACAAAAATTCCATGTTAGGTAAAATATTTCTGAATTTCTGAGAAAAGTTAAATGGCCTGATAACTAAATATTGATAACTATAATGATAACTATTGACAGGTTCACAATCAGCCGAGTGAGTCAAAAAGGTGATTCATCGTCTGTCCATTATCCCATTAAGATTTCTGAGAATTCCAGAGCTTAAAACCAAGTGACAGCTTAAACCGTAGTCTGTTGATAACAGTTAACAAAGCTGTGTGGTTCACTGGCCTCGGTGGTTACCTGCATGTGAATGGACAGCTGACGGCGGCCGTAATCAGCCTGGCTGTGCCGAGTGTAGTCATCGCTGTAGCTGTGAGAGTGGATGATACTGGGCTGGCCCAGGTTGGGCCCGGGCCTCAGCGAGGACAGGTCCTCGCTGCGAGAGAATACACCGTGACCAAAAGCAGGGATGTAGGAGGGGTGGACGCCCTCTGGCTCAGGGGCCAAGAGGAGTGGTGGCGGTGGCTGGGCGCGACTATGCTGGTGGTGTAGCTGGGGTCCATCAGCAGCCATGTGGAATAGGGGATTCTGGAAGGACAGTGGGTAGCGCAGGGCAGCTGCCTGCTGCTGCTGCTGCTGGGACAGGGAGTCTGTGGTGGTGCCCATCTGGCTCAGCCGCAAGCCACCAGACATGCTGGAACCTCCTGAGCCTGCGGAAAGCCGCCCTCCTGCACGCAGCGGTCCTCCGAGGCCACTTCCAAGGCCTCCCATCCCCCCATAGCTGCCCATCCCAGAGATGGAGGCTTGTGAGGAGTTGAGCATGTCGCCTACAGACTGTAGGATAGAGATACTGCTCATTCTAGTATCAAGGCAATCCATCACAGACACATTTTTGTTCACACTGAGAACCTCAGGGAGAATGATGGTGAGGTCACAGTTCAAGGCCATTTTCATGAATAGAAAAGAACCCAGGAGGAATATATTGCTCCTATTGACACATTAAATGACTCTGGAGTTTTAAAACATAACTTTCTACATTATTCTGTAACTCTTATTTAAAATTTTCATTTTAAGCGCTTTCTAACTGCAATTTCTTTCTTACTATCTCCGACCTTGTGAGACACCTCATCTCATCAACAAGAGAATGTAAACGTATATGTTATATGATTACATTAAGAGTATCAAAAAGTTGCGTTACACTTTTAAGTTTTAAACCATTACATTTGCAAAGGAATTTTCTTTGCATCACATATCAGAGGAAGGTACTCTAAAGGCTGTAAACTGTATGGCATGGCGCTCATTTAATCTTACAGCTTGACTGCGCTGGACCCCACGCAGGTTGTTATGATAAATACCTTTGGGTCTGGCTCCGTAATATCAGAGCTACTTGTACAGTAGGCCGGGCTGGATCGGGCCAAGGGAGGGCGGGTCACGTAGAATACATCTTTAGAGGCCCGATGCTGGTGATCCCGATCTGCAAAGCCTCCCATACCTGCCCGTGAGGACAGGACTCCCCCACTGGAGAGACCGGAGGTAGGTGAAGGCAGTCGAGTCATGTCTATTGAACTGCAGGAGGTACATACAGTTGTAAGAGAATGGGCTCTAAGCCTGTCGAAACTGAATGGCTAATTTATGCTTTGGCAACAAAGTGTCCTTGGCAAAGCACCTGCCACCAAAATACATTTTGCATTAATACTTCAGCAACAGCATCTGCACAAAGCCCATCTACACGGTCGAATCACATTACTATGACCACCTCCTACTTTTGATGTCAGCAGAGCATAGCCAATGAAAATAAGGCACATGTCGTGAGCTGGCTTGGTGGGTATTTTATGTGTGCTCTAGGTTTTCTGCAAACATATCACTCACTGCTGTCATGTATCACGCACATTCATACATGCATGAGTGGCTTACCTGAGGCCGATGGGCTCATCCAGCAAGACAAATGCGATGTATCACACGACTAGAAATTTCTGACAGTGTTTGGATGAGCACGACCAAGATTTCCAAGTACTTCCCTGGCCCCCTAATTCCCCAAACTTGAACCCATTCGAGCATCTGTGGGACCACCTCGATCCACCATGCGCTCTCCAGCAGCTGTCAGATGCATTGCAGTCAGCATGGCTCCAGATACCTTTGACAACCTTCCAAAACCTTACTGAGGCATTCTCAGCCCGTCTAGCTGCTGTCCGTGCTGCACGCGTCGGTTACTCCGGATATTAGCAAGTGGTCATAATAAACTGATTTGACCATGTAGTGAGCTACGTAAACAAAATAAATACTTGTTCACAAAAACAAGTTAGGGGTAAGAATCAGAATTAGCATAGTGGAAACCTGCTGCCAGCTAATCAGTTCAGTGCAAAATTCTGACAAGTGTGTGTGACTGTGTCTCCAGCCCTCAAAAGTCTTAGCTTGGCAATTTTGCACCATTATCATCCATGGAAATGTTCTGAAACTATTTTGCACCAAATTAGCCTTAAGTCATGCTACAGCTCCAGTGCAGTCTGCTAGCATTTAGACAATCACTAGGAGTAAAAATGTCTGTAATTTTCTCATTACATATTAATTGCTTTATTTCAATTTGATGGAGAACAACAACAGAACAAAAACAAAATTTGTTTCTGTCCAAACATTCACTGACACCACTGTGTACACTGTACACTGCAGCTCATACAGATCACTACCTATTGAGGTCCCTCATCATGAAACTCTGGTAGTCTGATGACGTGCCGCGGGTGAAGCTGGGGCGGGAGAGCAGCCTTTCCGGGTGTCGATCAGGAGGAGGTCTCTCCATCTGGTGGCTCGGCTGCCTCTGCAAATGGGGGTTCCGCAGGGCCATGCTGATGTCATTCAAAAGGCGTGGCAGGGGGCCCAGTTTGATTATAGCATCCTGGGTGGGAAGCAGACAGAGACAGACGGAGATGGTTGAAAGACATACAGCATAAATCACGGAAAGGAGAGTCACTCTTTGACAAATATTTTCTTTCTGTAATTCATATGTTGCTAAGAGAGTGAAAAAAAATCTTTAAAAAAAAAAAAAAACTGTCAAATGAAGCAAATGTAGGCTACAGTTCTGTATGCATATTTCACACACCAGGAATTACTGTGCCAAAGGGAGTGGGTAGAATCGAGCAAAATCTAGCAAATATATTTGAAATTCATATTATGTCACAACTGACAAGTTCTGAATATTATTTAACCATGCCCTTACATAAACCTGAAGTAGGACAAAGCTGGCTGTGAGAAATAGCACATCGCGGTCACAGTTGTCACATTATTACTAATGATAAATGTACGCCTGTATGTCACAAAAGCAGTGCCACAGGCAACTTTAGCTCAATTGGACATTTAACTTTTTCGGAGCTAAAGACAAGGTAAAGAGGGGGAATACTGCAGCAATCAAGCTTATACGGCAGCCCAAAGTGCTTAAATACATACCAACTGCGTCAAATCAGTTTGACTACCTCAATCTTCTGCACCAAGTCTGATCAGCATCCCCGACAGCTTTCAGATTTACTTACCATTATATGCACAAATATCATCATTGAAGCGGCAAAAGAATTTAACTCTTTGCATCATTGTGAAATACATGTTGACTGAAGAGCGTAATGGGCAAAGAGGAATGTCACCATCAGCATTGAGATTGGCTCCCTACTAGCTTCGCTTTCACAGTGCAATTCTATTTGTCACTGGATACGATGTCCATGGCAAATTAAGCCTTGAGTTATGGCACATTGGAGATGTGTCAATTATTGGACAACCACAATAGGAAGAGGACAGAGCTTTTTTTGCCAAGTAGCCATCAGTAGCCATCTCCAGCAGAGCTTTCTTTTGTTACACTGCTAGATGATAAATGTTGAGTATTGCATAGGCAAATATGAATACTCACGACAAATATTTTTGTACTCTAAGTTTTAGTTATATTGTGTATACTACCTAAATAAATTTGTCTATTAATTTTTTAGAAGGCTATCTCCAGCATAGCCACAGTAGCTACCATAAACAGACTGGTGTTAAAGGAAAATTATTTTGAATTATTTTGTGGATAAAAATTACAAACACAGATGCTTCCATTCGCGGTTTGGATCCACTTGTCCCCTTAAAGCCAGATGGTTCAATGCAAATCAATGCAGAGTTATTAAAGTGAATCCGCCATCCTATTTCCAGCTGTTAGAAAAATTATTGTTTGTACACTCTTGACTGTCAATCGGCAAGAAGAATGACAGAAAATGCAACCTTAAAGCACTGATGAAAATTTAAAATTTTAAGGACCGATATTCTCCGATCAATAGTGCTGAGCGGAAGTGATGTATGAGCGAAAGCTTCACGGTAGGGCTCCCTTTGCCTCTAGCTTGAGTGCATTTAAACGAAATGATTTGTAGCCTGTACAAAATATCTTGGAGGTGTGCAATTTTCACTCATGAAGGAGAGATCAGGTCAGTACATCTACTAATCATTTAGTTGAGTTGAATTTCTGTTGCTCTGTGTTTTCCCTGGAGCAGGCACGGCGCCAAGATTTTTTCTCTCCCGGTGTTAATGGGGGGCTTGACCAAAACTTGGGGTGCTAAGAAAACAGTCAATTTTCGTGAATTCAGAGTTATTTTAATATTTTATTAGACAGTTCTTGTTTTTTTTTTCAATAAAAGCAGATAATATTGCATACAGTACATTCAATATAAATGTAGTTTTTGATTAAATTTGCCTAAAGAATATTCAACAAAATAGCTTTAAGCCTAATACAAGTGACCATAAGGCAAAAACATCTTTCATGTGCAAAGGTGAAAGACTTCAGCACCAGAAAGCACCATCTGAGCCACAGTTAATTGCACCACAATACATTGAAAATTTACTCATGCATCGAAGAGAAGGGCAACGCATTTGACCTTGTCAATGTCAGCCCAGTTGTGCATACGGAAAATTTGTAAATGCTCGTCCGACAAAAACTATGTAAGAGCCACTTTTTAACACATCATTCGACATTGTTCAGTCACGTTAAGTCGAATGCTATGCCAGAAGGCTGGCTACGGCCAGCGGTGCCTTAGTCACTGTCATTCTTGGTGTTTTCGTCGTCAGCCTCGAACGCACACCGCTTGTACAAATACAGTAAGTTACCCATCATTTCCTCCATGCTCTCATTCTGCAATGTCCGAGATGTTTGCTTTCCCTCTTTGTAAACAAGCAACATGTACACACGCACACTGGAAGACTAAACAGGAATCAAGGACAGCGGGATGGTGAAACACCACATCACTTTGAGGTTAGTTTTTACAAACCCCAATTCCTATGAAGTTGGAATGTTGTGTAAATCGTGAATAAAAACAGAAAGTAATGATTTCCAAATCTCATAAACCTACATTTTATTCACAATAGAACATAGACAACACATCAGATGTTGAAAGTGAGACATTTTACCATTTCTTGAAAAATATTAGCTCATTTTGAATTTGATGGCAGCAACACATCTCAAAAAAGTTGGGACCATTGTGTAGCATCTCCTCTTCTTTTAACAACAGTCTGTAAACGTCTAGGAAGTGAGGAGACAAGTTGCTGGAGTTTTGGAAGAGGGATGTTGTCACACTCTTGTCTGATGTAGGATTCTAGCCGCTGAACAGCCCTGGGTCTTCTAAGCCAGATTTTTACATCCGCCAAGGACGTAATAAAATCGCCTCAGTTATTCGTCTGTCTGTCCGTCTGTGAGCAGGATAACGTAAAAACTGATGAACCGATTTCCATAAAAACTTACATACATGAACATCTTATAACTCGGAAGTCCCCAGTAAATTTTGGTGTTGATGCAAATCCGGATCACGATTCGGCGGACGTCAGAAATCTCTGATTGCTCTTGTTCGTTCTATGATGATTGGTGAAAAGTCTGAACTGCAGGCAGATCATTTCAGCGCACGGACTCTGCTACACTAAAGCAATGCCCTTGTGATGGATGCAATATGTGGGTTAGCATTGGCTTTCTGAAATATTCAAGGCCTTCCCTGAAAGAGACGTCATTTTAAAACCTATATACACTTTTCAGCATTGATAATGTCTATCCAGATGTGTTAGCTGCCCATGCCATAGGCACAAATGCAACCCCATACCATCAGAGATGTAGGCTTTTGAACTGAGCGCTGATAACATGCAGGATGGTCCCTCTCCTCTTTAGTCCACACGACATGGCGTCCGTGGTTTCCAAAAAGAATTTGAAATTTTGATTCATCTGACCACAGAACAGTTTTCCATTTTGCCTCAGTCCATTTTAAATGAGCTTTGGCCCTGAGAAGACAGCGACATTTCTGGATCGTGTTCACATATGGCTTCTCCTTTGCATGATACAGCTTTAACTTGCATTCGTGGATTGTATTGAAAACTGTTCACTGACAATGATTTCTGGAAGTGTTCCTGAGCCCTTGCAGTGAATTCCACTGCAATTATGCCTGTTTTTAAACCAGTACAGCCTGAGGGCCCAAAGATTATGAGCATCCAATATTGACCTTCAGCCTTTCCCATGCACGCCAGATTCCTGCAGATTCTCAGAATCTTTTGATGATATTATGGACTGTAGATGGGGGGTTATTCAAAATCTTAGCAATTTTACATTGAGGAACATTTTTCAGTTTTTTGTAGATTGGTGAGCCTTTGCCCATCTTTACTGCTGACAGACTCTGCCTCACTAAAATGCTCTTTTTATACCCAGTCCTGTTACTGACCTGTTGCCAATTAACCTAATTAACTGTAAAATGCTCCTCCATCTGTTTTTCATTAGTACCTGTTACTTTTCCAGCCTATTGTTGCCCCTGTCTCAGCTTTTTTGAGAAGTGTTGCTGCCATCAAATTCAAAATGAGCTAATATTTTTCATGAAATGGTAAAATGTCCCTCTTTCACCATCAGATGTGTTGTCTATGTTTTATTGCGAATATAATGTGGGTTTATGAGACTTGCAAATCATTGCATTCTGTTTTTATTCATGTTTTACACAACGTCCCAACTTCATTGGAATTTTGGTTTGTAAAACGCGCACCATAAGACCATAAGAATTTTCTATCCTTGAAAATGTCCTTTTCGACACAAAATTTAACACCATGAGTACCAACATGATTTTTTAGTATAGATGTAAATACCACTAACTCTTCCTTTTGTATCTCCTGCTTTAATACAACCTCAATTCCGAAATAGTTGGGACGAAATGTAAATTGTGAATAAACTCAAAATGCAGTGACTTTCAGATCACATAAGCCAATATGTTATTTACCATAGAACAAAGACAACATTTCAAATGTTGAAACTGAGAAATTTTAAATTTTTATCGATAAAATGAGCTTATTTCAAATCTTTTGCCTGCAACAGGTCTCAAAAAAGTTGGGACTCAGGCAAAAAAGGGCTGAAAAAGCAAATAATAAATAAGAGAATCAGATGAAAGAACACTGAGCTAGTAATTACATTAACTGGCATCAGGTGTGTTACATGATGGAAATCATTGTCATACAATTATTCATTATTGACATAC
Organism: Gymnothorax reevesii; assembly: GCA_029721435.1. Lineage (NCBI taxonomy): Eukaryota > Metazoa > Chordata > Actinopteri > Anguilliformes > Muraenidae > Gymnothorax > Gymnothorax reevesii. Next base: position 134,241,439 of record CM056573.1, on the reverse strand, counting down.
ACCAATCAGCCACAAGATTAAAACCACCTGCTTAATATACTGAAGTTCCCCCTTGTGCTGCCGAAACTGCTGCATCAAACTAACTTCACTTGATTTCCCAAAATCAGGGTTTCCTAGCAGAACATTTCCAAGAATACTACACTCCCACCACCAGTTTGCCTTCTTCCCACACTGCATTCTGATGCCATCTATTCCCAGCTAAATGCTGCACACAGGCATAGCTGAAGCATATCATACATCTTCTTCAGTTGCTCAAAGGTGTTGCTCTGAAGTTGACTGGGTTAGAGTGGGCACTTTCACTGGTCTACAAGCTAAAAAGTGCAATACACAGCAGGGTAGGATGCACTGTGTTGTGACACATTCCTTATGAAAATATTTTTGAAATTCTCAGTGACTTGGACCGGATGGAATAGCCGTCATAGCACTCATGTATCGATGAGCCTTGGGTGCTCAAAACCCTATTGCTGGTCGGTACATCTGCTGACAGGAAGCACCCAGAAGTCTTGCAACCTCAGAGATGCTTTAACCCACTTGCAGGCCATTAGAATTTAGCCCTTGTCAAAGTACGTCAGTTCATATTTCTCCCACATCCAACATGTTGAATATGGGAACTTATTGTTTACTTCCTGTCTAAGATCTGTCTGCAGACCTAGACACATGCCATTATGATGAGATAATCATTAATACATTTACCAATTATCTGTGCCTTTTTGATTGGTGAATAAAGGGTCATGTGATCTTCTTTGAAACACGGTATTGCCTTGAAAACCCTCTTGCCGTGTAGCAATCAAAGTGATATTGCCCTGTGGTTTAACCTACGAGAACTATTGAGAGAAAAAAATCAGTGAGAATGTAACATCATGCATTGTAAACAGATTTAAACAAAATGTCGAGCTGTTTTGCTGTTATTGGCAATGAAAAAAAGAGACACTTCTCAGCAAGGTTGACTCAGCCAACACAAAAAACTTTATCTGTGGCTATTCAAGGATTATTACCTGTGTCCACAGGGTGCATTTTATTTTGTGCTGGAAGCACCATGACCTCACTTCCAGAGCGCTTCTCTCTAGCACCTCTCGTTGCAAAGTTACAAAAATCATCTTCTCAGCACTTCCGCAATGCATCGGTGTGAATTTCAAGTCTCTGTAGTTTAATGTTATGTTTACATGTGACATTAGTACGTTTACGAGTCTGGTGCTGTTCCAAAACGAGCCATAAGTAGGAAAAAAAGATGAAAAGCTGAAAACTTCTACACCAGGGCTGCCCAACCCAGTACCTGGAGAGATATCGTCCTGAAGGTTATTACTCCAACCAAAGCAAACCACACCTGCTTTCCCAGTTACAAATCTTGACAAACCTGCAAATGAGCTGAATCAGGTGTGTTGAATTAGGGTTGGAGCAGAAATCTACAGGATGGTAGCTCTCCAGGAACAGGGTTGGGCATCCCTGTTCTACACGGAAGACGTGGATAATTTGTAAATGTCGTAAAACAATTATTGACCATTAGTCAATAGGGGAGCAACGGATCAAAAAACTCACAGTGCGGATTGAGCCACGAATCAAATCGCTTTTTGGATCAACACAAGAAAAACCACGTGCCCTTCACGTGAACAGGGTCAACCTAGGGGTATGATGATATAACATCGCAATTATTTTGAAGTGTAGTAAGACCACCTGCTGGCATGGGGCGAACATGGAAGCTTTATCGCTTCCTTTAATTAACCCAACACGAACAGCTGCTGAAAGTGCCAAACATCAGTGGTCATGTGAATGCTTTCGGGAAAAAAAAACTGAATTAAATGAGTATTTATCGGTGCAGTGTTGAACCAAGTTTAGCTGAGGTCTGCAGAATCATCTCCTCTTAACAAACTAGGCTTATGCCGTCGGAGGCGACGGCTGGGGGTATATCCCCGAATGCCCCCAATCCTCCAATTCCACAAATCCTTGGATAGACCTTGAATAGACTTTCATTTGACCTTAATTTCAGCTCTATTGGTCAAATGGTTCTGAAGATATGGCCAAAATGGTAATTTTCCATCAAAAAGCGCCACCTAGTGGCAAAATATTGAACCATACAGGTATGATGTCATCATGTGACACGTTGTGAGGTCATGACAATTGGAGAAATAAATCCAAAGATATAGCAAAGATAGCAAAGATCTAGCAAAAATGGTGAATTTTATGTGACAAAGTTCCACCTTGTGTCAAAATTCTGAACCAAACAGGTATAATGTCAACCCGGGACACATCCTCAGGTCATGACCTCTCATTTGCACTTGATTTGAGGTCAATCAGACAAATATTTCCAGAGATATGATAAAAACAGTGATTTTTTCAGTTTTTGGCCCCTGGTGGCCAAACTAGAAATTGTAAATTGTCCAAAATCGAATCAGTTTTTCCTCTTTATGATACTTACTTATATGCAAAACTTGGAATCTCTAATTGAAATATCACTGCAGTTATCACGTTAACACTGAAATCAGTTTTTGGCCCCTGGTGGCCAATCTAGACATCATAAATTGTCCAAAATCGAATCAGTTCTTCCTCTTTATGCTACTTACTTATGTGCGAAATTTGGAATTTGTAATTGAAATATTACTGAAGTTATCGTGTTAATGCGTAGTGCAGCGGCGGCGGTGGCGGCGGCGGTCGAACCAAAAACATAATATCCCCCGGAACGCCATTCGGCGATATAATTACTCTCATTCTGTTCCCATTTATTTTGCACGATTAGCAATCAAACGGTTAATTTGTTTAATTTATTTGAATCTGTTGATAGCCCATTTAAGATGGCCTGCTTTTGTCGCATTTATAAACATAAATAGTCATTGAACAGCACAGATTTGCTTGAATGCGATTCAAGCATTTTTTTTCCAGCAGTGCAACCTAATTTATTTTCAAGGGCATCTAAATTCGATTTCCAATGTTTTTCTTTATCGGCCATTGAGCGAGCTGCAACTGTGCAAACGAAACAAAATAGAGGGATTATCTACGCGTGTACGCGAAACATTGGTTGATGAATGAAATTGGTCATGTGACAATTCAAGATGTCAACAAAAGCAAGTGATTTGTTTGTAAACATTGCACATTCAATGTCCTGTCTGAGAATCGACTTTAGATGCTCTTTAAGATTTAACTTCATCAAAATGTTTCCAAAAGAAAAGGCTACTTTTGCAGGGAATCGCAGCTGCACACCATGCCGCAAAGGGATAATAATGTAGGCTTTTAAATTATTAACGCTCTTGCGTCAAAGTGTTGGTAATTGAATAATTTAGTAAATTGGTTATTAGTGCATTGTGAAAGTTCATCTCACGGTATGCATCTAAAGTCAATTCAGATGCAAGCCATGCATCAAACTTTCATGCTGTCAAAATCATTTCTAGCGTCTCTTTTGACCGGCGTCTGGGAAAGTTGTACGGAGGCTACAATATGAGACTGTATGAATGGTAATCGTCCAGTTAATCATCAACAAAATCTCAACCTTATCTACACAACATCTTCAGCCTCATCTGCTGCTGAATATTCTGGTAAAATGTAAAATTTCATTAAATTCTGTTAACTGCCGTTTGTGCGATCTTATAGCCCTCTACTGACGCAAAGCTTTATGTCTTAATCATTAATGGTAATTGGTAAAGTATCTTATCAGTAGCCTACGCGCTCAGTTATTTAATTCAACTAACTGTCTCATTCTAAATTAGAAACAGGTTGAGGGTTAACCTGCATTATGGTAATGTCACTGGCTGTAGACAGTTTTATTTTTACCAAAGCAAACTTAACACTTGGACCTCAGTCGGCAAAACCGCATTTAACAGAAATTTTTCTTAAGCATACCAAGCAGGACAGAGGCAGAAAAAAAATATATGCCATTTTGTGAGCTACATGAATTCAGAAGCTTCTAAAGACATTGCCGTTTTACATCACAGTTAACATGGATGGGGAAATGCTTGCAATGAATGATCACGTCTGAACAAATTAATACCAAGTTGCTACTTGGGAAATGTAAATGGGAACAGGTTTGGAGAAGGTATGGTGAAAGCAGGTCTTTGTAATCCTCCAATGGCAAGTCCAGGGTGCAAGAGTTTAAAAATCAGCCAACACACTAAGATGAGAGATGGAGTTTGGACAAGGTTTTTTAGTAATTCTTTCGATTATTAGCATTCTTTCAATTTAACATTGTAGTGCAGTTACATCTGTCAGCTCTTCTCTATCACTTCATAAACATTCGTGGCAACAGGCTAAATTGCTTGATTGTCATTTAGGCTCATTATACGGGAGCAGATTTAGGGTTGGTCAGCTGAGCCTTAAAAGGTGATGGAAGCTGCCCAACCTCGCCGACAATTAGAGGAGCTCTAATCTGAATTATCTTCCTGGAAGCACTTTAAATGATTGTTGTTATTTCAGACCGCTTGAATGTTTCAAGAAGAAATGGGACGCAACTGTGTACACACACCCCATAGCGGCAAGTTATCTCATTTCGCTTTACGATTATTGCGATTCAATAACATCACAGCCCTAGCACAACCATTTTTTCATCAACAAATCCGGAGATCATGTGCGCACTGAACCTTGAAGAGGGATCTGTACGGATTACAGATCAATGATGATCCATTGCACTACTATTGCATACCCGTTAGGAGAGGAGTAAGGGACGAGTGCATTGCAGATCGGGTGGCAGACGGGGGTGAGGGCCCTTGCGTGCTGGGCCCCGGTCATGGAATCTGGCTCTTGGGACATGGATTGTCACCACACTGGTGGGGAATGAGCCGGAGCTTGTGCGAGAGTTAGAGCGGTACCGGCTAAATATAGTCAGACTCACGGCTACGCACATCTCTGGCTCTGGAACCAAGCTCCTTGATAGGGGTTTGACTATCTCCTTTTCTGGAGTTGCCCAAGGTGAGAGACGGCGAGCAGGCGTGGGGATACTATTGTCCCCTCGGCTGAGTGCCGTCGTGTTGGAGTCCATCCCAGTGAACGAGAGGGTCTCTGCAATTCGTTCGCGAGTTGCTGATGGGAATACTCTGACTGTTGTTTATGCTTATGCACCAAACAGCAGAGAATCCAGCCTTCTTGGAGTCCCTGAGTGGGGTCCTGAAAGGCTCCTACTGAGGATTCCATAGTTTTGCTGAGAGACTTCAACGCTCATGTGGGCAATGACAGAAACACTTGGAGGGGAGTGACTGGGAGAGACAGCCTCCCTAGTCTGAACCCGAGTGGTGTTTTGTTATTAGATTTCTGTGCTAGTCATGGATTATCCATAACAAACACCTTGTTGAGCATAAGGGTGTTCATAAGTGTACTTAGTACCAGAGTACTCTTAGCAAAAGGTCGATGATCGATTTTGTATCGTGTCATCAGATCTGCGGCCATATGGCTAGGACACTCGGGTGAAGAGAGGGCCTGAGCTGTCAACTGATCACCACCTGGTGGTGAGTTGGATCAGATGGCGGGGAAGAGTGGCAGACAGGACTGGGAAGCCTAAATGTGTTGTGAGGGTGGACTGGGATCGTTTGGTAGAGAACCCTGTCCTCTAAGTTCGGGAGGAGTTCGGGACGACCGTGGGGAAGGACTTTCAGGTGACCTCAAAGAGGTTCTGGCTAACCGTCAGACAACTCAGGAAGGGGAGGCAGGGCTTCGCCCAGGCTGTTTTCAGCAGGGGTGGGGAACTGCTGACCTCAACTGAGGATATCATCTGGCAGTGGAAGGAGCACTTTGAGGGACTCCTGAATCCAGCAGAGATGCCCTCCATTGAGGAGGCAGGGCGAGTCGTTGCCCATTTCCCTAGTGGGAGTTACTGAGGTGGTCAAAATACTCCGCAGTGGCAAGTCACCAAGGATGGACAAGATTCGTCCTGAGATGCTGAAGGTCTTGGATGTTGATGGGCTGTCATAGTTGACACGCCTGTTCAGCATCATGTGGATGTCAGGTACAGTACCCAGGGACAGGCAGACTGGGGTGGTGGTTCCCATTTTTAAAAAAGGGGACCGGAGGGTGTGTTCCAACTATAGGGGGATCACACTGCTCAGCCTCCCAGGAAATGTCTATGCCAGGGTGTTGGAAAGGAGGCTCCACCCATTTGTCGAACCTCGGATTCAGGAGGGGCAATGCGGGTTCCGTTCCAGCTGTGGAACAGTGGACTAACTTTAAACTTGCATGAATACTGGAAGGGTCATGGGATTTTGCCTATCCAGTCTACATGTGTTTTGTGGACTTGGAGAAGGCTTATGACCGTGTCCCATGAGGTATCCTGTGGGTAGTCCTGCGGGAGTATGGGGCTCCAGGGTCGTTAATTCAAGCCATTTGATCCCTGTACAACTAAAGCCGGAGTTGTGTCCACATTCTCGGCACTAAGTTGGACTCTTACCAGTGGACTCCGCCACGGGAGTGCCTTGTCACCTATTCGATTCATGATTTTCATAGACAGGATATCAAGGTGCAGCTGAGGTTTGGAGGGTGGCCATTTTGGTGGCCTCATGATTTCATCTCTGCTGTTTGCAGATGATGTGGTGCTGTTAGCCTCATCATGCCATCATGACCTCCAACACACACTGGAGCAGTTCGCAGCTGAGTGAGGTCGGAATGAGGATCAGCACCTCCAAATCTGAGGCCGTGGTTCTCTCCCAGAAAAAGGTTGATTGTCCCCTTCAGGTGGGGGGTCGGTTGTTCCCCCAAGTGGAGGAGTTCAAGTTTCTCGGGGTTTTGTTCATGGGTGAGGGTAGGACAGAGCGTGAGATTGACAGATGGATCGCTGCAGCGTCTGCAGTGAAGCAGGGGTTGTACCAGTCCTTTGTGGTGATCAAGGAGCAGAGCATAAAAGCGAAGCTCTTAATTTACTGTTCAATCTACCTTCCAACCCTCACCTATAGTCACGAGCTTTGGGTAGTGACCGAAAGAATAAGATCACAAATACAAGCGGCCGAAATGAGCTTTCTCCATAGGGTGGCTTGGCTGGCCCTTAGAGATAGGGTGAGGAGCTCGGACATCCGGGAGCGGCTCAGAGTAGAACCGCTTCTCCTCCGGGTTGAGAGGAGTCATTATGGTGGTTCAGGCACTTAGACTGGATGCCTCCTGGATGCCTCCCTTTAGCGGTTTTCCAGGCACGTCCAACTGGGAGGCCCTGAGGCAGACCCAGGACATGCTGGAGGGATTATATCTCTCGGCTGGCCTGGGAACGGCTTGGGGTCCCCCTAATAGAGTTGGAGGGGGTGGGTGGGGGGAATGGGGGGTGCCTGGGCTTCTCTACCCTGTCTGTTGTCCCTGCAACCCGGCCCCGGATAAGCGAAAGAAAATGGATGGATGGATGGATGGATGTGCAATCGTGATTTGTCACGTAGTTTGTTTACTTAGAAAGGCAGAATCTTGTTTTTTAAGGAAAAAGTGACAACATAGGTTCCTGAGGCCATTTGATTGCATGGTAGCTGCGACGGACAACGGACGGACATGGTTTCGACATAATGCCCCCTTTCCTCTTTGGAGGGCGGGGGCATAAAAACCGTGTGGTTTTGTAATAACTGGACATGGTGACATCAAACTCGGTATTCTGTCTTCACATATAGTCAGATATTTCAATGTCTTAATACTTTATTCATATTTTACCCAAATCAAGCTCACATGGAGTTAGGAGGTTTGTGACCAACGAAAGTGGAGATAGAAGGTTTTTGCCATCACTGATTATGATGGCCGCATCAGCTGCATTAGCTCATTGCATTACGTTATCATCAACTTAGAGATAGGTGCGCTTTTGGAAACTCTTAGGTCCAGAACAAATCTTGAAATAATAAAGAAGAAAAAAAATGACGCACTCATCTTCAGAAAAATAGATTAAATACCTTATTCTATGGCAAGTTTTATCAGCAGAACATGATTAAAAACTATTACTTTGTGGGCTGCAGGATGGCTCACTCGGAAAAGTGTCGTATTGCGAAGCAGAAGTGCGGGTTCGCTCCCCGCCTCGTATCAACCAGCAGTAATCAGCAGCTCCCTTCAGAAGTAGCGCACAATTAGCCAATGTGCTACAAGGATGCAAATTGGGAAGGGTCTGCTAGGAAGGTCTATGTCGATTAGAGTTCCCGTAGGTGCCTCCTGTTGACCAGAGAGACGCTTATAAGAAGATTCTAAGCTCCCCTCTCCATGTGTGTGCAATGTCTGAGGTAAACATATGATTAAGTTTCTGAGATACAGCCCAGAAATGAACCATAGCCCCAGTTTGAGACTGACAATAAACTGTTAGCACGAAAAAAAGAAAAAAAGTAATTTTGGCAAAAATAGTAAAAGGCAGATCTACATACAATGTCCAAAGAGTGTGCAAGGTTTGATGTAAATATCTTCAACGGTTTCTGAGATACAGCCCAAAAACAAATCCTAACCACATTTTGAGACTAAGTTTGAACTGTTAACATTAAGAAAAATTAAAAGAAGGAAAATAGCAAAAGGCACATCTACATATCATATTAATAGTGTGTGCAAAGTCTAATGTTAATATCTTGAATAGTTTCTGAGATACAGCCTGGAAACGAATCATACCCCCATTTAGAGACTAGGTCCACAATGTTACCTTAAAAACAAGAAAAATAAAAAAGCAATTTTTGCCAAAATAGTGAAAGGCACCTCTACATACAATGTTGATAGAGTGTGCAAGGTTTGATGTAAATATCTTAAACGGTTATAACCCGGAAACAGTGGGAACGCCGACGCGAACACAGACATGGACGGGAAACCGTAAAAAAACAATATGTCCCCCCCCCCCCTCCTGGGGCAAGACATGATTCATAATCAAACCCAGAATGTTTGAATTTCTAAAATTCTATGCTCAGCTGGACTATGCCCTCTCTACTACACAGTACCTTGGACTATGCTCTTTACTCTCTGTACTGGCCATCACCTTCCTGATAGATTACACCCTATATACTGTACAGAAAGTTACTGATGGACTACATCTCCTGCATCAGGCAATACCTCATTGATGGAAAATACCCTGAATAGCATACCTTACTGAGTTGGGCCATGACTTCCCACAGTAGACTGTGAAGGATAGACAGCTCCCGACCTAGGTCGATGTAGCCCTCAAACCCCCCTGCATTGGTCATACTGTCCAGATTAGAGATCTCATAGAGAAACTGCTGCATGGAGCCCCACTCCATCTCCAGAAATTCATTCATAAACCACATGTACTCCTCCTTACTGCCAAATCTGGACAATAAGAAAGAAGAAAAAGACAGATTAAGAGGTCATCATGTGAATCAAATAAAATACACATAAAATGAAATTTAATCATGAAAATATCATTATCACTGCACAAAAGTTGTAGTCATCATATACAGTACATCTCCACTGACACAGAAAAAGTTTTCAACATTTTCTTTTTCTAAAAAAAAAAGCGTAAGGGAAGGGAAAGTAAGGGAATTTTTTTGCATTTATTGAAGAAAGCAAAAGACAAGGTTGGCTCCACAGGAGCCCTGATCTCAGAATCATCAAAGCTGCCCTTGTGAAGCACTGCAGCTTCTTCTCCAATGTTTTGAAGAACCTGCCAGCCATTTTTTTTTTACATAACTGTAGTTTTAATAACAAAATATTACTACAACAAATATAGACTGGATTCAGTATTCAACAGTTTACCATATTTCGTAGTATTTTTTGAATACTTTTGAATTCATTATTTTAAAAGCGTCTCTGTTTAAAAATAAAAAAATCACTTGAATGAGACAAGGGCACGGTACAAAATATTTCTTCTGAGAACTCGTATTTATTTTTTGTCTGCACATTACCTATAGTAAGCACATCATTAACATTCTTACTCGTAAGTGAATAATTTATTGATAATTAGTTTGTCAAGTACATATGTGTAATTAAACAATGTTTCTGCGACAGAGGTGGAAAATCCATGCTCAGAAAGTAAAACTCCTCACCACTTCTCATTCCAATTACCTGGATTTTCTGATTTGCACAAATGAACCGTATTAGCCCGGATAAAGAACCAATTTGTGAATTTACTTTCTAACTCCTGGTTTTTCCATCCTCAGTCTGCTTTAATGAATGGGGTAACTGACTTGGAGAAGTTGGCCAGGTTCTGGACCACCTTGGCGATAAGTGTGAGGGTGCGGGAGGTCTGCTCGTCAGGATACTCCTGGGTCAGGTTGAACAGGGAGGGGGACATGATAGCCGGGCAAAGGAAGCGCAGGAACAGTGAGTTGCTGATGAGGCGGTCGGCAATGTCCTCTCTCCCCCTTTCAGCGCAACGAACTCTCCATGAGGCGAAAACCTCTTTCAACTCCCGTGGGAACACACTACACAGGGAAGAGAGACAACAGATAAGTAAAGAAAGGACCGGCAGAGAAAGAAAGAGATAAGAGAGAAGATCGGGAATTGGTGCTTTTTGTGTGGCACTTGATACATAGCTGAAATGAAATTCGATAAATTACTGCATCAGTTTTACATCGGTTTTTTAAGCTCAGTTAGCAGTCAGTCAATGCACTGACCAATGGGAGTTGACTATCTTGCAGAGGGCCAGCTCGCAACACATGCGCAGATTGGCTTGATGGTCAGGAAGGACAGAAGGTGGAGTCCTCATTGGGTCAACTTCACAGTTCTCTTCTGATTCGTACAAGGCTCTGATGAAGTCACCTGAAAAAAACCCGACTCCAATAAATATGCAGGTATACACAGCTGCATGTAGCATGTATTTAAACTTGACAAATGTCTACAACTATAACCCATTTTGCATTCCATTTAAAATCATGCACGGTAAAACACATGACTGCTCATTTTAGACCATGTCATTACATTGATGCTTATGAAGAGGACTGCTTAGCAGCTTTACAGAGAGCAACTAGTTATTAGTGTTGGCAGTGTCTGTTTGGCTCATACGATGCAGTGCATGCTCTACTCCAAATTCAGGGGCATTCAAAAAAGTATTAGATTACTTCGCTCACCAATTGCATCCTTGAGGTACTTGTGTCCAATCAGCTTGAGGTACTCTTCTATGGCTTTGGTGGCCAGAGTGTTCTCTCTGAATATGAGATGTTCCCGGTCAATGAATCTATCGACCTCACACATTGCCATGTCAGAAAGGAAGTCCTAAAGGAGTGTGAAAAATATTAAAAGAGGCGTTAACCACAGCAGACAGCAGGTTTCTTCCCAAAGGTGGGTCTAGTCCAGCCTCCCTGGAAGCCACAAGATTGTAAAGAGCGACCAGTTGCTCATTGTTCTTATTTAGTTGAAGAAAAAGCATTTGATGAATGGATTTCAAATATAAAGATGGCCATTTTTTCATAAAATCTGCTGTGCACAATCCCTCCTGGTCAACTGAACAATTCAATCAAGGGTGGAATTTGTAATGGCAGTGTCCATTAAAGCAGTTGAACCTGCAACATTCCAATCTGAAAAGCAGTTCAGAAAGATGTTGAACATCTCACAGCTAGTTAGATTTACTGGCAACGGCTAAGTGACATGAATGGGAATGAAAAGAGCATCTCAGAGAGGCTGAGTCTTTCAGAATATGATGTGGGCTTCAGCACTCAGTGACAGACTGCATGGAAGATTGTTCAACAATTTAAGAATGAATTTGCAAAGAAACTGGGGTATTTAGTATCATTAAATTATTCAGAGAATCTAGAGAAATCTCTCTATACAAGGGACAAGGCCAAAAACCAATATTGACTGGCTATGATCTTCTGGCCCTCAGATAACGCTACATTAAAAAACAAACACCATTATGTAGTGGAAATCAATGCATGGGCTCAGGAACACTTCTGAAAACCATTCTTCGTGAGCACAATTTGTTACTGCATCCACAAATACAAGTTAAACCTTCATAGGTTTACTTTCATTGATAAAGTAAAAAAAAAAAATGTAAAAAACCTTGTTGGGGCCTAAGCTTATTTATGCAGTGGAAAACTATCCTGTGGTCTGACAAATCAAAATCTGAATTTTTTTTGGAAATCAAGGACACCACATCCTCTAGGCTAGGAAGGAGAGGGAGCACCTGGCTTTTTATTTGTGCACAGTTGAGACGCTATCATCCATGATGGTATGGGGGTGCATTAGTACACGTGACATGGCATGGCTAACTCGCACATCTGTGAAGACAGCATTAATGCTGAACAAGATATACTGGTTTTGGAGCAATATACAGCCATCGAGACATCTTTTTCTGATAGGGCTTTGCTTATTTCAGCGCGAGAATGCCAAACCACATTTTGCATAATGGATCCGTAGGAAAAAGAATCTGGGTACTAAACTGGTCTGCCTGCCGTCCAGACGGGTCACCCATTGAAAAATTTGGTGCACAAATTTAACAAAAGAGTCTGCAAAAGTGTTGAGAAGCTGAAATCTAAAATCAAGCAAGACTGAGAATACGTTTTGCTTTCAGAACTACAGTAAATGGTGTCCACCATTCCAAAACATGGGATGTTGTTAAAATAAAAGATAATTTTACACAGAGGTAAACATGGCCTCATAGCAACTTTTTTGAAACATGTTTCAGGCATCAAATTCAAAATGAGCAGATATTTTTCAAAAAAATTAAATTTCTGTTTCAACATTTAATATATTGTCTTTGCACTATTTTCAATTTATTATAGAGTTTAAATGATTTGCCAATCATGGCAGGCTGTTTTATTTACATTTTACTCAACACCCCAACTTTTCTGGAGATGCGGTTGTACTGCACCAAAAATATGGAAAACAAAAATAAACATCCAACATCAAATTTGAATAAAAAATTTAGGGTGCCAAAGACATTTGCGCAGCACTGCAGGATGTTCCATAGAGCATTCTACAAATGCACCATTAAAGTGTCAATACTCCTAAATCGGTCTGTTAGACATAATGTATACCTTGGCTTTCCCAGTGCTCTGTAGAATGTGCACCAGAGCACAGGCCACCTCCTCTTTGCTCTTGACACTCAGCAAGGGCTCTAGCACGGCGCAGAGAGTGCGGTAGTTGTTGGTGACATACTCAGCAAATTCCTTGTACAGCTCCATGGGAAGGATGCTCATAGTCTGATAGCGAGCCTTGAGGCGCAGGGAGGCGTTGATAATCTTGCCGCCCCCCACACCTCCTCCTTTGGCCAAGACACTGGGCTGGATGACGGGGTACCACTGCTCCACAAACTGTCGACCAGTGATGCTGGAAATGGGGATGCTGACCAGGCCAAGGTACGTGCTTTTCTCCTGTGGGCAGAGACTAGCACTGATAAAGGGTTGAATGCTGTAGATTTCTGAATTCAAAAGCAACAGTCAGATTGTGCCTGAAACAAAGAGATTTCAGTCAAGTTTCAGCCATGAGTATGAATTACGCTGTCCTATTATACAACACTGCACTCAATAAATTAATACTTTAATTATTTCGAAAATGGCCAAATAAATATGCAGTGCATTTAGCAAATATTTCAATCGAGACACGATAAAATGTGCAACGATTCCTGATGTCCAGAAAATATGGATGTCATACCTGCAAATGAAAGGTGACAGTCCCTAATGTAACATCATATTTATCATTTTCAAATTCAACATTCTAGTGTACAAAGCTAAAAATCAAAGGCTTCATGACTACAATGCATGTATATGTATAGGTCCTAAATTAAATAGTATTCAAAACCTCAGAAAGCTCTTCAACCCAAGGGGCAAATGAGTGAAATTTTGCCTGTTGAGACCACCATTACAATGAGCTCTGTATCAGGAAAACTATTAATGCCAGAAGCATGGATCAAAGCACCAAGTCTGAATTATAATTCTTACCATCATCAACTTATGTATGAAGACAGTCGAATATCAAAAATCAAATTCAAATTTTGGAGGAAGTTACAAAGAAAATTACATCAACCTGGAGTATTTGCATATTCTCTTAATATTTTAGGAAAAAATGTATGTTGAAATGTTTAACTATTCAAAGAGAGTTTTTCAAAAATATAGAAAGAGCCCATTTTCATCCGTATAATGGCAAGTCCAGCATCTAAAATGCTATAAAGGCTAGGAATATTAGTACACCTTCACCATCAGTTAGTTTTAGGCAAAGTCCAGTATCTGATATTAAGTTTCAAGATTATACCTACATGAATAAAATAAAAATAAATAAATGAATAAGAACAGCTGCTTACAATCAGATTGTAGATTTCTCTCTCTCTTATTGTATTGGAATTATTGATAAAATAACACCTCTCTGGGGTTTCAGTATATGATCACTACTTGGGTAAAATCAATATCAATATCTCTAACCAAAGAGATTGGTTACCTTTCTTTTCCGGTGAGCTCTTTTAGGAAATGCAAACCCACATAGAACACTGGGCCTCATCCAAGAAGCATTCGTACGAATATATTCATTCTTAAATTGTTCGTATGATTGATTTAGGGAGAAATTTCCGCATTCACCAATTTTCTCGTATTTTTAGTCTTCTCTCAGGCACGAACAAAATTTAGTGCTCCAAGTGCTCCAGACCTGTCATAGGAGTCATGGGCAATTAGTCTGCTGTTATCCGCACCCAAGGATTGTATTTTTTATTACTTTACCATTTTTTCAAAGCAATTTTGAGTTTTATAATCCATTATAAATTACACATCATTATTATGTATCCTGTTTTTGCAATTTGAATTATACAATATATTTTTATTCATATCATCGTCAATTTAAATTTATCATTGATGCTTTTCGATTACAAATCAATATCAACATTTCAAACTGTATCACGATGAAATAAAATAAAATTATATCATGCACAAATTGCAAGTTCATCTGTCTCTGTATATAAGTAGGTCAACGCGAGATGAAACCAGATTCTTCATGGCTGACTTGCATCTTTTGGATGCTTAAGCGCGTCAGGCTGTTAGAAGAGAGCATGTCCTTAGACAGCATGAGAATAATTTTGCTGGGAATTGGCTATTGGCACTGCACCGTTTCCATGCGAAAGATACAACAGCAGAGCAGATTGTAAAAATAAATCTCTCATTGGCCTAGCTGTGGGGCAAATAGCAGGTATGCTTCTCTTATCCGCCCTGCCACGGTGCAAATAGTAGAACTGCTTCTCTTATCTGTCCCACTGCGGGACAGACAACTGATCTCTTTCCCCCAATTCACCCCACCCCTTTTTGCAGAAACAGATGATTGACCAGGAGCCCACAGGGGTTAGCCTAGCTGAAAAGTGAACCAATTTTCTCTTGTGTAATACTGCTGCATGTACATCGCTTTTCATGAGAATAGGAGTCTGCCGGGCCCCTGGTGGTGGGTGTGGCCAGGAGGGCTGTCACACTGGACCAAAAGTGTACCACATGAAACAAGTGCCAAAAAACAACCAACATTCACAGAAATGATAAACAGGCACTGACAGACATTTCTGGTTGCGTAACTGCCCGACCAGAATTGAGCTACATCAGCTGAAATCCAAACCAGATGAAACCAACAGGAGATTGTTCATCAGGTATCATGAATGCTCACTGTCAGACAGTTTCTGTGGTGGGGTACCCCTGACAGACACGCCCAAAGGGCCACACCTTAAAATTGAGCTAGATCAGCTGAAATCCGAACTGCATGGAACCAGTTGGAGATTGTTCAACACCATCCCAAGAATCATGAATGCCCACTGCCGAGCTGCCAGTTAGTTCAATGGGTTAAAGCACCGCAATGCGGAGCAGAAGTGTCTATCATGGCGGGGGTTTGAGCCCTGGTCGTATCAACCGGCAGTGGTCGGCAACTATTTCAGAGTAGCGCACGATTGGCCATTGTGCTACAGGGATGCAAATCGGGAAGGGTCTGCCGGGAAGGGTAATATAAAATGGTAGCTTTTTTCATTGCCTAAGCGCCTCCTGTTGGCCAGCCAGGTGCTCGTCAGGAAGGTTCTAAGCTTGTTCATGTTCGGGTATCCTCCGCCCTCATTCTGAACTTGCGAGGATTCAACCAATGAGTGTGTAAGAAGCAGTGGCTGACAGGCGTGTGCTTCGGAGGAGAGCTGCGAACTGTCTTCACTCTCCTGAATTGGCAACAAGGGGTCACATACGAGCAAGCCTTGGACTTACTTCCCCAATTGGGCATTCCAGATTCGGGTGGGATTGAAGATGCCAAATTTTTTCTTTTAAAAAGAATAAATAAGAAAATAAAACGAAAGCCCACTGCCAGACAGTTTCTGTGGTGGGGTCATGGGTGTAAAGTCCAGGTTCAGAAAGTAAAAATCCTCCCCAGAACTTTATTCCAACCACCTGGATTTACTTCGGACAGGGGATAGAGCCAATATGAGTGATCAGCTTGTTCTGTGGGAGGTACAAACACTTGGCAGGACTTTTACTTTCTGACCCTTGGATTTTACACCTCTGGGTGGGGTACCCCTGACAGACACGCCCAAAGGGCCACACCCTCAAATTGAGCTAGATCAGCTGAAATCCAAACCGAATGAAACCAACAGGAGATTGTTAAACACCATCCCAGGTATCATGAATGCTCACTGCCAGACAGTTTCTGTGGTGGGTGTCCTCATACTTCCATACATTCAATAGATAAACAGGGACAAAAATACGCACTGTATTTGGGAAACCGTCAGGGCCACCCTGTTAAACTTATGAATAAAATAGTTGAAATATGAAAATCAAGTTTAATCTACATTTATTTTCTAAAAGTATGAAGATAAGATTATAATTCACAAATCTGTGAAAAATGCAGGATTGAAAAGATTCCATACATATGGGGTGGCCAGAGTGCCAAAAAACTTGAGAATTCCATTTGCTAGAGTCATATTCAAGTCACAAAATGCTGCTGATCAAAGATACCTTTAGATTTTCAAAAAAATAGTCACATGTGTAACAGATACTATCTAATTTCTTCTTAGAGGAATGAAGTATGCACTTAGAGTAGGCTTAATCCAACTATATACAGTGCCGTGAAAAAGTATTTGCCCCCTTCCTGATTTCTTTTTTCTTTGCATATTTGTCACACTTAAATGTTTCAGATCAGCAAATACATTTTAATATTTGACAAAGACAACCCGAGTAAATACAAAATGCAGTTTTTAAATGATGATTTAATTTATTAAGGGGAAAAAGCTATCCAAACCTACCTGGCCTGGTTTGAAAGAATAATTCCCCCTAAACCTAATAAATGGTTGTGCCACCCTCTGCGACAACAACTGCAATCAAGTCTTTGCGATAACTGCCAATGAGTCTTTCACATCGCTGTGGAGGAATTGTGGCCCACTCTTCTTTGCAGAATGTTTTAATTCAGCCACACTGGAGGGTTTTTGAGCATGAGCGGCCTCTGTATGGTCATGCCACAGCATCACAATCGGATTTAAGTCTGGACCTTGCCTAGGCCGCTGTAAAACCCTCAGTTGGTTTTTTTTAAGCCATTCAGAGGTGGACTTGCTAGTGTGTTTCGGATCATTATCCTGCTGCATAACCAAGTGCGCTTGAGCTTGAGGTCACCAACTGATGGTTGGACATTCTCCTTCAGGATTTTATGGTAGAGAGCAGAATTCATAGTTCCATCAACTACGACAAGTCGTCCAGGTCCTGAAGCAGGAAAGCAGCCCCAAACCATCACACTACCACCACCATGTTTGACTTTTGGTAAGATGTTCTTCTTATGAAATGAGATGACTTTTGGTAAGATGTTCTTCTTATGAAATGAGAAGTTTTATGTTAGTTTTACGCCTGATGTAACGGGATGCACACCGTCCAAAAAGTTCAACTTTTGTCTCGTCAGTCCACAGAATATTTTCCCAAAAGTCTTGGGGATCATCAATGTATTTTGGCAAACCTGAGACAAACCATTGTGTTCTTTTTGGTCAGCAGTAGTTTTCGCTTTGGAACCCTCCCATGGATGCCATTTTTGCCCAGTCTCTTTCTTATTGTTGTTTCATGAATACTGACTTTAAATGAGGCAAGTGAGGCCTGCAGTTCCTTAGGTTTTGTTCTGGGTCCTTTTGTGACCTCCTGGATGAGTCGTTGATGCGCTTTTGGAGTAATTCTGGTAGGCCGGCCACTCCCGGGAAGGTTCACCACTGTTCCAAGTTTTCTCCATTTATGGATATTGGCTTTCACTGTGATTCGCCGGAGTCCCAAAGCCTTAGAAATGGCTATGCCACCCTTTCCAGGCTGATAGATGTCAATTTCTTTGTTTCTCATCTGTTCTTCAATTTCTTTAGTTCGCAGCACGATATGTTGCTTTTTGAGATCTTTTAGCCTACTTCACTTTGTCAAATAGGTTCTATTTAAGTGATTTCTTGATTCAACAGGTCTGGCAGTAATCAGGCCTGGGTGTAGCTAGTGAAATTGGACTCAAAAATGTGGTTAGGGGCGCACCGGTGGCTCATCGGTCTAAGTGCGCGTACCATGAAGGCTGCGTCCTTCCCACAGCAAACCGGGTTTGATTCCAGCTCAGGTCATTTGCTGCATTTCTTCTCCCATTCTTCCCCCCAACTTTCCTGTCTCTCGACACCGTATAATTGTCAAATAAAGGAAAAATTCCCAAAAAATAATCTTAAAAAAAAATGTGGTTAATCACAGTTAATTCTTGATTTAACAAGGGGGGAAATAAATTTTTCACATAGGTCTAGGTAGGTTTGGATAGCTTTTTCCCTTTAATAAATTAAATCATCATTTCAAAACGGCATTTTGTATTTACTTGGGTTATCTTTGTCTTACATTAAAATTTGTTTGATGATCTGAAACATTTAAGTGTGACAAATATGCAAAAAAATAAGAAATCAGGAAGGGGGCAAACACTTTTTCACGTCACTGTACCTAGGACACCGAACTTGAGAAGACAGTGTTTGTCGATACTTTACAAAGGTTCTAAACTCAAAACCCAAAATGCTGGTTGTCCTCTTGACAAGTAGTTTAATCAGATTAATTAAACAGAATACGCCAACCCTAATAATGTTTTAATGCTGCAATGATAAGGTACTGTAGTGAACATCAAAATGCATTAAAGGAATTCACCACCCAGAAGGAAAGAGGCAATAACGGCAGTGACTGGGTACTGCTCGGAAGTGCGTCACTGTGGACCTACAAATTTGGCTGCTCTGCCTCTTCAACATCAGAATCTGAGTCCTCACTCCATGGCTCATCGTAAGACATGTCATGTCAAACATATTGTGTTTTGCTGCGGTCTTGGAGATCTCACTTGGCCATTTAGGTTGGTGTGGCTGGCTAGTAAATTTGTAAAAACATCATTAAATAATGTGGCGAAATGCATTATACAATAGCTTCATTTTCAAGTCAGAGCCTACTCAAAAAATCTATGAGATTTCCAAATTTATCTTTTAGTCTTATTAAGCCCCAGTTATACCTTTGCCCGGCTCCATTCGGGGATCGCCCGCACACCTCAACAGAGCGTGTAGGCACTTATACTTGGCGCATTCTCCGTTGCAGTATTCGCCGCAAAGACAGGGGGCGGTAGAAAAAAAAAATATAGGAAGTAGTAGAAGCAGGCAAAAAACAGTGGAAGTAGAAGCAGCTCAGCTAGTCTTCCCTTAAATTCATCCATTTTGAACTGGGTGACACCAGCGCGGCTTGCAAAAAGTTTCAAAATCTTGGAGGTACACGACCTCGCGAAGCACCAGCATGCGCGGCTGTCGCCAGGAGCAGGATTATATCATTTGTCGCGAGTGAACCTCGCGCACTCGCGACTGCATCGAGCATAAACTAGGCTTTCTTCTTAGTTCACCAATCATCTAATCATCTAAATCATCTAAAACCTTTGACTAGGCACTGGCTATCCCTGCTTTGCGCATCAGATCCTACTACCTTGAAATCATGAGGATCTCTGGGCTGCAAACCCCGCATTCTGCATCTACATGCATTTGTTCGTTAAAGCACACTATCAGGCAAATAAAGTGGTAAGGAAGCTTTCATATTTAAAAGCTTTAGGCTAACTGATTTCAACATGTCAGAGTGAAAAATTTAAATTTAGAGGGCAAACTGTGATCTCATTCTCATACACATTTCGAAAATCAAGAACTGTATGACAGAATTATCCTACGGAATCTTCCCATACCTGTCAAACTATTTGACAGGTATTTATCGTTTCCTAGCTTAAGACTGGGCTTAACAAAAAATATGTCAAAACTGCCATCTAGTGGCCCTTTTTTCCACATTACAATGTCTATGGCTCGTCATTTCGCACTATCATGTTATGAGGAAGTGTGGTGGAATAATACCCACAGAGTCAGTCTGGCAATAATACTCTCTTGATTTGAAGTTGATCTACCTCACATTGGGAGGGTGGTACTTTGGCATGCTTGGGGATGTCTGTCAGGGGTATCCCACTGCAGAAACCGTCTGGCAGTGAGCTTTCATGATACCTGGGAAGGTGTTGAACAATCTCCAGTTGGTGTCATTTGGTTCGGATTTCAGCTGATCTAGCTCAATTTGAAGGTGTGGCCTTTTGGGCGTGTCTGTCAGGGGTACCCCACCACAGAAACTGTCTGGCAGTGGGCATTCATGATACCTGGGATGGTGTTGAACAATTTCCAGTTGTTTTCATCCGGTTTGGATTCAGCTGATCTAGCTCAATTCTGGTGGGGCAATTATGTAAGTCTGGCGGGAGTGTCCCACCACCAGAAATGTCAGTTAGTTCCTGTTTATCATTTCTGAGGATGTAGAGTGCATTCTGGCACACTTTTGAGCTGATCTAGCTCAATATTTTTGGTTCTGTGTGACAGCCCTCTAGGCCACACCCACCACCAGGGGCCTGGCAGACTCCTATTCTCATGAAAAGCGATGTACATGCAGCAGTATTACACAAGAGAAAATTGGTTTGCTTTTCAGCTAGGCTAACCCCTGTGGGCTCCTGGCCTATGGTCGTTGTCGCAATTTAGATTACCAAGGCCAGTGCCTCCAACAGGCAACACAGCAATTACAGCACTTGTTAATTTTCCTCACAGCTTACATTTTGAAGGTCCTTTAATTTTGCTGCAAAAAATGATCGATTTTCCTTATTGGATGTCCGTCAGCAGGACTTCTATCTCTGAACTGGTTACGTTCTTTTTCTTACACCAGTTCTGTGAATGAACATTTCCTGACAAGTGTGGGAGGCCGCTTGGCCTTATTTGGAATTATTGGAAGGGTAATTATGTAAATTTGCAATTCTTATGAATGCGTGTTCACTTACGCACGGGTGGAATGCAAAATTTTTAAAAGGATAATTTACGCAGTAATCTGAGGTTAAGAGCGTTTGTTGAATCTGACGTGGCACACTTATACGAGCCCACTTTCTCAAAGTAAGAGAAAGTTACAACAAGAATACAAAAATGTTATTCCATGAGGGCCACTGATTGCACTGGGTGCAACTTTAACAGTGATTGGCTGTGATACAAGTGAAGAAACAGATTGATATGCAAGTTATCATGCGACAATGAAAAAAGGAAGACACTTTCAGTGCCGTGGGTATACTAATGGAACTGGCCAGAGTCTTCATCAGTCAAGAAAGCAAAACATACAAGTCATCGCTCCTCATGAAATTTCCAGTTGAGTTCAGCGACCGTTCTAGCAACAAATGTAAACCAATGAAGCACTAAGATGGGGTAAAGTGGGTTTACAAAACTTGAGGTGTAAACCAGATCGCGATTTGTCTTCCATCCACCGGTTAACTTCACATCATATCAATCATATAGAAATAAACGACCAATAAAAATTTCAAACTGTTTTTCTTGAAGTCAAATGAATGAAAGATTTTTCAAAACCAAGTTTCGTGGCTTATTATAGTCCTGCACCATTTACAAGGGCAAGCTTTAGTGAGAGGCGGCAACCTGCAAGAAATATAGGTGCGCAATAATCACTGTTGAAATGTTTGATGAAGGCTATAACTTGCCATATAGACAGGAGCAATGACTTGTTTATCAAGAATGAATATCTCGAAAGAATTCTGTATATTAGTATTGATGTATTTTTGCTAAATATACACTACCGCTACAAAGTTTGGGATCACTTGGAAATGTTCTTGTTTTCCATGGAAACATACATTGAATTAGTCTGAATAGGGAATATAGCAAATAAACAGAACATGCTGACATTTTCTGTGTTAGAAATAATGATTTTAATGGAAAATGATGAATATGTACCTCAAACATTGCCTTCATCAAAAAACCAACTTCACTGTTGATACTGAAACTGGTGTTTGACGGGATCTATTTAGCGCAGCTGCTAGTTGACAACCTGTGAGGCGTCTTTGTCTTAAACGAAACACTCTCAGATATTTGTCTTCTTGCACAGTTGTGCATCGGGGCCTCGCACTCCTTTTTTCTGTCCTTGTTAGTGCCAGTTTGTGCTGCTCTCTAAAGGGAGTAGTTGACAGCATGGTAAGAGATTTTAAGTTTTCAATTTCTCGCATTGAATAGCCTTCTTTTCTAAGCACAACAATAGACTGACGGGTCTCTCAAGGAAGTTCTTTCTTTCTGACCATTTTGAGCCAGTAAACAAACAACAACTGCTGATGCTTCAGGTACTAAACCAACCTCAAGAATGCCATGCTCCCTTATTAGTTCAATGGTTTTCAGCTGTGCAGCACATTTGCTGAAGGGTTTTCTAATTATCAATTAGCCTTATAAAATGCTTAACTTGGATTAGCAGCCATACCAGGAGATTGATGCAGAGGACTGACAGTTGCTGATAATTGGCCTCTATGCAAAAATGTAGATCATTCTTTGAAAATCATCTGATTAAATTTAATCGTTTGTGAAATGGATAAAAATGTTTGTGAAATGGAAAAAAATGTTTGTGAAATGCATGAAAAAACAAAAAAATTTGCAAGTGATCCCAAACTTTGAGTGGGAGTATATATTAATAAATTATTATATATACTGACTTATGTTAATCTCGTTATGCCAGTTTTACCACTAGGATGCGTTGGGTTTAAAGAGGTTTTAGCACTATTAAGATACCAAACAGCAAAGAGGAGGGCACAGCAATAAAGCAGATCCCTCCATCAATACAGCTCACATACCTTGCGCCTTTTCTTGTCCGTCTCTTTGTAGAGGTGCAGCCGCAGGTTGCGGACAGCCGGCAGGTTGTTGAACTCAAAGTGCTCCCCCCAGAAGACGGTATCAGTCCGAGGCTTGCTGGTGGTGCGAGCATACAGCATGTCATCCAGGCACAGCTCACAGTAGTAGCGCTTCTTTGCTGGCAGCTCCCGGGCCTCTATGATCCATAGCTTCAGGACATTGTCCACCCTCCGGCTGTTGTCCTAGGATGGAGCAATGATAAAAAGTGAGTGAAAAAACAATGAGTGATAAAGCCCAGGAGTGAATCAAAATTATGTGCACACATAATATACTATGCAGTCAAAAAAAGGCCGAAGCAATTGAGGGAGGAACAGGTAATATGGGTAGGGACAGCCTGTAAAAGCACATTTGTTTAGAATCATATTTCAAAACATGAGAAAACTGATACTTTGACAGGCTATGGAAGCAGTGATGGAGCAATAAAAAGCCAAACGTTATACAATTACATTATACAATTACAGTTGTGCAAGTATACACAGAAATGTTTTAATGAGTTTTGAATGCATTCCAGTGATGACTAACATCACGTTTGTGGTGTTACAGCGTAGTTCTTGCAGCAGTCTATGAGTATGCAATATTGGGAACCTAATCTAAATATTTGCTGAGTTATACAGACATTCCAACAAGCTAACGCACCTTATGGTTGAAACATGAAAAGGTCCAATTTGCTGAGCGCACTCAGATAGCCTCTACCTAGGTTTCATCATGAATTCCAGTCTTAAATTAATGTAATGATTGTAGAGGAATGATGCACAGTCCTTTCTGACCTGATAAGTGTGGTTTATAGTGATATTATACCTCTTCTCATGGGTTTAAGGTGCTGAAAAATTAATTTTTTTGCACATTTCACCTAAATATAAAGCATGTCATCATATATATAGCATATAAAACATGTTACATTCTTTTCATCTTTTTGACATAAAACATAGGCTGGCTGGATGAAAAATTAAATTCCAACAGAGATGAATACAAACCGTATCTTACACATAAAATGCGACCTACAGTCAGAGGTGTGAAGTCCCCGTTCAGAAAGTAAAAATCCTCCCCAGAACTTTATTCCAACCACCTGAATTTACTTCATACGGGAGATAGAGCCAATATGAGTAATCAGCTCATTCTGTGGGAGAAAGAGAAACTTGGCAGGACTTTTACTTTCTGACCCCTGGATTTTACACCTCTGCATAAGGTTTATCTGCAAAAATGCCTGAAACTTCATCTAACCCGACCATGAGTGCAAATATAAGTAATCGGTTACTTAATACTCATAGTTAATTGCCTCTTCCCACTGCAGCAACAAGCTTCTCAAACAGCACAATGAACATCCATTGATTCAAATCGATGAAATCTGGCTAAAACTTCCTTAATCCCCTGACTTCTCTGCATGTTATTTAAACATGTTTTCATCATAATTCTGACCTTGGATGCTGAGATTTTGGCAAAAAAAAAAACCAGAAAGTAATCTAGAAATATGTTCCGTTGATCACCAAGAGCAAAGTGGAAGTCTGAATCTGAAATCTGAGGATAAAATTTCTACCTACGACACGTGCGTGGTCCTAATCCTGATGCAATGGTGATTTCACGCTAACCTTATAATTATATTTATTACTTATAGTCAAAACGGACAAAAGGCCTTTCATGCTATAAGTACCCATATTTTACATTATGACTTGATATGATTATTCATAGTTTATAGAAAACAGGTAATCAAGAAGACATTTTAGCCACTTAGCAAGATTTCATGTAGATTTTGAGAAATGACATTTATGGTTAAAAGACCATAAACTTGACAATCATTCTTTTTTGACACATTTCAGTCTAACCGTGTATTGAAATTATCAAAGTCAAAACTCCAGTCGAAATTTTAAATTGAATATTTTGGCATCATTTAAGGTACAAAACAGTTTTTTTTTTTTTTTCATATACTGGTTTATGTGCGTCTTATGGTTAAAACATAATTTCAGAGGACATTTCATTTTAGATCACCTAAACTGCACATAGCACACCAGACGCTATTATACACACCTCATATGTATAAATGAACGAGGAAATAAAATAAACACAGGAAATATGATAATATATAAAATAAAACCATATTCAATTGCACTTTTAAACTGTGCATGAAAAAAAAAACTCTCCATTTTTGTATTTTAATGTAAAAATGCCAAAAAATATTTTTTGCACATGGGCCCATTCTGCCAATGACACTACCCATGTTCACAATTTCTATTTAGATCATTGCTTTCATTAAGAGACCTGCTATTACCACCCACAGAGGTTATCACTTACTGCTAATGGCAATAATTTAAGCACTGGTGGTTTTTGACGTTCACGAGTAGTTTTTGTGGCATAAGAGGAGTTGCATAGGTTCAGTTCACATGTTGACTTGCTCATGGAGCAGTTGAACTATTTATTCAAATATCATCCCCTAATTTCAGATGCAGTCCCCGACTTTCCCAGCCCTCAAAACTGTACTGACAAGAGGCACTCAGTCTTACCAGTTTCTGGCCACCTCATCGTGAGAAACATGTAGTTCTGTACACGCAGACTCATTCACAGTCCAGCCCCAAGCCATCTCTACTGCCAGATGGATTTGTATAACATAGAAAATAGAAATGAAAGCTCAGATCTGGTTCCTGATTTCCCAGTCTTTTCTGACCTTGTTGGGCTTGACAGCTCTCTGAAGATTCTCAATCCATTTGTCTCTCTCTGCGGCCGAGCGACAGGCAAAGCACTTAGTCCCGGAAGCTGTAGTCACCTGAGTTTAATCATAGGAGATCAATGATCATTGCCCTGAACATATTTCTCGATATGTCTTTTTATATCATCCATTTCATGCCACTAATAAATGATTGGTGGCACATAGAAAGGTATTGAAAATTAAACAGTCATAACTTATCTCACATGCTCCTATGGACTACACAAGCACTCGCACACACACATTCTTATATTCACACACACACACACACACGCACACGCACACGCACACACACACACACACACACACACACACACACACACTTATCGTACACGTTTGGACTAAAACATACCTCAAAGCAGTATTCCTGCCCCAGGATGCTGGAGTGGACGGGCTTAATAATGGCATCCTCGTCCAGAGTGAGGTCCAGGGCTTCCGCAGCACTGCTAGGGGACAGCAAAGACTCATGGGAATGGGACTCCTTGAAGCTCTGCATCAGGCGAGTCCTAGAAGAGAGTCATATAGAATGAGATGACTGGGTGAGAACACAGTAGACTGATCAAACACAGTAACTGAAGAAGAAAAACAGGATTTAGGTCAACAAAGTGGGATACTCCAGCTCTGAAT
Source organism: Gymnothorax reevesii (assembly GCA_029721435.1). Classification (NCBI taxonomy): domain Eukaryota; kingdom Metazoa; phylum Chordata; class Actinopteri; order Anguilliformes; family Muraenidae; genus Gymnothorax; species Gymnothorax reevesii. The sequence continues at coordinate 134,215,145 of CM056573.1, read as the reverse complement.
GAGCAATAGTGACTAATATAATGCTGCAATGGGCCAATCACAAAGTTGTGGGTGTGATTAAGATGATAGAAAGCAGAACAACACTAAACAAAGAGAGGGTGATACAAGATCTGGCCTCACTAACTGATGTCTGAATGTTGTCTTTGATCCACGACTGAAGTAGCTCTGCATTTGTGTGTTTTGAGGTCACTTCTGAGACAACTTTCATGTTATTGATGAGTTGACCAAAAATTTGAGCCAAGAAAAATCCTCAGACTGGGAGTTCTGTTTGAGTATGTGTCATATATCTGGACCTTCCAGATCACGTGATGTGACTTGGGAATCCAAAGTTAAATCTAGATTTCTCCTGTAGTTCACAAAGCAATTCTAATCATAAAAATATAAGGTGAGAAAAGGAAACAAAATAAAATCGCACACAATAAGAATTCAATAATGAAGTACACAACTTAGAGGAATTAAAGGGGACCTATTTTGCTATATTTACAAGGTCATATTTTGATCTTGGACTCCCCTAGAGTACTCCTGATCGTTCTAAGTCCAAAACAGGGTCCTTATTTAGCTCATACTGCTATCCTCAAAAAACCCCATTTGTAGTCCATTGTAGTCTCTGCCTGAAACGCGTCATTGGGGTGGCTCTTCCGCTGCGGCTCCCACTCCCCGTGTGTCCACTTTCTTCTGACTGGCCAGCTCTGTGGAGGGCGGAGTTGGGCGGGACGAGGCTGCAGAACGCAGTTTTCCGGGTCCACATCCCCAGAGTGAAACGTGAGATATGGATGCCATCTGATAAAGAATCGGCGAGGAAATTCCAAAATCTAGGCTATACTTGAATATAGATCTCCTGAAATGAACTTGTTCTAATAAAAAGCGGCAAAAGTGGAGGACGCAGTGCAAAAGTCTGGCAGCTCGAACTTGCTATCAGCCACAGTTTGCTACGGCAACAGTGGTGAGTACAGCGGCTTTTCTACTCTATGGCTAGGATGCAGGGAAAGCTAGATTCCACTCCATATATAAACATTTGTAGAACGGGTCGACATACCCAGGTGTAGGCTGGAGACCGTAGAAATGCAGTGGGTCTGAGTTTAGAGGGAAACATGGACAGTGAGGAGCAGCTAAAAGTGGACCAACAGCGTATGGACTGCTTCGGTGTGTATTAGGACCTGCTGGCTCGTGTGCATGTGCTGTGTCGTTAGCGTGGAGAAACAAACAGCTTCTGCGCTGGTATATGACGGAGGGGTGAAAGCTCCAGGCTAAATGGCCTTTTCGGAAATAGCCTGTTGTAATGGTTTACTTATTGCGTCGGAATGAGTAGTGTTTCTTCACAGAGAATGGGCACGTTATGGATGGGGAGCAAGAGCCAGATAAAGCTCCGGTTATGTAATGAACATAATACAGGTTTTACAGACTGCAAGTTCCGCTTGCATGAACCGTCGCTTATGTGGAACTAGCGAATCGATAACTTTTACAGGAAAGAATTAATATTCAATTGCCGAATTAATATTCAATCGGCAATGCAGAGAAATTGTTTGTTATACCGGACACGTTATAGCCCGTGTGCTTCCCTGTTGCTTTCACCAGTAACATCAGAGAGCTTGTCCAGGTATTGGAGAAGTATCAGGCAGACCCCGGTCATGGATCAGTAAAGCGATCGTTTCACAAGCACCCAAAAACGCACCCCAAGCTTTGCAAAACCTACGTCTGGTTTAACATGCAGCCCAACCTGGCAGACACATACAGCACCTCTCCGGTTATCTTCAACTGTAGTAGCTAAAATCCGGCAACGTTATGATGAAACTGTCACATTGATGCTTACCGAAGCAACACGAGCATACCGATCATAATTGCTGCATATAAGTCAACAAGGAGCATTTTTAATTAGCGGAGCACGTGAACTAACATGCAGTCACTGATAAGCGGTCATGACCTTGAATGTAATCTGTCGCGCAAAAAATTAGTTTAGCTTCTGGTGTGAAAGCTGCTTAACGCGAGTATTTGCGTCTTTGCATTGACTTTGAATGTAGCTAACCTGTCGCATGAAAAATTTGTTTCGCGTCTGGTGTGAAAGCGGCTTAACGCGCCCACAACACGTGTATTCGCGTCTTTGCATTGACTTTGAATATAGGCTAATCTGTCCCCGAAAAACTTGTTTCGTGTCCGATGTGAAAGCAGCTTTATGAATAGTATGCGACAGCGAGAGAGAGCTCGGTTATGTCATGAACTTAATACAGGTTTTGCAGACCATAAGTTCTGTTCGCGCGGACAAGTTGCTAATGTGGAGCTAGCGAATCGATCACTTCTACAGGAAACAATTTCCTAATTAATCTCCGCCTTTTTCAGCTTTTTATTAGCCACAACAATTTCCAAAGGAGGATGAAATTATGTCAAGGTAGTGCAGAGAAATCATTTGTTATACCAGACACGGTAGAGCTTCTGCATTTTGCATTGGTTTCACAGTAGCACCAAAGAGCTTGCCCAGACAATTGTGAAGTATTCGGCTGATCCCGGTCATGGATAAGTGACGCGATCGCTAACTGTAGTGGCTACAATAGGGCAAAGTTATGATGAAACTGCCACTCTGATGCTTACCGAAGTAACACAAGCATACCGATCAGAATTACTGCATATAAGTTAACCAGGAGCATCTTTAATTAGCACGTCACACAAACTAACATGCAGTAGCTGGTAACCGAGCGGTCATAACCACAAAGACAAACCCTTGCAATACAGGTTTTACAGACAGCAAGTTCCATTACCATGGACAGTTGTACCAAACATCCAAATTACAAACAAGCAGACAGAGTCGGCTATATCCCCCGCCTACGATTCTATTCTGAGAAAGGTGCAAACCCTAAAAGGCACATCGAGGCATGGTGATTATTCCACACATAAAGTTTCGTTGAGCCAGGTTCAGTGGTTTTTGAGTTCTGCTCCGGAAACAGTTTCTATGCTGATTTTAATTTGCGTTTCCATGGAAACGGGCAAAAATAAAAGTCTGAGAAAGGTGCAAACCCTAAAAGGCACATCTAGGCATGTTGATTGTTCACACATAAAATTTCATTGAGCTAGGTTCAGTAGCTTTTGAGTTCTGCTCCGGAAACAATTTCTATGCTGATTTGAAGTTGCGTTTCCATAGAAACGAGCAAAGATAAAATTCTGAGAAAGGTGCAAACCCTAAAAGGCACATGTAGGCATGTTGATTGTTCCACACATAAAGTTTCCTTGAGCTAGGTTCAGTAGTTTTTGAGTTCTGCTCCAGAAACAATTTCTATGCTGATTTTAATTTGCGTTTCCATGGAAACGGGCAAAAATAAAATTCTGAGAAAGGTGCAAACCCTAAAGGGCACATCTAGGCATGGTGATTATTCCACACATAAAGTTTCGTTGAGCTAGGTTCAGTGGTTTTTGAGTTCTGCTCCGGAAACAATTCCTATGCTGATTTGAAGTTGCGTTTCCATAGAAACGAGCAAAGATAAAATTCTGAGAAAGGTGCAAACCCTAAAAGGCACATGTAGGCATGTTAATTGTTCCACACATAAAGTTTCGTTGAGCTAGGTTCAGTAGTTTTTGAGTTCTGCTCCAGAAACAATTTCTATGCTGATTTGAAGTTGCGTTTGCATGGAAACGGGCAAAAATAAAATTCTGAGAAAGGTGCAAATCCTAAAAGGCACATCGAGGCATGGTGATTATTCCACACATAAAGTTTCGTTGAGCTAGGTTCAGTGGTTTTTGAGTTCTGCTCCGGAAACAATTCCTATGCTGATTTTAAGTTGCTTTTCCATGGAAACGGGCAAAAATAAAATTCTGAGAAAGGTGCAAACCCTAAAAGGCACATCTAGGCATGTTGATTGTTCCACACAAAAAGTTTTGTTGAGCTAGGTTCAGCAGTTTTTGAGTTCTGCTCCGGAAGCAATTTCTATGCTGATTTGAAAATGGAAACGGGCAAAAATAAAATTCTGAGAAAGGTGCAAACCCTAAAAGGCACATCTAGGCATATTGATTGTTCCACACAAAGTGTCGTTGAGCTAGGTTCAGTAGTTTTTGAGTTCTGCTCCGGAAACAATTTCTATGCTGATTTGAAGTTGCGTTTCCGTGGAAACGGGCAAAAATGAAATTCTGAAAGAAACCACTAGATGGCAGTATTGACCGTTTTGAGCTAGGTTTGGGCATGTCCTGGGCATGTCTGAAAGGGAAAGTCCCAGAGAATTAAAAAAAAGTCTAAAAGGTGGGAGGGGGCTGCAAAAGAGTATAAAAGGAGGAAAATTGAGAGAGGAAAGTGGTAGGAAAAATTGCAAGGAGAAGGATACATTTGACCAGACCTGTTGCTCTTTCAAGACCTGTGAAGCTTTTTGTGGATTTTGCCTGTGTTGGAGCATTTTCCTCACCAAGCAACCCCATCTCAAGGGACTGTAAATATTTTTTTTTTCTTGTATATTATCAATCTTGTTCAGTAGCATAAATTTTAGGTTAGTGTTAGTCTTTGTTTAATTAAATCTGTTTTAGTTTTAAAATTTTGTCTGTCATCCATTGCTGTCTTATATGTCGTAGCAAATAGGGGCCTTAACAAATTGGGGGCTTGTCCGGGATAGACCATTGTGTGAGTCATTTATTGAAAATCTAACATTTCAAATTGTAAAATTGTTTTTGAAATTTTCCTATATATATATATTGACAGATCAACAGCAATGGATGATTTCTTGGCATCACCAACCGTAGAGGTTTTGAAGTCTTTTAAAAAGACAGAACTGCTAGAAATATGCAGACATTTAGAGCTGACAGAGGTAAAACCAGCCATGCGAAAAGCAAGACTGGCTAGAGAGATTGTTGAATATTACATTGATGAAAATGTGTTTGCACCAGGAGATCTGGAACAGTTTCCAGTGGAAAATCCAAATATAGAAATGGAACTTAAATTAAAAATAATAGAGATTGAAAGGGAGGAAAAAGAAAAACCAAGGCAGTTTGAGTTAGAAAGATTAGCAAGAGAGGAAAAACAAAGAGCATTTGAGAGGGCAGAAAGAGAGAAAGAAAGGGAGGAAAAAGAAAAACAAAGAGAATTTGAGTTAGAAAAATTAGCAAGACAGAGAGATTTCGATTTACAGAAATACGATAGAGAAGAAAGGCTCCAAATGGAGCAACTAAAAATAAAAATAGACGCTGAAAATAAATTTCATGCTAGCCAGGACGTAAAACTGGTGCCTCCATTCTTTGAGAAGGACGTTCCTTAACTATTTCCAGTGCTTTGAAAAGGTAGCTAAAAGTTGTCAGTGGCCAAAGGAACACTGGCCTCTGATGTTGGAAACTGTCCTCAAGGGTAAAGCTCAACAAGCCTATTCGGCTTTGTCTGCAGATGATTCCTCTCATTATGAGGTTGTCAAAAGGTTATTTTGACAGCTTATGAGTTGGTTCCAGAGGCTTACCGACAGAAATTCAGAGGTCTGAAGAAATCTGACAGTCAGACTTATGTGGAATTTGCTAATGAGAAGAAGGTTTGCTTTGAGTGCTGGTGTACTTCTATGGAGGTCAAGGATGATTTCAACTCATTAAAAGAGATGGTGTTAGTTGAAGAATTCAAGAATTGTGTTTAGGATGATATTAAGACCTACCTTAATGAGAAGCAAGCACTGAATTTGCAATCAGCTGCCAAATTTGCAGACGAATATGTTCTCACACATAAGTCCAAATTTCAGTCTAGCAGTAACAATAGATGGTTCCAATTTCGGAAAAAAGGTAACGATGATACCCAAGAATCCTCACCAAAAGACAAAGACAAATCTGGTGATGGTGCTCAGAAATCCAGTCACAGGTCTGATCAAAGTGTGAAAGCTGACAGAAACAAAAGTGGTCTAGTTTGCAATTATTGCAAGAAATCTGGTCAAGTTACAACTAACTGTTGGTTCCTTAAAGCTAAGAAAGAAAAAAAACAGGATACCAAACTCAATGCCTTTCTGAAGACAAGGTTAGAAACCCCTGTAGTAGATGACCGATCCGCTAAATTGCCTGCTCCTTGTGGGGCTAAGAAGCCTGATACTGCTGACTTCGGGAGGGAGGAATTTCTTCCATTTGTGTCAGAGGGATTTGCGGCTCTGAACGAGCATTCTCCTCCTGTCCCCATAAATATCCTAAGGGATACAGAAGCTTCTCAGTCACTTTTATTGGACTCCTTGGAGTTACGTGATGAGACCGCTTCTGGGGATTTCATATGTGCTGCAAAATGTATAGCATTGCGTATAAAGAATGTCCTGCATGATATTATACATCATTACCAGTCTGGTTTTATACAAGGTAGAAATATTTCAAATAATATAAGACAATTACTTGAAATTATAGAATATTATGATAAAATAAGGAAACCAGGTTTGATTTTTATAGCCGACCTTGAGAAAGCCTTTGATAAAATCAGAAGGGATTTCATCTACCAATGTTTAGAATTTTTTAACTTTGGTATATCTTTGATACAGTGGGTTAAAGCAATGTATAATAACTCCGTCTCCAAAATTATAAATAATGGTTATCTCTCAAACCCCATTGTACTCTCTCGCGGAGTAAAACAGGGCTGCCCGTTATCACCGTATCTGCTTATTATGGCAATAGAAGTACTTGCTATAAAAATACGAGCAAATTATAATATCAAAGGCCTGGAAATGCAAGATCTAAATACAAAAATTTCAATGTATGCAGATGATACCATTGTTTTTACTGAATTCTGACTATGAAACACTTCAGTGTCTTACAAAAGACCTGGATGAATACTCAAAACAATCTGGGCTGAACCCTAATTACGAAAAATGTCAAATACTGAGACTTGGTTCCTTGAAAAATAAAAATTTCACTCATACATGCAATCTACCACTTCACTGGACAGATGGACCGGTCAATGTTCTCGGTATACACATTCCAGAAAATATTATTGAAATTTCAACGGTTAATTTCAATAATAAACTAAGTAAAATTGAAAAAATTCTGCTTCCATGGAAAGGGAAACATTTGACCATTTATGGCAAAATAACTCTGATCAATTCATTAATTGTATCCCAGTTTACATATTTATTCATGGTATTACCAACTCCTTAAGAATCATTTTTCAAAATTTATGAAGAGAAGATATTTAAATTTATATGGAATGACAAACCTGATAAAATTAAACGTGTGTATCTCTACAATGATTATGTATCTGGTGGCCTAAAATTATTACATTTAAAGGCTTTAAATTTTTCACTGAAGGCCTCCCTTATTCCAAAATTCTATGTCAATTCAAACTGGTTTTCTAGTAAGTTACTTAAAAGTGTCCATCCTATGTTTGAAAAAGGATTCTTCCCATTCCTACAGATTAAACCTGTGCATATCGAGTTAATTACTGACATGTTTTTCAGTGTCTCCACCTTTCTGGAAGAAGCTCTACAGAGTTGGTTGCAATTTCAGTTTCATCCACCAGAGAATACAGAACAAATTCTACAACAAATAATATACTTGTTGATAGAAGAATGATTTTCTCGAAACGCATGTTCGATAACGGTATTATCTTTTTAAAGGATATAGTGAATGAGGAAAATAAAATTATGTCCTACAGACAATTAACTAGTTTTTATGTGACTATCTGCACACTGCAACAATATAATCAACTTATTGGAGCTTTACCAAATACTTGGAAATCAAAAATTATTAAAAGACCAGGAGGACATTTAGTCAGTCTGCCTCAAATGAAAATGGTACAATGGTTAAAGAAAATAAAGATAAATAAACATATATACAAGTTTTACTTAAGAATAAAGAATTTAGTTGCGACACCATATAGAATTCTAGATAGTTGGGAAAATTTGTTAGACACACCAGTTCCATGGAATAAAGTCTTCAAAATTCTTTACAATACATCACTTGATCCGAAGATAAGATATTTTCAATATAAGCTAATATATAAGTTTCTAGCAACAAAAAAGATGCTAAATATCTGGGGAATTGAGCCGTCACCCCTCTGTCGATTCTGTCAAGAGGAAGTGGAGTCAGTAGTCCATTTCTTTTGGTACTGTCCTGTAACAGCCCTTTTTTGGATAAAGGTGCAAAATTGGATATCTCAGTATAATAGTATACAACTAGATTTATTTAAGGTATTACTGGGTGATGTAACTAAAGAAAAACACCAAATATGTAATATCATTGTATATCTTGCAAAAATATTTATTTTCAGGTTGACATCTGTTGGGGAGTTAAGACTTGAGAGATTCAAGAATTTTGTCATGTATTACAGTAGAATTGAGTGTGCGATGGCCTATGAGACGGGTCTTGTAATATATGCCAAAAGATGGGATAAAATTCGGGAGGCTGAAGGTTGGGAATAATAAAGAGATGGAATGGATGAGCTAATAGTTACAAATGCCAAAGATATAAAACTCTGTGAATGTAATCCTTATTGTATTGTGTTTTATTTTATTTATTTATTTTTATTATTATTATTTTTTTATTTATTTATTTATTTATTTTTTTTTGTTTTTCGTAGGTGTTTGTTTTGTTGGGTGATGGTAGGAGGATTCATACTTAATTATATAACTGATTGAATGAATAAAGTTACCTTTAGAAGGTCATCTTGGTGTTAACAAGACTGTTGATAAGATCATGAAACATTTCTTCTGGCCTGGGCTTCGGAAAGATGTTTCCAACTTTTGCAAAACCTGTCACACTTGTTCAACTTCCTGGAGAAGTATGCCACGTGATCCTCAATGTCATCAGAGTCACTTGGGTCAGTCCATGTCAAATCACCCAGGGGTGGTTGCAGCACCATTTTCAAATTTAACTAGCTTCCACTAACTTAAAGATAATGCCAAAAGAACATACCATGCAAAATTTTAGATCTCCAATTCAAATAGTTTTCAAGCAAAATACTTGTTAAGTTTCAGCAATTTAGGCCTGAACCGGACCCCCCCCCAATCCTCGAGGGTATTTTTTAGAAAATGAAGTGCTTGTATCTCAGCTTCTAGGCAACATAGCATCACCAAATTTGACATGCAAGTTCTCTATAAGTAGCTTGTTAAATAAAACCCTTCTTAGCCTTAGCCTTAGCCAGTGTGTAGTAGGTACTGGAGCTTGTCAAAAATGTCCAAATTTGCGAAAAATACGCTCGCAAATGAGTTTTAGAAACCCTAAAAAACAAGAAATAGTGCTCATACCTGCTATAATACCCTCCAGTTCCATTCTTAACAACATTGTGCAGTATTTTAACAAATTAGAGCCCCTTAGCTTCATTATCTGCAGAGATATGATCAGCTGAATTTCTAATCAGAGTGAAAATTATCGAAAATTGCCAAAATTCGACAGGCCAGAAGCCAGTTCAGCACAGGTGGCAGGGATATGAAACTTTGTGCAGGAAAGCATCAATCATTTGGTTGTTTCCACATAATAATTGCAAGTTTTCCCCATCACAGTATATTGAATTTTTTTCAATGGCACCATGGCATTAAGGCTACACAAAGATATTGCCACGATAATGAAATAATAAAGAATTTAGCGCTTCTCAACCAGTGCAATCAGATCATTGAAAATGTGCCCCTCCTACACCAGCCTGTTTGTTCCGTGGAAGACAGGGAAGAAGACAAATATCGGGATCATTCTAGTTACACAAAATGACAATCAGACAGTTTATATGATCTCATTTAGAAATTGCGCATTTGAAATCTCAAACTACTCCAATGTCAGGTTTGCAACTAAAGGACATGGAAACGCTTTAACAATGATTCTTACCCCGCACGCGGTCATCCCCCCGCCCCAAAACCGCCTCAGCAATCACACAAAATTATATTCGTAGCCTATTATGTCCCATTTGATTTGAGTGACACATTCACTTGACCTTGTGCCTAATACTTTATGATAATCAATTATCCCATTTACTGATAATGATTATTCCCATGTCGGCTATTCTATATATATTGGCTAAAATTGATTCACAAATGGGTAGTGCTTTGGTACTGGCCAGGGTAGGGCTCAATCTAGAGTAGCCTATTTAATAATATCTTTATTCACACATTAAAATACACAGTATTATCAATATTAAAATAAATTACAAAGACACAAGTTAGTTAATACAGATATCCTCAGTTAGAAAATCAATCTCCTCACTCCTGAGAATATCACAACTTTTTAGATTATCACGAACATATAGGGCAGTCACATTTATTAATAGAACATGAAGACAATGATGGCGACGTCGAGCCAAAACCGAAAACCAAATTTCACAGATGTTGATGTTGTATGGCAAACGGGCACTGAAGGCTGATCCGAGGAAGAAGGCAGCGAATCGTTCTGGATGTGGCTTCGGTGGGGAGATGTAAGCGCAGTATCCCCGATTTAAAGCATAAATGGAGAGATCTGCGAGGCGCTGTAAAAGCCAGCCTCTCTGCACACCGGAAAAGTGTACACGCAGCAGGTGGTGGACAACTATCATCCCCTGTGCATTTCACTGCACTGGAGGAGGAGATGGCATCCACTCTCTCTGCAGTGGAAGTGCATGGAGAAGAACTTGGAGCGTCAACGAACTGTGTCAGACACCTTGACACAGACGCCTGTGATATGTGTGTGACATCACCAGCCACTCTCTGGAACGACCCAGATGCCAGGAGCGACAGTGCTGTTGTGACATTGATGACCACGAGTATGTTTTGTGAATAATTGCTGCGGCTGGATAGCTGTTCATCCAGAAGTCGGCAAAGATAGATGATTGCCTCATACATGGTCCAGACGAAAGCGTTGGATGCACTCGATGTTTGTTAGTCCCAGGATGTCCAAACGAAGCCGATATATGCGTGGTCGTCTTCGAGCTTGGCGCGCTCCTCTTACTCTCTCCCAATCACGCAAGAGTGTATGCAAATGCAGGACAGGCATTTTGGTTTTAGATTTTGAGAGCATGGTAGAATGATGGTCTTATGTATGCTCGTATTAATTAATTGCAATGCGTTTGTAATTGAACTAATTGGAGAATATGCTGTTGCATAATATCATGTGATGATTTTGTTTGATAATTTGTTATGGTTATGAGAAATGTAGTTAAGAAATAAGGAAGAACAATCGAATATTGAATGTCTAAACCTTTACCATGTTAAATAAAATTAATGTTAAAATTCGGCCTATAACCAACATCAAACGCAATATTGTGTTTTGCCTTATGTTGGCACTTGACCTGAATACAGCCCTCAAAAGCGCTTAACAGAAAAAGCGCGTAAGCCAGGGTGGAACACGCGTAAGCGTTTTTTGCCTGAGTAACTTTTGGAAACGCCCCGATTTTGGCCTTGCTCCGCCCCAAGTGCGTAACTGCCTGCGTAATGCACAGACTTAAGTCGAGGGGAGAATACGCTTAGGCTGAAAAGCGCGTAGCTACGCGCTTTTTTCGACTTACGCGCATGGGAGAATAAACACAAAAGTACATATTGCAGGTTAGAGTGCCCACTGAATCAGAGCACAGGAAAATTAATTGGAGTCATAATTTTAATGAAAAAAAAAAATGTTTAAAATTCTCTACATTGGCGCAATAATTCAATTTTCTGAAGAATTTAACTTCAACATCCAAAACCTGACTTAGCGGCCATCACATCACAAGAGGAAAACTCGGCAGATTAAAACAATCAGAAAAGATGGACTCCAGTGCTGAAGAGCCTGAAACGAGTATAATTTTGAGCCTGTCAGGCATGTGAGAGAACAAGAGCTGCCAGGAATCAGAAATCAAGGCCAGAGGAGAGAAATAGAGCTGCAGTGTGAGAACAAAAAAAGTATGACTTTAACATCATACTGTGCAACATAACTACACTATTGAACTGTGTTGTACTGCTGAGGAGAGAGATGAGACATATAGACAATTTCCAATGAGTGATATTAATGCAACGAGAGTTGTAATTTCTATTTATTCTGAGGCTTCGGCGAATCTCTCACTCACGAATTTGAGATCCTATTTATCCCAAAAAATGTTCGCTTCATATCTTGCGGAAAATGCAAAAACGGCGTTGGCTTCTAGTTGACAGTCTACTCAAGTCAACGGGATGACTAATTCGCTAGCTTGCATGTTTCACCATGAATTTTATAAATTCAAGCGTCTGCGATAAGTTGCATGTGTAACTTTTTACTTTACTGGCCAAAAGCTTTTGCGTGCTAGCTGACAAATTATTCATCACACTGACTTGAATACACCACAAGGCTAACATCAGCAATGATAGTTTCCAGAAGAATTGATAAAGTTACCTTTGCGAACAAGTTGACTTTTGGAATCTGACCTATCGCAACATGAAAAAGCTGTATCACAAGTGTGATACCAAACCTGTACCTCTTAGGGGTTGTATCACGCCATTTTTGAATCATTTGTGGGATAAATTAAATTCTTTTTTGTCCTGATTTCTGACAGGTGCTTGTGTGGTAACTTTCAGCCAATACTATCAGCTGCTGCTTCAGCCGACACAAGGGCTGCACAAACAGATGGAACAGCACCTGCTATTAGCCTCATGTTCTTTCGGCTCCGGAATGCAATCCCAAGCTCCATCAAGTTGCCTGAAATAAAGTCCTCTTGGCTAAAATGTGTGCCACAAATGACTGCATTTTTAGTCACTGATGATGCTGTGAAGTCCTATCTCTTTGCCTGAACAAAACACACCCAAGCTAACTCCACTGTTTTTCCTGTCAGGAAAGTGATGGACACGATGTCCAAACAGACAAGTATATTCACCATTTTACAAGCTAAAAGTGAAGAAAACCAACCAAAAAAACCCCCAGAAAATTCCAATTCACAAAACAAGAGTGCTCAAATTGAGGATCACTTCCTTCTCCAGCGACATCATACCACATGGTTTAAAAAAAGCAAAAAACTCAGTTCTGGTGTGACAGGCTCAAAATGCCACTCTTTCTTGATTTCTGTGAAAATGTTAAGTAAAACTTATTAACTCCAACATTAATCCTTCAAATGGTTATTTTCCAAGTTAGTATCATGAATTTTGATTTTAAAAATATGGCCAAGGGTCCTGTAGCTTACCGGCAAGCAATCTTATAGCGATGATACAACTGAGAATTGAAAATTACATGTGAGGCTTGACCTTCAAATTGAAGGACAATGTCAAGGTCACGAAATAAAAGTTCACCTACATTTATTAGACCTCCTGTAATGCAATCCTAAGCTCTGAACCAGTTTTGGCGATACAAATCATTGAGAATATGTCAACTGTGAACTTTAAAGGTCACAGAAGGTCAAGTTGAGGTTAGCAAATAGACTTCAGACATGACTTTCTAAATGTCTCTATACAAACCTTGGCTCCATCTGTGACAATTTTTGGTGATTCAAGACATTAGAATTTCACTGTCGCATTTCACCATCATAAGCCACTGACAGTCACAAATGAAAGTTCATATGCGACTTCCTAGTTGTCAGTAACACAAACCTAGGCTCCATCTGTGACCATTTTAGTGATACAAGTCATTGAATTTTCAGTGGTCACATTTGACCCTTGAAGGTCAATACAAAGGTCACCAAATGAAATTAGATATATGACTTCCTATATGTCTCTAATACAAACCTAGGCTCCAACTGTGACAATCTTGGCAATCCAAGTCATTGTAATTGTATCAAGTTTCACCTTCAAAGGTCACCAACAGTCAAGAATGTCACCAAATCAAAGTTCATGTGTGACTTTCTTTAAGTCTGTGATACAAACTTAGGCTCCATCTGTGACCTTTTTAGTGATAGAAGTCATAGAATTTTCGAGTTTGACCTTTGGAGCTCAATATGAATGACACCAAGCGAAAGTTCATATATGACTTCCTATACGTCTCCAATACAAACCAATGCTCTATCTGTAACAAATTTGTTGATATAAGTCTTTGAAGGTTGCTGAAGGTCAAGTTCAAGGTCACAATATTAAACTTTATACATGACTTCGTGTATGCCCACAATACAAACCTAAGCTAAATCTGTAATAGTTTTGGTGATAGAAGTCATTGAAATTTCAGTTGGTGAAGTTTGACCTTCAAAGGTCACTGAAGGCCAAGTTCAAGGCCACCAAATTAAAGTTCATTTATGACTTCCTGTAAGTGTTCAATACACATACCAAGGGCTGACTGCAATAAACAGTTATTTAAGGGATAATTAACGAGAAGGTGTGCATTCCACGGTTTTAATGCACGACGCGGAGGCAAATAACCAAATGGTTGCCTCCGCGAAGTGCATTAAAACCGTGGAATGCTCACCTTCTCGTTAATTATCCCGCTTATACCATGGTCAATTGCCAGCAATATCAACTCGCAACATTGAGAAATTTTTGGTAAAAGTTTTGCATTTACACTAAAAAAAAAAAAAAAACGAGCTGGTAATCATTAAACAGGCGCCACGCCTTCTCATACCCAATAGCCTACTATAGGCCAAGTTAAATTGAACCAGCTATCTTAGTTCATTTTATGTTCATGGAGAAATAATTTTTTGCACACGCTTACATCCGTTTACCAGCTGATTTGATAACGGATTCCAGCTTAAATGGAGATTATTCAAAACGCAACATTATGTGCGATTATGCAGACTGTGGCTAACTTGCTACCCACAATTACAATGAACTTATGACGGTTTCCGCAGTTAGCGAGCTGAAGTCTGCTGGCATAGCACGTAGCTAGTAAACTGTCAGCAGTTGAAGTGGACACGTTAGCTTCCTTTGTAACCATAAACAATTACAATCGTTTAATTAATAAAGCCTGATTACTTCGCTCCTATAATATTTCCGGTCATTATTTCTTGAGTACCTATAGTTAACCGCTCCGCAGGACGCAACTTATGTGACGCCGCTAAATTTACTGGAGATAAATGAGCAGCTAGGTTATCGTTATACCCAGCCGAATACCAGGTCTAACGTTGCTAGGGTTACAAGTTGGCTTGTGGATGAATTTCGAATGGTGAAACGACCATAGCCGAACTACCTGTGCGGTTCCACGGTTTTAATGCATACCTGCCAGCCAATCAGAAAAAAGTATTCACTCAGACCATGGTATTAATCAAATATATAACATCTGGACATAACTGTTTATTGCAGTCAGCCTTCAATATGTTCCCAATCTTTTCAAAGCCTAGAGGCCTTTGAAAATTGTAATATTTTGCAATTTTGCTTGACCTCACGTGTGACCTTTCAAGGTCATCTGAGGTCAACTTTAACACAGCCGAAATATAGGTCATATATGTCTTCCTACATGCCAGTAATACAAATTTAATCCATCTCCAACCATTTAGCTTCCGCAGACGATTTTGCCCATTCTCCCCAAGACCGAATGTTAAAGTTCAGCGCCCCGACTAGACCCACTTCCGTCAATTCAATCAAAATAGCACTTGCACTGTATATAAAATATATCAAGGTGAGTTGATTGCTAGATTTAGAAAAAAGTTATCAGACAGTTTTTAAGAAATAAATTTTTTGAAATTTCAAAAGAAAGTCCTGTCTTTTAACATTCTTAATACCTGTATTTTCCTTGACACTGCACTAACTCTCAAACTTGACCTCAGTAAAGTGTTAACCTCTTGAGGTCAACTCAACACTGTACATTTTAAATGAATATGCATGGTGTTTATGCAGCTTTCTGGCATTGAGATAACACTTTGGCACATAAGTTGGGTTAATCCTGTGTTAATTCGGTGTAAACCCACTGTAAACATCAGGTTGACTAAATCTTCCTGTTGAGGTCAAGTTCAGGTGTTATCTGGGGGTTAGTGTTACATGGATGTTAACTTTACTCGAGCTGTTTAGTTAATCCTAAAACTTCACCTCACCCATTCTCACGCATTCAATGTGTCTCTGCACACATTGCACTACGAGGTTCAAAGATAGTGCAAAGTGTAGTAAGGGTGCTCGTAACCTAAATGGACAACAAAATCAGTAGCTATTCTCATTGTTGGTGAATGAGGGGATGACAATACAAGACGGTGACCAGATATGCAGCAAATGTTGTTTCAAATATGTCAAAAATGACCAAAACCAGACAGAGACAATGACAGATACACAACAGATGATGTTACTACATCAAACAATGACAGAGACTGTTTCTTCAGGAAATCTTGGCAGATGAGGGAGACCTTATGCAAGGAAATCCTCTCAATGTATCCAGCCCAACTGTTGATTTAAAGTATGGAACATCATCACATCGAAGGTGTTCCATTTAAAAACAATATGATGACCAATGCTTAACAATACCAATGGCTTCTCGAAAATTCTCAGTCTATATTTACGTCCTAAAATCCACAAGGCCTCTATACAACATGTACAACAGTTTATGAAAACATCTAAATTGGTTTTCTGAGAAATATGTTGTATATAATAAAAATGGGTTGAATACACCATGTTACCGGTTTCTCAATTTAATGACACTCGGAACATTATTTAGCCAACTATATGAGGCAACTTTCGTGAAAATATCTTAGGTGTGTTTTCATAGGGACCTGGTAGTTTGATGTTTTGCATCAAGACGGATACATTTTTCAATGGAAAATTGTCTGAAACTTCTTCAGTTTTTCACATATATTTATGTTTGGTATGAAAATGTCAACCATATTGTTGTGTAGCCATTAAATATCATCTGGTTCTTCAGAACAATCATTTATGGGTTTATATATGGACTTTTTGAGGCCTTGCCCCACAAAAATTTTGAATTCGCTAAATAGGTCACAGTTCACTTCCTGTATGCAAGTTTCACATTTCAAATCTATTTTCTGGACAGTCCCACAAGTAGGTATAACTGTTGGCAAATATTCCGATACTGTGCAAAACCTCCTTTCTTCCAACATTTTTTCGAGAAACATTGTTACTAAACTGCTGGCATGCTTTCCCACACAAATTTATGCACTACTGAACTCCGAAACATCCTTGCTCATAAACAACCAAGCCCTCTGCTTATTTCATAGCCAATAATAATTGCATAAACGGGTTGCCTAAAAACACAATTACCAGTGTTTTTGTCAGGTACACTCAGGGAGCACAAAAGGTCAGACAAGTAAGTGCATGGACCAGGCTCTTTAAAAACAGACTAGTAGTGCTGAGGAGCAAGACAATGATCATAAACAGGATAATGTTTTCAAGGGACAGGTAGATAAATACAGATTGGAGCCAGAGATAAACTGAATACGAAAGGCCAAAGCACAGGAGATAATACATAATAAACACTCAGTTCAACAATGGTAACAAAAGGAAAACCACAAACGCTCAGAAGATATACACAAAGGTAAATAAAAATAAAACTAAAAACTAAAAAAAGCACAGGATAATCTAAAAAATGCAATGTTTAATTTTAGAAAGAATAAAGAAGAATCCAAAGAAAGCCAAAACAGCAAAAACACAAAGTACCAACGGTAAAACCATACAAAGTTCAAAATGCCGCGATGGTGCAGGGAAACACAGGTCTAATCTTGATGATGCCCGAAGAGTTACATCCTTTTCTGAGAGGAACTCCCTTTTCTGAGGGGAAGAGGCCAACAGAGTCCCCCCATTCTCATGGTCAGGGGCCAAGTCGAGTTCCTGCAAGGGCCAGAATCGGTTGGACACCTCAACCTCTGAAGGAGCTGTCACTGTACGGTGTGGACGCCCTTTCCTGCGTTGACGTCCCATCGTCACCCAACTTTCTCTCCCTGCCTGCTCTGAGGTCTCCCCACAACCCTGCTTTGGCATACACACCATTTCTCTAAACGACATACTGCTCCGTTCCTCATGGAACTCTACTGATTGCAAACTATGTTGTGCTGCCAATTGGCCCTGAAGATTAAGGATCTTGCTCTCTAGGTGCTCAATTAGCTGGCAACGGTGGCAGACAAACTCGCCCTGGAAATCTCTTTCCAGAATTGCGATCATTTTGCAACCGTCACATGGTTTTGGCCACATTTTGGACCCCCTACCAATTGACCTAGCTCACCCTAGATGTCAAAGAAAATTATTACTGCCAAAACAGAAGCATAGGAAGCATTTATTAACCTGAGAACCTGTGAGTAGATAAGCATTTGGAACAGAGACTAAAAAGAATCCTTTCAAAAAACATAACATGCAGTTGACCAAAACAGACGTTTTGAAGATGCTACTAAATTTCCTAGTACCAGGGATAATCACGGTTTCATTCCTTCAGCTGATGGTTCCATCATTGCGAATTGTGTGTCTGGGAATGAAAGTGGGTTTCAGTCTGGACAGATGATGGATGCTGATCACAAAGAACAGTCGACCCTTGAACACTGTACTCCAGGACTTTTGGTAGCCTGCCTGTATGATGGCAACTGGTGGCTGGCAGTTGTCTTGTATACATCCGAAGAATATCAGGAGGTCAATGTGAAATTCATGCATCCTCATGGAACAATTGGAAGTTTCAGTGTGGCTCCAGAATAAAGATGACATTTGTCATATTTCCCCAAACCATTTGTTAATCATCTCTGCACCAAGTACTGCAAGATCCGGAAGGCAGTACGGTCTTTTTGATTATGAGTTTGACAGCATTACCAAGTGGTTTAGAAACCAGCAACTATTATAATGGTAATGAAAAGAACTAAGGCAGCTTAAGGGGCCATTCACAATTTTCAACATCACAGGGGTGGGGATGGGGTTATCTATGTACATTTATTATCTATAAAAAAAAGGAAATATTGAGGTAAAATTTAATGCACTGAACAAAAATATAAATGCCCCATGTCAAATATTGATACCACATGGAGTTAACTACTCTAAGTGAGCATATGCTGACTTTTACTTGTACAATAGGGATATTTCTCTTGATTTGTGTACCATTTTTTAATCCATCTCTCCGTCAGTGAGCATTTGCTCTGTGATTTCACTCAGTACATGGGTGTGGCATTTCCAGACAGTGATCAGACAGAATGAGCAGTACCCAGACACTCCTTATACTGAGGACAATAAAAGGCCACCCCAGGGTTCCCACAGCTTAGGGCAAGTTAAATTCAAGACTTTTTAAGACTTTTTTAATGCCATTTGATATTAAATTTAAGACCAACTTCATAATAAACACAAATGGAAAAATAACACCTCATCATAGGATTCGGGACAATTTTGCCCAAATGTTTATTTGAACATGAAATATGACCTTTTGATCAAATGAAAACGTTTTTTTGAAAAACATTAATACTAGGGATGGACGATATTAGATTTTTGGCCGATATCCGATATGCCAATATTTTACAACTCATTTGGCCGATATCCGATACTGATACCGATATTTTTTCCCCCACATCTAATTGCAGTGATCATCTAGTTTCTGCAGGGGAATTAACAGACAGAATTATTCTGCAGACTCTTCATCATGTCGGCCTGCTGGCAAATGCAGACATAAGACAAAGCTGAAAATGATGTAACATCAGTAATCACTCCTTGTGCAAAATAAGAAAAATACCTCAATTTACGTTATTTAAAACATGTCATATTTATTCATTACAATTGTTTTTAAACAAAACAAATAAGATACTTGCAGCCTGTCCTACTTAAAACAGACTTATGACAACACCCACAACCAATTTTACCTCTATTCACAAGGAACATGTATGAAGTGCATTGAACAACTGTACAGCAATGCCCGTGACCTTTGACCCCTCAGGCGGTACTGCATCAAAAACCAACATCAGTGTGTAAAGTACATCGCCACACAGGCTCAGGAACACTTCAGAAAACCACTGTCAGTAACTACAGTTCGTTGCTACATCTGCAAGTGCAAGTTAAAACTCTACAATGCAAAGTGAAAGCCATTTATCAACAGCACCCAGAAACGCCACCGGCTTTGCTGGGCCCGAGCTCATCTAAGATGCACTGATGGAAAGTAGAAAAGTGTTCTGTGGTCTGACGAGTCCACATTTCAAATTGTTTTTGGAAACTGTGGACGTCGTGTCCTCCGGAGCGAAGAGGGAAAGAAACATCCGAACTGTTGTCGGTGCAAAGTTCAAAAGCCAGCATCTGTGATGGTATGGGGGTGTATTAGTGCCCAAGGCATGGGCAACTTACACATATGTGAAGGCTCCATTAATGCTGAAAGGTGCATACAGGTTTTGGAGCAACATATGTTGCCATCCAAGCAACGTCTTTTTCATGGACGCCCCTGCTTATTCCAGCAAGACAATGCCAAGCCACATTCTGCACGTGTTATAACAGCATGGCTCCGTAGTAAAAGAGTCTGGGTACTAGACTGGCCTGCCTGTAGTCCAGACCTGTCTCCTATTGAAAATGTGTGGTGCATTATAAAGCATAAAATACAACAACAGAGACCCCGGACTGTTGAACAACTTAAGCTGTACATCAAGCAAGAATGGGAAAGAGTTTCACCTGAAAAACTTCAAAATTGGTCTCCTCAGTTCCCAAACATTTACTGAGTGTCGTTAAAAGGAAAGGCGATGTAACACAGTGATAAAAAGGCCCCTGTGCCAACTTTTTTGCAATGTGTTGCTGCCTTTAAATTCTAAGTTAATGATTATTTTCAACAACAAAAAAAGTTTCTCAGTTTGAACATTAACTGGGCTGCAACCACATCACTGTTGGTTCCGCAACTGTGATTGCGCGATGTCACCGCGAGATTCATTCGTAAATGATTAAAAAAAATAAATAAATTAATTAATGATACCATTTTTTTTTTTTAGATTTGAGACTAATTACAACCATAAAATAATTCATCACGAGTTCACATTTTTAAGACTTTTGAAAGATTTATTTAAGACATTTTAATGCCAATTAAGGCCTTGTTTTTAGATTCGTGAATTTAATGCCTTTTAAGACTTTTAAAGGATCCGTGAGAACCCTGCACCCCAAAATGTCAAATTCTGTCTAAAGTCATCATGCCTCAGATGTCTCAGGCCATGCGAGAACGTGCCATTGGCATGTTGGATGCAGGGATGTCCACCAGAGCGGTCTGTCATGGTTTAGTCTCGCCAGATGCAACAAGCAATCCGGTGGGCAAAGGGACCATGTACCCAAAGGCTGAAAAAGGGATCCACTCACACAGGCTGGTATAACAGCCTGATATACGATATAACAGCAAATAATGTTAGTGAAGCTAACATGTTACAGATGGCTACCAGGACTGCTTACAATAGTTAGCACTAATAACTGGCGTCAGACAACGACAGATGTGGGAGCTGTAAGTTTTACCATTTTGTGTTGCTTTACTGCATAAGCCCACCTAATATGATAGCCTGTTGAATATGGCAGTAGCACCGCGGCTAACGTAGCAAAGTTACAGTTGCTAATGTTTGTGTCCTAAATATGCAAGAGTAAATAATACCAGGAGACATTCAACAGAAGGTGTGTGAACATAAACCTCATTGGAAGCTAACTTTGTATACTTGTTTGTAATTTGGATGCTTAGTACAACTGTTCAGGGTAACGGAACTTACTGTCCGTGAAACCTTATTGCATGGTAACGTTAGTCTTTGTCATTGTTATGAACGATCGGTTACTACCGCATGTTAGTTCGCGTTTCGTGCAGCTTAAAAATGCTCCTAGTTTGACCGCGTAGAGTGGAGATATCTTTTTTACATTCTTAATAAATTTGGCCTCAGCCCTGACTTTGTGGACAGGATAAAACTCCTCTACGCCTTCCCCGTAGCCTCTGTCAACACTAATGGTATTACATCACGCCTATTCTCTTTGCATAGAGGCACCCGACAGGGTTGTCCCCTTTCCCCGCTACTATTTGCCCTGGCAGTCGAGCCCCTGGCCATTTGGTTGCGGAGTGAGAGCGGGTTTGAGGGTATCACACGTCATGGACAGCTTCACAAAATTTTCTTTTACGCTGATGATCTTTTGTTATACATATCAAACCCATCCTCCAGTGTCCCGATAATTTTAGATATTTTTGAGAAACTTGGGAAGTACTCTGGCTACAAACTGAATTTGGGGAAAAGTGATTATATCCCAATTAACTCTGCTGCTGACCTTCTCCCCCATGGCCTCTCCCCCTTTAGGAAGGCTACAAATGGCCTTAAGTACCTTGGAATCCTGGTGACAGAATCATTCCCCCAACTTTTCGCCAGAAATTTCAACCCATTACTTGAGCATTGTAAATCAGATTTTGCCAGATGGTCTTCTCTCCCTCTCTCTTTGGCTGGGCGAGTCAACCTGATAAAAATGTCGCTACTTCCACAATTTCTTTACCTCTTCCAGCACATACCAATCTTCATAAGGAAATCTTTCTTTTCAAATATTGATCAACTGATTAGTTCCTTCCTTTGGGGTAATAAACGAGCACGAATTGGTCGAACAGCCCTCCGACTTCCTAAGTCCTTAGGAGGATTAGCGCTCCCAGACTTTCGCTACTATTACTGGACCTGTAATATCAACAAGCTTCTCCTCTGGAACACTGGTAAACAGTAGCCGAATGCCCGCAGTGGGCTTTGCTTGAAGTTCCCTCCTCACGTTTTCCCCTTTGGTCTGTGGTGTGCTCTCAACTACCAATGTTAATTATACAGGTTAGCCCTAATCCAATTGTAACGAACACACTGATGATTTGGAACCAGTTCAGAAAAGCTTTCGGCCTCCACTCACAGTCCTGTCAGTCTCCAATTTTTCGTAATCACCTGTTTACACCTTCATGCTCTGATCCAGCCTTCCGTACCTGGTCTGAGAAGGGCCTGGTGACGCTTAATGACCTTTTTATTAATGGTGTTTTCTCCTCATTTACTGACTTGGCTGCAAAATTTAGCCTACCAAATACTCACCTTTTTCGGTTCTTTCAAATAAGACATTTTGTGAAATCTTGCTTCCCTCAGTTTCCTAGCAGTCCTCCAAACTCTCTTATTGACTAATTTTTAACTCTCAATCCCAGGAAGAAAGGACTCATAGGGATCACTTATAAACAAATTTACACATTGTCCCCAAATCATCTGGTCTCTCTAAGAGCTACTTGGGGTCAGGACCTTGGAGTTCCCTTAGCCGATGAGCAATGGGAGGAGATATTAAATAATGTTCACTCATCCTCTATTTGTGCGAGGCATGGCCTTCTCCAATGCAAAATCCTGCATAGAACCTATCTTACTAATGCCAAGCTGGCTAATATTTACCCTGACAGAGCAGACTCGTGCAACAGATGTGGGCAGGCTCCTGCTGACTTTGATCACATGTTTTTGTCTTGCCCTAAATTATCCGAATTTTGGACGGCAATATTTGAAACACTTAGTAAAGCAATAGGCCGAACCATACCACTTAAACCCCTTACTGCCCTCTTTGCATTGTACTCCGCTCACAGTGTGCCTGAATCCACACGAAAAGTCATAGCATTCACCACATAACTTGCTCAAAGACTCATTCTTCTAAAGTGGTCCCACGCCTCCCCCCCCAACTCATAATAAATGGATTCAGGAAATACTGCAATGTATCACACTGGAGAAGATCAGGTTCTCCCTGAAAGGTTCCTCAAGCAGTTTCTATAAGATATGGCAACCACTCCTCACATACATTGATTCTGTGACTATAATAGCAGAAACCAATTGAGCGCCCCCCCGCCCCTTTTTTAACACTACTATTATTAATATAGTTGTGTATATATATATATATATATATTTATATAATTGATGATATAATTGCAATGAATACGTATTTATATTTTTCCTTAGTACTATGTTCTTTTGTTAACCTGTTTACAATTTGTGTCTTGTACTACGTCTGGCGTGAGTGTGAATGGATTGAATGCGTATAGTCTGGGTGGGTGGGTAGGTGGGTTGATGGGTTATTTTGGGTTTGGATTTGTAAAAGAGAACTGGCTCTATTAACTTGCTACAAAATTACTGTTTGCTGTAAGTCCTAAGCTCCTGCTTGTTCTATGCAAAATCCAATAAAGGATGTTTGGATTAAAAATTCTCCTGGTTAACTTATATGCAGTAATTCAGATTGGTATGCTTGTGTTACTTTGATTAGCATCAAGGTGGTAGTTACATCATAACATTATCTGACCGTTCGCGCAACAATTGAAGCTTACCGGAGAGGTGTTAGGCTGATAAGGCTGAAGTTAGACCAGACGTACGCTTTGCGGAGCTTAGGGTACGTGTTTGGGTTTGTTTATTGCTGCTATGAAACAATCATTTTGCTTATTCATGACCGAGGCCAGCCAGGTGCTTTGCCGTGCTGTGGGCTAGCTCTCTGATTCTACCGCGGTGAAAGCAATCAAGAAATGCACCATAATGTGTCTGGCATAACAAATGATTTCTCTGCATTGCCGGGGCATCCATCTTCGAAAATTCTTCTGGCTTATAAAAAGCCGGAAAAAAGTGGAGGTCGGATACAGATTTTTTTTCAGTTGAACTTATTGATTCACTTGCTCCACATAAGCAACAATTACACCGTTTGTGTGTTTTTGCGACAAACTCATTTAGTTGCTTTGTGACGGAATTTCGTTTTGTTTTTGTAGGTGTTTCGTTTTGGTAAAAATTGTTAACAGGAGATTTTAGTTCTTTCGGATAGCTAAATGGGTATATAACATGACTATATAACAGTACAGCGACAACCACATGCATGCAAGGTGAACCAGTACGAGCAAAACACTAGAATTTTAACTCGCACTCACTGACATCCTGCTGTAAACGTTGCTGC
Source organism: Gymnothorax reevesii (assembly GCA_029721435.1). Taxonomy (NCBI): domain Eukaryota; kingdom Metazoa; phylum Chordata; class Actinopteri; order Anguilliformes; family Muraenidae; genus Gymnothorax; species Gymnothorax reevesii. Next base: position 134,190,609 of record CM056573.1, on the reverse strand, counting down.
AACACTTCATTTGCTTTGTCATCCCATTTGGGGTCGGAGCTGTCCTGAAATACCTGCCATCTTGGTTTCCTGGTTTTCCTAGCAGCCAATCAGAGCAGCGCCTCATTAGCATAGCCTCCCCGCCCACTCAAAACGGCTCATGTTTCAAGCCGGCACACACGGGGTGAGAGAAGTGGCCTGGATGTGTTTTTTTAATGTAACTGAATTCTTAACATTATTTTAAAGACCCATTGGACATGTTTTAAGTAATAATATGGGACATTTAACATATACTGTCAGCAAAATGCGAATATGTCCAAATTTTTGACTGGTACTGTATACTGCATTGGGTAATTCTTCTCTTGCAACCATGTGTCAAAAATTGTTAACCACCAGTGCTGGCGCTCCGTTGAATGATGACAAGTAAGCATTCAAGATGGTGTTGTGGGGAGGTGGTGAGTCTTTACTGTCTGAATATTACAAGAAATTGGAAGCTCCCTGGAAAAGGAGGTAAAAGAGGAAGGTTTATTTATGAGGCTTTGGCCCATACATGCAAATAAAAATGACTGAAGTTCACGTTGCGCTTTTTTGGTATTGTGAGGTGCGCCGCCGCCCCCGGTACTGGGGGCGTTTGGGTTCACTAGGTGAAAGTTATCTTCCTAAGATATACAATTATATGTTTCGACTTCAACTGACCTGATATAAAACGAATTCTGCATACGCTAGAGTGTAAAGTTCGGCAAGGGAAATGTTTGTGATCTGTCTCATTTGACTCCATTTCTATGCTTCTTCCCCGAAATTTAGAATTACTGATTGGAAAAAAAATTAACTGTTTGTCCCTTTGTTGCAGCTGCAGCCAACAACAGCACAAAGGACTCCCCAAGTATCAAAATTATTCAACGCTATTGTATCCAATCGCGGTCTGGGTCAAGATGTCATTCAACATGGCTGATTTACAGTTTAAACTAAATCCCTAATTTATGCGTGATGTCAGTTGCAAATGAAAAATAAAGAACAGGAAACCAAATAATGCCTCATTTTTGGTCCGATCAAGGACATTTCTGAATCATTACGTCTCTTTTGTATACTAACAACTGTGACTCCCCATCAACTGTCAACTCTTGAAAACCCTTCATATTTTGTTTTTACAAAGGCTTGGAAGAAAAAGCTTTTTTTGAGAAGCAGCAGAGAGCACGCTGAGCATTAACTCCTAGAAGTTAATGTGCAAAAGCATGGATGAAAGTGTTGCTTAATGGCACTTATCAAAATTGCTTGATTACTAATACTGTTTTTCCAGACTACTATGGATAGAAGAGCCTCTGAGCAATCAGACTGTCATCCCTCAGCAATAACAAAAATGCTTGCTGACACACATGTAAAGTGACAGTATACTGTGATGCATGTACGTACCATTTATGTAGAAGCGAACATGCAGACACTCTGATTTACAGCATTGCCACACTACTCACTGAGAGACAAGGGATGGAGAGGTGGGCAGTATAAGACAAAGCACATAAAGAAGAATGGAAGGAAAAATAGATATTCCCTACTATGATAGCTCTGATGTGTCCGTATCTGAAGAATTCTTCCAGTGTAAGTACTTTTGCATGCATTCCCGAATAATATAGGCGTAAAAGCTCGTAATTCAGACAGGAGAGGGAGGTGAGGAAAGAAGAGAGAGTTAAAAATAAATCGAAAGGAATGAGTCAGAAAGAGAAATAAAAGGAGAAGAGTGGGGGAGGAAGAGCAAGGGGAGAGCAATAGAGTGAAAGAGAAGCTGAGCAAGTAGAAGAATCAGTGAAAATCAAGTTGTTATGTAAACTGGAAGACTAAAGAGAAGGAGAGGATGAGACAAAAAATGAAATGGAAGAGGGAGAAATAAGGTGAAAGCAAAGGACGAAAAAAAACTGCATGGCACGACATTGCATATATGGATAGGCAAACATTGAAGAGACACAATTCACATAGACAGCAACTGTATAGATTGGCATTCATCCTGCATCATTCATCATACAATGGGCGAAAGGCAGAAACACACTCTGGACGGTCTGCCAATTCACCTGGCCCTGCATAGCATGTGACTTCCCTCGTCTATTTAAGGTCTTCACAGCAGTTTGTTCCCTGTTAGAATGTTGATCAATTTTCGCTTGTGCAGAGGTCTTTGTATGCCTTTTGATTATTGCTTCTCCTGCGACATTTTTTGTATGACCTTGAGATTGCCTTGCCCCTGCTGTTCTTGTTTGTTCCTGTTTGGATTTAAACCCATTTTCTGTACGACCACGATTCCTGTTTTTGATACCCTGTGTGTGACCTACTCTTCTGGATTCTGACTACGACTTTGGATTACTGTTTTATGTACCGTGGCACGTCTGCTTCTCTGGTTCTGACCCCTGCCTGTTATTTTGACTTCACTTTCTGGATTCTGATTTTGGCTTAGCAATTCCTGCGTCTTCTGGTCTCGACCCATCTTTTCAATAAAGGCTTATGATTTTTGGAATTTCTGCTCTCGCGTGTGGTTCCTGAACGCACCGTCAGTCATATCCAACTGTGCGTCATGCACAATCATCAAATAAAAGATGTCAATAAGGGGGAAAAAATAAATGAACCCTGTTCAAAAGTGTGCATATCCTTAGTTCTTAATACTGTGTATTGCACCCTTTACCATCAGTAACAGCATGCAGTCTTTCGTAATAGTTGTCTTAGCTAAATAGCTGCCCATTATTCTTTGCAAAATATCTCCAGCTCCCTGTGCCTTCAGAGCTCACATACCCTCAAAACATCAGAGAGTCACCACTATGCTTTACAGTGGGAATGGTATATTTTTTCATGATGGGCCTCTCCAAACATAGCGCTTATAGTTGTGAGTTTAATTTTGGTCTTGTCCCTCCAAATGACATTATTCCAGAAGTTATGAGGTGTGTCAAGGTGTTGTCAAGCATATTTTAAGGGAGGTTTTTTTGTGGGATTAGTGCAATAATGGCTTCCTTCTAGCAGCTCGACCGTTGCGATAAAAAGAGCTACCTTGTGATGAAGGTCTTTAGACAGTTCTAGTCCGCTCGCCGTGGCTCAGTGTCAAGCCAGATCAGTGCATCAACCTACAAACTCAATGACTATACACAGACACTGGTTGCAATTTAATAAGGTGTCGAAAATTAACCCAAAATAGCCATTTAAAGCTGAGTGTGTCACCTTGTGTCTATATACCATATTTCCTCAATTTAAAGCCGGACCCCGATTAGTAGCCGGCCTCAATTAGTCGCCGGGTCTAAAATAATTTTTAATAAATAAAAGCCGGACTATATTATAAGCCGGGGGTCTTAATTTGAGGTTTTACAGCATTTATAGAGCACTGGCCCCGGAACACACAGAGAGAGGGAGAGAGGGAGAGGGAGACACACACGCACACAAGCCCTCATACTTGCACATGCGCACAGTTAGCTCATTGTAAACAAACAACATGGCGCCGCGACGCAAGTTCAATGTAAGTTTCAAGCTGTAAGTTCTGAAATATGCCGAACAAATGTTGGGCGAAGACGCTCCGAGGCATTTTAAGGTTGATGGCAGGCAAGTGAGAGCTTGGAAAAAGCGGAAGGCTAAACTTGAAGCAGAGGCGAACATCAAATGGGCCAGACTACACGGTGGAGGAAGGCAAGGTATTAGTGAAGACATGAAGGCTACATTACGAGGCTGGGTACTGGACCGGCGAGCCAAGCTTTTAAGTGACACGAAAGATGATCCAGGCGAAAGTGATGGCGGTTTTTCCTGAAATGAGCAACCGCCGTGGTGACGAGTTTCATGCAAGTCGGGGAGTGAAAAGAGTGTGATATAATCGCAATGGATGAGACCGCTTGCTGGTTTGATATGCCAGGCTATGCTACAATCGACACCATGGGTGCAAAGAGCGTCACACTGAAAACGACTGGACATGAGAAGTCCCATGTCACTGTCGTACTGGCTGCCAAAGCGGACGGGATGAAGCTAAAGCCTTACGTGGTTTTCAAAGGCGATGTGCTGGAGGTGAAAGCCATGGCTGCGGATGGAGACTGCAGGGAGGTGCTGTTGGCTTTGTCCAAGAACGGATGGATGACAACCTAACAAGTGACTGGCTCAAGAAGGTGGTTTGGAAAACGGCTCTTTGGTGAGCGCCTACTGGTTTGGGACAGCTACAGGTGTCATATTTCTCAGGCTACCAAGGCTGAGCTGAAACATGGGTACCGTTTACAGATGGCTGTTGTGCCTGGGGGCTGAACAAGATATGTTCAACTTGCAGACGTCTGCTGGAACGCCCTGTTCAAAGCCCATCTGAGGGAGTCATATGACGCCTGGTTGGCAGAGGAGGGCAACAAGACCTTCACAAAAGGAGGGAACATTAGATCAGCTGACAAGCGCACCATCGTGAGCTGGGTCCGAGCAGCCTGGGCATTGCTGGACATGGACATCATAAAGCGTTCATTCAAGGTGAGCGTATTGGGTTTGCTCTGCCCTGATATTTTTACTAGGGCTGTCAAAATTAACGCATTTATGCAGATCAATCCATCATCATCATTAATCTGATGAAAAATTTTTACGCAATTAATCCATCTGCAGTGCAGAATGACTCAAGATCCCTGAAACATTGCATTTTGGGAAGTTTGTCCTAGTAGTGTTACCGTTGCGCATGCGGAAATGGGCAGTTGATCCAGCAAAACCCAAGGCAGAACCAATGACCAAACAACTCGGTATGGAAGACATTAGACGCTCACGGACATTTAACTGCAAATTTAGGCATGCAGTTGCAGTACTCGATCACTAGATGGAATATTCACAAGCAAGCCGAGCTGGAACACGATCTGTTGAATCTAGGAAGGCAAATCGAGGGCTGACTGTAATAAACAGTAATGTCCAGATGTTTTACATTAGACAAAACTGTTTATTGCAGTCAGCCCTCGATATATTGTTTGATTATTCCTGAAAATGGAATGTCTGTTCTGTTAAAATAAGGTATATTTCAGAATTCAGAAATTACTGAGTTAGTGAGTTTTACTTGTTCTTTATAGGGTGTACGAAGGTAGTGAGCTCAGAAATGGGAACTGTTAGCTTTTCATTGCAGGGCGAATGTTTTGACTATTTAATCATTTAATCAACTTTCCAGTCTGTGAAGCTGCAATCTTGAATTATAATGCCTTAAATAAGGTAACACCTAAATAGCCAGATTTGGCTTCTGCGCAAAGGTGTTAAGTGCATATATATTCCCTTCTTTCTTGAGTCTCTTTGCTCCTGCAAAATGAAACACAATAAATATCAAAGAAAAATTTATGATATTTAATTGTGATTAATCAAAATTAATCCACAGCAACCCTGTGATTAATCTGAATAAAAGTTTTAATCGTTTGACAGCACTAATTTTTACCTTAACTATCTCTATGTATGGAACCCCATTTTTGCCAGTTAATGAAAAAAAATTCCCATTCTTAATCAACATGGTGAGATAAAAAGTCATACTTATGAAAGTATCCTAGTCTTAAAATTAATTTGTGGCATGTTGTCTTGTAAGGTGTGTGGCATCACAGTGGCTGCAGATGGGACACAGGATGAGATGATTCACTGTCACAAGGCTGAACAGCCATGCGCATCTGGAAAGGACCTGCTTCAGCAGGCCAGGCTGGCTGAGGCTGGGGCGGTGGAGGAGGAGGAAGACGAGTGACAGACTTTTGACACTGACCATTTGATAGAGGAGGATGGCAGTGATGATGAGGTGGATGAGATGGACAAAAGGGAGGTGGAGGAGATGGAAAATAGTGAAGTAGAGGAGAAGAAGTGGCAGAGGAGGTGGCGAGGAGAATGTCAAATTGACATTCATAAAGCATCAGGATGCCTTGTGACTGCTTAACGTTTTACTGATGTCATGTTGAGGCACTCAATTGTTTACACAATAGCTGGAGTTTTCTGTTTATTCTGTTGAATACTTTTAAAACTATTGAATTCAGTTGAATTTTAGCTAAGAATAACTACCGATAAAGAGTTGTACCGGTAATACCAGTATAAAAAAAAACAAAAAAGCACAAAAAATTTTTTACTGTTTACTGGTAAGTAAAGTACTCTCGTTGTAATACATACTGGTATATAAATGAATTTTTACTGCTAAAGACAAGTTGAGTGCACTGGTAATTTTGTTTCTGCTGTTTAAATAAAAAAAAAATACAGTATTTGTATTTGCAAATTTGGCTGGGTGATTTCTTTTTTTTTTAAATTAAAGCCTCCTTCAAATAGTAGCCTCCCTCTATTAGTAGCCTGGTCCAAAATATAATAGTAGCCCCGGCGACGATTTTGAGGAAATACGGTAACAAGGTCAAACATTCAAGGCAACGTAAACTTATCAGAGCTCTTTGGGTTATTTCAGTTATCGTTATGATTTAAAAAGGAGCCAAACACCTGTGTGATGATAAATGACTTCACATGATCACTATCCTAAAATAAACTGTAAAGTTTTTTGCATGATAAGTCATATTTTAAATGGCAACATTTCAAAAATTCAGCAAGGGTACGTAAACTTTTGAGCGCAACTGTTTATTTATACACACACATATTAAAAAAAAACCCTTTATAATATGAATAGAAAATCGATTTTTGATCGCTTGCGCCGATTGCGGGTTTACTTCATTCCCTTGCAGGTCAATGGATTTTGCTATTCCTTTGCGGGGCTGGTCCAATTGGGTACTGGGTTAGGCTTCACCCTCATGGCTCTACCCATCAGGATGTAACGTGGGAAAGGAAAAAAAACACAAGGATCAGACCCTTCACAGATTTTAATCCAATGGTCTACCCTCAATATTATGAATCACAGGAGAAAAAAATTATCCCTTAAATTGATATATCTGCAAGCGCAAAGTGCATTAAAATTGTTCTTAATTAGGTTCTGATGGCCTCCAGCTCATGTACACCATCATGCTGGTGTTCAAAATCAGCTAACTACCCCTTTAAGCTCGACATTTTCTTTTTTATATGTTCCCATCCCCTTTGTACGGCGGAGAATTGGGGCCAAGCATTAAAAAAAATTTAAGGAGGAGGATTTTTTTTTAATTCTGCATTTCAAGAATAAAGTCAAAATGTTAAGAATAAAGTTGAAATGTTGATGAAAAACAGACGTGTTTTTTTTTTTTTGCATTTCAAGAATAAACGACCGTTTCAAGAAATAAAGGTAAAATTTCGACAACAAAGTCAATATGCATCATTTCAAATGTACAGTACATGCCTGGGCCCGTATTCACAAAGCATCTTAGCGCTAAAAGTAGGTTTAGGAGAAACTCCTAAAAAAAAAGGGCATGTCAGTCGTAAATTTAGGACTCCTAATTATTTTTGCTAAGTGTTATTCACAAAGCATTTTAGGCCTAAAATGGTCTGGGAGAGCTTAAAAGTAGTCAAGAGGACTCCTAACTCGCTAAAACCTATTCACAAAGAATCGGAAAGTGGCTTCTGCTGTTGAAAGTTGGAATGACTTGGAAATAGGAAAATGATGGAAATGATGCGCCGTTGTTGAAAAGATGACCCATGAAGGGATTTTATTTGTTGTTGACTTGGTGAGGGAGAGAATTACGTCTCCAACCAAGAGAAACAACCCAATATGCCCCGAAATAAAATGTTTGACAAAACTTTGTTACTTGGCCACCAGAAAATTGCAACTATGCAATGCGGTGCTTCGAATTCAATAGTGGGTACATCCCTTAAAGAGATCTGGGGTGTGGTAGAGCGCTCTCCTGGCGCGTGTCTCCAATTACCCAGGTATAGAGTCCATGTGCTTAAGGGAACAAAACACCCATTTTTAAAAAACAATGGTAAATGAATGAATATAGATAAAATAGTACACAATGCAGCTAATAAAATCACAGACGCAATACCAAAAAACAATACAGAGCTATTCAGTGGTGTAGAGAGACTCCTAAATGCTCTAAGCTCATATCTGCTATTTAATTGATAGACATCTGCAGAATATGGTTGAGATTGAAGCCCTTCTGTACTGTAACCTCTTCCACTCCAACCTAGGCATTTATATTAGATGAGGTGATAAGCCTAGGCTATAGAATTCCTTCCAGTATTATAGCCAATGTTAGATGTTTTAGAAATTTAGACAAAGTAACCCTTTTGGTAACCCTTTCTTTTACAGTCCTCTAATTACAAGGTATTTACCCAGTAAATACATAGTAACAGAAATGTATTACTAGGTAATTATCACTGGTTATAAGAAAGTAAGTACAATGAAACTATGACCAAAATACTGGGTATTTACCAGGTAAATATAAAATAAATTATAGTGTGTTATTGGATAATTACCACTGGTAATCAGAAGATAAGTACAATGAATCTATGGCCAAAATATTGGGTATTTACCTGGTAAGTATACAGTAAATTATAGTGTATTATTGGGTTATAAGCAGGTAAAAAGCAGGTAGCAACAGCCCCTAATTACTAGCCATTTATCAAGTAAATATATAGTCACAAAAATGTGTTACTAGGTATTAACCACCGTAATCAGAAGGCAAATACAATGAAATCATGGCCAAAATACTGAGTATTTACCTGGTATATTATAAAGCGTTTTTGGTAATAACTACTGTTCATAGGTGGGTAAATACGGCAAATCTACGGCTGATTACTAGGTATTTATCTGGTAAATTTTAAGGTCTTACTGGGAAATTACAACTGGTAACAAGCAGATAAGTACAGAGAAAGTACAGCTGAAATACCAGGTATTTATTAAGCAAATATATAGTTAGTTATATTGTGTTATTGTGTAATTACCACTAAAAATGTAAGGAAATAAAAAGAAATTAATATTTCCCTGTTACATGTGTGGTAAATTAAGATTGTTTAGTCAAGTTTATTTATAAAGCACATTTAAAACAACAGAAGTTGAACCAAAGTGCTGTACGGTGACAATTGGCAAAAAAAAAATTAAATTAAATGGCAAAACTCAAACATTGATAAAAATCAATAAAACTGTTAAACGAAATCATCAACATAAAAGAATATACATATGAAGCAAACAGAAGCAGATAAATGAATAAATAAAGATAACAAAGTGCACACAACTAATAGAGACAGTCCAAAGACAAGCATAAAAGCGCAACAGGAAAATGGCACAAATAGTTTAGATACCTTCCCTTTGCCATTGAATAAACACAAACTTGTACCATGTAGTTTCAGGTATATTACTATGCAATACACAATCATTTACTCGGTAAGTGAACTAAAACTGTACTGTAAAAGAAAGCCTTGTTTGTTTCCATGTAATTACATATATAATTTGTAAAAGATAACTCACCTCACTGGTAAATAAACACAAACTTGTACCATGTCGGTTCTGATATATTACTATGTAATAAATGATAATTTACTCATTAAGTAAACTTAAACTGTAAAGAAAGCCTTGTTTGTTTCCATGTAATTACCAAATTCTTACATATATAATTGGTAATAGATAACTCATATGACTAGACAATAAACACAAAAATGTACCATGTAGGCTCTGAAACATTACTATGTAAATGATAATTTAGGTTAGTAAACTGAAACTGGATGCAAAGGTAAGAAAGATTTAATTGTAGGGTAGAACCTGAATAAGAAAACTCCCATCAACCTAATAGCAGTGCGAGCATTCAGATCCAGGTTTTGAGATATGGATACCTTGAATCATTTAAATGACTCAAAAGTAGTCAGGATGTGAAAAGTTGAACAGTAACAAAAATTTTATTGCCACAACGTAATAATGAGGTCAGTGCAAATGGTTATTCAAATTACATTTGAACAAATTCAAGTGTCTTTTCTCATTTGCACCCAAAAATATTTCTCAAAAGAAATTAAATTCAAATAAGAGTTGTCCGGAATTTTCGTTGTGCATTTATGGTATTCGCTTTTTTGACCGCACTACTCCTTTTAGAAAAAGGAGATTCCAAGATGTGTCCAAGTTTCCTTCAACGCACTTCTCCTTTAATGCAGAGTGGAATGAGGATTCCTCTGACTTAGTGTGCACACTTTTCCTAATACTGCCCGGGTAGTTTAATGTGTTAGATCTTATCTGTATTTTGAGTGACCGGATTGAAGCAAGTGGTCCTGATGTTCTCTGAGGGTGGGTCCCACAGCTGGCCACACCGCGGTTCCGGTCCACCCAGAGTCGTTTGTGTTTGGGTTGGCTCGCCACTGAACTCGCAAGAGTTTAGAGTTCACACTGAATCCCGTTCCTGGTCAATTAAAAAAACTAATCTACACATGTAGTGTAGATTTCACAGATTACCATCTTCATTACTCAATATCATTGCTCAAAAATAACCTGTTATTCAGATATGCAGTCCTCCAATCCTTGTGAAATGAATTGAATAGTCATAGTATAACACCATATCTCAGTGCAGTAAAAGGATGGACATCAAGAAATTCCATCAGTCATTCACCACTTAAGAGTAACAACTGAAATAATATTCATTAAAAAATGATTTATCATGTTTTGGCATCATGGATATTTTAAAACAGATAATGAATAGTAATGCATTCTCATTCAATTATCCTCCTTTGGACAAATTGCTCCTTTGGAGCATAGCATATTCGGCTTTAAGTACACGTTTTAATATAGGCTATCTCCCCATTAACGATGTATTTTCTCCTGAGTGACATCCTTTAATTCATTTTACGTATAACATCAAGAACTGTATCACAATATCAAAAGTAAAATAGAATAATTCAATAATTTTTGTGTTTTTACATGCACAGCAATGTATTAGCTTGCCCAGGTTGTGCTGTTCATTGCATGTAATGGCAGCCCAGGATCGTAATGGGTTTATCAAGCTTAGATTTTCAAAAACGTCTCGTAAAATATATAGATCGTCCCCACCTTCCCATAAATTCTTGTTCTCCAGGTACTCCAGATTGTTATCCTTCGATTAGCTACATTTTGAAATAAGTATGTCCATCAACTGGGATACAAAATTACATTTGTTTTCAATTACTTAATTTTGCGCTCTTCCACGTGAATAAAATCGCAACCGCGCATGTGCAAATCAACAGAAATTGCACGATGCAATGCCCGATTCACAACCATTGTAAGCCATTGTAAGCCATTGTAAGCTAAAAATCAATTTATTTTGAAAAGTTTTGTGCGTATGGAGGTGGGGTATTCGACAAAAGTTAGTACTCATTATCATGTTTTAATACCCCTTAAGTCAATTTCACACAGGAATTCTACTTAAATTGTCCAATTATGTGGAGATTCTCTTTGAATGAGATGTGATCTATTAGGCCTTTTGGCCACTGATTGTACGCATCTGTTCTGGACTGGTTAAAAGGTTGGCTCTACATACACTGCCTGGCCAAAAAAAAAGTTGCACACTCAAATATTTAGTTGGAACCCCTGTAGCTTTGATTACAATGCATATTCGTCTTGTCATTGTTTTGACAACTATATGCAATGCCAGAACATTTCTTTTCGATCAGAAGTGCCATGATTTTTGTCCAAGATCTTGTCTTCTCTACATAATGGTTGAACCACCCTGTGGTCTTGAGTACATCCCAATCTTTCATTATGTTAAAGGTCAGGACTTTGTGGTGGAAAATTTGTTTGTGAAAATGATTCCTCCTGCTTGGTTTTGTCATTCATGGTTTTCTTTGCTAAATACAGGCCAATAACTTGCCCGTTCTGAAATACTGTAACATTGTTTCCACCATCAGGGATTAGCGACGCACTTCATCAGTCAGGGATAAAATGATTATTGCCATCTGAAACATATTAATTACCGCAATAATGATCCAATTTTAGAATTTGTTCATGAACTTCCAAACGGTGACTTTCTTTTTGGCCGGGCAGTGTACCTGCTACTCATTTGCACTCACGATAGTCCTGTGGGACTGAAACGTTTGCACAGCAGTTTTTGTACTTTTTTTTGCACATTGTGAGTAAAAAAGCCTTGAAAAAAACTTTAAAAACATATATTAAATACAGTTGGTTGAAACTAGACCTTTTCTTTACTTTTCTCGACTTGTTTTCTTGAGTGCGAGTCCTCCTTGCCAGTACTCAACGTTTTTTGACTATTGCACCAGAAAGCGTATGGACTAAAAAGCAAGGCGCAGCTCAAATCCTGTGCATTCAGAAGTATACTGAACATGTAAGTTTTCATAATGAGGTACTGCGACATTGTGGCCAAAATGAACATCACCTCCGTGCTCCAACAATTCTAGCAATTGATGTGACATAACTTCAATCAATCACCATTGTGTTAAATTTGTTTGCAATGGAAGACAGATGATTCTGTAAAACTATTCATGCTTATTCATCAAAATATCAATGTTTAATTCATACAGGCAGATTTTGATACCACAAAATGAAAATGTGAAATCTGTTTAAAACAGAGGTGCATGGACATAAAGTTATTGTGCTCCAAGAATTAGCTGATAGAAATGTATGACAGGGGGTAAAAATCTCAAAATCACAAAACTTATACGTACATTCTTTTATTGATGGTGATTTAAATTTACAGATTTATTGATTTTATAGATGTTTTAGTTTCCCCATTTTATTCTTTGCCAATTATCATTGTACTGCACTTTGGTTCAACTTTTGTTGTTTTAAATGTGCTTTATATAAATAAACTTGACTTGACTTAAAAAAGCTTTAAGAGACAAGTTACCATTTAATAGCGATAGCTATCCTTTCTTCAGCAGCTCTTGGAGTGGAGAATTACCTCCTTTATCATCAGTAACGAGGTTGGAGTTAACGCATCGTGCCCAGGTTTCAACAGACAGACTTCCCAGAATCAATCTTGGACTGCCCATTTACTATGGTTTGCCCAGTTGCCCCGATCCCTTTGGCTAATTCCCAGAGCTGAACGATGCACAAGCACTCCTTCAGCACAGTACTTCTTCGTGTCATTTTATTTCCTTTCAAGTTTGCATCCATCCACTACAACTGTAAACTAACCACGACCTTAAATAGCTCACTGAAAGGTCATTACAGAAGTCATGTTAACTAACTAGCATACCTTTCTGAAAAATATATCATAGCAGCGAGAACAGGCTGTTCAGCCCAACTAGGCTCACCATTTTCCAATTACTAAAGTGGATCTAACATTAGATACTCTGACTAAATGGTATCTAGTGCTAAATCAAGCCTGCTCTTGAAAATTCCTAAGGTTTTTTTCTCAGTAAAATCACCCCAAAGTCTCTCTTTCCTAAGGGGCTATTTACAATTGATCGTGCGTGTCTACGTGAACTGCGTGTTCTACGGGCGACCCGAATTCTACGGCCAAAACTGAGCCGCAGACCGATCGTGGCGCACGCAGCCAATTTTTCTGGTCGTACAGGGTAAGTACTTGTTCAATACGTGCCACTTACATGAAGCTGGCGTGATCTGCGAAATCCGTGACGATCAGGGACCTTTTCACACGCACGTGGGACGTGATGCTCGCAAGTGGAGAGTACTTAACATGCACGCACGATTCAAGTGGCAAGTAATGCAGACGTACGGGAGGGGTTCACGCACGTGTAACGTGATTGCCACTTGAGTGGCATGCACGTCGACGACAAGGCGCAAGTGAGTGTGGAGTACGTGTTCTATGTGGCCAGTGCGGGTTGGGGTACTATTTAAAAATGCTGATGTAACAGGACTCAGCATCATTTGTCATCTTCATCCCTGCTGGTATCCTTGGAAGTGGAGGCAGTGGAAGCAGAAAGCTGACTGGAAGCTGGTGATTTCTTGGATCTCCTGGGTGGCATTTTCACAGCTGTTCAAGAACTGGCAAATGACCGGGTTTAAATAACCCGCACGTGCAAGTACTTGCCATGTACGTACGTCCGACCTGCTTGCTCCACCAGTGTCGTGCGTGGAAAGTAAGTCAGTTTTGCGCTACCCGGACGACAGAAGTGCTTACCACGTGTGTGGCACTTGCGTGGGTGTATATTCATATGCATACAATATTAAAAATATTTTAAAATTCTTAATATATGATTCATTTTGAATTAATTTTAATGGAATTTTCCCCATAAAACCCTATATATATCTACAGCACACGCACTAGTGACGTACTTGTCATGTACTTGGCGTGGACTAATTTCGACTGATCGCTGCGTGCACCGTGGAATTAATTTGCAGACCAATTCTTTGCTACGAGAAGTTCTACGTGCCCTGCGGCCAGCAGAACACGCACGTGTCACGTACTCGCCACGTCGAGCACGCAGTCATTTTTCCCAAATTTCGCACTTAAGTTGCACGTAGACGCCCGTATGTTCAAATGTAAATCCCCCTTAAGACTGAAAAGATTATGGATCTTCACCCGCTTCTCATAGCTCTCATCTTATATACCTGGAATCAACTTCTCTGAATTTTTTCTAGAGCCTCTATATCTTTCTTGAAATATGGTCCCCAGAACTGTAGACAATACTCTAGACGTGGTCTGACGAATGTGTTATACAAGTATAACCTCCTTGGATTTATACTCAATACTTTTGCTATACAGTCTATCCCAGCATCCTGTTGGACTTTTTAACTGTCATGGCACAATGGCTATAACCAGTAAGGGTTTAGTCAACAATCACTCCCAGATCTTTTTCAAGTGGAGCACATTCCAGTTTTAAACCTCACATGAGTAATCCTGTCTAATGTTTTTATTACCCACATGTAGAACTTAGCGAAATTAAATTTCATTTTCCACATTTCTGCCAAATTCTGAATTCTGTTAAATCATCCTGATTCACTTTATTGGACTCTAAACTGTTTGTTAAGCCTCCCAATTTAGTATCATCTGCAAATGTAACTAATTTGCTTTCAATATTCCTATCAAGGTCATTAATGTAGATGAGAAAGAGCAGGGCTCCAAACACCGATCCCAGAGGAACTCCACTTCCCACAATTCCTAGCTCAGATGAGATCCCATTGACCACAACTCTTTGTTCTGTCCAGTAACCAGTTCCAAATCCTCTTCAGAATACCTCCTGTAATTCCAACAAACCTTATTTTAAATATTAGTCTCTCATTTGGTACTGTATCAAATGCTTTCTGAAAATCCAAGTAGATGATGTCATAAGCCCTGCTCTGATCATTAGTCTTGGTGGCCTCTTCAAAGAATTCCAGAGGGTTTGTTAGGCATGACCTTCCCTTACAGAAACCATGTTGGTTATCCTTCAAGATAATATTATGTTCAAGATATAATAACTGCTTGTCTTTTATGATAAGATTCATTTTTGCTTGCAATTCACGTTAAACTGACCGGCCTGTAATTCCCTTGCTCAGTACAGTCCCGTTTCTTATATATTGGCAATATACTGCCCTGCTTCCAATATCCTCATCCATAACATCCTCTGCACTATTTTGGGGTGACATTTCCACTGTGTTGGAATTGTACCTAGCTAGTTTGAGATACAGGTGAAGACAACAAGGAGGTTATTGAGTGGCATATTAGCCAACCAGGTAATAACAGAGGTGGAGAGAAGTTCTTCCTTACCTCCAACTACTTCACTGTATATAGCAAATGATGGTGCTGAAGGGAGAAAGTGCAACAAATTTTGCAGGTGATTCACAAATATTTGGAGAAAACTGGCAAATACTGTGCCTTTCTCACTGTATCTTTCACTCCAATAGGAAAAGATAGGGTTGAAAATTGTCCCATGAAATAAGGTCAGTTAAAAACCTTTCTGAGCTTTTGTTAATGCTTTGGAACAGCCGTGTAAAGAGTCTATTCCAAAGGTACGCTTGCTTTCCTTTCAATAATGAACATGATTTCATATAACCCAATAATGAATGCAAATTATTTAAAGATAACTACTGCCATATTGAGAGAAAATAAGGAGAGAAGAAAATCAAAGCATGCTAGCACAGTAAAACTCACATAAAACAGATTCAAATGGACCAGCTCATGTTGTCTGTTGCAAGCGAAATCTGCTATATGCATAAAACGGACAAAATCCGTTATGACAGATTATGTCCGCTAAATGCGTATAACAGATTATATCCGTTACATATATGAATTTGTGTGTGCTTTGTGTATTAAGACTGGAACAACTCCACTCTGAAGTACACGTACCTACTTGTCTTAATTTAGACCATCTTTGCCCTGACACAACGGATAACAGCACTGCCATAAATTAACTGAATTTAAGAGTTAAATTAATGCATTGTCTCCTTGTTATTTTAATTGCAAGTAGAGTCCTGCACGCATTTAATTGTGTTTTACAGTGAGCATACATGGAACCTCAGTTATAAACTGATTGTAAAATGACAATTAAAATAACTGGCAAAAAAGGTGCGAGTTTATTGCAGTGAGGATGATATTGCATGTTGCACCAACTGGGATGGAAACCAGGACAGTTTCAGTTTCTGTGAAGAGGAAAACCCGAACTTAATTTCGTTGCTGCGTTGGAACTACGCATGTGCATGGTGCAAACCAGCTTGTCCAGTATAGATGAGTGCTTTTTAATAGAAATGCATAGTGATGGGACTGGACATTTTGTCCAATGTAAGTGAAAAAAAAAATATCCGTTACACAAAATCCCGAATATTCAATGTTTATTTAATGGAAAAACATTACAGAAAAATCGAGACTTCAGCTGTTGTCTGGTATGTGCAACTTTCCGTTCTGTACGAGGATGGTTTAGGCCAGTTCTACTGTATATATAAACCAATTAAATACAAGTCCAGAATAATTTGCATTCAGAAGGTATGGTTTTTATCTCCTGAATTTCAAGCCCAAATTCTCCAAGCTGCGGAACAGCCATGCACCCTGACTGAAAATCTCAGCTGACAGCAGCAACCAAGACAATGTCCCTGATTACCTTTGAGCCCAGCCCCGAACATCAAAAACTTCAAAGGGAAATAAACCCAAAGCTTTGAAGTCTCTAATGAGAGCTGCTTTCCTTGAATAATCGTGAATACAAACACCCTTAACCTCAGATTTAATCCAGAGCTTTCTGGGATTTATGTGTTGCTTTAATTAATGATGAAATGTTAATCTTTTCCACAAAGAGACAGGGAAGACTTAGTTAGCACCTTTTAACTTTCAAATCTTGACGTGCTAAGTTCAGAAACCGAAGTTGGGGTTTAGGCTTTGAGTTCACATCATGAAACCACTCATATCTGTGGACGTGGCCATTCAAAACCACACATTTCAATTATGATTAAATCCAGAATTTTGTTGACTTTGATCAAGTAGAAAAATAGCCTGTTCATTTACACTGCTATTAAAGGCACATTCACAATGCCTGACTGAATATCAGCAAGGACAAAAGGTATAAATATCTGAAGATGGAAAGTAAAAATATTCATCAACGTTTTATGTATGTATTGATAATGATCAAGTGTGACACAAAAGTACTGGGGCGCAATAAGACTTACTGACTTAAATACGGACTTAATATATTTTAAAATTGTGAGCTGTGTACCACATTTCATTGGGAAGGGCATGCGGTACAGAGCTGCATCTATGCTGAGTCCATCCGTTGTGAAGGTAAGATAATGACCATCTGTTGGTATTGGGGGATCTTGGGGTACTTTTATTCTAGGGGCAATTGTATTCTACCTATTTTGATAATTAACATTGCATTTAATCCTTTTTTACGGTTAGAACAATTATACACGGTACAGGGAGATAGCGTAAAATGTGTATAAAAACAGAATACACTGATCTGCTAATCCTTTTTGCCTTATATTCAATTGAGTACACCACAAAAACAAGATATTTAATGTTCAAACTGATAAAAAAATATTTTTTGGAAATATTCACTCATTTTGAATTTGATACCTGCAACCTTTTCCAAAAAAAGCTGGGACAGGGGCAACAAATGACTGGGAAAGTTGAGGAATGCTCACAAAACACCTTTGTGGAACATTCCACAGGTGAACAGGTTAATTAGAAACAGGTGAGTGTCATGATTAGGTATAAAAGGAGCATCCCCGAAAAGCTCAGTCATTCACTGGCAAAGATGGGGTGAGGTTCTCCACTTTGCGAACAACTGCATGAGAAAATAGTCCAACAGCTTAAAAACAATGTTTCTCAACGTGCAATTGCAAGATATTTATAGATTTCATCATCCACAGTCCATAATATCATCAAAAAATTCAGAGAATCCAGAAAAATCTCTAAACGGAAGCGGCAAGGCCGAAAACCAAGATTGAATGTCTGTGACTGTCGGTCCCTCAGGCGGCACTGCATGAAAAACCAACATCATTCTGTGAAGGATATTACCATGTGGGCTCAGGAACACTTCAGAAAACCATTGTCAGTCAACACAGTTCATCGCTACATCTGCAGGTGCGAGTGAAAACTCTATCATGCAAAGAGAAAGCTATATATATATATTTTTTTTATTTTATTTAATTTTATAACCTTTATTTAACCAGGTAGAAAAAACCCATTGAGATAGAAATCTCTTTTACAAGGGTGACCTGGCCAAGAGGTCAACAGCACACGACACAATAAAATAGAATCAACTGGTAAAAATAAACTAAATAAAATAAACTCTAAAAATAATACATTGAATGTTGTAAAGTGCAGGCATTTTTTAAAAACATAGAAGCAATTTCAATAACACTGGCACTGCCATTACGGGCAGTAATAGCTTGACAACTAATACAATTTTAACAAAAAACAAACTTACATCTACAATGTGGCCAATTGGGCTGCTCTACCTGTTGGGTAGCCTTGCGTTGCTATCCCCAGTGGTAGAGAAGTCAGAAGATGACGCTGAATCGAGGGCTTCTTTGCAGATTACTTCCTCATCCACAGTAACCTCGCTTCACTCGGATATCGCTCCGTTCGCGATAAACCATCGGATTACAGTGGGGTGTCTCACTGGATTGCATGAATGTGAAGGCCTTCGCGTACAGCAAGCGCAGCGGCGGACATGGACGGTGAGACCGTCCCAGTTTGCCTTCTTGATTGCTCACAGGCACAGACAGAGCATGGGCCCGGCTAAGAAAGTATGTATGGTTATCCTGCTTCTTCAATCAGGTAACATTCACCCTCACTCAGACCCTGAACTGACGCATCTTGAATATCCGGACGCCCTCAAAAACAGCAATGGATTACGTTTCATTCATTTAAATGTGCGTAGTTTAATAAACAGAATAAATGCAATTCGTATCTGGGCTAAGTTGACATACTCCGACATTATATTTCTGTCAGAAACTTGGCTGAAACCATCGATTACGAATGATATGATTCACATTGATGGGTACAACGTCTACAGGACAGATCGCGTGAAAAAGGGAGGAGTCGCCGCGATATATGCCAAAGCAACATTGAACTGTTCATGCGTCGAATCGATCAGTATACCCAAGTGCCTCGAACTGTCCGTAATTAAGTTACATCTTCCAAATGGTGCTGATCTTACAGTAGTAGGATGTTATCGCCCACCATCGGTGTCACACAAAGCTCTAAAACTGCTCTCAGACCTTTTATACAAATGATCAGACAATGAGTATGTTCTATTGGGAGACTTAAATTGGGACTGGCTATCGACGTCATCAAATCCACTGAGGGACACCTGCAATGCTCTGAATCTTTCGCAATTAATTAACTCTCCTACCCGGTTAAACTTAAAAAACGCGGATAAGTCTACATTGCTCGATGTTATTTTTACTAATTTTCCACATAAATATTCTGCAGCAGGAATATTTAGCAATGATATCAGTGATCATTGTACAGTTGCCTGTGTTAGAAACTGCAAACTACCTAAGACTGATCCTAGGTAAATTTTTAAAAGAAATTATAAACATTTTAATGAGCAAGCCTTTTTGCATGATCTGTATCATAGTGACTTGGACTTTGTTTGTGAAATAGCTGACGTTGACTTGGCTTGGAATCATTTTAAAACAACTTTTTTGGCCCTAATTAATAAGCATGCTCCTTTGAGGAGATTTAGAGTCAATGGTAAAGACTACCCATGGTTTAATGCGTCTATCTCATCCTCTATCAGGGAAAGAGAAAATGCATGGGCCAAGGCTAAAAGAAGTAATGAAGACAGGGACTGGGTACATTATAGGGCACTCAGAAACAAATGCACTAAATTGATAAAAAATGCAAAAAGTGAGTACTACCTTAACTTAATAAATGATAACCTTAATGATCCCAGAAAACTTTGGAAGTTGGTTAAATCATCATCAGGGTCTATGACACCTGCTACTCTTCCTGATCTTTTAAAGGTAAATCAAAGTAAAATTAAGGGTAAAAATAAATAGCAGATGCTTTTAATAAGCATTTTACCATTGCAGGCTTACCCACTGTCTAAAGTCTCCCTTTAGATGTTAAAGACAGTGTAGCTACCACTTTAAGTTGCCCTGGAAATGGTTTTAATTTTTTACCCATTTCTCCTAGTCAAGTTTAAAAAGCTCAATTAAGTCTTGATTGCAAAAAGTCTGCTGTTCCTGACCAAATTGAGCCTTATTTTTTAAAAACCGCTGCGGATCTAACTGCAAGACCAATTACATCCATTTTTAATCTCAGTCTAAGCTGTGGTGTGATCCCCAGCTCTTGGAAGTAAGCATTTGTTCTTCCCTTATTAAAAGGTGGAGATCCCTCTGTCCTGGATAATTATCGCCCTATTTCCAGACTGTCTGTTACAGCTAAATTATTTGAATCCCTTATAAACGAACAGCTAAAGCACTTTTTGTCTGGTAACAATATATTAAGTCAAACTCAGTCAGGTTTTAGACAAGTGCATAGTACTATTACTGCAGCCATGTCAGTCACAAATGATATTATTACTGCCCTGGATTATTGATTTATCCAAAGCATTTGATTCAGTGGATCATGGTCTTCTCCTTCAAAGACTTAAACGAATAGGTTTTAGTGTCCCTGTGTTAAATTGGTTTTCAAACTATTTGACTGGGAGAACTCAGTGTGTGTCATAAGACAATCATAACTCAGCACTCTTAATTGTAAAGACGGGTGTTCCTCAAGGATCTGTTTTGGGACCAATTTTATTTTCTATTTATATAAATGATAATGGTGTAGGGTTAAATCCAGCTATGGTACACCTCTATGCAGATGACACTATTATTTATACTATGATGCCATCTTTAAAAGTGGCAGCTGAATCTTTATAGAATGCTTTTAACTAATTGCAGGTGTCTCTTGTTCAATTAAAATTGGTATTAAATTCTAAAAAGCAAATCTAAAACCAAATTTATGATTTTTACTCGTTCCCGGTCATCATATACTGACTGTGCGGTCTTAACACTAGATGGTGCTCATCTGGTGAGGGTCACCTCCTATAAATACCTTGGCATCTGGCTTGATGACAAGCTGACCTTTGGTGTACATATTGATAGCCTCCTGAAAAAACTTCAACCAAAGTTAGGTTTTTATTTTCGTTTAAAAACATGTTTCCCCTTTGCCGCTAGGAAAAGATTAGTCCAAAGTACATTTTTGCCAGTATTAGACTATGGTGATATAATTTATATGCATGCATCCTCATCTCTTTTGAAAAAGCTGGATGTAGTCTATCATGCTGCTTTGCAGTTTGTAACTGATGCAAGCTACCGTACGCATCATTGTAAATTATACGAAATGGTTCATTGGACTTCACTGTATCTAAGGAGAAAAACCCATATGTTCACTTTGATTGCAAAAGCTTTACTGGGTAAATTACCGCAGTACATTTCCAGTTTTCTGACATATTGCACCAGTAGCTATAGCACAAGGTCATCAGTGAAAATTCTCTTTAAGGTCCCAACCACCCGAACAGAGCTGGGTAAATCTGCTCTGTCCGTTTATGCTCCGCAAACTTGGAATGTGCTGCAAGGCATTCTCAATTTAAAATCTTTATCATCTCTAGCTATGTTTAAAAATATTTTAAAAACAGTTTTCGCTGAACAATGTCTTGTCTTTATTTTTCATGATTCTTTTAGACCTGTATGTTTTGTGTCTGCATGTTGTGCTTTGATTTGTTTTTTTTTTTTTTGTTTTTTTATGTTTTTTTTTTTGTTAGCTGCCCATCTTAAGCAGGACTCCCTTGCAGAAGAGATATTGTATCTCAATGGGACCTTCCTGGTTAAATAAAGGATAAATAAATAAATAAAATTATCTCATGTTGTCAATCAGTTAAAATAGTGCAAAAGATTGCAAGAGGGACAAGTTCTGACATCTTCAGATCAGTCTGGAGAGTATTCCAGGCCGAAGGGGCGGCAAAACAGAATGCCCTTTTGCCTAGTTCAGTCCTGACACGAGGAACAAGTAAGTGAGGGGTCTTGCATGAACGCAGGGCATAATGGCTTGTAGATCTTTGTGAAATAGAAAATAAATAAGAGGGGACCAAGCCAAGAAGAGCCTTGTAAATCAAAGTCTACCAATGGTTATAGCGACGGGCACTCAGAGAGGGCCAGTCAGCTTTAAGATAGAGCTCACAGTGATGAATGAGACGTCTACAACCAGTGACAAACCTAAGAGCACTATGATAAACAGAATTTAAAGTTTGCAGACATTGGCCGAGGCAGTCATGAACAGTATATCACCATGATCTAACACAGGGAGAAAAGTAGCTGATACAAGATGCTTATGAGCTCTGAGTGAGAAGCAGGATTTATTTCTGTAAAGGAAGCCTAGTTTGATCTTTAGTTTAGATACCAATTTTTTGATATGGATTTTGAAGAAAATAAAAAATAATAAAACCCAATTACAGTACTTATAACTTGCAACCATCTCGATAGGCCTACCTTGCATGGTTGAAAAAGTTGCGATGTCCTCTGCATGGTTGAAATAGTTGGGATGTTCTCTGATAATTTACTTTTGGTTGAGAATACCATAAGTTTGGTTTTGTCTGCATTTAAGACCAATTTCAGTTTCTGCAGACGAGACTGGACCACATTGAAAGCAGACTGTAAAAATTCAAGGGCCTGATCAATTGATGAAGAACAGCAATAAATGATTGTGTCATCTGCATAAAAATGGTAAAATGCATTTGACAAATCGTCACACAAGTTGTTAATGTAAATAGTAAATAAAATAGGCCCTAAGACCGAACCCTGCGGCACACCCTTAGAGACCTCCATAAAAGAAGATGTAGAGCCAGCCAGCTGGACACCCTGTGTTCTGCCTGATAAATAGTTTGAAAACCAAGCTACTGCACGGTTGCAACAAAAGAAAACAATTTTCTGTTGTAAAATATTATTTTTATTAACTGCTTGATAGATACTATGGGAAAGTATATCAGGCAGTTTGCACATCAGGCTTGGCTGAGGAGTTCATTTCATACAACTCCAGGGATACAGTGATGGGACTTAACTCGTCCATATTCTAAATCATTAACGGGCACCGCTTCCTCGTAAATATTCAATATCTATTTCGGATGAACAACCTATTGATAGGATAGTGTGACTGTGAGCATAAATTGAGCAGCTACATGTCCGCAGGCATCTACAACCGTGGAAACATGCTCATATAAAAAGCATAATGCCTGAGTAAATACAATATATAAATACAAATCAAAACAAAGACAGATTGGCGAGGATATAATAAGATTTTGATTGCAGTTGAGGAGATTCACTTTGTTAGGTTGACAGTTTTCAAAGTTCTGAGCATGTGCAGTAATCATCACGCAGCTCATTTGAGAAGCCCTGAGATCCACTGATTACAAATATAAGGAGGACTGGGTACTGATAACTTTAACTCTTCCAACTTTTTTTTTTTTTTAAATACATTTCAAGAATCAAAAGTGTTTATTTTGAAAAATCAATAAAAGATTAATTGACTTTAATTGAATCCCGTAGTGTAATTTGCCCTCTGCATTTAACCTATCCTAGGGGTTAGGAGCAGAGGGCAGCCACAGAGCAGCGCCCAGTGCCCCAGGTCTCAAGCCAGTTCCCTGGTCAGGGGCAGTATCCCCATAATGAATATTTTTTCAGGCGGTGGAAACTGGACTATGCGGAGGAAATCCGTGCCACTACAGGGAGAACATACAAACTCCACGCTCATGACCCTGACCGGCCATGGCTCAAACTCAGGGGTTCGAACAAACCCGGAACCTCCTTATTGCGAGGCAGCAGTGCTAATTATTGGCACATTAGTGAATATGACCAAAACAGGCTGTGAAAAAAAATGTCTTTGTTGTTTATCCTCTTTCTCTCAAAATATTCACAATAATCTTAACTTCTTGGTGCATAGAGGATGAACCCAATTGTTTTGTGTAATTGCAAAACCTTTCCTGCGGCACCACCACCAGGTCAAATTTTAGATTTTCAAATGCAATAACTGAAATATTTTTGATGAGAATCTCAAAGGGTGATCATTTATGGTGCAGAGAGAAGGCTTGTCATTGATGCTGGTCAATCTATGACCTTTGCTGTAGCAATGCCACCATGTAAAACTTTTCATTTTAAGAAACTGTTATTCCTCAACTATGATGGAAAAATCTACTTTCCACGTTCCCAGAGGGAGTTACTGATTTTGATGGCTTTGTATCAAATCAACCAAATTTAGCATTTCCATATATAACTCAAACAATTTTGATGGGAATCATATATCACTCCTTGTGATCATTACTAGTGCATAGAGAAGGGTTGTTATAGATGATGGTCACCAGTGGACATTTGCCATGGCACCACCACTAGGCCAAGCTTTCAATTTTCAGAACTGCAATAACTCCTCCAGTTTTAATGGCAATCCTATCAAATTTGCTGACAACATTTCTCGAGCAAAGATTGATGTTTACGGCTGTATTAATTTTAAGGCTCTATTACTTTTACTGTAGGGCCATGATTAGGTGAAACTACATTTCCTAATGCAGTATGTCAAGCTGTTCTGATGGCAATCAGAACAACTTTGCTTCGAGCATCTTGGTACATAAACTATAAATACTGTTGTTGTAGTGACTCTTTTCCTGCTGCACCACCCTCAGCCTTCAAGCCAAACCTCACTTTTTTCAAAAATGCAATCAGTCAACCAGTTCTGATGGGAATCTGATAAAATTTGCTGTGAACATTCCAGGAGCAAAGAGTATTTCCCCAGTTAATTTTCCAGACCCTATACCCTTTCCTGTAGTGCCAAACAATGCATTTTAACTATTGCAACAATGCCATCATTTCCAGGATACACCCTGCTGTCATCCATCAACAGCATGTTTCTAGTTGCAAACGATATTGGATGGAAACATGAAATAGTGTGAAATTGGTGGGGTTTTTTTTTTTGGGGGGGGGGGCAGGCTGGATAATTTTGGAGGAATTATTCATTTGGCAGATATCTTCTTCTCGACAGCTTTCCCCACAGTGAACACAAAATCTGTGTTTGGACAGCTGGGTATTTACTGAACAACTTTGTGATGATTCCCTGCTAAGAGACACAACAGCAGTGCCCTATTTGGGAGTTGATCCCGTACACTCCACAGTTCTCTAACACCAATGCCTTGATGCCACGCATCACCTAATAATAACACAGAGAGCTGTAATCAAACCAGGCTGCTCTGCTAGCCTGAAAGCTGCAAAGCCTGAAAATGTCTGCATCAGTGCTCAAGAATGATTTTCCATCGACAAAGAAATGACCTAAAACATCTCAGGATGCAGGATCGAAAGCTCTGAGTCATACTGGCATCTGTACCACAGGGTTCTAGCTATATTAAATGATGACAAATTTACAGGCTCAAATGTGATGGCAAGATGGTGGGAAGAGAAGGTTGCATTTGAATTGCAAGAGACCCTTCAAAGGAGACAAAGACACAAACACACAAACTCCCACACTCCCACACACAAGACTCCCACAGACAAATTACTTCACTCACGGCTCACTCAGGGGAGGTATTGGCCAATTAAAAAATACTGTATTCTGAAAATACATTGGAGTACTCTAAACCCATTGGTCTTTGCAGAAACTTAGGGAAACTTCAGTTTTGAGACACTGGTACTCATGCACTAAACTGAGAAGGTCATGTACCTGTCCTGATCAGCACTACGAAAGCGGGGAAGGATCATTTGGCGGAAGCTGCTGGTGCGGTCCAGTTTGGGCTGGCTCTTGGCACGCTTGATGGAGCCCTTCAATCGTCTACTAAGAAAACTCTGTAAGGAAGGTCAGGAAAAAGGGGTCAAGTTAGGGGGTTGACAGAATGAACAAATTCAATCTCAAAAAAGAAACCTTGTTATTCAATTATTAATAATTTTAAACAATTTCCTGGTGTCTATAAAGCAAGGTTTTGAAGCCAGTCCCCAGTCATTTTCTCTTCACAGTAATTATGTGCTGGTTTGAGTGGGCAGTGTTCTGTTAAAATGAGTTTCTTTTCTGATTGACTCTCTCATTGTGGCATAAAAAGAACTATACTGGGCTAGACTACACAAATTACTGTTCTTGTGAAGTCCCAAAGGGCACTGAATCAAAATGGGTCAATCCAAAAACATAATTTCTAAAACTTGAACTCTGAGACAATGTGGTTTCGAGTTCTGTCACAAGTTAGGTTGAGGGAGGTACAAATGATATGTCTATGTGCAAAAAACAAAAACAAAACAGGGGGCCTTTAAAGCTTATTCATAGTTCACACAATTTGTAATTTCACAACACACTTGCATTCATAGTACATGACCACTAGATGGAAGTATAATTCCACAAACAACAGTTCTGCCACAGACCCTTCATGGTGGAGATTCAGGTACTGTACTACAGTTGCAGTACAGTCTTCAGGAGGTTTTTAGAGTTCTGTAAACTGTGGACCTCGTTCAAGAAGCAACATACAAACAAATTTTCTCTTATGTTTGTTTGTTCCTATGTTTTTCTTTTATTTTTCAGTACCCATTGATTTCTGAGACTCACCAGTGTTTTCTTATTTTTGCTCTTCTATGGGTAAGAGAAAATTTTATAAGTGGTTGAGAGCACTCTTTCCAAGATAAGAGCAAAACATTCTGAATATAGTCCACAAATTGTATGTGCAATGCAGAAAAACATGCTTTATATCTTAGTACAATAAAAAATGCATAATAGCATACAAGTCAACCTCTTCGGATTCCCACCTGTATATCGTCCAGCAAATATGTGTAAAATCCTTTGAAAATCCATAGGATTTTTAAAAGTTTTTTTTTAATACCATTTTTACTTGATTGATGAATGGAGTATGAAAATTTCATTAAAATATTTTAAAAAGCTTAAAAACCTTTCCAATCAAGTGTGAAAATGAAAAACCTCAAAGCCTCCTCCTGGATTTCGAAGATTGCCATGCTCATGCCAGTGTTAAACGTGGGCATGTCCGGGATCCTCACTTGCGCTCCACTCTGAAATTCTTGACCAAAATCCTTAGTCTCTCATCAGTATTATCATTCCACTTGCATATCACAAGGAAGAAGCTTGACGTCCTGTAATAGCCAATGTTGTGCAGCCTCGGGAACTAAGCTCTAGATGTTTTGTTTTGTGTTCGTGCGTATGCAACTACCTTGTTTAATCCAGTACATGTGGTCTGTATGTATGATGAGCAGAAGCTCCGAAAAGTGGCCCACTATGGTCATCGCCAACGGCAAATTGTGTCACGAAAAGAACCATCTGGCTATTGTTTGTTTACTGTGGTGTGTGTTCATGTGCTCTTTCAATACCTTCCAATAATTGATATCTTGATCAAAGTTTTTTCTAACCAGAAACCATGTGGAATCGAACCAGCAATGATGACAGCAAGGCGATAGCCAAAACTAGGGCTCGATTCAAACATGTATAATGATGATGAACATAATCTATCGCACCTATCATACTCCTTGGACTCAAAGTTTCCTTTTATCCCAGCTAGTGACATGCAATCTCTTAAGGATGAATCTAAAATGGTTCAGATGTTTTTGTGATAAAGCGGACAGCTAAACAGAACTTATGATTCCAATAGCAGCTACTGCTTTGCAGCTGGTGTAACCAGCTACACTTTGCCCTGGAATTAAAATTCATATTACTTTATTTGAATGTCTGTACACAGTGTAACTGGGAGAAAATCCACATAACTTATGGGCTGTCTGTTTACATTGACATATACTATATCTAAAAGAGCCTCACAAGAAGGCCACAGGTTTGAATCTGGCCTGGGGCCTTCATGAGTGGAGTTTGCTCTCCCTATATTTGCGTGGGTTTCTTCCAGGTACTCCAGTTTTCTCCAACAGTCCAAAGACGTGCATATTAGGGTGGCTAACTGGACATTCTAAATTGTCCATGGGTTATGACTGTGAGAGCAAGTGGTTTGTGAATGGTGTGTACGCCCTGCGATGGGTTGGCGAGCTGTCTAGGGTGAGTCCCTTCCTTTCCCTCTGAGTCAGCTGGGATGGGCTCCAGCACCCCTGTGACTCTAGTGAGGAGGAGGCGGTATAGAGAATGGATGGATATATGTAATAGCATAAAATTCGGACTATTATATGTTTAAAGGAATTTTAATTACGGATTATTTAATCCATTTAATTCATGGTTAAAAATACAATTGGTCAATTCATTCCAATTAACATAAAACTCCTGATGGTCACATTTATTTTGTTTAAGGTGATTTAACAGTGCTTTGATTTTGCTGATGCCAAACATCTTATTCTTACAACCTTTTCTGGTGGCATCTCTCCAAATCGGTTATTTGCACATGGCATAATACCTGCCCTGTTAAGTGGGCAATATCTGTGCTATTTACAATCGGCCACACGCCTCCGATTTACGATCAAATGGGATTCAACATTCAGCACACATGGGTAAGAGCAGATTTAGATGGTGAGAACATTAGTTGCATCTGGAGTTGTCTTCTCAAATTTTTTCTCTAGACCAAAAAAGAGAACATTTCTGCATGAGACGCTGTGTGTCTTTATTTTCTAAATAGTACACTGACATGACCTTAGAAACGAATACCATAATCACATTATTGATTATTATAAGATTATTTTTTAGGGATTTTCTCTTTTATTTGATAGTCACACAGTGGAGAGAGACTGGAAAGTTGGGGAGAAGAATGGGGAAGACAAGCGGCAGATAACCTGAGCCGGAATCGAACTGGGTCGCCGCAGGAAGGCCACAGCCTTTATAGTGCATGTGCTTAGACCTATAAGCCACCGGGGCGCATAATCACATATTTTTAACCAAATATGTTGTACTTTCATAACCACATCTGAGAAAATAATCCTGTTCAATTTACAAGGCACCATTTAATTCTTGACGTGTATGACTGAACGCATTTTAAGCAGCACCAGTATACTGCTGAGTCCTATCAGACACCCACACCTTCACTCTCTCATCTCAATCCAGCATGTCACAGATTCCTTTGATGAGTTGACAAGTTCAAATAAGAGGCCAACATATCAGGCAGAGCTTCAGTTAAGCACTGATTAGTTTACTAGCATTTGTGTCATTAAATGTGCACCCTTGCCTCAGGTTTGAGATTTAGCACCACATGCAGACTGAAATATCTGCAGGTGGCATTTTCAGCGCTGTGCTCTTGGGCCCCTACCTCAGCTGAGAGTGGAAGTGCAACACTGATTTCTGCCCCTGAATTTGAACCTACAACCCTTCAGTCATCAGTCTAATGAATGAGGGAGGAGGAAGCAGATGAGGAGGAGGGGAGATAACTCAGTGGGAGAGGGAGAGAGAAAAGAAACAATGAATGAGGTAAGAGAGGCTTGACAGCACCGGTGAGAGGTGGAGAGAGGGAGAGAGAATGGTAGCAAAGAAAGGAAAGATAGAAAGCAGGAAAGTGAAGCGAGGGGTGCCCTCAACCTAGTGGCATTCCTGATGGAGAATGAGAAAAGGGAGGTTGAGAAAGGAAGACAGAGAGGGATGAAAGGAGCGAATAAGTCTGGGAAGGAGGGGTACTCACAGATTGTCGGAAGGGTTGAGGGGGGGCTGTGGGAGGGATCTCCATGCTTGGCTGTTTCCCAGTAGCTATGCTTTTTCGGCGGAGGCGAGCGTGCTCTAGGAGCAAGAGACAGATAGAGAGGCAGCTGAGGAGATAAGAGCATAATACAAGAGGGGAAGGGGTGACAGAGGGACCAAAATGGTTGTGCGGCTTTAAATAGCAGCTAATTCTCGCAGCATTATTATTGTTTCTTTCTCAGCAAAAGGCAAGGCTTTACAGGGCATAAAGATGGAATGTTTATTAATGACAGTCTAGGGGGACTGTCTGCTATGGTATTCTTTGAGGTGAATGCAACCAATCAGTGTTGCACACAGTGAGGGGAGAATAGCCAATAGAGATAGTTGCTGCATAAAAAAACTGCTTTTACAGGCTTCGGTTCATGAGACAGTCATCGCTCATTCAGTGAATCAATCAGTAAGGGTGTAACCCAGTCATTTAATCAGCTGTTCTGAGACAGTGTGATAATACATCCTCAGACATGAATATACATTGTGGTGAAAAACCTTTTCTTCTCTGCATATTTCTAAGACTAAAATGTTTCAGATCAAATTAATTTTAATGTTTGACAAAAATAACAGGAGCAAAGGCAAGATGCAGTATTTAAACATTCATTTCCTATATTGAAGGAAAAAGCTATCCAACCCTGCCTGGCCCTGTGTGAAAATGTAATTGCCCCCTTAGTTGCTAAATCAAGTGATAAAACTGTGAGAGCCATTATCTACAAATTGAGAAAACTCGTAACAGTGAGCAAACTCAAATAATCCTTCCAAGAGCGAGCTGACAACTCATCCAGGAGGTCAAAAAAGAACCCAAAATGTCATTGAGAGAACTGCTGGCCTCACTCGCCTCAGTTAAGTTCAGTGTTCATGATTTCACAATAAGACAGAGACTGGGCAAAATGCCATACATTGGAGTGTTGTAAGGTGAAAACCACTGCTGACCAAAAAGCTCATCTCATATTGGCAAAAATAATAATTAAAATAAATGACCCCAAAGACTTGAGAATATTCTGTGGACTGACAGCTCAACTGTGGAACTTTGAAAAGACATGGGTCCCAGAACACCTGCCATGAAGCTACCACTATTATACCCTGAGAATTACCCTGATTTGTT
This sequence comes from Gymnothorax reevesii, assembly GCA_029721435.1. Classification (NCBI taxonomy): domain Eukaryota; kingdom Metazoa; phylum Chordata; class Actinopteri; order Anguilliformes; family Muraenidae; genus Gymnothorax; species Gymnothorax reevesii. Next base: position 134,159,745 of record CM056573.1, on the reverse strand, counting down.
TTCCCCACAATCCAGCCACTCACACCAGTTTTGGTTTTATTATCCCCCGCCAACACGAAGTGGGAGGGGGATATGGGTTTGACCTCCGTCAGTGCATCCGAGAGAAAGGGGACAACTTCTCAGAAACTATTAGAGATAGGACAACCAAATTTGGTGCGTAGCTTCAGACCCTAAAGGCCTTGATGGAGTTTGAAAATAAGAAGCACACGATTGGTGGGGGATGTTGTTGACCATGTCGACTTGCTTTGGCAATTGATTCTGGTAATTTACTTTTGTCCTTAATTTCCCGTTGCATTCCCCTCCCTCCTTCTTCCCTTCCCCATGCCTTTGCAGGCGTTCTCCATCTCATCGATTGTTGTTTCATGTATTCAAGTCTCTGTCTTGTTGGTGGACTGTTAGAGTCTGGTGTCTTGTATCCTTCGCCTTTGGTAATCTCCCATAATACTGTAACTACGAAACTCTTCAATGGGAGCTTTTCCACCTGAGTCTTCAGTCCTGGCGAGCTGGTAAGCTAAACTCCACCTCTGTTCCTGCTCTGGGGCATTCATCTTATGTCTGGTGAAACAAAACAAATCCACGTAGTCTGGAAAGCAAAAATCATAGCCTTTAATGGCAGTCCGAGTCCAAACCAGGTGATCAGTGACAGTACCGAAGGACAATCCAAAAGCAGTGTCCAAAAACAGGCAGGAGTTCAAAAGCAAAAATAAAATTATTAAAATCAGAGTACAGCGTCAAATTGCAAAACAGAGGGAGAGTTGAGTGTCCAAAGTCCGAGTTCATAAGCCAGGGCAGCAAACACTGGAATCATGGTCATACAGAAAAAAAGGTTGGTAACAAGAGACAAACAAATCCAGGTAGCCACTGACAGAAATCAGAATCTGGCAGAAAGGTGTCACCATTTCTCAAACAGCTCACTGCTGTACAGGTAGCTCAGAACAGGAAAAGTTGATTAACGTTCTGACAAGGGCTAAGCAGAAGTGAGGGGCTTTTATACACAAGGGAGGTAACAAGCTAGGCGAGGCAACAGGTGTGAGGGATAATCTAAACATTAACTGAGAGGGGAAAACACAAGAGGCAATTAATAATACAAAATGGGAAACAATGACAAAGACTAATTTCACAAGACATCCTTAAACAATAACAGCTCCATTCAAGGAGTGCCTAAGTGAAGAGAGATGGGAGAAACAGATTAGACATAAGAGATAATTAGATAGATAGTTGCGAAGTGTCAGCAGAAACTAAGGCAAAGGACCGGGAGAGCAAAGCGGGCGGAGTTACTGATTAGTGTGGAAAGCGGAGAGGATCAATTAGTAAAGTTAGTAGTCTGTGTCGTTATAATATCACCCAGTTGTGCAAGTTAATATGCAAGTTATTTACAGGATTAGTATATTAGAAAGGATTAGTAATTAAACAAGACAAAAACATAGACTGTTAGAAGGATGAGTACTTAATTAGTCATCATTGTTGATGGAAGTAAACAAGATGTGAAGGAACTTGTGAAACACCGGAAAACTTATGAAATCGCCAAAAATGTGACAGCTCGCAGACAGGGGCGTGCACTGGCAAAGAACACAGAAACGCAAGACATCACAATGAAAAACAATTTGCTTGATTTGGCAGATGATACAGGATGAATAAACCAATGAACCAAGTGGAAATAAACATAAAACCGGGACATACAGAATAACAGATCATAGTATGTCTAATATACCCTGGTTTCCCTGCTTGAATGCAAAGAACCCATCTGCAAGTGCTGACTGTGGACCTCCCATAGAGCCCCAGGCCAGCTTTAAATGTACCTTCAAGTTCTTCTGTTTTGTGAAAAGCAAGTTGCAGCAAAACTAGAGGTCTTGCATTTAGCCCCTTCTGCATCCATGAAAAAGACATCATTCCACAATTAGAACATCATACCATCAGGCAAACACTGTGATGGTAGCAGCTTTGCTGCATCAGGACCTGGGCGAGGTCAGCAAGACAAGTGCACTGGCAAATTTTACTCCAAATGGCTCAAAAAAACAAAAAAATATGAAAGTTTTGGAGGGGCCTTGTCAAGTCCTGACTTGATTCAGATTCTGATGCTGTGGCGTGACCTAAAGTCAGGGTCGTGATTTACGGGGAGGACACGGGGGGCCATGTCCCCGGCAGTTTCTGAAAAGGTAGTATTGGACCCCCTACTTTTTATAGTCCAAAAATAATGTTTTATTTAAAAAAAAAAAAAAACCCCATTGCACGCACTAGGACCACAAGGAAATAGCGCCTGCTCAAGCTGCCAGTCTGTTTCCACTTTCCCTCCCCTCTCCTCTCCAAGTCCCGCCTTTCATACTGCCTAGCATCTAAAGCTCCTTTCACACCAGGCTGCGTAGGAGCACGGAGCAGCACGGATGGCCATACGCTTTAATGCGCATGGAGAACGCAAAGTCGTCTGTGAAGATGCGTAGGGATACACAGTGATGCGCAGTGGTGCGCAGACATCGAACGCAAAAAGTAAACGTTTAATGTTTTGTGGGCACCGCTGCGGAGGCCTCCCATATGCAATGAAATGTTTAAGAACCCAGTCAGAATGCACCTGTGCGTATTGCACACGTAATCTGAACGTAATCCCATACGTGTTCAGCACGTGATTTACAAGCGCTTAAAGCGGGTCATCTGTGCTCAGTTCTAGCAGATCTGTCATTTTCGTTGCAAATGGCCATCCATGCTGCTTCGCACCCCTACGCAGCCTGGTGTGAAAGGGTCTTAAGAAAAAACGCTAGCGAAGTTCGATGTCCAAACCCCTTAAACTATTGAAGACACAGGACGTAAGATTCCTTCTTTAGAAAAACAGTGTGAGCCATGTTAAACCCAATTTATGAACCTTTATGAATTGGTTATGTATTTTATTGCTCGCATACAGTAAAAATGGCCTGCCAATATACCTTGTATTGGCCTACCTGTATTGGCCGAGTTGTATAGGCCGATCTTAAGCTGTATTGGCCGAGGTCAGCACGTGCGCAAGTAAGCATTGGCAACTGTGGCACTCGCTCACTTCAAAGAAGCAGAAGGCAGTCGCGGACCTAGCATTTAGCTCTTTTATGAGTCTTTAAGTTGCGTATTACATAAGTCATAGTCATAGTATTGTCATGATAGCACAACATACTTAACCAATTAAAAAATTATAAATTGTTAATTTTTGCATTGCCTTGGTATTGGCCTTTGGGTCGCAGCATTAGCCGGAGGCCGCAGCGACCCTCTGGCTATTACCAAGGCAATACGGAAATAAGCAATTAATAACATATAATATTGTACTGGGATCTGCTTGCTTTCCTTTTATACACTTCACAGTTCTCAAAAACTCAACACACTTCACAGAGTTTTTGAATTAAAATGGAGGTGAGGTGAAAACTTGTGTCCAAATCAGTGCCACGTGTGTTGCCACACATTTTGACTTCTTTCTCAGAATTCTTACATATTGCAAAACAGTAATGGGTATATGTGTAAAAGGTGAATAGATATGTATCCCATAAGAGTTCAATCAAAGTCCAGCATCATTTCATTAACTCAGTGGAATTCGGCAGAAGTGTGCAAATGTCCCATGTAATACCGTGGAGTCGCCATACTATCATCCATTCAACATTTTAAATTATTTCAATGCGCTGAAACCACAAGGACTTAGACCATAATAGTTTCACGTATTTTTGATTCAGAATGGTCTAAACACTTCCTTCTGTCCCTCCATGCTCTGTGTCAGTTTTTTTCATTAATTCACATTTCAGACACATATTTCTAGTCTGTAAATGACTAGAGAATGAGAATTGTGAATGTTTTTGTTATGAGGGACAGGCGTTTCGATACTTGAGGAGATACTGTGCTGTATAAACAGGCACAACAGTTCATATCAACTTTCATATCAACAGTCTGGACAACTCACATACTGAAGTGATGATGAGATTCCCTGTGCCTTTAGAGCTCACACACCCCAAAAACATCAGAGAGCCACCACCATGCTTTACAGTGAGAATAGTGTTGACTGGTCTCCAAACGTAGTGCATAGTGCAATTCCCAGATGAGCATATTTGCAAAACTATAAAATTCACACCAAGGACAAACTACAGTGTTTAATAAGGAATGACTGTCAAGTGTCTGTGAGTCTTTTTTTTTTTTTTACACTGCCAAGTTGAGAGTGTAGTCTTGAAACCTTGTGCATCAGCTAGTGGTTGGGCATTAGCTTCCGTGGCAAGCAACGTGTCTAAAACCAAGCCACACACCCTGCCCAATTTGAGCAATATCGCTCCCTCCAGCATGTGCTACTCTTTAGATGAGAAGGAAGTACCTCTATTAGCTAGCTACTTCGATCATCAGCTCCTGAAAAAATGCTGTATTTATCAAGTTTTATCATACTCTAGATATAGTCTGGAGAGGCATGTTTCACAACATCCAGAACATGTTCAAATTCTGCATAAACGAGTTTCTCAATTAAACACAATACGTTCTTTCTCCTCTGTTTCCAAGAGTGTTACCACCGACTTTCCCTGCATTCTTTTTCAATAAGCTATAAACTAATATAAGTATATAATATTTAAACAATGAGCTTAGTATGTGGTGGTTGTGAACTTGTATTAAACTTCATAGAAGAAAAAGAAGACACCTGGTCTTTTTTCAGACTTGGTTTGCTATTTTCAGTGTCTCAGACCTGGGAGACAACGATGGCAGAAATTATGTGACTCACAAGCTTGCAACTGTGGGGGTAAATATTGCTGATTGCTCGGTTTTGGACTAATTCTGTGTTGACTGGTTACTGATTTTTGGATTACGGACACTGGACTATCTGTTGACAACATCGGCCTGAACACTGCCTGGACTAACGACGCTGATTTCTGGAAACGGACTGAAAGAACGGAGCCTGGCGGCTAGTTGACAAACTAGCTAGCAGGCGGCTAGGGTAAATCAGACGCTAACCTGAGTTACCTAGCAACATGGGTCCAAAGAAGGCACTGACGGCCGAGGAGGGCGATGATATTAAGAAGTCTCTGGACTTCTTGTCAGAAGAGATTTCTGTAGGCAAACTGCAGCAGAAATCCATTCTGAGCCTGGTTGAGGAGGTAAAGGCGCTCCGGATCCAGAACGCCGAGAAGGACCGGCGTCTGGCGCACCTGGAGAGCCGAGTGGCGGAGCTGGGGCAATACACCCGGATCAACGATGTGATCATGACTGGGCTCCGGATCAAACCCTGGTCATACGCCCGGGCGGTGAACGATGACAGCAGGGGGGAGCCCAGTGAGCAGGATGTCAGCTCCGTAGAGCAACAGGTGGTTGCTTTCCTCCAGTCCAAAGGAATTGAAATGGACTGTAGCAGCATTGAGGCCTGCCACCCTCTGCCCCGGAGAGATGACAGCGACTAACGAGCCATCATCATGAGATTTGTCAACAGAAAACACAAAACCGCACTGTTAAAACAAGGAAGTAAATTTAAAGGAACTAACGTATTCATTAACGAGCATCTGACCAAACAAAACGCCAATATCGCCAGGAAAGCGCGCCTGATGAAAAAACAGGGGAAAATACAGCAAACATGGACATCAAACTGCAAAGTGTTTATCAAACTAAACAGGACACCAGAGCAAGCCAAAGTTCTGGTCATCAGAAACATCGAGGAACTGGTCAGGTATGAATGAGCCTCATCTGGACTCTAAGGTATGATGACACACACAACACACCGACAAGGCACACTCATCTCCATCTAGAGACAACTGGGAAATATCTCAAAGGATTGCAGATTGTTGTGTTCTGGGGTCCTGGCCTTTGGCCAGGACAGCATTTATGGTTTTAACAGTTTCATGTTCCAAGTTTCATAGTTCATAGTTCATAGTTCCATAGTTCATGTTTCATAGTCACAGTTTTAACAGTTTCTTGTTTAGGATTACTCATTTCATAATTCATGTTCCTTGTCCAAGTTTTTCCTTTTCCATGTTTTTGTTTTTGCCAGGTCTGCCATGCCACTCCACCGCTTGTCTGCATTCCGCCCCGTGCCTTCGTTGTTGCACATTTCAGAGCTCTGGGTTGGCTTTGGTATTTCCCTCTTCCTTCTGTGCTGTGCTGATTCGGGGCTCTCTAAGCTTAATTGGCAATTAACTGTTTTTAAGTTACTAACATTTACTAACACTCACTGGGTGGTGTAATTCTTAGATAGGCACATTAATAATATTACTAATTTAGACAGGGAGTTTATTGTCATGATTCCTGCTTTGCTATTTCAAGATCTTGCTGTGCTTTTCTGTTCTTAACATTCATGCTTGCTTCCAAACTACATACTTAATTGGTACTTAAGCTGAGCACGCTCATTCTCTTAATGAGCAGGTCATGTCATCCAATCTCTGTCCATGTCTTGATCTTGCCCTGCCTCTTGTTTCTGCTTCTCCAGGTGTTGCCCCTCATGTGTCCTTGATTACTTAGCCTTTATCTGGATGCGGTGGAAGTTGGCTGGCAGACAGTGTCTCAAGTTCCCTTGCATGTCAAGTTTCAAGTCTTGTTCTAGCCTCTTGTCAAGTCTCGTGATTATAGCTCTTGTCTTGTATATATATAGCCTTGCTATTTATTTTTCTTGGTCTTCTTGCCTGGAGTTTCCAGTGCCTTTTGTTTTTTGTCGTTTTTGTATTCTTTTGTTTATAGCTCCGTGTAGCGTACATTAGTTTGTCTTTTGCAACCCTTTGGGCCGAGTTTTTTGTTGGCCCTCGTGCCTGTTTTGCTTTTGTTTTAATAAATTCCATTTTCCCTTCCACCTCGCGTTTGGTGTCTCTCTGATCCCGCATCAGCAGATCATGGTAAACTGGAACTAAGAACATTTCAACACTCTGACCATGATCTACTGGCTCTGGAGCATGATGATATAGACCCGGACAATAATTTCTTCGCCAATATCAACAACAATTGCCGTTATTACACAGATGAACGGTACAACTACACCATTAAAATGGACAACAAGTTATCAATAATACATTTCAATAGTAGAAGCTTGTATGCAAACTTCAATGACATAAAAGAATATTTAAGTCAATTTATAAAACCATTCAAAATAATTGCTATATCGGAAACATGGATCGATACAGCTAAAGGAATGGATTTTGACCTGGATCAATACGAACTTAACTGTATAAACCGAAGGAGAAAAAGTGGGAAGGTGTAGCTGTGTATGTACATAAGAACTTGACTTACAAAGTAGTAGAAAATATGACCACTGTGATTGATAACTTGTTAGAATGCATGACAATTGAAATATATAATGAAAAAAGCAAAAATGTAATCAGCTGTATATACAGAGCACCAGGCTCTAGTATTGAAGCATTCAAGGACAGGATAGGTGAAATGTTCTCTAAAACTAATCAAAAGGTTGTGTTCATCTGTGGTGATTTTAATATTTGCTCAATCCAAATAAGCACCAAATTTGTTTTGACTTCAATACAATGTACAGCATGAGTTTGTTTACAAAAATCACCAGACCCAGCAGAATCACAACCCACAGTGCTACTTTAATTGATAGCATATTCATCAATGATATTGAGAATAATACAGTGAGCGGACTATTAATTAGTGATATCAGTGACCACCTACCAGTTTTTATAGTGTATAACAATAACCAGCAGAGAAATCAGCCAGAGGAGAAACTAAAATACAGGCGAGTCAGGACAGAGGAAGCTGTGAGTACATTTAAGAATGATTTACTGGCACATGACTGGGAAAATGTATATAACGAAAAATGTTGATAGTGCCTATGAAACTTTTATAAATATATTTGCATCATTATATGATAAAAATTGTCCTATGAAACAGTATGATGGAAAACAAAAACAAAGATCGACCATGGTTTACAAAGGTATTACAAAATGCCTGCAAAAAGAAAAATACATTGTATTGAGAGTTCATTAAAAAAAGAACTAATGAGGCAGAAAGTAAATATAAAAAATATAAAAATAAGTTTTAATTAATATTACTAATATTACTAATATTATAAGGGGGTGTAGGAAAGAATATTATAGCAAAATATTATATAATAACAAAAACAACATTAAAGGAATATGGGACATTTTAAATAGTATTATTAAAAATGGAGCTAAACATCAGAGCTACCCTCAATATTTTACTGAAAATAATATGAGAATGGATAATATCAATGATGTCGTCAACAGCTTCAATATGTTTTTTGTAAATGTTGGACCAAAGCTGGCAGAAAAAATTCCAGATCCATGTGTATCTGAGGAGTGGAATGACAATCTTATATAAAGAAATCCCAGTTCAATGTTTCTCACAGCTGTGGAAGGAAAGGAAATTATAGATATTGTAAATAAATGTAAATGTAAAACATCTACTGATTTAAATGAAATTGATATAAAAGTTGTAAAAAAGGTCATCGAGGGGATTTCTGAGCCACTAACATACATCTGCAACTTATCATTCCAAACTGGTAAATTTCCTAACAAAATGAAAATAGCTAAAGTTGTGCCGCTATGTAAAACTGGGAATAGACACCACTTCACAAATTACAGGCCTGTTTCTTTGCTTCCACAATTTTCCAAAATCCTAGAAAAACTTTTCAATAACAGATTAGACAAGTTCATAAACAAACATAAATTACTCTCTGACAGTCAGTATGGGTTTAGAGCAAACAGCTCAACATAACTAGCATTAATAGAATCAGTTGAGGAGATCACCAATGCCATTGAACACAAACTGCATTCTGTTGGAATATTCATAGATCTTAAAAAAGCATTCGACACAATCAATCATGACATTTGAATCAATAAACTTGAAAGGTATGGGATCAGGGGGGTAGTACTGCACTGGGTGAGGAGTTATTTAAGTAACAGGAAACAATTTGTGAAGTTGGGTGAACATTCATCGCCATGCTTGGACATTGCTTGTGGCGTCCCCCAGGGGTCAGTGTTGGGTCCGAAACTATTCATTCTTAATATAAATGATATATGCAAAGTTTCAGAAGTACTAAAACTAGTATTATTTGCGGATGATACTAGTATTTTTTGTTCTGGGGGTGAATTACATAAACTACTGGTGAGGGTCACTGAGGAGATATGCAAATTAAAAATGTGGTTTGATAGAAACAAATTATCATTAAATTTAAGTAAAACCAAATTCATGATATTCAGCAACTGCAATAAGAACATTGAGGCATAGATACGGGTAGATGGGGTAGACATTGAAAGGGTGTATGAAAATAATTTTCTTGGGGTAATAATAGATGATAAGATTAACAAGAAAGCTTATATAAAACACATACAAAGTAAACTATCAAGAAGCATATCAGTTCTGAGTAAAGCCAAACACATCCTGGACCACAGATCACTCCACATTCTCTACTGTTCTCTAATTTTACCATATTTACATTACTGTGCAGAAATTTGGGGCAACACATACAAATGTTCAACAATTTCACTATCTATATTACAGAAAAGAGCTATAAGAATAATTCATAAAGCCGGTTATAGATATCACACAAATCCATTATTCATAAAATCCAGTACACTAAAACTCACTGATATGATTCATTTTCAAACAGCACAAGTCATGTACAAAGCAATCCATAAGACACTTCCTGGTAACATACAAAAATTGTTTTTTAACAGAGAGGGGAATTATAATCTGAGGGGGGAGTTCAACTTTAAACATCAGAGGGCGCGTACGACAATGAAAAGTTTTTGTGTTTCTGTTTGTGGAGTGAGGCTGTGGAACAGGTTATATGTGGAGCTCAAGCAATGTCCAAACATGGCCCAGTTTAAAAAGCAGTATAAACACATGGTTTTCACTAGGTACAGGGAAGAGGAAGGGTGTCTTAATTAATTATATTTGTATTTGTGAATCACTTTCTATTTCTATTTATGTATTCTTTGTTTCTTGTAAATATGTATAGTATATGTTTAGTTACTTTATTTATTTTCTTTTTTGTAACTATGTAGTTTATTGAGTAAGTATAAGAAACTTAATATTAATGAGAGGTGAAGAAGGGGTAGGACTAAATAAGCTTATGCTTCATCCTGCTCCTTTTCAGACATTTTATTATAATGTTATTATTATGTATTTTTATTGTCTTGACTATTTTCATGTTTTCTGTTCTACACATGGCCGAAATAAAAGCATTCATTCATTCATTCATTCATTCATTCATTCATTCATTCAAATAACTGAAAATCAGGTGTTGTAAACTGAGCTCTGAGAGTCCAGTCTGCAAAATGAGTGCAAATGTACAGTGCATCCTCAAAGATTCTCCTTTCAGAACTCAAGTTTGAATGTTTCAACACTTTCCAAGGAAAACGGAGCATAATTTGAAACTCCGTAAATGTTTTGGTGAAACACTCTAAAAAGAGTGGTATAGTTGCGTGGAAAGACAATTCAAACACAAACTAAGGTTTGCAGAGATTCAATTGTCTTTTTCAGCCTATCAAAAAAAAAGCCAGCCTTCAAAATTTAGTTTTGATCTCGCAAAACCCTTTTTGTTAGATTTCAAGCATTTAAACACTGAGTTTCACTTTCTGAAACTTTTCGGGAGCATTTTTTTAACAGTTTTCAGATATGGCATAATATTTTCCCCATACCACAAAAATGACTATGAGATGGTGAGCCGTGTTGATATTATCATTGATAAAGATTTGTTGGCTCCACATGTTGTGAATCTCCCATTCCACCACATCCCAAAAGTTCTCTATTGTATTGAAATGTGGCAGCGCTGTTAAATAGGGGGGAAGGTGATGACAATTATAAGGGCCCACTGTCCATTAGGGCCCACAAAACCCACAGTAGCTGCCATGTCAAAATTATTCTGCATAGATTTACCTAATATTCATACTTATGCATCAGAGTTTGAACAAAGCCATTAAGGCATGCAATATTGAATAAATACATTTCAGTAGCCCCTTCTTAAAAAATGGTTCGGTCCATGCTTCGTGCTTGTTTTGGAAAATTGTCTGCGCGTTTTTGCCAAATTGCCTTTTGCTGGCGAGGTCGCGAACCAAGGCAGCAAGCAGGGAGCACCGCCCTTGCAAATATGATGTCTAAAAAACAAAATCGCACACACACAAATCTGGACACCAGAAAAGTATAGAGAGAGGACAGCAGGAGCAGAGCAGGGGTCCAGAACATTACAAAATTCTTTTCCAAGAAAGGTGAGAGTATTTAACTAGCTTTCTATGTTAGCTGTTCAGGCTGGCTATTCAGCTGCTAACGTCACGTTAATGTGACATGCGGTCAGCTGAGTAAATAATCACCTGACAAGAATTACATTGCTCAGTTATTAACGGTATCGGTTATCATTCGCCAGCCATTATAATATGCCGTCAAAAATCCGGTAGCAGCAGAACATGTTACTTCATTTTTATTATGAGTGGTTACTGCATACTTAGCAATTCTCTAGCTGTAAGTGACAGTACAGGCTAGGTTTGGCTAGCAAACTACATGCAGTCAGTGTGGTAACCTTTGGTGTAACTTAAATAATTGCTTGACAAGGCTGACCCTCTTGGATAAGTGTTTACGAAAACTGAACTGCTACTTTAGCCTGTTGACATCATTTTTGTTTATGCCGGGGGTAATTTTACAGTGCTTGCCCTCTTCTTAACAATAACAAAATGAAGCTGAGTGCTTAGAGCTCTGGTACTGAGAAGCCTATTTAGATTTTGTTTATCCCCAGACTCGGTAGGTTAATTCTTCATCAGTTGTTCCATAGAACATGACTTTAAATATTTACAAAAGAAATATGAAATGTAACAATTAAACCGTGATGCACAGCTACTCCAGAATCAGCTGTGTTCACTTCATCTGAACCCGACCCAGCAACAAACCCTCACCACCAGCAGTCTGAAGATGTTTTTGATGATGACTGAGTGAGTGAATGTGAATTAGACGACTTATAATTCATAATTCACATAATGATATTCTGACTTTTAATTGAGTGATTAATCGTAAAATAAGGAAAAATTGGGTGTATTGCATTAGGCACTGCCAAGAACACTGAGAAATACAAAAGTAGAAAAATAAAGAATAGCATCATGATACATAGTCGTAAAAAATGGCAATGAAAAGTCATGGGCCAATGCTGATATTCTGTCAGGGGGCCCAGAATTCCTCGCCACTGCCCTGGATGTGGTGACGAAGGAGGCCAACAGAATACATTGAACTCATTATGATCTTCATGTTACCAGCTTGATACACTGCCAGGCCAAAAAATTTGCCATTTGAATATAAATAATCAAATACTTAATATTTAATCATTATTGCAGTGATTAATATGTTTCAGCCAACAAAAAATTATTTTCAATTAATTATTTTTATTTTTTTTTGACAGGTGCAGTGTGTAGCTCCTCATCACCCCAACAACCATGTCAGAAGACTTATCTAACGGATATAGAAAAGATATTACTGTGCTTCAAGAGGGGCAAATTATTGGCCTGCATCAAACAAAGAAAACAACTGGAGAGATTGTGGAAATCACTGTAATTGGGTGAAGCATTATTAAAACCTGAAAGGATCATGGTGAACCATCAACTCTGAAGAATAATTAGGTGGAAGAAATCTTGAATCTTGATAGGAGATCAATAAACTGCTTGGTGAAGTCTCATTGTAAAAATAATAATAATAATAAAATTAAAATAAAAAAATCAACATTAGAACTTATGGTTATATTTAATTCTGAAAGTAAGGGCATTTGATAGCATAACATGTCAAAACATGAGTGGTGAGAAGAAGCCATTCAGCAAAACTAGGGTCGACGTATTCCTATCACTAAATTAAATCTAACATACAATATTTAAGGCCGAGAAAGAATCTAGCACCGTATCAAGTCTGCTCTCGAAACTGAGTTACTGCCTCTACAATATGGCTAGGCAAGCTATTCCGGGTCCATGGCACTGGTCCGACCTCCCATTAGTTCCCGTGCGCGATGAATAAAGACACATTCCTCTCTTCCAAGCTTTTATCTTCTATACTAGGAATTAACTTTGTGGCTCTTCTTTGAACCTTTCCTAAATTGTATGCGTTTCTTGAAGTGTGATCCACAACTGCTCACAATACACAGAACTAGACACAGTACAAGGCATGGTCTGACGAATGTGTTGTACAAGATAAGTATTTAGATTTATACCAGTGCATTTGGCTATGTATCCCAGCATCCTATTGGCCATTTTAACTGCTACAGTGGCTAGAACCTGTAAGGGTGCAGTCAAGAAGCACTCCCAGATAATTTTATGTAGGGCACATTCCAGGTTTCAACCTCCCATAAAGTAATCCCATCTGATGTTTTTATTTCAGACATGGAGAACTTCACATTTAGCTACCTTGAATTTCATATGCCACATTTCTGCCAAATTCTGAATTCCATCTTCATCCTGAATCACATAAGTAGACTATAAGTTGTTCTCCAAAACTCCCAATTTAAAGTATACTGTCCTGCTTCCAATTATTTGGTATTTCACCAGTTTCTAAAGGCCTCCTAAAAAACTGACAGTGGTATAGGGATGATCGCACCCACTTCCCTGAAAAGTCTTGGGTATAAGCCAATAGGACCAGCTGCCTTATTTCTCTTTAATTTATGCAATCTGTCTAATACTTCTTTATCCTCAATCTCCATGTCTGCTAAATCATATCCAGCATTGGAAATGCCCACTGGCCAAATACAAATCTGCTCCATGGTAAAATTCTCAACAAAGAAACATGTTCGACATGAACACTAGAGGCCAAAAGTTTGGGGCCACATTCAGATTTTTTAAAAAGTCAATGACCCCAAACATTCTTCAAAGCTTTGCCAGAACTACATTTATTCAAAAGAGGAGCTGAATGTTTAAAGAAACATGATTTAGCCATCACAGTCTCCAGATCTTTTTCCTATTGAACTGGCATGGGATGAACTTGATAGGCAGGTCCGGTGCTCCAACCCTAACAGTTTGAAGACTTGAATTTTCCCTGGGAATCACTGCCAGCAGCATACTGTTGCATTGCATGCCAAGAATTTGTGATGCAGTGATCAAGGTTAAGGGTGGCTATTTTCGATTAATCTAAAGACTGAGCAAAGTCTCACAAAAATATCTTGTTCAGCCTGAATCCTTGCTGGAAACATGACTGTATGATGTATTGAAACTGTCTTGGCCCCTTCAATCACAATATACTGAGATGACATGCAGAACACGGTGTTTTGATTTGATTTTTTTTTTTTTAAACTGAGTGTGGCCCCAAACTTTTGGCCTGTTGTGTTAGTAAAACATGCTTGTAAGACATCAGCAAAATCCTTATTCTCATATAGCAATGATCTGCGTGCCTTCAATCTTTATACACTTGACCTCCTCCTTGACTTTCCATTTTCTACAACAGCTGAAAAACGCTTAGGATTAGCTTTTGCCCCTTCTGCAATTTGCCTCTTTTACGGTCTTCTAGCATTCTTCAGTTCCTTTTGGACCCAAGCATGCATTCTACAATATTCAGCCTGAGCATTCTTCTTAATATCTGATATATACATATATATATATATAATAAAGAATGCTCTTTTCCCTCAAACTCTTCCGAATAGCTGGAGTCATCCATGGAGGATTCTGCATTTTGAAGTTGCTTTTGCCCACCCTTGGCATAAATTTACATTGTGCATCAAGTAGAGCTCCCTTGAATGTTCCCCACATTTCATTCACTGTCTTACAATCAAATAGTTTCTTCCAATCTGTTTTATTTAGATATGAACGCATCCTGTTAAAGTTCACATGCCTAAAATTGAACAATTTGGTTTTCAAGGAGATGTTTTTAACCTGCCATGAAACATTACAACTAACAGTGGAATGATCACTAGTCCTAAAAATTTCCATTACCTCTTCATTGTAAAATCTAACAAGGTCATTATAGAGCACTTAATCTACAATTACTTTCTCTCTTGAAGGTTTACTAACATACTGCACCAAAAAATTTTCATTTGTAACATCTAGAAATTCATCCTCACCTTTACCCTGTCCTTTGACCATTTCCCAATCGATAGCAGGGTAATTGAAGTCTCCCATAATAATAATCGCTCCTCCTCTACAAGCTTGCCTAACCTCCTGAGAGAGGATTGCATCGACAGTACTGTCTGAAGCCGTCAGTTGTAAACACACTCCTGAGTTTAGACCTGTCCCGTATTCCCCTATGAGCCTGACCCGAATATCTTCACACAGCAAAAGATGACTGATTTTTTTAAATGAAACTTGAACCCCTCATTCCTACCCTAGGTTCGTAGCCACGTTTTAAACCTCTAAATAAACATTTGCTTCCCTCTGCTTGCACATGGCACAGGCTGCATCCCGGAGAACACTGTCGTGGAGGATCACCTCTAATCCTTTCTTCTAATTCCACAAATTTGTCTTGCAGAACCTCAAACCTACGCACAAGCACAATGCTACAAGAACTTGAAGGATGGGGAATAGTCAGCTACATGGCCACAAGAAAGCCACTTGTCAATGAGGCTAAGAAGAAAAAAACAACTTCAATATGCTACGAAATGTATAGATCGGACTGTAGAGGTCACGTTGTCTTAAAAATATCATGTTGTCCGATGAGTGCTGATTTACCCTGTCCCAGGGAGATGGGCAGGTCAGGGTCAGAAAGGAAGCCCATGAAGCAATGTGTCCATCATGCATAGTGCCCTCTGCACAAGCCTGAGGAGGCAGTGTAATAATCTGGTTTTGCACCAATGAATCAGGTCTAGGCTCAGCAACATTATGCAGCAAAACAATTTAGTCAGCAGACCACCGGACTGTACTGAATGACCAGGTTATCACATCAATGGATTTTTTTTGAATCCCTGAAAGCAAAGGCATGTTATAGGATGACAATGACAAGATCTATCAGGTACAGATGGTGAAAAGAGTGGTTAAGCAAGGATGAGGAATAATTTTCAAGAGTTAATTGGCCACCACAGAGTCTTCACCTTAACCAATTGAAAGTCTTTGGGATGTTGCAGGAAAGCCACAAATATTTTCAACTCTGGTCAAAACATTAATGTTGTAACATTGCGTAAAATTGTCAGAATGCCACAATGAATGCACGCCATGATGAAAGCTAAAGGCAGTTGGCACAAGGCAGGATGGATCCATGGGTTCATGATGTTTACTCCAGATTCTGACCATACCATCTCTATGTTGTAGCAGAAATCAAGATTCTTCACTTTCACTACCCAGTTATGAAGAGGCTTTGCCCACTGAAGCCTCAGCGTCCTTTGCTGACAGGAATTGGACCAGGTATGGTCTTCTGCTTCTGCACCCCATCCACTTCAATGTTTAACATGTTGTGCTTTCAGCAATTCTGTTCAGCATAGCGCTGTAGTAACACATGCTTTATTTGAGTTACTGTTGCCTTCCTGTCAGATCGTACAAAGAGTTTGGCTATTCTTCTCTGACCTCCATTTGTACCAAGGTGTTTAGCCGAAACAAAAACCATTTGAAAATGTTGCTGCTATAAGACTGGCGGCTTCTTACACACAGATTTACAGGTGTACCTGATAAAGTGGCCACAAAGCGTACACATGATGTTGTACAAACACATACTGTATGTTCACACATGAATAACAAGCTGATTGATAGACATATTTTGGTTAATATATTTTCTTTATGCATTTCAGGTGAGATTATTTTTTCTACTGGCACAGAAGTTAAGCTGCTATAGGTTACATTATACAAACAGTGCATTCCAAAATTATCAGAGCCCTTACTAAATATGAGCAAAACAAGCCATGAAAACGTCTTTGTCTGTTTATTCTCTTGGTTTGCTGTATAAAATATTCACAAAAATAGTTAATCTTTATTGAAGCAAAGTTAATGAACGAAAAAATTACATTAAATAAATATTTTTCTCCAAAACATGTCTGCCCCAATTGGCACCCCTTTAAAGTCCATCAGTTAAAATCTAAGTGCGGTATATTTCCAGTCATACTTCACATTTTTAAGTTCACCGGTTTGATTTGGAACTCGTAGGCCATCAACCAAGACGGTCTGTTTCAGGGTATTCCCGATAACAAAGGTTAATGAACAAGACCACTCCCAATTCGTCTTCCTATTCTTCCGCACACCTATACATACCGCCTTCAGTCCCACAATCCCCGCTTGTATCGATTCTACGTCATTTACTCACAGGCCAGACGGCCAGCGCACAGCAAGAGTTTGCTTACCTGCAGCACGAAAGGCAAAACCCAGTAGAGTCCCTCCTACAGAGAATAAATCTAAGGCTCCAGAGGAATCTTCTCAATCCGTCCCGCAACTCCCACTTCTCCTCCACGCACCCGCCCGCGCTCTGCCAATGTCTTACGTCCACCAGGAAGCGTCACCCGCTCGCCCCAACCGGGGTGCTCACATTCCGAACCACGCTCCCCCTGCGATGACGACCGAGGCCTCCACGCCGTAGGAATTCGAGATCACTGTCTTGCAGCGGCTACGCCTTTCGTCAGCAGCGGCTCTCAGAAGCGATAGCACGCGGCTCCCCAGCAAGGCTTACCACGGCTCACACCTAAAGCTCATCCTAGGCTCCAGGTTCGGCCCTCGCCAGACTCCTATCGGGAGTTAAAGCAGAAGAAAATCCCCTTCCACCGCTCTGACAACAAAGCCAGACTACTAAAATTATTCGCTGACTCCCACGCCAACGCAGCTGATCCTCCCCATGTGCAGACCAGATGTATGCTGACCACAGCACTGCCGGTATCCGCCATCAATGTCCCCAGCACCACGTCATCGTGCTCGGCGACGACCTCTAGATTCGGCAGAAGTCACTCCTTCCACAAACCAGCCAAACTAAAATATAAAAATACATTTACGGTGCTGTTGAACAATTGCCACGTTTATTCTAAAATTGTCAAACCATTACAAATGCTGAAATTCTTAGCTTCGCTGGCAAATATTCACGGATACTTTGCATATCCATCTCATAGCCACTAGCAGTTGCGCAGCTCGCTAGCGCTTAAATTTTTGGTACACTTTGCCTTGTCGGCAAACATTATCAGATACCATGCATATCCAACCCACGGCCACTCACAGTGGCGCAGCTCACTAGTGCCTCGCTAGTGCTTCAGTTTGCAAAAAAAAGTCTCGCCGGTCTGATATCACAAACGCTTTTAAAGTCGTCCCACTCGACCCACCTTTTCGGGATTTTTTGGCGCATCCTGAAAGGAGCGCTACTAACTTCCCGTTCTTCTCACTTTCGAATGCTAAAGCAGCCCCAAGATTTTAGATTCCCTCGACGTCGTGCCTATCACAAGCTTCATTTTGTAAATTCACTCCATACACCACATTCGACCAGCCTCAAAACAAGTCTATCTTAACAGCATCAACCTATTTGTCAAACCAGCCACTTGTTATTTGTGCCAAGACCCATTATTCACAATCAACACGCCAAGTTTGAAATAGATTTGCACCATCTTCGACATGCCACTTCTTGGAGCTAGAGACATCCCTGTTTAAATGGGCTTTAATTGAACGCTATTGCCATTTATTATGTTATTACTTTATTTTACAATGAATAAGCTAGCCCGCCTAATTAACATCTTTTGGGGGCTTAGGAGCCTACTTGGATTCCGACGAGGGACGCGAGCCCCACTCTGAGTCTCCCCACCTGGGGCTCCCAATGTTCGCACAATCACAGACCAAGTCAATACAACATCGCCTTCGCCCTGAGCCCCTATCCATCCTTCAACTGAATTCTCTCCTTGACTTTGGGAGTGGTCCAGAGTTCATTAAACTGGGGAATAAATATGAGGCTATCCAGACCAAATTCCCAAAGGCGATCATCACTATGGGAAAGATCAGAGAACACTGTATCAATGTTTGACAAAAAAAATTTGTTCAGCTGGGCAAATCACTTCATAAATAAATCTTTAAACCATTGAATATATCCATTTCCTCCATCACGGTAATAATCAAGAAGTTTAAAGTGACAGGAGGTTTTAAGAA
Source organism: Gymnothorax reevesii (assembly GCA_029721435.1). Taxonomy (NCBI): domain Eukaryota; kingdom Metazoa; phylum Chordata; class Actinopteri; order Anguilliformes; family Muraenidae; genus Gymnothorax; species Gymnothorax reevesii. The sequence goes on along the minus strand of CM056573.1, from coordinate 134,140,825 downwards.
TCAGCCTGGAACAGGACTAGTGTGTACACTGATCTCACACACTGTGAGGAAGATGATTCAACTGGCAAAATAATCTTAAGCAAGGATCACAGCTGGAGAAGTGCAGAGCTTTGTTGTATCTTGGGATCAGAAAGTCTCCAAAACAACCAACAGACACCAAATTGTGGGTTGCAAGAAAAAAGCCTCTGCTGTCAACCAACAACAAACTACAGTGCCTGCAGTTTGTCAAACGCTATGGCGCCTTTCAGGGAGACTGGGTTTAGGGTTCAAAGGCAGGTTTAGGGTTGATGTAAAGTTGGCCTTACAGAAAAGCACCTTTTACTCACTGTAGGCGCGTTCATTTTTTGGACAAGTGGATTGAATTTACCGCAGGTAAGTTGATTACTACTTTGTAACAGAAAGATACTGACAAGAATACGACTTTTCTTACCAGTAGTTTCCATCCCGCAACTCTAAAAAAGGGTCTCCCTAAAAGCAAGTTTTACAGGCTCAAACACATTAGTCATTCTACCGAAGACTTTATTTTCCGCGCATCGGCTATGCGCCAACGCTATCTTGATCGGGGTTATGCCAGCAATGTCATTAATGAAGCATATAAAATGGCGTAGCATAAACTGAGATCCAAACTATTGCATAAGAGTCAAAAAAAGAATAGGGAATTTTCAGTCACTTGTGTGGCTACTTTTTCACCAAAATCTTTTATGTTAACAAACACGGTTTTGAAATATTGGCATCTACTGACATCAGACCCAGCGTTAGGCTCTAAATTTCAAGATCACCCACTGTTTGTTTCTGAAAGGGCATCAAATTTACACAATAAACTTGTACGTGCCAGTTTTAGTACTGTGTGCTCAATGCCATCATACGTCCAAGACTTTCGATTCTAGTCTCCCATCCGGTAAACGCTACCCAATCAAAGGGATAATGTGACGGTGAGTTCAGGAACCACTCGCGAGAGACAGAAATCCAAAAAACGTATGCCTTTATTGGAGTCCGAGTCAAAGCCAAAAAACACAGGAATTGCCAAGCCACAATACGAAATCCAAAAACAGTGTTCACTAGACAGGCAGGGGTCAGAACCAATAAGACAGATGAGCAGAGGTACAAAAACGATAGGCAAAAAGTTGTAGTCGATGAAAAAAGCCAAGGGTCATACACAGGGCATCCAAACACAGAAATCGTGGTGATACAAAAATGGTTTGAAATCCAGAAAGACAAAAACAATACAAAAAGGGCAATGGCAAGAATCAAAGTCGGACAATCCAGTAGAAGAGAAACAATACTCAATGGCATACAAGGTACTCTGCACAAAGAAATATTGATCAACGTTCTGACAAGAGCTGTGAGTGAAGTGACTGCTTAAATGCACATAAGGGAAATCACATTTTATGCAGGGAACAGATGAACTGAATCATACCAATTACAATGGGGGAATCACATGAGGGAAACCCTAACCACGAAATTAGGCGAAAGCCAAGACACAGACGGGAATCACACAGAAAGCCTATGACATTTAAACAGCTTCGGTCCTGGAGTTCTACGTGCACAGATAATGAGTGCAGGAAAGTAATTAAGCACGTGCGGGAGATCTCGTTTAAAACTCAAGAGAAGACAGGGAGAGCTGAGCAAGAAGCGGAGATTCGAACAGGGCGATTGCTGAGAGGGAATTAGTCTGAATTCGTAGCAGTGCAACTTTACAGATTTAACTAGAGTGCTCATTAGCAAGTAATCTATATACATAGATTAGTTGTGTTAGTAGACTATGATACAAAATAAAAATGTTAGTCTTGTTAGTAATCAGAACAGAAAAATGAAGGAAGTAAACAAGAATCAAAGGAATATTTTAAACACCGGAATTCATGTAAATCACCTGAAGTCAGTGGGCACGCAGACAGGAAAGACGGACTGAACCAACTAGATCACAAGACACAAGGCAGACAAGTGCAATGGAACTGAGAAATGGAATGAACTAAAAACCTGATTATTACAATAACCAAAAAGAATAAATAAAAGACAAAATCATGAACACAGAACATGAACATATACATGACCAAAAACCATAACCATGACAGATGAGGGATAATCTCTTGTAACACAAAAAACGTTATATATATTTTGAAGTGCCCGTGTAAATTACTACATGTGGGAAAAACATCAAGAAGCCTTAAAATAAGAACTAGTGAACATGAAAGCTCCATCAGACGTGAGGACCTAGATTATTCCCATAGTGTTTCTTCGCTGCGTTTTGTAGGAATCGAAAGAGTCAATTTGCCCACTAGAGGAGGCAACATTGATAAGCTATTGCTCAAAAGAGAGTTATTTTGGATCAACATGTTGGACACTTCAAATAATGGTCTCAATGAGGATTTTGACTTACGAGTTTTCGTTTAAACCATGCTTTGCTCACCGTCTCCTCATGATCTAATGTGCCTTCTCCATGGGGTTGGCTACCTTCAGATCCTGATGCATATTTGCACCTTTACACATGTAATTAATTTAATGTGAAAAGCGCCCCCATTATATATTAAATAATGGTGGTTTGCAAGTATTAGTGCGGTTCTCTTATTATTATTGATTAGTATATTTGTGTGGTTTTTGCCATTGTTTTAGGATTTGGATTTATCATTGATCTGAAAAATATCAATTAACCAATATGTGTTTAGAGCCTCTGATTTTTGATGTTCCGTGCAATGGTATAATTACTTAATTGGCATTTTGTCAATTGGTATCTTGTCAATTATCTAATGAACTGTCTTTGACCTGGTTTCTCTTTGGTGTAAGATTTCAGAATATTGGATATTATTTCTTTGAAATGTTTTTCTTTTTTAAACAAACAAAAAATTGATAAGATTCAAATGGATTTGTGAATTTAATTTCATGTCCAATCATCAGTTATCAATTGTGCTCCTTGGATTAAACCCCAGCCCTTTCGCTGGTTGTCTGCTGGTGTTTTGCCTCCTATGAATTTTATTGTAGAGGTACTTTTTTTGTTTTTTCTTCTTGAAGGCTCTGTCCTGATGAAGGTCTAGACCGAAAGCTTAAAGAATGAAAAAGCTGAATTAAAATCCTTTTCTTGCAGTACTCTAAGTATGCCCTCAGTTCTTTTTTGCAATTTATAGTTTTTTTACTCTGGTGCACCTCGGCTTCAGTCAGATGTGCAGACGAATATTTCTTGTAGTGATAGAAGTAATTGAAATTTCACTAGGGGAAGTCTGACTTTCGAAGGACACTGAAGGTCAAATTCAAGGCCACCAAATGAAAGTTTATATATGACTTTCTATAAGTGTTCAATACACATATATTCCCAATCTTCAATATTCTCAAGTCTAAAAGCCTTTGAAAATTGTATCATTTTGCTCATGTTTGACCTTTCATCTGAGGTCAACCTTAACACATCCAAAATATAAGTCATATATATAACTTCCTATAATACAATAATACATAATACAAACTTAATCTCTATCTGCAATCATTTGGCCTCCACAGGCCATCTTGAATATTCATAAAGTACAGCGCCCCCACTAGACCCACTTCCATCAATTCAATCAAAATGGTACATTGACGATACCAAGGTAAGCTTATTTAGAGCCTGATTTAGAAAAAAAATTAATCACACAGTTTTTGAGAAATAATTATTTTTTAATTTCTCAGTCCTATCTCTAACATTAAGGCCAAAATTTCAAGGGCCCATAAAACGGAGAAAAATGATTTAATCAAAAATCTGAGAAAAACAATTGGAGATATGGTCTAGTAGTAAGTTATGGCAAATTTACAGGAAAATTTAAAAAAAAAAAAAAAAGATAAAAAATGTTCTAGACGATGGACGACGGATAACAGACGCCACACCCATAGGGCAGTAAGCTTATTAAAAAAAAAATCTGTCGGATGAGTATAAAAGGAGAGTCCACAAGATGACGGACGCCACACCCATAGGGCGATACGCTAATAAAAAAAAAAAAACCTGTTGGATGAGTATAAAAGGAGAGTCCACAAGCATTGACCTTGCAATCTGAAGGATCTGGAGAAATTTTGTGCAGAGGAATGATCTCAGATCCTATGCCATGTGTTCACCAACCTAATCACACCGATTTTAGGAGATGACACAAAGATGCTGCTTTGGCAAAAACAGGCTGCACAAAATATTGAATGAAAGGGTGCCGATAATAGTGGCCCCCTTATTTAAAAAAAAAAATTTGTTTCATGATAAGAATTTAATGTTTCATCTATGTTTCTACATTAAAGGTAAGATTTTTGTTTTTAATGAAAGATCATAAGGATAAATATTTTGCTGATTTTCACTGAAGGGTGCCAATAATTCTTGAGGACGCTGTCAGTATATTCATCAGTGCCACATCTGATATATCGTGAAGCACAGTTTCTCGACTGCTCAGGCAGATGGGATGTCCCCCATTATTCTTCTTTGCTTTCTTTTCTCCAGTTATTTATCAAACAAGATGAAAATACATGCCAATCATCTTTCAAGTGTAAGATTGGTCTTCTGTCTTGTTCAGTAACTACAAAAGATAACAGCTGAAAAAAAGACAAAAGAATTTCAAACATCCACAAACATGTGGTGCAATTTTCTTTTAAAAAGGATTGACGTTGCTTGCTTGCTCGGAGGAGAACACACGGCCACTCACACCTGAGCCAAGCAACGGACAAAAGGGCATTAAAAAAAGTTTTATCTAGTGATAGATAATAATGATTGATTATAAATGGAAATTTAGCTCTAAAGCTAGCTGTAAAGGTGAAGGAAGGCATTTTCATTGAGTTGAGCAATCCCAAGAAATGTACAACAATGCTATGGTAAACTAATTATACAATGAGCATGGAACTGATTGACTTATGGGTCAGACAGAAAATGGCACCACTGATTATCAATGCTCTAGTCAAGGAAAAGCGGCAGTTTGAAGAGAATATCGAAATTCTCTCCTCCTTGGTAGAGTCAACATCCAAAATGAACAAGCATTAAAAGAGGATATTTTTCAATACACAATTTGGCTTGATGAAAGAAAATGCAGTGTTAACTGGAACCCAGAAAGCATAGACCTTTTTCAAGAAAAAAATGGTGGACGCCATAATGATTTTCATCCACATGAAACTAAACATATCAGATGATATTTCTGATTTGTCACAGATCAGATATATAGGAATGGGGTAAATCGTGCCAAGTTCAAATGCTTGAAAGACAAAACATTTGTTTAGAGTTAGGCCCATATGACTGCACAATCAATTTTGCCAGTTAATTTCACCCCAATGAATTTTAGTGAGAAGGTTGGGTCGTTGTGGTTGTGATGGATTGCAGAATGGGCATGATATTCAGAACTATGAATAATTTTAGGCACATTTCATTAAAAGCTGTGAGATGCTTCCGAAAATCATTTAAAGGAAAGTTTCTGAATTTCGAAAAATGTATAATGTGTAAAGATCTGTGAATTGTTAAAGAAGTAAATCAAATCAATATTTGGTGTGACTACCCATTGCTTAAACATTTCCATCACTGTCCTACAGTTATATTTAACCTCCGCCGAGGAGGTTTATGTGTTCGGTGCTGTTTGTTTGTTGGTTTGTTTGTTTGTGTACAAGATAACTCAAAAACTAATGGCCGGATTTTGATGAAATTTTCAGGGTAGGTGGGTATTAAGTCAAGGAAGAGGTGATAAAATTTTGGTATATCTAGGCCAAAGTACTACTGAGATATACTCCAAAGTTCAAGATTTCAAATCTTTCCAATGGGCTGGAGTTCCAATCGCCGTGCTTTTGGCTTTTGAGAATCCGACCGGATTCGAGTCTGTACTACTGCTCGCAGTGAGTGCTCCCGGCAAAGGATCGGATGTGTTTCATGAGCGCTTTTCCCTATTGCTATCCGAGCCTGTCAGCGCGGCGAAATATGTTTGTTTTATTTCATTGTCCGCTGTGATGGTTCTCCAAGATTGCTTCACGAGTTCTGATCACTCTTTTACGAACGTTACTAATTATGTGAAAGTAAAGGATGATTTATGAGTGTCAACAAAGCGAGGAAGATGTCTGATTTTCTTGTTATGTAATGTTATGTTTCTTGATGTCTGTAATTTTCTGGTTATTATCAGGAAATGTAAAACCGAACCCAGGACCGTCCAGTAGCTGGGAAATTCCGACTGCCACAGATTTTAAATCTAGGTCCGGCTTGGGCTTCATTCATCTAAATGTGCACAGTCTTTTGTCTAAACTAGATTTTGTCCGTATTAGGGCTGATTCGACTGGCGCTGATGTTATTGTCTTATCAGAAACGTGGCTAACTAAATCTGTCTCAAATGCTGATATTTCCCTAATTGGCTATAATGTGTTTCGCACCGACCGGCCACAGAAAGGTGGCGGCATTGCCATTAATGTGAGGAATACGTTCTGTGTATCCACACTGATTTCCAAATCCATTTCCAAGCAATTCGAAATTATAGCCCTAAATATTGAAGTATCGAAGGGACAACAGGTCACAGTGGCTGGCTGTTACAGACCCCCATCAGCGGTCAAGGAGACTTTATCTTCACTTGCAAAGCTTTTATCTCAACTTGACTTCAAAGAAATTGTTATGCTTGGTGATCTCAATTGGGACTGGTTAACTACCGTATCTGATGATTTTAAGAACCTGTGTGTATCTTTGAATATTACCCAGATTGTAGATAGTCCTACTCGTCCTAATATGAAGACCCCTAGAAATTCTTCTCTGATTGATCTTATTCTCACAAATGCGCCCCATAGGTATCCAGCAGTAGGAGTATTTGCGAATGATGTGTGATCATTGCGTTGTAGAAACGATTAGGGACACAAAAGTCCTAAAGAGTAAATCTCGCGTCATTATTAAGCAGGATATTAAACATTTCAGTGAACAGGGCTTTTTACATGATTTGTTTCTCTTTGACTGGGGTAAAATTGATCTGATAGACGATGTTGAAAGTGCATGGTCTTATTTTATTATGGTTTTAAGGGAATTGTTGATAGACATGCACCCCTGCGTAAATTCAGAGTGAAGGGCCGTGATAATCCTTGGTTCTCAGATGAATTATCTGGTTTCCTACATGAAAGAAACAAGGCCTGGGCTAAGGCTAGGGCATCTGGCTCAGAGGTAGATTGGCTTCGCTTTAGGCAGTTAAGAAATAAATTTGTATCTCAAGTCAAAAGTGCCAAGTCTAAGTATTATCTGTCAATTACCACTGAAAACTTGAGTAATCCGAGAAAATTTTGCAAAGCCATTAAATCGCTATCTGCCAGGGAAATCTCGAATGAGTTGCCCCCTTGCCTCACTACAACTTCTGGCACTACTATATCCGACAAGGCTACAATGTTTTAAATTGTTTTAACGAGCACTTTGTATCCTGTGGCTCATTGTTTGATTCTGTTCATAACCCTACTTGTGTTAACACTGTAGCTTGTGACTCTGTACATTATGATTGCCCTGTAGAAAATCTTTTTACTTTTTCTCCATTCACTGTGCACGCTGTTCATGATGCTTTATATAAGTTAGACCCTAAGAAATCAGCTGGTTCGGACAATTTGGAGCCTTTCTTTTTAAAATTGGCAGCTGATTTTATTGCGGCTCCCCTTACCTCACTTTTTAATCTTACCCTTAGCACAAACACCATTCCTAAGGTTTGGAAGTCAGCACTTGTTCTGCCCCTGTTAAAAGGAGGTGAGCCCACTTTATTAAACAATTATAGGCCCATCTCTAAACTGTCAGTCTTAGCTAAGATTCTTGAAGGCCTAGTGAGTGAACAGATACGGGAGTTTCTGGATGAATATGACATCCTATCAAAGTTTCAGTCTGGCTTCAGGAAAAAACATGGCACCATTACTGCGACAATGAAAGTAGTGAATGACATTATGGGGTTCCTAGACAAAAAGCAGAGTTGTGCAGCGCTGTTCATCGATTTGTCCAAGGCCTTCGATACTGTAGACCATCACATTCTGAAGCGTAGACTGACTAGTATTGGAATATCTGATGAGGCAGTAGGGTGGTTTGAGAATTATCTTTCAGAAAGGTCTCAATGTGTGCAATTAAATGGAATTACCTCTGAGTGTTTAAATGTCACAAATGGTATTCCTCAGGGTTCCGTCTTAGGCCCGCTATTATTTTCCATCTACATTAATAGTATTGGACATAATGTAAGTGGAGCTAATTTTCATTTTTATGCGGATGATACCGTGATGTATTGTGCAGGTCCCTCCATTAAGGAAGCTGTAGATCAGCTACAGACTGTCTTTGATATTATTCAGAACCAGCTCTTCGACCTAAAGCTTCTTCTAAATGCTGGCAAAACCGAAGTGATGCTATTTTCAAATGCCAAAAAGAGACCAGAAATCACCATGAATATTGTCACTGCACAGGGAGAGACTTTAGAAGTGGTCTCCAGTTATAAATACCTTGGTATCTGGCTTGATGATAGCCTCTCGTTTAAACCTCAAGTAGATAATCTTCTTAAAAAGCTGAGATTGAAGTTAGGGTTCTTCTTTCGGAACAAATCCTGCTTCTCTATTGAGGCCAAAAAAAGACTAGTCTCTGCAACTTTTTTGCCAGTGCTGGACTATGGTGACCTTCTGTATCGAAATGCACCTGGTCATTATCTACAGAAGCTTGATGCCGCCTATCACAGTGCATTAAGATTTATTACAAATTGCAAAGCACTAACCCATCACTGTATCCTGTACACAAGAGTAGGTTGGCCTTCAATGACCTTAAGGAGACTTGGCCATTGGTACATTTTTATTTATAAAGCCATATTAGGCAAACTCCCACCTTACATCAGCTCTCTGATCGTACAGAAAGCTATAGGCAGCTATAGTTTGAGGTCCCAGGATGTGGTTCTGTTAGAGGTACCAAGGGCAAGGACTGACCTTGGTAAGAAAGCCTTCATGTGTGCTGCTCCCTCTATGTGGAACAGTCTGCAAAAGGACTTAAAACTAAGCAAACTGGTCCCACTGTCTACTTTTAAAGTTCACATATTTGCTATAATGAATGATTCTATTGGTACTTGTCATTGTCTGTAAGTGTTATGATGCCTTGACTTGAAATGCCTTATTTTATTTATTTATTTATTTTTAATTTTTTTCTTTTTTGTTATATGTCATGTCTGCAACTCTTTTGCTGCCATTATTGGCCAGGTCTACCTTGAAAAAGAGATCTATGATCTCAATGGTACTATCTGGTAAAATAAAGGTTATATATATAATCAAATCTGACCACTACCACAACACAAAATAGACACCATGCAGTCTTCAACTACATATATTAATTACAGTTTTGCATGTAGGAAAACAAGCAATATGAACTGGGAGCCCACACCCACCACATAAAAGATCCAACGATCCATGGGGTGACGACATCCCCAAACACCCAACTCTAATTTACTGCAAATAAACACACAATAGCAGTACCACACAAGTGGCCACACCAAAATGCGGCAACAAACACAGCGCAAGAGTCATACTTTAGTGAAGCAATGCTGCCAACACTCCTAAGTAGCAACCCACAGGTGACCCAACAAATGTTGTGTGCAGTTATCACAACACAAGGGTCACAAAACCCAAGTAACTGCACACAGAAGTATTTATTGCAGCTACTTAAAACAAGGTGGCCAAACAAAGAATATTCATCTCACACAAAGATCACAACAAATTTCCTTCATAAAATGCAGAAGACAGAGAGCTGCAAACTGTAGTAAGACCCCCAAACCCCTACCTGCCTACTGAGAAGGCTCACTAACCTGACTAATCTTCAGTGGCTTGCCAAACTTGAAGCAGCTTTAAATGCCAAGCTCAGTGAATCAGAGACTAGTGATGTGGCCAACTGCAATACACTGAAGGGTGCCCACACAAAGGATAACCACCAAAAGTAAGAAAGGCAAAACAAAGTGGCATGCTCTTCAAACCTGCCGAGTGGCTGCAAAGTTGAGGTGCCCACAACAAAAATTCCAAGCTACAGCAACAATTACAAAGTTAAAAGCATAACAACAAAAGCAGCAGTAGTCTAGCGGCATAGTCAAAAAATATTTCACTTTTTGAAGAAATTGTGAAATTTGGCCCTACAACTCAAAAACTAAAACAGGTAGAAACAATCTGTTTGCGGCTAACCCCATATTTTTAGGGTCAAGGAATCTCCTAAAACCAAGATGATGTCTGGTTGACATCCGCCATCTTGGATTTCAAGATGGCTGACACCAAAAATTCTTAATATCTCAGGAAGTAAACCAGATATAGCCAAAATTCAAAAGGTTATCCCCATGTGTAAGGGTCTAGGGACAAAACCAATTTGTTTTCAAATGCATTTTTGCTGCCAGCCATCTTGGAATCCAAGATGGCCACCTCTGTGGACGTATAATTCCCAATGCCTTCATTGCTAAGACAGATAGAAATGTCCTTTTTGCGGCAAGCCACCCATTTTCATGGTGAAGAAATCACAAAAAGTGGAAAAAACTGTAACTGAAGTTCGCCATCTAGGATTTCAAGATGGCCGACATCCGCCATCTTGGATTTCTGGATGTCAGCCATTCCTATGAGAGAAATAAATCTGCACCAGTGGAGTCAAACTTCATTTTCTTTATACATATTATCTTTGAATGGGAAACTGTATAGGATACAGGACTGGCAGAAATAATAATAATAAAAAAATCTAATTCTAAAAATTAACTAGAGTGTTCAGGTGAACACATGTGTTGCCTGCGTGTGACTAACAACTGAAAGTGTGACTACCGGACAGACAGATGGACAGACAGACGCCAGACAAAGTGATCCCTATGTGCCGCTATGCTTCGCAGGCGACACAAAAAGTGGTTGTATTTGGATGTAATGTATTCCTGTAGTGACACATAAGTGAAATTAAATGTGTTTTACAGTTTGATATCTGAAAATATGAAACAGCACAGTGTCAGCCTGGAGAGGCCACCTAGACATTCCCAAACTAAAACCTCTCTAATTTTGCTCTGATTTACAAATGTATTTGGTTAGTATAAACATTGGCACATATAATGATGGTGAGGTTCTGTGCTGTAATGTTTTAGGAGTTTCAGCCTGCAACTGAATCATTTTAAGACAAATAAAGGTGAAACTTTTTTGGTGTAAAAAACGTGTTTCATTTATGCTTTTTTTCATCTTCATTTCCTCTGACTCAGTCATGACAAAAATCCCCAAGGTGTTACCTTGATTACCTTGATTGGTATTATGATACCAAGATTATTAAAATCAACCAATTTGTTGCAGAGATTTCATTTCATTTTGGGCATGTCATTTTCAATCCAGAGGCTCAGGGCTTAAGGGGTTAAATGCAAAAATGGCGCTCCATACAAATGAAGCCTTGTGGCTCTGCCTCCAGGAGCATGTGATTGCTTAACCTAATTAGAGGTATTACTCTTATGTCATACTGCAGTTTTGTTAAAAGTACTCACCTGAGGATGATACAAACAATCTTGAAACCGTTTGCTAACTTTACATGTGTTAGTGTTCACTTTTTTCTATATATTCATGGAAAATTCAGACTTTTGATCTCTCCTTTGTTTTAACTTATCTCAATTAACATAAATGGCAGCACTGAAAATATAAGGGGTGCTGAAGGATGAAAAATCCTACTTCACAGAGATGAGCAATGCATTCTGGATGTAAACTGGGTGATATGAACAGAAAGTATCCGTGTTACAATTTCCACTGGAGACAATTACTTTCACAATTGTACCTTTTGAAATCCAAGATGGCAGATGTCAGCCATCTTGAAATCCAAAATGGTGGACATCAACGGGACTTCTTGCTAGTTTTTATGCCCCCGCCCTCCAAAGAGGAAAGGGGGCATTATGTCGACACCATGTCGGTCCGTCGTACATCGTCCGTTCGTCCGTCGTCCGTTAACTTTCCGTTTCTGTGGGATAACTATAGAATCCCTCGTCGGATTGATGCCATTTCTTAATGGCGTATTGGGAAAGGCTAGAGGAAGGTTCCTTTCGAAAACCAGCGTCGTGCGATATCTAATATGGCCGCCACAGCAGCCATCTAAATATGCCCTTGATCAACATACAGGCGGGGGCATATGCCACGCTCTGCGTTGCCCTTGTATGTGTTTCTTGAACCCTGGAAATGAGGGGCTTGCCACAAACAGAACATTTATATTTGTCTTAGTAAAAATGTTATCGGCATTTATACGTCCGTAATGGTGGCCATTTTGGATTCCAAGATGGTCGGCAGTAAAAAGGCATAGAAAACAAATTGGTTATGTCCCTGGACCCTGAAAATATAGGGAAAACCTTTTGAATTTTCTATATCTGGATTACTTCCTGAGATATTAAGAATTCTTGGTTTTCAGTGTCGGCCATCGAGAAATCCAAGATGGCGGATGTCAACCGGCTATCATATTGCTTTTATGAGATTCCTTGACCCTAAAAATGGGGGTTTAACCACAAACAGATTGTTTCTACCTGTCTTTGTTTTTGAGCTATAGGGCTTTATATGTTCTGAGTGGCGGCCATATTGAAATTCAAGATGGCAGCCACCATGGGGCGTTTCAGAGTTGGATCCAAATCGAAAAATGATCCTAAGGGGGTCCCCTACCAATGTGCAGAGTTTCACAATTTATTCAAAAAGTGAAATGTTGTGGTGGTATTTTAGCCTATGCTGCTTGACTACAGTAACCACAAATGATCCAACAAAAGAGATGACCAAACAATACTGCACTACCAAGCCCATAACCAAGAGAAAAAACACCTTTAGAATAATCAAGTCCATGGGATTCATTCCCAAAATGACAAACAAACAACATCCAGCAAACCAAATCAAAATCGCCAAAGGAACCACAAAGTCAAACCACGACACACTACAGATCCCATTGTGAGAGGCAGCAAACACCACGCCCTACACTAAAGCCTCTCTCCAAATACTGGCACAGGAGCCTTTGAGTACCTCAGTGGCCAGGTGCACCTTGTTGATCAATTAGACGTAGCACCCCGGTGGAGCTAGAGACGATGGGAGAGGAGAAGAAACAAAACAGCACAGACACCACATACAGCTGTAACAACATGTTTGAAACTAAAATATGTGCACCTTTCTTGCCAAAATGCTTCCCCATATGCTGCCTTCTTCTTGCAAATTCCACATATCTAGCGATGCTTATGACTAAAGCTGATACTCCTGCGCTCTTCTTGTCCCCAGAATGACGCTGTTTCAAGGCATTTGATTACTTCGTACCCAGGTCCTAGATCAGTCTTCGGTCAAAGCTCCAGCTTGACCACCTAGTTCATTAAAATGAGTTTAGTTATTATTCAGGCTTATGCAAAGTGAGCTCCTCTCTTTGATCCAGATTATGACTTTAGACCTTTTTCACTGCATTGCATTCCTACTTAATTGTGTGTTTTACATGTTCATTGTGTAACCTCTGCTGTCATTTTAACCAGATGAGGAAAATACACTTTCAGTCTTTGTGGGAAATTCTGGTATAATGGTGAAATAAATTAAACTCACAATGATGTTATGCATTTTAATATAGTGGCCATTTTGCAGCTAGAAGCGCACTGAAAAACTATTCCAACAAACTCATTCAGGCCTATGCAACAAATATGAAATATGACAGTAGGTAATGTTAATATTACCAGCTAATTGATTACCTGTCTACGTCATTTGGAAATTAGTCTTCATTGATTAACTTGCTTCAGTTATTACAGCCTATTGTCACACAAAGCTTGGGCATGTTGAGCACCACCACATCACTGATGGACTATTGCTAGTCCACGTCAAAACGCTAGAACACTAGACAGAGTACAGATTTCATTTTTGGCCCTTATTTTGCCGCGCATTTTTATTTGCCAGCTTAATACACAACCCCAATTTCCAAATAGTTGGGACAAAGTGTAAATTGTGAATAAAACCAAAACGCGAAGACTTTCAAATTACACCGACCATTATTTTATTCACAATAGAACAGAGATAACACAGCAGATATTGAAACTTGGAAATTTTACCATTTTCTCCACAAAATGAGCTCATGTCAAATTTGATGGCTGCGACAGGTCTCAAAAAATGGGACAGGGGCCTTTTACCATGGTGTAGCATCCCCTCTTCTTTTTAATTCAGAGTGAAAGCATCTGGGCATTGAGGAGAGAACTTTTTTGGGGTTAGCCATTGGAATTTGATCCCCCTCATGTTTAATACAGGCTTCCAGCTGCTGGAGAGTTCTGGGTCTCCTTTGATGAACTTTTCGTTTTACTATGCACCAAATGCTCGGTGAACGATCAGGACTGCAGGCAGGCCGATTCAGCACACGGACTCTTCTACTACAAAGCCATACTGTTGTAATAGCTGTAGTATGTGGTTTTGCATTGTCCTACTAAAATACACAAGGCCTTCCCTGGAATAGATGTTGTCTGGAGGGGAGCATATGTTGCCCTAAAACCTTAATTTACCTTTCAGCATATGATGCTTAAGTGTCCCACACCATATGTACTAATGCATCCCCATACCATCAGATATGCTGGCTTTTGAACTGAATGCTGATAACAGGAGGGGTGGTCTTTCTCCTCTTTAGCCTGAAGGACACGACGCCCATGATTTCCAAAAAGAATGTCAAATTCGGACTTGTCTGAGCACAGGACACTTTGCCACAGTCCATTCTAAATGAGCCTTGGCCCACAGAACACGGCGGCGCTTCTGGATAATACTCAATAATGGCTTCATTTTTGCATGATTGAATTTTAGGTGGCACCAGTGGATGGCACGGTGGACTCTGTTTACTGACAGTGGTTTCATGAAGTAATCCTGGGCCCATTTAATAATATCACTCACAGAATCATGCCGGTGAGTGATGCAGTGGTGTCTGAGGGCCCGAAGATCACCGGCATCCAGTAAAGGTCTTTGGCCTTGTCCCTTACGCACAGAGATTTTTCAAGTTTCTCTGAATCTTTTGATGGTGTTTTGCACTGTCAATGATGAGACAAAGCCTTTGCAATTACAAGTTGAGGAAGATTGTTTCTTTTTTTTTTTTTTTTTTAAATTTGGCATCTCTAATCCCACCCGAATTTGGAATGCCCAATTGGGGAACTATGTACAAAGCTTGCTCGTATGCGACCCCTTGCTGCCAACTCAGGATAGTGAAGACAGTTCACGGCTCTCCTCCGAAGCACGTGCCTGTCAGCCACTGATTCTTATACACTCGCCGGTTGAATCTTCGCAAGTTCAGAGCGAGGGCGGAGGACACCCGGACATGAACCAAGCCGGAGTCTTCCTGACGAGCGCCCGTCTGGCCAACAGGAGGCGCTGGAGCAACAAACAAAGCTGTTATCGAATACCCAAATCCGGCAGTCCCTTCCCAATTTGTAACCCTGTAGCGCGATAGCCAATTGTGCGCTACTCTGAAAAAGCTGCCGACCCCTGCCGGTGGGTACGCCGAGGCTCGAACCCGCGACGTGGTGATCACCTCTGCACTGCAGCGCAGTGCCTTAACCGTGTGAGCCACCCGGCAGCTCGGAAGATTGCTTCGTAAGTATTCCACAATTTCTTTACGCAAGTCTTCACAGGATGGAGAGCCTCTGGCCATCTTTACTTCTGAGAGACTCAGCCTCTCTAAGAGATCCCTTTTATAGCCAATTATGCTACACTCTTGATGCTAGTTAACTTAATTACTTGCTAACTGTTCTTTCAGCTGATTCTCTTATATATTATTTGCTTTCAGCCCTTTTTTTGTCTGTGTCCCAACTTTTTTGAAACCTGTTGCAGCCAGAAAATTTGAAATAAGCTTAATTTGTGGTTAAAATGTAAAATGTCTCAGTTCCATTTCAGTTTGAAATGTTATCTATATTCTGTTGTAAATAACATTTTGGCTCTTGTGATCAGAATGTCAGTGCATTTTGATTTTATTCATAATTTACACTTCGTCCCAACTATTCCAGAATTGGAGTTGTATAATTTCATCCCAGTGCAAGAGAAGAGATATGAGAGTTATTGCAAGACCTTACGAGAGTGTGTCGCTAAGAGAGAACAGTTCTCGAAAATAGCTAATTTTCTCCTGATTTGTCGGTCTTAAAAATATAATTTCAGAATGTTTGGAAGAACATTCCTTGCAGAATGTTTGGAAGATAGGCAGCTTGTGAAAAGTAAGTCCAATATTTATTTTTTTTAGAAATATTTATTTATTTTGGTGACAAAAGAATCGGTTAAGATCCGTGCTCTAGTTCACTTCACTTCTCCCATGGGAGTTAATTGAGTCAGGACTTGCCAATAGTCTCCTAAAGGAGTGGGGCACTCACGTGACTGATACAGGAAATAAGAATTTAGTAGCGAGTCTTATTCCTTTACCATCTTTCCTGATTCACAAAAAAAAAAAAAAGAAATAATCAGCCCACAGGCTGTATTCAGCAACCAAGAAAGTCAGAAAGATCTCTTCTTTACCCCCTCAGCGCTACTGGCTGATGGGGTATTGTCATCCCCTTCACCGTCTTTCCATTGCTTGATACCACCCTAGCTGCTAAACCACTGTGAAGGCAGCCTTCAAATGTAAGCAGGTTATGCATTATGCATGTCTCAAAAAGCCTATTTGACGTCAAGGTCATGGGTCTATTTTTCACCTCATTTTCTTGCTTAAAGGTCAGCCACGCCCACCTGTAACACACACCAGGGGGTATATCCGAGCACAATCAAGTTGGAAGTTAAAGTCCGTTCACAAATCGGCAGTAGAAAGCAATCAGTATGTGCAAAAAAGTTACACATAGCATCTTTAAGAAATACTATCCATCTCCATGCATCAGTCAATAATCAAAGTTAGAGTGCAACATGTTATGATTCTATGAAAATGCAGTGAGATGTTATTGGCGAGAATGTCAGTATCCACGTACATCTGCGCTAGGAGATGAAAATTGCCATCAGTCATTAAAATAGCTCAAATGATTATGCAATGCAAAAGCATTTTATTCATACAGTAGGTACCATTCCATTTCTCACTCTCATCCATTTTAATCAAAATTCCTGCTCTTTGTTTGGTTTCTATGGCAACAATTCGAAGTACCTTCAATTTGAGTCAAAAACAGAACAGAGAGACAGAATGGAAGACATGTAGATACTCTTATACAGCTAAATAAAAATATCTGAATTCTAAAACCACCTTAGACAGTACTTCATACAGATTTTTTTTGTATAATATACACACAAGTTAGCATTTAATACAGTTTTTTTATTGTTCAATAATGAGTATTGTATATTCACTAATATGCAGACATCCTTCAAAATTCAGCTTTAAAAATGGATTTAGTGCACACAGAACAAACAGCACATTTCATTGGGGGACAAGTAACGTATTACTGTTGTTGCAGCAAGTGATTTGATGTGGATGATACATAAATTTTCTCTTTTTCTCAATGTATCTCTCTCTTTCATTGTATGCATGCAAAATGCATGTGGATCATACGTATTGTATGTAAGTGTGGTGTATGTATGCATGTGTGTGTGTGTGTGTGTGTGTGCATGCGCAAGAGAGAGAGAGAGGGAACCAGAAACCAAGAGAGTTAGAAAGAGAGAATGTGTGTAATTTTTCATTCTGAATGTAAATCTCATGTTGGGCACAACTGTATGTGTGTGGGTGTTAACAGCTTCCAGCTAAATCCCTTTGAGAGCAAGGGTGAGCGTGAAAGAGAGGCAGAGAAAGAGAAAAAAGAGAAGGAGATGGAGAAAGTGGGGGCAAAGAAACAGAGTGGGAGTATGCCTTTTATATAAACACAAATTATGCATATTCTACATACATCGACCCTTGCACTGATCAACATCCATATTCAAAAAAAGTTACTTAAATAAACTTAATCATTAAAATAACTGATTATAATGGAGATGTTTTTGTGTATATTTGCATATTCATTTGAAAGATGTTTGTCAACTGTGTTTTGGTGGCTTAAGCAGTTGCTACACAACACAGAAATCAATGAGCCAAAACATTAAAACCACTCATAGATGACAAAAATCGTGCTGATTATTTCATTATAACGGTGCACATCAAAGTCTGCAGACAGACCTTAGTCGGTAAGTGAACAGTCAGCTCTCGTGTTGGCTGTGGGGGAAATGATCCTCAGCGACTTTGATGAGGGCAAAATCGTTATGCCCAGATATGTGAGTCAGAGCATCTGCAAATCAGCAAACTTCTAGGACGCTGCCGGTCAGTAGCGGCGAGCACATACCAACGAAGGTGCAAGGAAGGGCAAAACATGACCCAGCAACACTGTATTGGGCGCCAAAGGCTCATTGATGCACAACGGCAACAAAGGCTATGGAATGTGGTCCATGCCGACAACAGAGCTACTGTGGCAGAATATTTTGACGATACTTACGGCCGGGAAGATTATACAACATGTAGATCCGACTGAGCAACCTGATTCGTCAATTAGACGTTTAGAATGTTCTCAAATAAGCAGGACAGGACAAAATGATGGTCAAGCACACCCTCGCGTGTAATAATGCTTAAATACGTACCAATGCACAGTGCATAGCACCCAGCTGTGTATTGCGCTTTGTAGCAGGGTTATTCTGTGCCAAGTGGACCAGGCTCTGCACCACACCATCTCAGGTAAATGTAAAAAAAATCATGGGTGTTTGCCATCATTTCAAATGGTCAAATCCAAAAATCTCAAGATCCAATTCCAATTTTTCATGGTGTAATTGCCAGTTTAAGAAGGGGGTGTCTAGTCCCTTGCAATGTAGCAATGATTTACAGGCATTTTTGAAGGCATACAAACACACATTCAAGTGCTCCTAATTTAATGAAAATGGGCGCTCATATGTAAAATTAGATTTGGCATATCTCGTTTGATTTTCCTGTGATAGATTTTTGAAAATGACCATTTCTACAGCACCAAAATTTTTATTTGATTTTTAGTTGGTCCCCTTTAGTTGAAGTATGCATAATCATATTGCAGCCTCTGCAGCTAGAGAACATTGGCCCCTTAAACCTAATCAAATCTTTTGTCTCTAGTTTAGGAGTAACTTGCATCTGATAATGCTCATGATAAAAACCACCCAAAAATGCCTAAATTCAAGGAATGATTTGGTCATATGGAAACACCAGAAAAAATTTTATAAAATCTGTGGAGCAGATTAAATTTCTATAAAAACAGAATGCTGTGACATATAAGCAAAGTGTGTCCAAACTTTTGACTGGTGCTATATGTTATTGTGCAATAATTTGCTTGAAATAAATGAAAGATAAACTTGAGAAGAACACAGTCATAAACAATATTATCACTTGTAAATAAAGAAAACATGTTCAACAAACAATACTTCAAATTTCATAAGACATGAATTGCAGATCACTCATGTTCCACAATTATAGTCTATAGGCACAGCACTCTAGTCCGAAAAATGTGTGATCAAGCATGATTTCTGAGCTTGACTGCATGGATCTTGCTTGCAAAGTGCGATACAAGGTCCTGAAATGCTGGGCAATGTGGGTTAATTAATTTCGACGTATTTGCGGTTCAACAAGCAATATCTAAAACATTATCATCCATTCCCCTTAAAGCTTGTTTGTCTCCTGAGCCCTGCCATGGTTTGTCTTGCTGCTGCTTCCCTCTGGGACTATTTAAATCTTTATAATTGTAATTAAAGATTTTTCTATTTTTACTCAGCCTGTGCGTTTGGGTCCCTTTTACCTCTTTGGGAACATGGTCCCAGCGCCCGCCGGCTTTGTCTCTTACCGGCGGCCCTCATTCCATGACAATACAAACATCTGTCTTATGTCTGCACGATGCATTTATATTTCATCAGCCATTTTGCAACACCGGCTAACAGCTATATTTATTAGCATTATGAAAATGAGTAAGCTGGCTAGCTTGGGCATTCGCAAATGTTATTTGACATGAACTTAAAAATTTGAGTTTGGCTTACGAGTGTTTACCTCAGAGTAGTTGTTAGGTTTTGAACTGCTTTTGGGGAAATAAACAATGTTAGTCCAAAAAAAATGGAAGCGCATAAGTGACCCACTGTGGTAAAGTTATCTCCAAGCGGCGATCATGCTATTGAGAAAAACGCGATTTAAATGTCCCGCTGGTCACGTGGACTGTGTTTACTTTCGTATTTGTAAAACTGCTTCTGATCCATGGGATTTAGCTCCAGAAATGTCACGCGGAATCTCCTGTGTGTCTCAATAAATTTCTATTCAAATACTGCCGAAAATTGGCTATTATTCAGTGGCAGAGCTAGAACTGGGAATTGGGGGGGCACAGACACATCCCTTTAATAGTCCTGGGTAGTTCTCTATCATTTTCCTTTATTGACGCATATTCCAACTATCATAATTGGCAACTGAAGACACGTTTCTCTCCATATGTGATTTAACAGCAATGAAATCATGGGCTAAATTCAATAGAGAAAAATAATTAACTTATTTATAGGCCAATGCTTTGTGTTGATTGAACTGGTCCGTGTTCCAGTCAAATATCGCCTTTCACTCTCAGTATTGCATGGGTTCATAAAAAAAGTGGCACTCACGATAAAAAGTGTGAGGCTCAAGCCATTTGTGTGAGAGTCTACAGGTATGCAATTTTAATGATTTAAATGATTTGATTTAAATACAGCAAATATGCGTCCAGATGAATTTCTGGAAGTGGAAGGTCCACTCTATAAAAAATAACATAAAACTGAATTTTGAAATTTTTGATTCTGCCAGCCATTTTTCATGGCTGGTTGCATATATACAAAAGAGATCTGTTAGGTTGTTTTATTGCATGAAGCGTTGGCCAGACATTAGGCTACCTCAAGTCCGGTCCATTAGCTATAAGAGTTATAAATCATTCATTCATTCTAACTTGTGAAACATTTAAGTTTCCTTTCAGCTCTCACATCGTATCTTTGTATTTTTCAGTCGTCCTGCCTTAATTCTCCTTATTTCTTCATCATGAAGGAAAATTAATGCTTCACGTGTCTGAAACCAAAATCAGTGCATTTCATTGGAAACATTCTTGAAGCAGCTTATTTTTTTATTTTTAAAAAAAGTTTTAAATAGCTCCACATTCCGGCAGAGAAAATTTATTTAGGGTATCTGATCGAAAACACAAGTCTCTCAGTCACTGTCCTCTGCTATAAAGCAGCATATGAAATTCTGGAGTCACTGACTGCCTTTATCCAATCAGATGAGAGAAGACTATAAAGACGTGTTTTTCTCTGCTTGTGAACTTGCAGACCTGAATCTGCATTGTTAGTGCCCCAGAAAAATCATTAGAAGATGAAGTAAAGGAAGCTTCTGATCACTGCGCTATGGGAGACGGCGTACACAATTAAGCAACCTGTAATGAGCAGTAGTATACAGAGGCCAAGTGCAACGACAGAGAGAAAGAGAGTAGCTCAAACACAGTACAAACACAGAGAATAATATAGACCAAACGCAACAACTCAGGCTTCCAAAGGTCGTATAATAGTCTGAACCAAGGAAGCAAAGCGAGATAGAAAAAGGGAAAAGAAACCCAACCAATAAGAAGATAGAAAGTCATGAAAAACCTGACTACGGATATCTTCGGCTATAGTGCGTAGCTAAACACAGACACTCTATAAGAGGAGGCGTGCCGGACATCCTGCTTATATAGATTCTAGGGAAGTGCCGCCCCAGCTCAATCGACCAGCTTGGTAAAGAATTCAATGGCCCAGGAATTCAATATCATCCCGTGACGAAAGCCGCAAAGAAAGGTCCAAACAACATGCACACCTCACAAACCATGACAAGACAACCACCTTCCCCCCAGGGAACAGCCCCAGAAGTTCCCACAAAGCCACATGCACGGACTTCAGTAATCAGGGTAGGATCCAGGATATCCCGAGAAGGGACCCTGCACTGCTCTTCAGGACCATAACCCTCCTGATCTACTAAAAACTGAGCTCCACGACCTCTCAGCTAAAATACGACGCACAGTGTAATTCGCCCCCCCCCCGCCCCCCCAATCATCCGCGGCGGCGGAGGGGTTTGTCGACCGGAGCCAGGACACAAGTGCTAATTGGTTTGAACCTGGAGACATGAAAAGAGGGATGGATCCGTAAGGATCTTGGGAGCTTCAACCGGACTGTGACCGGATTGATCCTTCGCACAATCTTAAAAGGACCAATAAAGCCGGGAGCCAATTTCCGTGAGGTCCCGCGTGGAAAGCCAGACCCTTTGGCCAACCTAATAAGATGGGGCTGAACGGCGCTTTCTATCTGTGGCGGTATTTTGTTTCCGTCCAGAGCGCAACAAGGAGGAACGATCCCTGGCCCAAACTGAACGACAACACCGAACGAAGTAATTAACCAAAGGAACCTCTTAATTCCTTTCAGTCTCAGAAAACAGTGGGGAAAGACCGGTGGAGAAGTTACCCAGTGAATTGTGGGAGTATTCGGCCCATGCGAAAATCAACTCCACAAAGATGGGTTGTCAGCTGCCAAACATCGAAGATCGCTCAGTCTGCCCATTAGTCTCTGGGTGGAAACCTGAGGAAAAGCTCACAGTGGCCCCCAACTGGTTGCAAAATGCACGCCAGAATTTAGCCATAAATTGAGGGCCCCGGTCAGAACCCACATCTTGAGGGATGCCATGCAGCCGGAAAACATGGGCCACAACAAGAAGGGCAGTCTCCCACGCCGAAGGCAGCTTGGGCACCGCAATAAAGTGGGCGGCCTTAGAAAAACGGTCAACCACGATCAGGATGACCTTGTTCCCTACCGAAACAGGCAGCTCCTTAACAAAATCTAGAACGATATGGCTCAACGGGCGCTTAGAGACGAGCAACGGCCGTAGCAGACCAGAGGGGTGGAGGTAAGAAAGTCTTGTTCCTAGCCCAAATATAACACGCCGCTACAAACTCCCAGATGTCCTCCATCATGCTGGGCCAGCAAAAACGTCGGGCCAAAAACTGCTTGGTCCGATGAACCCCCAGGTGACGAGAAGAGTGCCCCCACTGCAGAACTTGGGACCGCACTGCTTAAGGAACAAACAGCCAAGGGCTCCTCACTAAGACCAGGATTATTTTTCAACACCTCCCGCACTACAGACACGACATCCCACTGAATGGGAGCCACAATATGAGCTGCCAGGGTAACTGGCTCAGAAATAGGGTCGCGACCGGAGCGGTCGTGAATCCACGACAAAGCGTCAGGCTTGATGTTTTTAGACCCAGGGCGATGTGTTAACGTAAAGTTAAAGTGGTTGAAAAACAACGACCACCGCACCTGCCAAGAATTACGCCGCTTAGTCTGTTTGATGTATTAGAGATTTTTGTGATCCGTCCAAACCACAAACAGCTGTTCAGCTCCCACCAACCAATGGCGCCACTCTTCTAATGCCAACTTGATGGCCTACAATCCCGGTCACCAATGCTGTAATTCCGTTCGTCCGACGACAACAACCGGGAGAAGTAGGTGCAAAACGAGAATGGGTTCTGAGCAAAATCGTTTCTTTAACTTCTGAAAAGCAGCCTCAGCTGCCGAAGACCAAGCAAACGATGAGGAGATATTCTTTTTAGTGAGAGCAATGATGGGGGCAGCTATCGTGCTAAAATTACGGATAAACCTCCTATAAAATTGAGCAAACCCCAAAAACCATTGCACCTCCTTACGTTTGAGGGGCAGGCCAATCCCAGACCGCTGACACTTTGTCCAGATCCTTGCGGGCTAACCCTTCCGAAATAATGAAGCCAAGAAACAAAATTGTCTTGGCATGAAAAATGCATTTCTCAGCCTTGACAAAAAGCTTGGCTTTGAGGAGGGCCTCAAGCACTTGTCTGACATGTTGTTTATGCTCCGAGAGAGTTGAAGAGAAAATCAAAATATTGTCAAGGTAGACAAAGACAAATCTCTCGGAGGACGTCATTAATGAGTGCTTGGAACACAGAGGGGGCATTAACCAATCCAAACAGCATGAGCAAATATTCGTAGTACCAGTCATGCATATTAAATGCCGTTTTCCATTCGTCCCTCTCACGGATCCAAACCAAGTTATAAGCATTCCGGAGGTTCAGCTTGGTAAAAAAACGACACCTCCTGCAGCCGTTCAAACCCGTTCTTCCACGGAAGAGGGTATCGGTTTTTAATTGTGATATTATTCTAGCTCCTGTAACCAATACAGGGTCTCAGACCGCCATCTTTTTTGCCAACAAAAAAGAACTCCGCTCCGTCAAGAGACGTGGGGGGCCGAATAAATCCATGAGCCAGAGCCACCTGAGTATTTTCTCGCATGGCCTTTCGTTCAGGCCCTGACAGCGAGTATAATGAACCCCTGTGGAGAGTGGTACCCAGGTGGAGATTGATCTCGCAATCGAAAGTGTGACGAGGAGGTAAAGTCGAGGCCAATTACTTGCTGAAAACCTCTGCAAGATCAGCATAATCGTCAGGAACATTAGGAAACAGACAGGGGTCCGGTTTGTTACAATTATAGCAGATTATAAGTTTCCGAATGGGCTTACAAGCCCGGCTCTGATATGAGCCATCAACCTGCATACGCTCACCAGGAGTGGAATTTTCAGTGGGCGTAATGGGAACTTAATGAATGCTGCTAGTAGCATTAGCCCCATTGCCATCAAGAGCCAATGCAGTACATTTCTCCCTGTTATGTTCGCAGATGCGATTATCAATTCACACCGCAGTGCTAACTAACAAATCTAGAGACAAACAAGGCTCCAATGTAGCCAGAGCGTCCTTAACCTCCTTTGCCAAAGCATAAACGAATCCTGTCATAAGAGGCGCTTCTGGCCAGCCTGTCTCTGTAGCCAAGGAGCAAAATGTGATTAAAAATGCAGCGACACTCTCAGAGCCCTGCCTTAGATGCATTAAACGTGTAGCCGCGTCCTGGCCACAAACATCCTGATCAAACACCGATACCAACGAGAGTCTCCACTGTATTCACTACTAGTGAATTAGATTGAATAAGTGGGCCGACCCAAGTGAGTGTGGTGTTGGTTAACGGGGATTAAATAAATGAAACCCGAGACTCTTCATTCATGAACCGTGAAGGCTTCGCTTTAAAAAATATCTCACATTGGGCAATGAAATCTTTACATCTTCCTGCCTCGCCTCCATTTCTTGGGGGTGATAGAAGCTTTGGCTCTCGAAGAAGATGTATGGACTGTGCTTGTGCAACATTTTGTGTGATTTGCATGGACAGGGATCAAATACTCTCAGTAACGTTCTCCTGTCTCTCCATGGCATTTGCCTGAAGGCAGACTCTTTCCACCAACTCTGCCTGTTGTTTGTTCAGGCGAACAAGACCCTTGCCATAACCAGAGAGAGAAGCTTGTTAGTTAGCCACAACTTTCTCTAACACAGCCGTTGCTGACGACTCCATGCTGGCTAGTGTGTTTGGTAATGGCCGGTAATATACAAAGGCCAAACGCAATGACAGAAAGAGAGTAGCACGAACACAGTACAAACACCAAGAGATAACTATAATAACCCTGGTTTGGTCTATATTAACGAAAACAAAGACTAAAACGAAAACAAGCTTTGATAAAAAAATTCAGTGAAATTTCAATTTTTAAAAAAAACGATAACTGAATAAAAACTCCAATGAACAATACAAACTAACTAAAACGAAACTGAATTGTAGATAAAATCAGCTTCGTTTTCGTTGATCGTTTCGTTTTCTCCCTCGTTTACTGTCCTGTTCAGTCAGAGTTGTCCGGTTGCTTCCAGAGGGGAGAAGCATAGCGGCTTTCAGCTGCCGTAGTTGCTGCATGCGTCAGCCGAAGATGATGCTTCACGCGCATAATTCAGCGCCGTCATACAGGGGGGAAAGGTGAGGACAATTCTAACGGCTCACAGTCCATTGGGGCCCACAAAACCCACAGCAGCCGCCATGACAAAATTATTTTGCATAGATTTACCTAATATCAATACTACTGCATTAGAGTTTAAACAAAGCCATTAAGGCATACAATATTGATGAAATACATTTCAGTAACCCCCTTCTTAAAAAATGGTTCAATCCATGCTTCATGCTTGTATTAGGACATTGTCTATTTGTTTTCGCTGGTGAGGTCGCGAACTAAGGCGGCAAACTGGGAGCACCGCCCTTGTGAATATGATGTCCAAAAAAAAAAACAAACAAACACACACACACACACAAATCTGAATGCCAGAAAAGAATAGAGAGAGGGCAGGAAGAGCAAAGCAGGGGTCCAGAACATAAAAAAAATTCTTTTCAAAGAAAGGTGAGAGTATTTAACTAGCTTGCTATGTTAGCTGTTCAGGCTGGCTATCCAGCTGCTAACGTTACGTCAAAGTAACATGCGGTCAGCTGAGTAAATAATCACCTGACAAGAATGGCATTATTCAGTTATTAACGGTATCATCCTCAGGAATCGGTAAGGTTATCATTCGCCAGCCATCATAATATGCCATCAAAAAATCTGGTGGCAGCAGCCTAGGGCACGTTCCTCCATTCTTATTATGAGTGGTTACTGCATACTTAGCTCTCTCGAGCTGTAAGTGACTGTGCACGCTAGGTTTGGCTAGCGAACTACATCTAGTCAGTGTGGAAACCTTAGGTGTAACTTGAGTAACATAACATGACATAACATGAATGGCGAGAACAGGCCGTTCAGCCCAACTGCGCTCGCCAGTTTCTTTATACTATTGTGAATATATCCCTTCAGATACTCAATGACTCAATGGTATCTAGCTTTAGGTCAAGCCTGCTCTTGAAAACCCCCAAGGCCTCTGCCTCAACAATATGGTCAGGTAAGCTATTCCACATTGAAATTACTCTTTGGGTGAAGAAATATTTCCAAATATCAATGCTAAATTTACCTTGGTCAACTTCCATTTGTGACCCCGAGTTCCACTCACAACACTTGGTCGAAGGAATCCTGCATAATTCAATTTGTTAATCCCTTCAACATATTTAAAGATCTCAATCAGATCACCCCTTAGTCTCCTTTTCCTATGACTAAAGAGATTAAAGGTGACCTATTATGCTATTTTTCCAAGTTTATATTTTGGTATTTGACTCCTCTAGAGTACTCCTGATCACGCAAAAAAAAGGGTATTTATTTCGCTCATACTGCCATCCTCAAAAAACTGCATTTGTAGTACATTGTCACTTTCTTCCACTTTCTTCTGACTGGCCAGCTCTGTGGAGGCCGGATCTAGGCGGGACGAGGCAGAAGAACGCAGTTTTCCGAGTCCGCCTTCCCAGACTGTGAACCTGAGACGCAGCTGCTATCTGAGAAGGACTTGATGGGCTCCGCAATCCGTAATTGCGCAATCAAAGGCAGTACATGTGTATAGATCTAATGAAATGAACTTGTTCCAATAAACGCAATGTCGAAAGTGGAGGACACACTGCGAAAGTCTGGCAGCTCAAGCTCGACTTGGCTGACTACATTCGGCTATGGTGAGTTACACCGGTGTTTCTACTCTAGCCAGGATTGAGGGAAAGCTAGAATCCACCCCATGCAGACACATTTGTAGAACGGGTCGACATGCCCAAGTGTAGACCGGAGACCGTAGAAATCCGGTGGGTCTGAGTTTAGAAGAAAACATGGACAGTTTTTGGTCAAAGCTGCAGCGTTATTTTTTTGTTCCTTAAAATCAGTTCACTTATTATTGTAATGCGAATAGAAGCCACTAGATGGCAGTATTGACCTTTCTTATGTTAAGCCCAGACTGGAGCTAGGTTTGGGCATGTCTGGGGCATGTCTGGGGCAAGCCCCAGAGAATTAAAAAAAAGAGGTCTAAATGTGGGAGGGGTCTGCAAAAGAGTATATAAAGAGGAAAATTGAGAGAGTGGAGTAGTAGGAGAAATTGCAAGGATACATGTGACCAGACCTGTTATTCTGTTCAAGACCTGTGAAGTTTCTTGTGGATTTTTGCCTGTGTTGGAGCATTTTCCTCACCCAGGACATCACCAAGGAACCCAACCAAAGGGACTGTAAATATTTTTGTTCTTGTGTTTATCAATCTTGGTCAGTATAGTCGAGAGTAGATTTGTTAAAAGTGTTTGTTTATTAAATGTGTTCAAGTTTTTAAAATTTTGTCTGTCATCCTTTGCTGTCGTAAATGTCATAACAAATTGGGGCCATAACATTATTCACTATTATGATCCACAATATGTGCAACCTCTGTAAGCAAAGTATTTACCTCTGTATTTCTACTGAATTTAGAGTTATACACATTCATTGCATAACGTTCACTATAATTTGGCCATGTTTGGATTTTTTTTTCTTTTTTCATTTCAGGGGGACTTATTGGTATAATTAAGGTGAAAGGAAATAATAACACTCATAACACTGTGATTTTAATGTAATTGTTAGGGAGCTTAAAGGGCGTGGCAAAACGAAACAACATCAGCCAGTTCATGCTAACCTATGAAATATGACAGTTGCTCTTGTATTTCTTACCTGTCTGCATCCGTGGGAAAATAAAACTGAACAATGTTTGGGCATTTTTAGCATGCATGCACAACGCAAGATATGGTTCACATTTCATGTTTGCGCCTTATTTTGTTGCTTTTTCCCGCTGGTTTAATATCCGATATTAACCCAGTACAAGATCATAGCATATATATTCCTTTTCCCCTCTAAAAACAATAAAACATCAATGATTATAGTAGTATTACTGAGCATACCAACAAAAGGATTATTTCAGTTTTAAATTTGTATTCATGGTTTCCCCCAGTCCATAATGTATTTCTGTATTGCCAGATAGTACACGAGCGCTGCTGAGAGAGACACGGGTGCTGAACAAAGTTCATTTCCTCCTGACCTCGCAAACAAACCTAGAGCTAACACCCTTTAGCAGTTATCAGCTCTGATGTATAGACAACAATCAAGCAGGGAGTGAGTGCCACTTCCGCATTTACACAACCCCAATTCCAAAATAGTTGGGACAAAGTGTAAATTGTGAATGAAATCAAAACGTAATGACTTTCAAATCACACCAGACAGTATTTTATTCACAGCAGAACAGAGATAACATAGCAAATGATGAAACTGAGAAATTTTACAATTTTATCCACAAAATGAGCTCATTTCAAATTTGATGGCTGCAACAGGTCTCAAAAAAGTTGGGACAGGAGCCTATTTACCATGGTGTAGCATACTCTCTTCTTTTTAACGCAGAGTGGAGGCGTCTGGAGATTGAGGAGACAAGTTTCTTGAGTTTAGCCATTGGAATTGGATTCCACTCTTGTTTAATACAGCCCTCCAGCTGCTTGAGAGCTTTGGGTCTCCTTTTGACAGACTTTTTGTTTAATTATGTGCCAATTGTGCTCAATTGGTGAAAGATCAGGACTGCAGGCAGGCCAGATCAGCACACAGACTCTTCTACTACGAAGCCATGCTGTTGTAATAGCTGCAGTATGTGGCTTGCATTGTCCTGCTGAAATACACAAGGCATTCCCTGAAATAGTTGTTGTCTGGAGGGGAGCAGATGTTGCTCTAAAACCTTTATATACCTTTCAGCATTCATGGTGCTTTTTAAAACATACAAGTGTCCCATACCATATGCACTAATGCATCCCCAAACCATCAGAGATGCTGGCTTTTAAACCGAACGCTGATAAAAGAAGGGGTGGTCTGACCACAGGACACTTTGCCACTTTGCTACAGTCCACTTTAAATGAGCCTTGGCCCACAGAACACGGTGGCGCTTCATGCTCAACAATGGCTTCCTTTTTGCATGATACAGTTTTAGGTGGCATCTGTGGATGGCACGGCGGACTGTGTTTACAGACAGTGGTTTTTTTAAGTATTCCTGGGCTCATTTAGTAATGTCAATGACACAATCATGCCAGTGAGTGAGGCAGTGGCATCCAGTAAAGGTCTTCGGGCTTGTCCCTTACTCCCAAAGATTTTTCCAGTTTCTCAGAATCTTTTGATGATTTTATGCTGTGATGGTGCGATCAGGAACCAGTCGCGAGAACCAAGCAATGCAATAGATTTGGTTTTATTAATAAAGGGCAAAAGGTAAAGGTACAAAGTCCACACTCCAAAAATCACAATCCAGTAGGGCAAAAATAGAATCAAAAACCAGGGCAGCAATCACAGTAGTCGTTGTCAGACAGAAATGGGTCTGGCTCACAGGTACAGGTATATCAGAGAAGCAAAGCCAAAATCCAATGGGCGTAATCCTAACCGTAACCAGGGCAGCAATTATAGATCTCGTGGTCGGGCAGAAAAAGGGTCAAAAATCACAGATGCAACAATAAATCCAAAATCACAAAGCCAAAAAATCGAAAAGTCAGGCGGTCCAGTCAGAAAAGTATCACTAAGTAAACAAGGCGTGAAAAGCGTGGCACAAGTAGACTGAGAGAACAACCTACAAGGAAGTGCTGTGAAAAGACTCCTAATATACACTCCAGGGGAATGACATGCTACACAGAACACAGGTGCCAGAGATGAGACTAATAACAGAGGATGGAACAAGAGGGGGAACCTAATCACATAAAATAGGCAAAAGCCAATTTATGGGCGGCATGGTGGCATAGTGGTTAGCACTACTGCCTCACAGCAAGAAGGCTGTGGGTTCGAATCCGGCCTGGGGCCTTTCTGTGTGGAGTTTGCATGTTCTCCCTGTGTTCGCGTGGGTTTCCTCCGGGTACTCCGGTTTCCCCCACCCATCCAAAACATGCAATATAGGAACCCTCCCTCCCGTATGGCTGTGTGTGAATGTTTGGTGGTGGTCGGAGGGGCCGTAGGCGCATACTGGCAGCCACGCTTCCGTCAGTCTGCCCCAGGGCAGCTGTGGCTACAAAAACCGTAGTTTACCACCATCAGAGTGTGAATGAATAATGCCTCCATTGTAAAGCGTCTTTGAGTGTCCAAAAAAGCGCTATATAAAATTGATGCGTTATTATTATAAACATACGGCTCTGGTCAAAGAGTTCTAACGTGCATAGATAATGAGAGAAAGGATAGCGTGATCAGATGTGGAGATTCCACAGAAATGCAGCAGAAGAGATTAGGGAGAGACAAGAGGCGGAGACTAGAACAGGGCGAATGCTGAGAGCTTGTTAATCAATTAGTAAGTGAAACCATACAATCCCTTAGTGCTCGTTAGTAAGTTAGTATTATATACAATGTTAGTTAATGTTAGTAACTTTTAGCGAAAACAACAAACTGTTAGTATGGTTAGTAAAATAGAAAAGTAAAGTGAAGAAAGCAAACGAGATTGGAAGGAAGGCTGAAACCCAGAAACCAGTAAATCACCCGAAGAGTGGCACGCAATACCGGGGCTGTGAGCAATGACAAGACAAGAGACCAGACAGGGGGAGACAAAGTGCAATGCATGGTGGAAAGCAAAACATGGACCAAAATGAAAACTATGGTAAAGAGCAAAACCTGGAAAAACAAAACTAAATCAGTACATGAATTCTAAAATTACCAAATCACAAAACACATACCAAAGAATAGTCAGACATAGCAATGAATCAAATACAAATAAAGCAGAACATGGTAAACAGATCAAAACATGGCAAGGCAAATCAGGACATGGGCATAGCAAGGCAGGTCAGAACATGACAGACAGCAGAATCACAACATATGCACTGTCAATGATGAGACCTTCAAAGCCTTTGCAATTTGATGTTGAGGAACATTGTTTTTAAAGTATTCCACATTTTTTTACGCAAACCTTCACAGGTTGAAGAGCCCCTGACCATCTTTACTTCTGAGAGACTCAGCCTCTCTAAGACATCCCTTTTATAGCCAATTATGTTACACACCTGATGCCAGTTAATGTAATTACTAGCTAAATGTTCTTTCAGCTGATTCTCTTATATATTAATTGGTTTTTCAGCCCTTTTTCGCCTGCGTCCCAACTTTTTTGAGACCTGTTGCAGCCAGAAAATTTTAAATGAACTTATTTTGCGGATAAAAATGTAAAATGTCTCAGTTTCAACATTTGAAATGTTATCTATGTTTTATTGTAAATAACATTGGCTCATGTGATCTTTGTCATTGCATTTTGATTTTATTCACAATTTACACTTTGTCCCAACTATTTCGGAATTGGGGTTGTTTATGCATATATATACATACATACACTGCCCGGCCAAAATAAAAGTCGCACACTCAAATATTTAGTTGGAACTCCTGTAGCTTTGATTAAAGTGCATATTTGCCTTGTCATTGTTTTGACAACTATATGCAATGCAAGAACATTTATTTTCGATCAGAAATGCCGTCATTTTTGGCCGAGATTTTGTCTTCTCGAGATAATGGGTGGTCTTGAGCACGTCCCAATAACTTTTATTGTGTTTAAGGTCCGGGATTCAGCACCCTGGACAGGAACCGCAGCACAGGTGCAGCACCACGGACAGCGCCACATACCAGAGAAGAGTGGATGATCGCTCACACCAGGGCTGTTCCAATCCAAAATAAGATACTCTCTTCACTTTTTCCCTCCACTCGAGTGACGAATGACGTGGCAGGCGAGTAAGCCCTTCCCGTGCGGGGGAGGGCAATAGAGGGGACTTCGGGGAAGGGTTGAGGGAAATCGGGTTGGAACAACCCTCACTGCGTTTCTTCCGCACTTAGACGTGTGTCGACAAGCCAACGGGAAGTTTGTGTTACCATGGAGCCGACTGAGTTAATTGCCTGTACGTTTTACCTTTTACAGCTCACGCGGAAGCGTATCGCATGTTTATGTCAAGTAGAAGATGGCGTGCTCGTTTGATTGCAGTGGCGCTTGTGACTGTTTTATGGGAAAATAAAGCTGCTTTCACCCCAGATTTGCACCCGACATATTGCATTCAAAGTCAATGTAAAGACGCAAATACACCTGTTTTGCATGCATTCGCGTCTTAGCATTGATTTTGAATGTAATCTGTTGCGCGAAAAATTCGTTCCGCGTCCGATTTGAAAGCGGCTTTTAGCTCCGCAACAGTCCTCCCGGATGCTAGAGGCTAGCTACAGCAAAAATGGACGTAAAGTCAAAGGCTTAAAAAATAATGTGAAACCGATGCCCCTCACCCCCAAATTTCGCTATTTGCATAAAACTCTGGCATAGATTAAACGCAACTCCTACACAATTCTTACATTTGTATGGTACTTTCCCTGCCACAATTCCCAGTTTGCCAGCAGAAAAAATGGCGGACATGAAATTTTGACCAAGGAAGAATGAGCAAAGCATTCTGGGCAATATCAAAGCTTGGAGGGATGTTCATTGTTGGCTTCGTTTGAGGGAGGATAATCGAGGGCTTGAGCAAATGAAAATGCGCCCTTACCTCCGCAAAACTGGATTGGAACAACCCTACAAGTGGCAGCCATCTTACATCTGGGATTTTTTGGGGATTCCCCCCTCGATTGGAGGGCGAGTGAACACGACGAAGCAAGCATTTTTTAAAGATTGGAACGCAGCCCAGGAGGGTATCACAAAGCATTTACTGTGGGGCATAAAATGGGGCTGCTGCAGTGGAGAGGGGTGAGCTGTTTGAAGCAGACATAGGCAGGGTCTATTTGCTCTCCTGCCTTTTGAGTAAAGTCACAGCTATTAATCTGTTTTTTACCCAGCCTCCAGCACCTCAGGGATACGGAGCAGACGCCGGTTTGGACCACTGCCCCAGAGCAAGTGGCCCGGCCATGCGGGACCCCTGACTTCCCTAACCCCAAGTAGCATTGCATGATCCTTACAGAGCCCCCACGGTCCCATGTCATTAAGAAGACTGCCTGATAAAAGGCTGTTTTTTTGTTCAAGATCCTGTGTCTGGTGTCGTTGCCCTACTTCCATCCACACTGCCCACAAGTGATCAGGCGGAGAGGCCACAACATATGTAGACTGAATGCAGGTGCTGCAAATCATCAATTAACTAGCGCTGGTGAGGCAGACACCTGGAAAGGAATTCCATAGCTGAGTGGCCAAAACCAATTGGTAACACCAAAAACCAGTAAAAATAGAAGTGCTGAATACAGAACAACGAAATCAAACACACAATCTCCCAAAAATCATGAGAACTACAGTGAGCAGAATTTAGAAGAGGTTTGTTGCACGAATGATTCATTCAGAATCATGTCTACCACACAGCGCAGAGTGGTGCCAAGTGTGAGACAAATCTCTGTGCTAGTTTAAGACCAATACAGTTGCCATTTTCCCATCCAATGTTCACGTAGCTTAAATACTGAATGTCCTAGCACCAGTCGTCGTACCCTTGGGCTTGATGGTCTAAAAATGAAGTGTTATCAAGTGTATTGTTGGCGTGTTGCTATCTTGAGGCAGCTGAAAGCGATTATACGATTGACTGACAGAAATCTGGTCCAAATTCAATTGTCAGGTTTTGACTGCTAATTCAATGGAGCATTATTAAGATAGCATTAAGCACCTTTGTAAGTGAGCTCACAATCACATGTACACTCTGCTTGTTACACACAAAGGGATGAGCAGCAGGGTTGGCGCTAAACAATGCAAGATAACTTGTAAGTTAGCTTATTCGAACGAAGAAGTTAGAGCGCACTCTCAATAAATCGAAGATCTTATTCGAGTGAGCGTGTCATGTAAAAGTTTTGAAATGAGTTTAGCATTTGTTGCAAGCTCTGAGCGAGCAACAAACTCAAAATTTACTCAATGAGTTTCATAACTTTCTAATGACATGACCAAGAGTATAAGATATCCGTTTATCACATGACTGAACTGTGTAATTTAATAGAAGACAAATGGCATTTCCATTAGCACCCATTATTTGTTAGCATTGAGCTAACTCCATCACTCTGCTATCAAAGCCAGTCACTGAGTCACTGACATTCACAGCTGAACTGGCAACAGTTTGTAATTCAGTTAACCAAGTAGCTGGGTATCGTGAGCTAACTAGCAAGCAAATTTATGTTACATAATGGTTATGAAAATGTACTGTGTACAAGATAGTGAGCTAGTTGGCAAGCTAAGTATCATGAGCTTAGTTAAGTGAGTGGCACCGTGCAAGCTTGCAACAGTCCTGAACCATACTGATTTAATCAACGTTACACTTAATATTCAGTTAGGTTAAACAGCATGATGTAATGCAAAGCAATTTTTTTTTACCACGCTCTCAGCCAATTAAATTTTCACAAAGGTGATCATGATATAACCCCAGGGTAATATCAAAAATATGTATGTCATGACATGCCTCAATTAAGTTATTTTTAGAGCAAGGCCACTTGGCCTTTAAAATTGGGACATCTCAGCCAAAATGTAGGGCACCATTTATAAAAATGATCGACATTCAACTGTTTGCAAAAAACAAATGAATTGAGCTAGAATGGTTTCTTGTGCATAAATCTAGAAACTCGGGTATTTCCTCTGATATACTCCCTGTTTACGTACATATTAATAGATGTTAAAATTCTGCTGGTGTTGAAAATCGGTGAATATTATCAAAAATGCTGGCTGCGGCTGGCAACTCAAAAAAAAAAAAATACTCTGCCAAGGAAAGTGTTTACAATTTGCAATCACAATTCTATGCCTGCAACTTGTTCCAGAAAAAAAAACTGGGCAGTGAGGACGCTATGGCCTGTTGACTTGCAGGTTATACTGCATGAGTCACTGTCCTCCCATCATGACAGAAGTTGGGGATGATTACATTATGTGGAAGACCATCTTTTCCTAATAAGTTGCTAGCATCATGACCATCTTCGGGCTGGTGACATCACAGACAACCAGCAATGGAGCACCAATAAGGGCATGTGTCTGTAGAAGGGAATCCATCTTGAGCAAGAGCATCCCCATGCAGTGAACCTGGGAAAAACAGATGAGGCTGGTGTTAGGCCCAATGTTGATCAGAGCCTGAACAGGAAACTGGATTACTCTCTCGGTAAGTTGAACTTGCAGATTAATTAGAGAGGTGGAGGAGGATGAAGCCATTTCAGTGCCCATCAAGACCTCGTCTGTCCAAAATGAACTTACTCCCTTTGATGGGCATAGAGTCAGAAAGTGACTGGCATTTCCACTGTACAAACAGATACCTTTTGCGTGTTGATGCACAGTTTATAGGACTCTCAAGGGAGCAGGCTCAGAAACACTCAGCTGGTAGGGAGCAGCAGAAGCTGAACGAACCTAATGCAGGGGATGGCAGTCCATCCATTGCTTCTGCAGATGGGCTTCCTCCCTAATGACCAAGCCTTCCAATCAGTCAAGATCCTAGGTAGATCACACCCCATAAACTCATTTTGGATGCAGTCAGATATTCAGAAAAGAAATTCAGCGTAAAGGCCTCTTGTTACCAGTTAGCAGAAGCCGCTAAGGTCCAGAACTCAATACTGGAGCCAGAGACAGAGAGATGTAGAATCTGACATGCTGCAGAAAGCCCCACCAATATATGGACAAACACCTTACTCGTGTCAGCAGCAAAAGACTGGAGGGTGTGGGAGGCTGGAACCCTGGATTCCCAAAAGCCATTACCACAAGCTCCGACCTTCCCTGTGACAATGGTAATCATACAGGCTTCCGTCACCCGCTCTGAAGGAAACAATGATGGCTGCACTGGAAAGACCAAAGAACAGTGGGCAAGAAAGAAGAGACAGGATCCTGATTCTTCATCATTGTAGTCAGGAAAAGTCAGGAGCCTCTGGCAGTAGTCTGAGCACTGCTGGGAGCCTAAGCGCAGCAATGTTATTCCACATCAGACAAGGCACGGTCAACAACTGCTCAGTGAGGGACTGCAGTCTGCTGCATCAACCTTCGCTCCGTTTTCTGTTGCTTATGCCCCCATCACAGCTATTCAAAATCAGCAGGAATCAAGCGCAACCAGCCGGAAAGAAGAATTTGGCAGCATTCGGGCGGGAATTTCAAATTTACAGCTTTGAAAGAATGCGTTTGGAATACTTAGAATGCGCTTCGAACCCACCTCAAATGATTCTTGCACATTCTGGGTGTACTAGCTCTCGAATGCAGCTAGAATGTAGTTGGAACACAGTAGGAATATTTAGAATGCTGCTAAAATGCAGTCAGAATATTTAGAATACACTTCGAGTGCCGTTCAAGTGCGGTTCAATTGCTGCCTGAACACCACCCGAAGTCTGGTTGGAAGATGCCTGAATGCTGTACGAATTCACCTCGAATGCAGTCAGAACACTCCCGGATTGGTCGCCGAATATGGTTGGAACATCCAAGAATTCAAACAGAATGCAGCTTGAATACTCAGAATGTTCATAGAATGTAACACGAATGTCCCAAATGCGCTGATTGAGTAACTGCTGACTACAGCAGGGGAACGTAAATATGCCTCTAAAACTGACGCCAAATGCGTGAGTTTACAGATATGAGTTATTAATGAAAACTGGCCACACCTGATAATGTTGAGAGTTTTTGGAGTTTCTGTAATGGTAATTTAAAAGAATGATTGAAAACCGGTCATGACCAAGGGATGGGTTTCAGCCACCTCTATTGCCAGTTCACCAGCCACCACTGATTCCAGTGGCAATCGAAAGATTCCAACGGCATTCGAAGTGCATTCCAGCTGAACTGTTTTAATATTAAAATAGATTCATGCAGCAATCGAGATGCATTCGAGGTTCATTCTGGCTCATTCAAGGAGCATTCAGGACATTCTGGCAGGATTTGACGTGGCTTGCCGTTTTGATTCTCCCTCGAATGCAATCAGAATGTTTTGAATGCTGCTGGAATGCCTTAAGAATATTTATAATGCAGTCAGAGCGCAATTAGAATACATTTCGAATGCCGCTCGATATTTCTCCACTTCGAATGCACCTTGAAAGTTTTGAGCATGAGCAAAACTTTTGGGCCGGCCACAAGAATGGCCCCGAATATTTGGAATGCACTCAGAATGCAGTCAGAATTTATAAGACGCACTTTGAATATCCATGAATATACAAAGAATTTTCATTCCGACGGCATTCCGGCTCATTCCGCCTCTAGTGTGACTAGGGTTTTAGTAGTATTATGGCTCTGGCTCATGTGTGCTGTTTTGTCATTGTGCTTGTGCTTTTTCTCCCATGCCTTACTCTTGATTTATTATTCAGCTTTCATTCCTGCCCTCAGACGATTGATTCTCTCTCGCCCAAACTCCTGTGATGTCTTCAGCATGCCCGCGTCTCGTTGTCTAATCACGTTTCCTCTTTCGATTTCGGCTGTGGTATTTCATTCATTACTTCCACCTGTGCTTCATTCTGAGTCTCAGAAAACTCTGAGTGAATGCGTTCTCTGATAGGATAATTACTAACCCGTACTAACCAGCACTTATTTTAGGGTGATTGAATATATTTCCTCACGTAGTAATAACCTAATTAACTCATTAGCGATTGCGAGTGTTTCTACCGTTTGTAATTCCTTCCTAAGCTTTCCCTGATTAACTGCATTTAAGCTATGCTTTCCTTTGCTTCTCTCGTGGTGCTTTTTACTCGTCACGTTCAGATTACCTCAGTCTAAACTGTCTATCTTGATTGATTGTCTCAGCGTCTTGTCTCGAGTCGTTATTGTTTACCCAGTTCTTGTGTAATTGTTTTATTAATCCCATGTGTTTCTGTTTCCATTTGAGATTACGTTTCGAGTCCCCGCCTCCTCGAGTGGGTATTTCAGTGGGGAAGAGAGAAGCGACTGTGAGATGAAACTTTGTATTTGCTATGCACTACACTGTGATATCTCAGCTCCTGTGCCTTCCCGAGTATTTCTTTTGTGTGATTCCCGAGTCTTGTGTTCTGCTGCGCCCATGTCTTGTCTGCCCCTTGTTTAAGTCTCCCAGTGTTTCCGTCAGTTTAGTTAGGTCAAGTTTTTGTTTTCTAGTTAGCGACTCATTGAGTGAGTACTTCTGTTTTCCCCCTCCTTGGGCAGTGTACCTTAGTTTCTCCAAGTCCTTCAGTGCTTGTGCATGGTGCTTTGGCTTGTTTGCCAACCTTTCTCATTTAGTGTTTTTGTGTTAAAATAAACACTTCTGGATCCTGCATCTGGTGTCCCCTCGACTACTTCCTAACAAGTAGAGCCAGATTGCATCATCATGCAACTCAGAGTCAAGAACTACTGTCAGACCAAGGAATGATGGAAACACATTTTTGATGAATGGTGCGCCAGGACGATTCAGTACATGGGGAAAAGTCAGGTTGGAGAGATTGTAGTCAATTCTGGCAGAGTTCAGTAGACGAGTTTGAAATATCACAGACAAGGTCAAACCACAAGATGATGTCAAAGCCAAGAAATCTTTCAGGAGGGCCAGGAGTGGAGACGGACAAAAAAGATGCAATAGCAGGGTCGAAGGCAAACAGAGGCATGGCATGGGAGGCACGCACACAAGAACAAGGAGGCAGAAATGAAGGCACGGGAGGCATGAGCATAGGGGAAGTCTGGCAGAAACGAAAGCATGGGGCACATGAAAGGCAGGAACAGGTATCAGGCAGACAGGAACCAAAGCACAACGTACAGGTAAGGTATGAACAAAGGAGGAGCTTGGGAGGATCAAAGACACTGGAGAAAACCAATGGAAAGGAAGGGTAAGCGCAAAACAGGCACAGGACAATCTGGCAAAGACAAGGAAAAATCATGTGAACTAAGTACAAAGAGATACTAGAGACTACTAGGCAGTCAAACAATGGCTAAAGCAAGAGAAGAGCGCGAGACCAAGAACTCAAAGGAGCATCTCACACATTGCAGAAAGCCAACTGAAACAAAACACACAGGAAACGAAAAATGGGAAAATGCAGACTACTGCTAAAAGACATGAGATATTTATTTAACCCTTATTTAACCAGGGAAGTCCCGTTGAGATTGAAATCTCTTTTTCAAGGGAGCCCTGGGGGAAGAGGTGGGGAGGGACAGAGGAATTACACAGCCAATTAGATCAGGGGATGATTAGGTGGCAGATTGAAAGAGCCAGGTTGGGACTTTAGCCATGACACCGGGAAACCCCCTACACTTATTTAAGAGTGTCATAGGATCTTTAATGACCACTGTGAGTCAGGACCTCGGTTTAGTGTCTCATCCGAAAGACGGCGTCTCCTTCAGTACAGTGTCCCCGTCACTGCACCAGGGCATTGGGGATTATCCCGCCAGAGGGAAGATCACCACCTACTGGCCCACCAACACCTCTTCCATATGACGCGATGAGCTAAAGCACTGAGAAGACAGCAGCTTTTATGGTAGTATTTGATGGCTTATCCAGTGCATAGTACAGTGATCAGTTGCATTAAAGGATTCAATGATGAATGGTGTTTATTGGCAAAGGTTTTCCCGGCTCATGTGGTTATATCCATTACAAAGGCGTAGCAGTTTTGAAATGCCATCTAAAGAAACAAGGATCAGGGGAACTCAGCACGGATTTTCAACCTCATCATTTACTCAGAGATTCTTCTAATCATATTTTGCAAAGGAGAGGGTGATTCTCCAAAACCTTTCAACAGTGCACTGAGAGATGTTGTTTTTAAACTTGCTGAATTAGGAAAAGTAAATAGGAACTGGTCTGGAGTTGACGTGCTAAGTTACTAACTCTGTCGTCCAATGGCAGAACCTAGTAACTCACTTTTATTTGATTTTGAGAAAAAAGCAGAAAATGAAACAATTTGATATTAAAGCCTGGTTATTTGGGGAAGGTTAGTTTAATAGTTCATTATTATTCTCTAGGGATCACTAACTCAAGGACAATTTTAACCCTTAAAGGTAATTTTCTGCTTTTTTCTCATATCAAATAAAATTGAGTCACTAGGTTCTGCCATTGGACGGCAGAACTGGCTTTTACATCTCTGACCTCACCATACTGAAAATCCTGGGTGGAAGGACAGCATTGACGTATTTGTTTTCAGGCATAAATTATCACAAGGCTTTTCATGTATGAATAACAGGTTGATCAGAAAACTTCATCAAGACTTTTGAACAAAAGCATTTTTTCTCACCATGCAAGAAACTTTTTCCATAAAAGCGATCTAGGATAATTAATTACATGTGAACTGAATCCAAATAAAAGTCCCCTTAATTACTGTAATATTCATTACACCATGGTATAATCTTGAGATATGACATGCCTAAAAAAAACTAGGAGCCATGAAGGAGTAGGTTAAAACCACTGTATCTTACGTCAGGGCACACACTGTGTAATAATCCTCCATCTAAGCATTAATTACAATAAATTTCCATGTAATGCATCTGCCATATGCTTTTTCTGTCTTATATATTGAGTGCATTTATTTAGCACTTGCACCAACTCATTTCTTCTGAGACATTTCATCACATATTTATGGTGATTTGTGGTCAGTTACACAAAAAGTAGTCCTTTTGTGAGCAACAAATATCAAACATGAAAAATATAAACAAGGGTTATGTAACTCTGCTCCTAGATAGCCATAGCCCTGCATGTTTTAAATGTCTCCCTGGTTTTGCCCACCTGATTCAAATGACTGCAGCTTGTCAAGGGCTTGATAATGAGGCAATTGTTTGAATAAGGGACATCCGAGTACAGAAACATCTAAAACATGCAGGACCTGGATTTCCTACCCCTGATGTCAATTATACTCAGGTAAGATTAACTTACTTCTGACTAGTAATAAAATAAAATGAAACCATTACCAGTCCGTTTTATGAAAATTTTGTTCCCATTACATTGCACCACAGAGCTGTCAGAACTTGCCATTTACCAGAGGCATGCTCCCTCACTACTTTTTGTTGAATTGTAATAGCGGGGAAAGTCCAAGAACTGAACTTATCATTAATAATCAAAGCAAAGGCATGAACTGGGTTTGTAGATTAAGCATAAATAAAGCATAATGATCAAAATTGGGGATTTTTTTCTATTGTTATGCTTTTCAATTAAGCAAACAGCTAAGAGTGTCAGGTCTGGCCCCGGTCACAACTCAAAAATTCTGACTAAAATATAAAAATCTCCCATCTGGCTGAGGATCCTACCTGGAAAAGATTGATACAGTTCAAAGTTATTCCAGTCTTCTCAAGAGCACATCCTCAGTTTGTTTTCTTTTTTTGATCACTCTTTCACTCTTCTTATTTGGCGAGAAGTGGAAACAGTCTCAAACCTGCATTATTTTGTAGTCTTGAAGTCTCTTCTACCTTTATTCCATATACCTTCGACC
Source organism: Gymnothorax reevesii (assembly GCA_029721435.1). NCBI lineage: Eukaryota > Metazoa > Chordata > Actinopteri > Anguilliformes > Muraenidae > Gymnothorax > Gymnothorax reevesii. The sequence continues at coordinate 134,098,898 of CM056573.1, read as the reverse complement.
CAAAGCCTTCAGCCCAAAGCCAAAATGTGATCAATCACAAAGAGATATGCGAATGAGCAAAAGTGAGTTAAATGACCCTAACTGCGGTGAACCTGCTGTTTGTGGATGCATTCATAAATTAGTGCCAATGTAGCGATTTGCGACAACTATAAAGGACACGCCGAGAATGCACATAAATATTCATTGCTGTTAACTTTGAATAATATCTAGTATTACTGGTGATTCAGTCCTTTGAAAATCCTTCGCTTTATTATTTCAGTAGTCAATGTACAAATAAATTCCTACGTTAGTTAGTCCACCTTATACTTTGCGAGAAACTATTTGTGAATAAAATACCAGACGCCCTCCAACTTAATCCTGCACACGTTAATAGCCTACATTCAGAAGATGTTCAGAAGATAAAGTGTCATTATTCAGGAGTAATATTCCACACACACACACACACAAATATTTTTCATCCTGTTGTGCATGTGCAATATAGAGTGACATAACAGCTGTTTTATCTGATTGGTGTGATCACTTTTAAATGGCATATGTAGCCAACGTGTGCACAATGATCACCATATGTTAAAAAAAGCTTTCGTTTGGCTGCTCAAGTTTAAACAGCAAACTCCAACCTTAGCTGGATTCAGCGAAAAGAATTGTGCGCTCTCGTGCATTTCCTTACATCGTTTCTTCTTGGACACTTTACATACATGTCATATTTTGCCACGGATAAATCCATGCTGTAGATACAACGTAAACTATGTAGAATTATGATGTATGATTGTCATATAAATAGTCACAGAAACTGTATACAACAGCCTGTTTCAAAATGAAGCCAATATTTAAATTCCTCGCGAATTTCCCGTTTATTCTTCCAGCTCCCTCAGCCACGCTCTCCAGCGCCGGCAGCGGGGGTTCCGCGGCAGGCGGTTTCGCTGAGAGCTCCGTGTCACCAGCCTCTCCCTGATATTTTTCACTCGCTCCCCTGCCCCTAGCTCACTGCCGTTTCTTCGGTGACCAGCATAATCGCTTCCAATTCTCACTTCTCTCATGATTTTGTTATTCAGTGATTTTTAATAGACTATTTGGATTTGTATATCCGGACGTACATTAGTTTTTGTGGGTTTAAATCAATTAGCTTCCAGTAAATCTATTAGGTTCAATATGCATTACACTAGACTGCCTTAGTTGTTAGTTATTTAAGTGTGCAATATGGACAACAAATCTTTTTCTCTTTAAATATGGTCTCCTCGTTAACAAAGTGATGTCCCGCAATTACACGAGAAGGAATCTCTCTTTATTTGTACATAGACTAACAAACATGCAGGCCATTGCCACTTCGTGCAACACGGTAACACGGATAGCCTACACAGAGCTCGTATGCATTTGTCAGAGGTGCGCTTTTGTAGCCAAGTGGGCTTTTTTGTTTAAGGAAAGTATAAAAAGCGTGTGTTCCAATGTCGCAACCACCAATTAAATCAGGTGTAAACCAAAACAATCGTCCGCTGAAGCGAGGAGCAGAATGTGGGCAGACAGTTAGAATCGCGTTCTTCAGAGAGGGAGTAAAAGCTCCGGCACTGAAATCCCTGACTAAGCTCCCGAGCAGCCGAATATATGTGATGCAGGGAAAAGCTTTGTCACACGCCAGTAATTCCTTCATGCATTTCCGTCTACAATGGAGAAGGATAAGCATCCCCAAAAACAAAGATCACCTGTCGTCATCTCTCATATTTCCACAAGACTCAGAAGCAAAAATAGTTACGTCTCTTGTAAAAAATAATGGATTTAAAAGAACGCCAGAAAGGCTGATTTCCAAGACTTATCCCGTTTCTTGATCTCATCAAAATGATCCTTTTTACGTGCGGCTGTGGATAGCTTATGCATGAATTGGCAGAGATGATTCTGACGCTTGGTCGGCGTTCTTCAAGAGCAGCTATGATGGATCAAGCTGGAGCTCACCGCGCACAGTACCCCGGCTGCGGTACTTTAGCGGTGAGGAAAAGTGGGGGGAGGGGGGGGAGGGGATGTGGAGCAATTGAAGTACTCTATGAGGCTCTGGGGATAATCTTGGGTCGCTCTCTCTCTCTCTCTCTCCCTCTCTCTCAATTCAATTCATGGGGCTTTAATGGCATGACTGCATGCAATACAATGTTTCCAAAGCATTATCACAAACTATACGATCGTACTATATATGAATAATCTATATACAATAAATATAGACAAGAACATGTAAAGCATGAGGGGCCATGGGCAGTAGGTAACTTTAGATTATATATATATATATATATGTATATACAGTGCAGTGAAAAATATATGTATATATACAGTGCTGTGCCCCCTTCCTGATTTCTTATTTTTTTGCATATTTGTCACATTTAAATGTTTCAGATCATCAAAGAAATTGTGATATTAGATATTATATTACAGATATATAATATATATATTATATTATAGATATATTAGATATTATTATCGAATATTTAATGATTTAAGATAACCAGAGAGAATGCAAAAAAAAAAAAAAAACGTTTTTAAATTATAATTTTATTTATTAAGGGAAAAAAGCTATCCAAACCTACCTGGCCCTATGTGGAAAGTAACCCCCCCCCCGTGTATGAGAGAGAGTTTCTCTCTCATACACGCACATTCATATAGAAATAAATAAATATATAAAGACACACACATACACATGCTTACACACACACACACACACACGCACACGCACAGACACACACACACTAGATGTCAAACCTCCTGTCTTTATTTTCAAAATGGTTCATTCCAGTTGGGGAAATAGACAGCTCAAACACCAAAAGCTCAACCAATCGGAATTTTCAAGGGAAAATGGGGGTGTGTTGGAATAGTGCCTCATGTCTGCAGTTTCCAGGACAACTGCAAAACCTATGATTACAACCTTTTAACCCATACGTGTACAGAAAGAGCAAGAGAAAGAGTGAAAAGGGATAATATCAAAAAAGGAAGGAAAGATTAAATTACACAATGACTGGCCAAAGGGCATGTTCAGTACAAGTACATATATGTTTCAGTATAACATAGATCTTGAAATAAAAGTGTAGTGTGAGGATTTACGAAATGAACCAAGAGCAAACACCAGTAAAATGCAAAAAGGAGGCTTTATTTCTGAAGGGGGAAACCCCCCAACAGAGCTGGCAACAGTACAATGTCCGCAATCCAAAATCAGAATCCAAAGGGCGAAATCCAGAGTCATACACAGGGCACCAATCACAAAAATCGTAGTCAGACAAAAGAGGTCAAAAAACAAGAATGCGGCAAAAGTACAGGGAGTAGGCAAAGCTCGATATCAAAGACGGTCCAGTCAGAAAGATAAACACTGAGAGATCAAGGCGAGAAACGTGGCACGAGAAAACTAGGGAGAACGATCTGACAAGAAAGTGTACCAAACAGACATCTTATATACACACCCGGGGTAAACACATGACCAGGGAGAACAGGTGCAATCAGTGGGAACAATGATTAGGGAGAGACACATGAGGGATAAACTAATTACATGAATTTGGCTGTAGCCAAAACGCAGACAGGGATCACAAGACAAACCTAAGTACAAACAACAGCTCCGGTTAAGGAGTACTAAAAGTGCATAGTCAAAAGAATAGGAAAGCATGAGATAAAAGTGGAAAACTGCAGCAGAGATAATTAGGGATAGGCAAGGAGGCGGAGACTAGAATTGGGCGACAGCTGAGAGATCATTAGTCAATTAGTAAGTGCAGCTATACAATCCCAAGTGCTTGTTAGTAAGTTAGTCCAAATATACAAGGTTAGTGTGGATTAGTATTGAGCAAAAACAATAAACTGTTAGTATGTGTTAGTAAGACAGAAAAAGAGAGAGAGGAAGGAAGAACACGAGATAATGAAAGAAGATTGAAACCCAGAAACCAATAAATCACCCGAATGAGTGTCACACAAGACAAGGGACCGTGAGCAAAGATACACACCTGACAAGACAGGGGAGACAAAGTGCAAAGCATGAAAATGAAAACATGGCTAGGAAACTAAATGATCTAAACATGAAAAATAATAAACAGGTAATCTAAATAACCAAAACACAAAACACAATCCTAAGAATAGTCAGACAGGCAGTGGTCACTAAACACAAGAATCCTTAACATGGCAGAGCCAGGCACAGAACTTAACATGACATGCAGGAATCAGAATCACAACAGTACCCCCCCTCTTAAAAAACGCCTCCAGGCGTTTCACCTAGGTCTGGGGTGGTTGGCATGAAAGTCTCTGATTAAGTCCTTATCCAAGATGTGGCGTGACGGTACCCAACTGCGGTGTTCCGGTCCGTAACCCTCCCAGTCGACGAGGTACTGCAGTCCCCGGCCTCGCCGACGACAATCCAGGAGGGCACGGACCGTGTAGGCTTCGCCTCCGTCGATGATCCGGGCGGGTGGTGGGGGATCAGGTCCAGAGGACAGGGGGTGGGTTACAGCAGGTTTGACTTGGGACACGTGAAAAGTGGGATGAATGCGTCTCATAGACAGGGGCAGACGGAGGCGAACCGCAGTGGGACTCAAGACCTTTTCAATAGTGAATGGGCCCAAAAACTTAGGGAAAAGTTTGCCCCCATTACCTCTGAGAGGAATGTCCCTTGAAGATAGCCAGACACGCTGCCCAGGTCGGTATGAAGGAGCTGTCGTGCGCCTCTTGTCTGCTTGCTCCTTCATCCGGGCGACCGACCTGAGCAGGGCCTGGCGGACAACGGGACAAGGCGTCGGGTTTAACATTTTTGCTTCCAGGTCTATAAGCGATGTGAAAATTGAAGCGGGAGAAGAATAGTGCCCACCTGGCTTGTCTTGGGTTAAGTCTCTTGGCTGTCTGTAGGTATTCCAGGTTTCTATGGTCTGTCCACACTATGAAGGGTACCTTGGATCCTTCTAGCCACTGCCTCCATTCTTCCAAGGCCAACTTTACTGCCAGCAGCTCACGGTTTCCGATGTCGTAGTTTCTTTCAGCAGAGCTTAGACGACGAGAGAAGAAGGCACATGGGTGAATCTTCCCATCCTCAGGGGACCTCTGGGACAGAATGGCGCCGGCTCCAATATTCGAGGCGTCCACTTCTATAATGAACTGAAGTTCTGGGTTAGGGATAATGAGGATGGGTGCAGACGTGAATCGAGACTTTAGTTCTACAAAGGTACTCTCTGCTCTCTCGGACCAAAGGAACTTGGACTTGGAGGAAGTGAGGGCAGTGAGAGGAGCAGCAACAGAACTATAGTTTCTGATAAACCGTCGATAGAAATTAGCAAAACCCAAAAAACGCTGGAGAGACTTACGGTCCTCAGGTCGGGGCCAGTTGGTGACGGCCTCCACTTTGACTGGGTCCATACGTATGGTGCCTGGGGAGATAATGTAACCCAGAAAGGTTGTAGTCTCAACAAAAAACTCACATTTTTCGGCCTTTACAAAGAGACGGTTCTCCAGGAGACGACGAAGCACTTGGCGAACATGTTTCACGTGTTCCTCTTGGGAATCTGAAAAAATCAAAATATCGTCAAGGTATACAAAAACGAACTTGTTAATCATGTCTCTCAGTACATCGTTTACAAGACTCTGGAACACAGCTGGAGCGTTAGTGAGCCCGAAAGGAAGAACCAGGTACTCCCAGTGCCCTGTGGGAGTATTAAAAGCCGTCTTCCACTCATCTCCCTCCCGGATTCGCACCAAGTGATAGGCGTTGCGGAGGTCAAGCTTGGAGAAAACCTTAGCTCCTTGTAGGAGGTCGAACGCTGTGTTCATGAGGGGGAGAGGGTATCGGTTCTTGACGGTTATCTCATTTAGTCCCCGGTAGTCAATACAGGGCCTCAACGTCCCATCCTTTTTGGCCACAAAGAAGAAACCAGCGCCCGCAGGTGAGGATGATGGTCGAATAATACCTGCAGCCAGAGACTCTGACAGGTACTTTTCCATGGCTTGGGTCTCTGGTCGGGACAGGGAATATAAACGGCCTCTAGGGGGCATTGTACCTGGCTTTAGGTTGATGGCGCAATCGTATGGACGGTGAGGAGGTAAGCTGGTGGCCCTGGACTTTGAGAACACCTCCTTGAGATCATGGAACTCGAGGGGAACCTTTTCTAGGTCGGGGATCTCCTCTGGAGTAGAGTAAGGCTGTAGTTCTGAAGCATTTTGGAGGCATGTCTGAGAACAGTTGGGGCTCCAGCCCTTGATTTCATGCGTTCGCCAGTCAATGTGAGGTAGGTGTTTAGCCATCCATGGGTGACCCAGAATGATAGGAGCATGGGGAGAGTGAAGGAGGAATAATTGAATTGTCTCATGGTGGTTGCCTGATATCTTGAGTTTGATGGGGCTGGTAACATGAGTTATCTGGGCAATTTGCTGGCCACTAAGGGAATTGGCCACTCGATCCGGGAAGATCTTTTCCACCGGAACCCCCCATTCACGAGCCAGCTCCACATCCATGAGGTTTTCCTCTGCTCCAGAATCAATGAGAGCCGTAGTGGATCTGCTCTCCCCTCCCCATTCCAGGATCAACGGAAGGCAGGTGCGGTTTCTTGAATCTTGGACTGGCGTAACGCCCACCACTGTTCCATTCCTGGTGCCAGGACGAGGCTTCTTGCTGGGGCACTGAGCTATCTGATGTCCCCCTTTGCCACAGTAGAAACAGGCCCCCTCTCTGCGACGACGGTTCCTTTCCACAGTGGGAATGCGCGTTCGTCCGGGTTGCATGGGTTCCGTCTCAGGAGAGGGGCTGCCGTCAGGAGGTGGTGGTAAAAGTGGAGTGGTCCGGTAGGGGTTATTTGGACGACTGTGAAGAACGGACCGTCTACGTTCTTCACGGCGAGCATCCACTCGTATGGCTAGGTCGACCAACTCGTCCAGCTCCTCTGGTAAATCCTGGGACACCAGTTCGTCCTTTATGGCCTCGGCTAGACCATTAAAAAAGGTGTCATATAAGGCTCTTTGGCCCCACCTGCTGTTGGTTGCCAGGGTCTGGAAGTCGATTGCAAAATCAGCCACAGAACGACCACCCTGGCGTATCCGAAGAATCTCCCGTCCCGCCTCATGACCCAACTTCGTGCGGTCGAAAACCCGCTTCATCTCCTCACCCAGTAGACCAGATGTCTGTACACATGGTAGATCTGCCTCCCAAGCTGCAGTAGCCCACTGCTTGGCTCTTCCCGTGAGTTGCGTGATGATAAATGCAACACGAGCCCGTTCAGTGGGGAATGATGAGGGCTGTAGGCTGAATATGAGGTTGCACTGGGTGAGGAATGCTCGACACGCACCGGGGTTGCCGTCGTACCTTTCAGGGGGAGGCAGGCGTGGCTCGCAGACAGGCAGCGGCGGAGTGGAGGAGGGCATGGCGTGGACCGCAGGCTGGGGGGTATGCAGCAGCTGAGAGTCTTGAACTGTTCGAATGAGGTCCGCAACCTGGAGACTCATGGTTTGCATATGCTGCATGAGGGCGCGAAGCTGACGCTCCTGAAATTCGAGCTGGGCTCCCTGTTCCTTGACTGCCTCCTGCAGAGGCTGGATGTTCGCTGGTTCCATCTTGGTCAGATCGTAATGTGAGGATTTACGAAATGAACCAAGAGCAAACACCAGTAAAATGCAAAAAGGAGGCTTTATTTCTGAAGGGGGAAACCCCCCAACAGAGCTGGCAACAGTACAATGTCCGCAATCCAAAATCAGAATCCAAAGGGCGAAATCCAGAGTCATACACAGGGCACCAATCACAAAAATCGTAGTCAGACAAAAGAGGTCAAAAAACAAGAATGCGGCAAAAGTACAGGGAGTAGGCAAAGCTCGATATCAAAGACGGTCCAGTCAGAAAGATAAACACTGAGAGATCAAGGCGAGAAACGTGGCACGAGAAAACTAGGGAGAACGATCTGACAAGAAAGTGTACCAAACAGACATCTTATATACACACCCGGGGTAAACACATGACCAGGGAGAACAGGTGCAATCAGTGGGAACAATGATTAGGGAGAGACACATGAGGGATAAACTAATTACATGAATTTGGCTGTAGCCAAAACGCAGACAGGGATCACAAGACAAACCTAAGTACAAACAACAGCTCCGGTTAAGGAGTACTAAAAGTGCATAGTCAAAAGAATAGGAAAGCATGAGATAAAAGTGGAAAACTGCAGCAGAGATAATTAGGGATAGGCAAGGAGGCGGAGACTAGAATTGGGCGACAGCTGAGGGATCATTAGTCAATTAGTAAGTGCAGCTATACAATCCCAAGTGCTTGTTAGTAAGTTAGTCCAAATATACAAGGTTAGTGTGGATTAGTATTGAGCAAAAACAATAAACTGTTAGTATGTGTTAGTAAGACAGAAAAAGAGAGAGAGGAAGGAAGAACACGAGATAATGAAAGAAGATTGAAACCCAGAAACCAATAAATCACCCGAATGAGTGTCACACAAGACAAGGGACCGTGAGCAAAGATACACACCTGACAAGACAGGGGAGACAAAGTGCAAAGCATGAAAATGAAAACATGGCTAGGAAACTAAATGATCTAAACATGAAAAATAATAAACAGGTAATCTAAATAACCAAAACACAAAACACAATCCTAAGAATAGTCAGACAGGCAGTGGTCACTAAACACAAGAATCCTTAACATGGCAGAGCCAGGCACAGAACTTAACATGACATGCAGGAATCAGAATCACAACATGTAGTGATTAAAACTGATTTGTCTTGCTGATCAACAAACTGTCCCTATTTCCCTTCCATTATTTTCATGCCACCATCAGCTCTATAAATATTACCATGGTAACCAGTAGCAAGTGATTCTACCCCAATAGAAATGTATTCTCTAACTTATGATAGCCTTCCTTGCCACGACTTAATTCACCGTCTTCACACATATTTTCAGAGACTAATTATTTTCAACTCTGTTAACTGTCATCGTCCATTTATTGTTCCAGCAGTTCTTGGGGCATCAATCCAAAGGTGTAATCCTTCAAATGGGATTATGAAGCTGAGGTTCAGACCTATTATTATATCCCTGAACGCCAAACGGCGTTTCGGGGATATTATGTTTTTGGTCCGACTGCCGCCGCCGAGCTGCCCTACTTGTTAACGCGATAACTTATTTCAATATAATATTTCAATTAGAAATTTCATGTTTTGCATGTAGGTAACTATCATAAAGAGGAAGGATTGATTCAATTTTGGACAATTTACAATTTCTAGATTGGTCACCGAGGGCCAAAAACGGAAAAATCACAGTTTTTATCATACCTCTGGAAATATTTGTCTGACTGACCTCAAATCAAGAGCAAATGAAAGGTCATGACCTGAGGATGTGTCCCACGATGACATTATACCTGTTTGGTTCAAAATTTTGACACAAGGTGGAGGTTTGTCACATAAAATTCACCATTCTTGCCATATCTTTGGAACCATTTGTCCAATTGACATGAAACTATGTGCAACTGCAAGGTCATGACCTCACAATGTGTCACATGATGACATCATACCTGTATGGTTCAATATTTTGCCACCAGGTGGCACTTTGTGTTGGAAAATTACCATTTTGGCCACATCTTCAGAACCATTTGTCCGATTGACCTGAAATTAAATTCAAATGAAAGTTTAATCAAAGTCTATTCAAGGATTGGGGAACTGGAGTTCGGGGATATACCCCAAGCCATCGCCTCCGACGGCATAAGCCTAGTTATTAACTGATTTGGGGTCAATCTAAAAGTTGAAAGAGATCTCCAGTCATTTCAGCATGAGTATCAACATCATTTCTTGCAGAACCTTTGTTGCCCCCGAAAGAATCAATCCTCTCAACAATAGTGCAGCACTGCAACCAACGGAAATGTGGCATGAGTGACCGCAGAACACAAGAGCAAACAAATCTGCAAAAGGTTGAGGTTCCCTTAAACAACCTAGATGACATAAAAATTAAGCAAAGTCAATAAAGAATAACTGAAAACTGAACCAAACAAATTAAAAAGGAACCTTTTAAAAAGGCATTGACAGTGTAACAAAGTGAAACATTTTCATGATTGAGCTCACCATGCCCACGAACAAGGGCGAGTTATTTCTGCAGTACCCAGGAGTCAGTTAGGGCATCAATGACGGCTCAGAACGCTGAGAACCAAGAAATCATACGGCATAATGCCAAAAAATGGAAGCTTGGTTCACACTAACGAGATCCAAATTTAATGGTTCTGTACATTACACATAAAAGTGAATAACGTAGACAGATATTACTACGAGTCAGCACTTTTAACATTTCAGGCTTCCCAGATGGCTTCTGTGCAGATGCAGCAATTATGCCATCACTGCCCTTTTACCAGCACTATTAAAATTTTTTAACCAAAAGGATCACCTAAAGGGTTTTCTGACCAGTCTGATCCTAATTTTTAGGGCACCAGCTCCAAATTATCTTGTATTCAGGATGCAGGCAGTGTACATGGACTTGAGGGTCCCTTTTACGTTAGGGCTTTAGAAGTATCCTCTTTTAGTATGTATGCATGAAAACATCAATTCCTTCACCCAGTTTTGAGAAACATAAAATTACTGGTTAGAGCACTCAGAATAAAACTGGGATGCATTTGCATTGAAAAATCATGTCTCGGTTTCTAAACACTGTCGATTACTGGCACAGGCATTACTTAATCCAAATCATATAACAGAAACACAAACAACAGTGACCCTGAGAGCACAAAGTGCAGTGACAAATACTCTCAGAGAGCTCCTGCTGTCATGTCATCGTCTTTAAGTCTGTGACACTGCTCAAACTTCATGTCACCTTATGTACTGGAACAACTGACCATCAGAGCTAATTTTGAAGAATAGTGTTGCCTCAAACCAGTTTCAACAATTTTTTTGCATCAATTATCATGGACAGAGCCTTCAAACATCCATTCACACTATGCATAAGTAAAAAAATAAAATAAAATTTGCGACATCTTTCAATTGTTTTTTTTTTTAATGGATGTTTTTAGTGCTTCTGTTTTTTACCCATATTGTTACCTCAACATACTGGTGGGAATTTTTTTTGTTGTTCTCATTGCCTACAATAGTATATTTCAAAACATTTTCACCAAAAATGTATACAGAAGTAACATATTAGGACCCCTTTTAGTCGAAAGTGGTGGTGCATAATCATCACTGCACACTACTTTAGGCATCTGTGCAAACAGCATGCAGAAATTAGTAGCCTGGATACAAGAATTTGTCATGAGTATGGGGAGATGAAGAACCAGATATATCTGCGTTCCATGTAAACTCCATATTGCAGGGATGATCAATGCTAAAATAGGCCTCATAACTGGGATACTAGTGCACATGTAAACATGATCTATGAGGTAGATGCTGTACTTGCTCATTTGAACTTGCCCTTTTGTAAAGTAGTGACCTCAGTATTACAAGGTTCTATCATGTATACATTTCTGGGGTAGATAGAACCATATAATACTAAGGTCAAAAAGTGCTCAAAAGGACTGTTTCTCCATGACCATTGCAATATGTTCACCTGCAATGTCTGAGAAATCCTCAACTAACCCTGTAATACAAGAGGGTTGATGAAGAATAGTAGCATACATTAGCAACTGAGCGAAAGAAACATACAGGATAAAGTACAGCAAAATAAAGTACTGCATGGAGGTGAGTGCGTATAAGCTGGATCCAGAAATAATTGGCATTGAGAAATTAGCACTGGCTTTTGACATTATTTGAAATAGCTGGACATCAAATATATTTCATGGGCTAAAATGTTCCAGGATTAGCCTTTGTCAAATAAAATCTCAAAAAAATCTTTTAGAAAAATGTAAAAAAATAAATAACTAAATTACACTGATTGTAAGGTATTGCCATAAGTAGTGTGGAAACCAAATAGTTTAAAACCCTAAGTACAGTTGTTGGGTTTACAATCCAGGAATAGAAGGTAAGTCATTAAAGACCAGAAATGGAGCTAGCACAGCAGGGGTATTGACAGGACACGCATTCAACTGTCCCAAGATATAGACTCCCAGGCAATCATACCACAATACTCAGCTCACTGCTCAACTAACTATGTCAGCCAAAATATAAAGACTGCCCATTTGCTCACAACTACATAATTCAGTCCATTTAAACTCCAAATGCCGCGGACCATTCCACTTAAGCACGTAGCAACAAACCTGCTTCTGTGTTCTTACTTGCTACCCCACACGGTCGCAGCTGCAAATTTCATACCTCTTCTGCCCATTGTCATATTTTTCTTAGTTTTTACCACAAAGATTTGCTTGCATGGTAACCTTTGTCACTGGTACAGGGCAGAAAAGGGCTTTTAGCTTCTCTTCCTAATGCCACTTGTGGTTTTCGCCCTTACAGGAGCAAACGGATAAGTATGTGAGGTAGCGATCTAGAACCAAATGCGAGGACACGAGATTGCAAAAATAAGGAGCTTTATTGAGCGAGGGGGGGTAACCCCCGCAGGGCAGTGGGCAACAGAGTTTCCTTCCTTAATTTTGATTTGCAAGTGAGAGAGAAGTGACACTAATGAGTCCACTGCTGTTCCAAAAAGTGCCGTGAGCAGAACAGAAAAAAGTTGCCAACACTGAATTTTATAGAATTTGTATAGAAAATAAACCCTTCCAACACAAAAAAAAAACAAACGTGTCTGACAAAGTTGAATTCTGAGACTCGTTTGTCAATAAGTTACCACTGAACGGAGTTTGTACTCACCCAGAAATTTTATTTTGGGGTTGTAATATTTTGTTTTTGGTGTTTTTTAATGGCCCAATGAAGGTTTTAGTCACCATTGGCAACTGGGCAACCAGCAGTGTCGACCAGTTGCCGTGGTTTGTGACGTGGGTTATGACGTTGTTGTATAGGATAGTACATACTGATTATTATGTTTATGTAGGTTATTATTTATACTGTGCAAAAAACTAATGAACGTACGGAGACTCCAATCGCAGTTCAAGCTCGGAAGAGCGTCTTTTATTCACATTACCATTGCTCATGGTCAGACAGAGGTCAATAGCCAGAAATCAGGAATATCACAGAAAAGCTCAATCTTAGTCAGGGACGGGCAAAATGTCAAAAAAAAAAAAACCAGGAAATCAGTCAGCACAGAATACAGAAACGAAGGGAAACAAATCTAAGGGAATGGGGAAAGGGAAAGGGTAATAGGAAGGGAAAAGAGGGAGACACAGAAATAAACTACACTGTCGAAGTATAAAGGGAGCTGAGGAAACGGGAGACTCACAAACTCACCACACTCACTCGACAAATACAATCAATTACTTGAATACAGAAAATCACAAAAGACAAAAACTCTCAATAATCGCAGAAACACACGGAGAAAAAGCGTAGAACCGGAACGACCAGGCAGAGCAAGGAACGGTCACAAATCGACAAAGACAAGCGGAAAAGTGGGGTCTTTATAAACAAACTAATTAGAGTGTTTAGCCCAAGAAATGAAGGACAGCTGAGAGGAGGCAGAATCTAGAACAGCAAAGGATAGTGATAGGACAGATTGAGTAAGTAGGTGTGCCCTGCTTCTTCAAACTAACTAATCACCGTGCCTAACTACTCTGCTCTAATGTGTAGTCCAACCCTTTTCTAATCACAATTGCCTCAGCTAAACTATTCTCAGGTGCAGACAGTTAACAAGCACAAGTACCCAACCAGAAAAAACAGAGGAAAAGACTGTGAATGGAAACAAGACACCACACTCAGAAACACAAGGGAGCGAGAGACAAAAGACGAGCATTCATGAAACATGAACAATCACACTAGAAATAAATCTAACACAAAGAAACAAATAATTCTAAACATCATGAAACTAAAAACACACAAAAACAAAGCATAAATTACTTAATTCACAACAAAAACGTAAAAATATGATTTTTAGCGCATTACAATATAAAATATAAAATCTGATTATTAAAATAAAAAATAAATCAGAACCAAAAATTATCAATGAAGGCTATTGTAAAATATAAGTGTGGATGAATGCATAGAACAGTAGCATCCAGTAAAATATGTATTGAAAGTAATATAATAGCCTATGCGAGGCAATGTAATATCATTGAAACCATCAGAAACAAAATGCAAGTCTAGGAAACATGCCTTTAAGAACTCTAAAATTCCTTCAGGCCGTCTTGTTCGTGCAATTTTGCAGTTAAATAGTTCAACAGTTTCAGTGCTGTGACAGAAAATGCTCCATTTCCTAGCGTCTTCCCAGTGACTTTCCTTCGCAAGTTGAGCAAATGTAAGTTGGATGATCTGAGATTGAAAATACTTACCTTCTCTGAAATTAAATTACTTGGATAAGTAGGCTGAAGGCCAGGCAGGGCTTCGTAAGCTGGCAAATCTACACGATACTTGACAGGCAGTCAATGAAACATAAAAAGTTTGGATGGGTTTTTGTTCCCTCAAGAGCAAATTGAAATATATATATATGTTATTTAGCTACATAAGTAAGCTGTCATATATGCAAGGTCTTACTCTCATGTGGTCCTTGTAGTTAATTTAAATAGCTAGCAGGTCAACGTCAAGTACCATTATTAGATTTTTTAGCTTTAACTTGGATCAGTTTCATATGTGGGTGTTTATTTAGGGCGTTTTAACTGACTACTGATATTTATTGGAAGGCTTTTATGCCTCTCCAGTTCCTCTTATTAGCATTAGCTGCTCTAGGCTCGCTAGCCAACTACCGCTTGCATTTTAAAGTTAGGAAATGGTATCATTAGTCCGCTGGGTATGTGAAGTCATTCATTCGTTCAAGACTTACTTTAACCAGAATAGTTTATAGCCACATAACAATATAAAGCCCCTGTGCTATCAGCCATTTCTTTTTAATGGATTGAATCTTGACCAGTTTGGTATTTTACTGTCGTTTGCATGAGATAATATAAATCAACTAAACTCTTGTTTAAAAAAAGGCTTTTTTCTTGAAGGTTTCTATTGCGACTGCTGTTTCTAGGTTCTCAGGTTTTTAAATTGCGGGGTTTTTTTTAAATTGCAAAAATTATTTGATAGTTGCAAGGTCACTGAATTTCTTCAGAGCAGTTTCTAGGGTAGTTTGTCTGCCACTGATGCCCACTCATTGAGCATCTAGATAGCAAGGTTCTTGGTCCCATGAGCCAATTGGTGGCACTACATAGTTAAAAATGGGTGGAGTTCCAGGAATTAAGAGGCATGTTGCTTAAAGAGTTAGTGTGCATGCCACAGCTGGGAAGGAGGGTTAATAAACCCCCTTTTGGTTAATAAAAAGATTGCTGTTGGTTTCATTCATTTACGCATTCAGAATGTGTCATTTGCGCAGTATCTTTAGTAATAGCGGATCACTTTCCGATCGGACGCTAGTTGCATGAATTCTGTGGCAAACTCATTGACTAAAGTCTTATTGATTTAAAGGTCTTTTCCTCTTATTTAGAGTGACACCAAACACAAGTGAGTGTCTTTCATATTTGCATGGAAAATAGTTTTCTGTTATGCTACTGTTTAACCCCTTTGCACAGATGCCAAATTTGGCTATTTATGCCTTACCTAATTTAATGCTTTATAAATCAAGATTTGAACTTTATTGAGAGGGGGAGTATGGCTCAACTGAGACAGGACACTTGCCGCATTTAGATTTCCATCATATTTTGGTTTATTGTCATGATTTTGGTAGAGGAAAAGGGCTGCAAACATAAAAAATCTTTATGAAAATTTAGCATTGAAAAAATAATACTGAGAATTGAAAAAGGGCTGGGAGGTAAAACTATACATTTCTGGGATCATAAACTACTTGACCACAAGTGTATTTCATCTGAGCATGAAATTCTAAATTATCAACTCTTTCAGAGCAAAATAAGACAACTCTCCAGGTGGCTCCCGAAACTCTCAGGACGTATCAGGGGATCTATTGAAGTGCTTGAGCTATTTGCATTTTAAGCAAGCCAAAACCTCGGCATTCAATTTAGATGAATTCGGTATAAATTCTAAAAGAAAGAGCAAAATTTCACCACATGCTGCATTATTAGCAAAGATTAACCATTACTCCTACTAAAAAATTGAAGCCTTTCTTCATTCAATTCGTCCTGCAAAGACAGATCTATGCATTAGAAGGAACACTCCGGTCCTGTTTCATTTGGTATATTTCGCATTTACCATGTCCGTAGCTCATCTTAATCCCGTAAATGTAACTGAACACTTCAAGTGTTTTTGAAAGTCTTTGAAAAATATGAAATTGCATCATTTCTAGCTGTGCAACCATGTGCAACATTAAGAGAATACAGTCTACCTTGCTGTCATGTAAAGGTTTAAATACTTTTCTGATGGTCAATCAAAAATCAATGTCTTTCAGTTACTGTGGAAAGTTTATACTCTCTGTAATTGGATAAGAAATGTGTCAATCAATACATCATTACCGGGAATGGGGAAGTTTCACATGGGCAGAAACTATAACTCTGAATTATGCAGATTAGCCTAAGTAAGCAATTGAGTACCTGGCTAATCAAGGAGAGTACGTAGTAGGATATAAGGGAGCGCTGAATTCGTTGATGGAGGAATCTACACGCAATAGGAAACTAGGCGTTTTTGATTTGTGATGATGTTAATTGGGGGTAGAATGACAGTAACAATACCATGTAGAATTTTTGCTTCAGAAAACTGATTTTTCTTACCAACTAATTGGGATACCATTGACTCACTATAGATGAAGTGGTTGCTACAGAAGACAATGATTTTTTCTGTTGCGAGAGATCATTTCTTTGAACTGCTGGATAGATACTATGGGCAAGTTTATTGAGAAGTTCGCACGTCAGGCTTATTTTACGATTTCAGACATGATAATTGATACAAATGACTTACCACAACTTGGTTAGCACCCTTTATAACAGCAAAATTAAAATGATGATACTAAACAAAAGAAGCGCTGAAAATAGCCTAACAAAAAACATGGGACTCCTCCTGACTAAATTAAGTGTTGACTAAAGAATTGATTATCTTTTATTATAACCCCGCAAGAGTGCATTGTGAATTGTTTATAACAACTGGGTGGGTCAGTATTTTCTGTACATATACCATGATTTGAAGGTTGTTTAATTATATTTAATAAGCAAATTTAATTGGAACCAATGCAAGTTAAGTTGGGACCTAGAATAAGTTTGCAAGTTATTAACTATTGTCATGTTGACATTATGGCCGCATTCAACTGGTAGTTCCCGAAAAGTAAAAAATGGGCACCGCCAACCTGCACAGTGACTTAGGGCTCTAATTTCTTGGTGCTGCACAGGGTGGCGCAGCGTGATGCAGCCCGCAGTGGTAATTACTTCCGGTACAACATTGTGCGCAGCCACTTTGGCAATTTGGTAGACTGACGTGCGCCGAGATCGGTGTGGTGGCGCAGTAGGGGGAGGTGTAACATATTAATCAAGACGCAGTGACAACACAGTGGGTTTTAACCATTAAAAAGTCAGAAAAAATTCAAATGGCATGAAACCATTGATATGTACTCCAGAACATGGCGTAGAATATATATATGAAAACAGGAAAAAAATCCATTGGGAAATTGCAATTTTTGAACTTTGAGAAATTCTAAAAAAGGGTTAAAATCCCCAAAAATGAGACATTGAAGGGTCATTCGCGGCCATAGTCTCTTTGCTATTGATTCCACAATGGTTATATCACATTTAAGGGGCCATAGGTCATTGCACAATTGGACAATAAGCCTTATTATGACTGGGGATGGGTAAAATTTATTATATCATCATTGATTACATCAGACTTGCCTACATTCAAAAAACTAGGCCTCCTTATATTGTGCATTGTCCCTGAATTCTGTCCTTTTCCCTGAGACATGCAAGGGGCTGACAGCAAATATGGACCACTGCACAGCCCGTACTTTTCCATTGTAAACAAGCCCCACCTTATCTCTGCCATGTATGATCTGATATCTGAGTATGATGTTGATGACAGACGCTTCCCTACAGCTCTCTGCGGCCTCTGTATCACTGCCCTCTATGCCATGCAACGAGGAAAGGAAGGGATAAAATGGAAGCAACGTACGAGACAGAGTCAGAGAGAGAGATGTGTGTGCATGTGTGCACGTGAGTGCGTGTGTAGGTTATGTGAGTATCTGTCCTTCAGCTGCTTTCACACTGGACGCGAAACGAATTTTTCACGCAACAGATTACATTCAAAGTCAATGCAAAGACGTGAATACACACTTTTCCTGTGTATTTGCGTCTTTGCATTGACTTTGAATGTAGTTGTGGTCCATACCCTTCAGATTATACCCCTACTCATGTGCCCAAAATATTCAGTTGTCATGGTTTTTGGAGGCTGGCAAGCTTTCTTTGTTACCCTCGTCCGGCACAATATTGTTTTGCCCACAATCGGATTCTTTGGCCAGCTGGCATCTATTGTAGGTGGCGCCCGGACTCTATTTAGACCCAAGTTTCGCCTTGCCACCTTTGCTAGAGTGTCAGTGTTACCATTGCTCTGTAGCCCGCAAGATGAGGAATCAAGTTGCAAAAAAGGAAAGCGTTAGTTAGTAAAGGGAATCTTTCTCTTTCCTTTCTTCTTTCTGTGCACCGTCTGGTGCTTTGTCTTTTTATCTCAGTTCCCAAGATTTTTCATTTGTTTTGTACTGTCTAGCTATCTCTGCTTCCTTGTTTCTCTCGGACTGGATTTATGTCCTTTGGAAGCGCAAGTCTCTCTCTCCTTTCGTTCCGGTCACTGCGTTTGGCGTCTCGAAACACTCACCATCACATCAATACTACAGCATATCTCAATTTTTATTAATTTCACAAATGTTAAAACATCTACATTTCTGAAGGAGAAATATGAAATGTCTTTAGCTACCACAAACATTCTGATATATGTAGACAACTGGATAACTTACAGTGATGCGTGGAATGACAGTATTTAATATTAAGGCTGTCTGGGCAGCAGTAAAATATACTGCTGGTAAGCTGATTGTAAATAAATGGCCAAGGCCGGAATATACCCGGGTATATTCTGGCCAGGGGTATATTCCAGCCTGCTGCACCTGTAGCTGTATTAAGGCCTGAGTCCACAGGTAGCAGTTTTTGTGCTGACAGCATCTACTTTGTATCCAAATTCTATGAAGTTCAGCATAGACAGCGTTCCACGGCCTCAGCATACAGCTTTTTCCTACTGTACGCACGATGCTTTCAGCTGAAAACAGTAAAACTTTCAGAACACCTCCAGTCTCGTCAGTGTCACTTCTCTCTCACCATAAAATCTAAGTTAAGATGAGGGAGGGACTTCAAAAATCAACTTCAAAGTTGCAGCAGCCACAGTCGTGTTTCTAATCAGGTAGCTGCAGTTGAGAGTACTCTGTTTGCTGACAAGTTAGTTAGTAAGTACTAATGTTTACTACAACTGTAGAGCCTAACAGCTGTAGCATCGTACTCTGCAAATGATTTGGTTCCCATTTACGTCAACCAGGAAACATCTTCCAAAGGACAGTAGAAAACTATGTTAGCAACTTAACTACATTGTTCAAACCATTGACTATTCATTTCAAGCTATGCTTTTTGGGTCACAAACATTCATAAGCTCAGTTGCTAAGATGATTCATGATTTCTTTTCATCAATTAACCAAACCTTTCTAAGGTAGCTGACATTTAATTACACACACTTGACATTCGCAGCAATGGACTATGCATAGAAGATGGTTTTTGTTACTTGGCAACAAAGCACTCTGAAAATGAGGCCATGGGTGCTTTCGGATCAAAAAATGCTGCCTGTTGACACAGGCCCTTAATATAAATATGCAGAAAGTTTGTTAACTTCCCTCTGCTATTTGCGTGGCTATTTTGGTCATATTTAAGGTCTTCTGGTCTGCAAGAACTTATGTCCTTTTGAATTTTGTTTTTTATTATGTAGCGCAGCAAACAATAACACAGAAATAGACCGCGCAAGTCAATCCAGGCTTAGGCAATCTAGTAAACAAAAACTTGTGGCACAAACAATTCAGATGTAACAGTAAACAACATATGGTGGCTTCCTTTAGAAAACGTAAACATTTATATTTTCATTGGTGGTGTATTGTGCAGTGCTGTGCAAAAGTCTTAGGCACCCAGGACTGTTTAAAATTTAAATCTGCTTTGGAGGTTTACTTTTTGTTTTCCACATTAGAGTTGCTGACGATAGAAAGTTAATTTGAAATTCCAAATGCTAATTTAAGGAAAAGATTTATCAATAAATGTTTATATTTCTTTAAAAAAAAAACAGTCAATACAGAGCATATTGTCTTGATAGTGCCCTGATGTCGACATCATCATGGCTGTCTGCAGTTATTTTAAGGGGGAGACTAAAGTGAGACAGTCTGCAGGAGAATGGTGGCAAGTTTTCAACTCTGCTTGGAGCAAGCAAAGAGTCACTGATCTTACAAAACTATATCATGATAGGATAGTGTCCCTAATTTTTTGTCAAAGGGTAGTCACTCCAAAAATTGATTTGGTTTAGTTTTTAATATTTTACAGCTTTGTTTAGTACATTTATTAGTCATTATAACTTTTAATTCCATTATTTTTGCAAGCACATTTGCCCTCCAAAATTGCTTTAAATGTGCCTAAGACTTTTGCACAGTAGCTACTGTATATGCTCATATTGTAAAGTTTAACGTATTGTATGCATATTTTGTGTTTACTCTGAGTTACAGCAGTATTTTTGAAAAAATTACTAAATTAATAGCAAAGGTTATTTTTTCCATTTTTATGATTTTTAATGCAATAATATTTTTGCTAAGCAACTGACATGTTTGTAAAAGTTTGAAGAATAGTCTACTGTATTTTTTTGTGGAACTGTCTAGAAAATTCTATACATTTCTCAATTATTCCAGAAAGTTCACCGTCTTTCCGTCTTCACCGTCTTCACCGTTTACAACTGGACTATACTTACAAGACAAGAAGTGATTATGTATGTATGGAAGGTTTTCCACCAAGACACATCAAGTAAACAGTAGAAACTTGGATAAAATTATTTTGGGTATAGAGATAGTTGTGGACTTTTCAGGTAGTTAAACTTAGATTTAGCAGTTCTTGTAACAACATGTATTCAGCAAATCTTGGATGTAGTCAAGCCTGTGTTTCTTATTTTAGGTATATCATCGGTCTTACAGTTTTCCTTCTCAACTACATCAGTTGACACAGAAATGATTAGACTTTTAGGAAATTCTTGGACTTTCTTGGATATCTCCTTTAGGAACATTCCATCATCATATTGGGTCATTTATTTGTATTTCCTTGGACATTATACCATGAAACTGGATGAATATTAATCATTTACTTTAATATTATTCATTTTTATCATCTTAGTTTTACTTTAACCAAGAAGCTACAGTGAATTGAGACTTTCTTAGTTAATTTCTTAATCAGTCACAGATTCTTGTGTTACCCTCATGAAGACATAAAAGGTTGAAACCGGTCAGTTTTTTAATGTATCAATTTATGGCCATGATTGAATAAAGGCCTTTTATACCAAGTTCTAATTCCGTCTAATGCAAGAGTGCATGAAATTTCATGTTTTGTTTGTAATTACAGATTCTTTTGTGAGTAGAATTAGAAGAATTCCTATACATAAAATAATTCACAGGACAACTGAAAGTTCTTGTGGACAACCTCATTTGCTTTCTACGTGGTCCATTAGATAATTTTTTTTTTCTTATTTCTAACGCTGTGAGGTGCAATTAATTTTAACAGAGCTCTGTACAGTGTTTTTTGGCTCAAAATTCTGAAACAGCAGCCTTGCAAAAAAGAAATTTATTGAGAGGATATCCTAAGTATTCCTGCCGAAGAATAGGCAGCTAAAAACGATTATAATTTGCCAGATTTCTTTTATGCTTGTTTTTAGCCCATGTTTCTGGCTGCCTGGGTCTTTTTTTATAGCTCTTTTGAGTTGAGCTCACACACACATCCCGGCCTGTAGAGTCAGCCACTTTGGAAGGGTAAGAAAGCTATAGTGGCTGCACTGGCCAACCAATTTTCTAAACAATGCTTTCATTGGCTGACTGGACTTGTGTACTTGTGGACGTTTTAGACTGGATTTGGGCATTGCTAGAAGAAGCTTCTTGGGAATTTCCAATCCACTGCTTATTTTATATTGTACTTGAGTGCTTCTTGGCCAAAATTATCTTATGTTACTTATTCCTTATCAATGAAAGAATGAATTTGTAACATTATCTGATTTTTAATGAATATAGACTTGGGCACTTATGGAAATAACCTCTTCATATCCAATGTCAATAAATATAAGTTCCTTCCTTCTTCATTTGGGCCACCTGTAATTTTCTTTTTTAGTGGGGGCCGGGTGGTTCATTACAGTACCATTGTAAAATAATGTAAGGCCAATAATGACATTTTAACGGCAATGAGTTTGTTGCAAGTATTTCCTTGTTGATTAAATGTTGTTCCTTTTAACAACAAAGATGGATTGCTTTGCAACTAAATAGGATTAAATTCATGTCTTCATGTGGGCGCTCCTATGTTTTCGATGTGTCAGGTTTTGCCAGGTTTTTTTTTTTTTTTAATTCACACTGCTCTGTATGTTCTCCAAGGAGAGACTGACAGCTTTTTTAAGAATACAATTATGCAATCGTAGATTTTTCGTGCCAGTTGCTTAGGACAGTCACTGTAGGATTAAAGTGCACAATGTTTATAGCAAAACGCACATCTGAGATGGGTGGCCTACAGGGGAAGAGCTTTCTTTCACAGAAATGATACTGTGAATCGCAATGGAGACACAGCAAAGACAACTTCTTAAACATAATTGCATAAACTTTCAGCTGACCTGCTTCATACTATCAATTTTCAGATGCCTACAGATTCTTGTCTCAGTCGTAAATTTCTTTGCTGTGCAATGCTGTTTTACTTGTGGGGGAATGGCCAGTCAACACTCGCAAATGCTGCAAATTTATTTAACTTTCAAGCGAAATGAAAGATATTCTGCTCTTATTGGACACAACGACATGTGGGCGGGTGAATATTGAAATAAAAATGAATGCTGTGAATCTGCTGTGTTGCTGTGTTTTGGAGTATAGGTTGAAATGTAAGTGAATTTATTTAGGACTGCATAGTTCATCTCCTCATACATTATGCCGCAAACTAATCCATGACCCTTCATATTTATTTAGTTTCTTAAACTGTTACTGAGCTATTTAAATTCAGATTTTATTTTCAGATGAGGGCAGAGATTATTTGTTTTCATTAATTCTGCTATCACAGTTTACCTTTTGTTGCATTTTGTCCTGTATTTTTGACATACTGTATTTTATTTGGGGCTTATGTAGTCTATGCTTGCAGGTACCCTGAAAGCACATAATATACATTTTTTTTGATAATTCCATTTCAGTTTTTCCCCAATAGGTACCTCTCTCATTAGTCACATGATTTATCACAAACAATCACAATGGCAAAGTCCGTGGGTAAGAGATAAGTTGACAAAAGTCAGAAATGCTCTTATACTGTTCAAGTTTTATCAAACTTTTTCCTGTTGGAGGAATGAAACACATTATATAGCAAACACTGAAGCACATAAGTTTTGTACTGCATGTGTATTTGTTGGATACACCTGATTTTATGTTCCGTCAAAAATATAAGACATTATGCATGCTGGGTAAATAGAAGCCAGGTCCAGTATACTGGACATCATGAATATCAATGACCCGATTTTTTCAAGTTTGTATTATTTTTGTCACCCCACGAGCATAATATCCAGAATACAGGACAGCAGTATGCAGCCCTCAAGCACAATGTCCAAAATAATGGACAGACTGACCAGCCTCAAGCACCCCTTCCAAAAACGAAATTGCACCAAATCCAATCTAATGGTCCCAAAGGAACATTTGCAATCCAATTTTAATATATTAGACGAATTTGTTCATACTCCATGCAACAAAGGGTTAAAAGAGGAGAACCTGTTATTGGAGATCTGACTGATGAGAGCCAGAAAAATGAAAAGTAAAATATAGAAACAATGTAAGTGATCAGGATAAAATGATCAGGATAGTGTAAAAAGAATTAGAATTGGGCTGATTTGGCAGACGAGAGGAGAAATGGAAAAGAGGATGAGTTCAAAAGATGACAGTCAGTAATAATGGAAGAAATTGCCTGAGAGAAAGGAAACCTAACATAGGGAGAATTGCACCTAACTGAGTGGTGGGATTGAGATTGGAGCCATCACAATGAGAACTCACTTGAAGCATACACAGAAAAACCTGGCTAGGCACAGTGCCCAGAATCCACAAATGTGAGGATGGCAGGCATTTACTCAAGAATTCTCACTCTCAGTCTCACTCTCTTTCTCTCCCACTCATATGCTGTCGTGCACATACACCTAAGCACACCATGACTGCAGATATTGAAATAAATGAATGCACACGCATTCTCTCTTACACGCACATTCAGTCATATCTAATACATACAGTCATCAGAACATGAAAGCTCATGTAAACTCTCTTTCAGTGGTGTAGTGGAGAGTATATGCAGGTATATGGAGTATACCCACCTCTTTTTTTTGTTAATTTGCGGTATAACCACTTATCAGCTGAAAAGTCACTGAAATACATTAGAGAACATGCTCACTTTCTTCACAGTGATCCACTCACCTGCAAAATACAGTATACATTTTTCTTCAGGGGCCACTACACCACTGCTCCCTCTCACACATGTGCAGTTACACTTAATAGCACACACAGGGAGACCTGCAAATGAATGCATATGCATGCGCGTGCACATAAATTCACCCACCCAAACTTTCTCTCTCTCACACACACACACACACACACACGCACACGCGCATACACATATATGCACACACAAATCCAGCCACACAGTATCTCCTCCCCTTTATTTTCTCTTGCATCATGTGTGATGCCCTGATGTTGTACACCAGCGTTTCCCAACCCAGTCCTTGGGGCACACCAGTCAGATCCAGAAGCATCAGTGCACACTGCGGATCCGATGACGTTTTGAAAGGCAGGAATATTTGCAAAGTGTCTCAGGCAGCATAAGGACACCTGCCATCTCTGTCACTGGATATGAGCCATTGAAACCACAGTGTCACTGTGCATGAATCTTCAATTTAGGTCTGGACCACAGCAGCTGTGCTGGCATGAAACTGAGCTCTGTCTCAACAAGGCTGCAAAAAATCTCAGAGAGGGAAGGTGAGAAAGGATGTACAGATCCATGTCAGATTGATGAAAACTGGATGAGTGTGAAAGCGCTACTGCGTTTTAGAAAGACAATATCTGTGTGGGTGAAAATCTATCTTATGTTGCCATTTTGTATATGGCAGTGTATTTGTTCATGTGCTTTCCAGAAAAGCTTTGTGATTTTAGGTATACGTTTGCACAATATATAAATGATAATAGTCTTTATTTTATCAGCAATGTTTTGTTTTCCTGTAGAACTTTCTTTGTACAAAAATGAAGTTAATAAG
The DNA here is from genome assembly GCA_029721435.1 of Gymnothorax reevesii. NCBI lineage: Eukaryota > Metazoa > Chordata > Actinopteri > Anguilliformes > Muraenidae > Gymnothorax > Gymnothorax reevesii. The sequence goes on along the minus strand of CM056573.1, from coordinate 134,073,488 downwards.
TTAACTTACGTTCGGGAGCAGGGCCATGCCTCAACTTCACCTTCAATCACCGGACAAGCCTATTTATGTATCTTCTGCCCCTTCCTCTCCATTTGACTCAGATCTCTCGACTGAGGTGAAATCAGCATTCTCCACAACCAACATTCTATCGATCTGCATTCTCCAAACCAGCATTCTAAACAGACCCACATTCTCCAAACATCATTCTATCCATCCGCATTCTCCGAACCAGCATTCTAAACAGACACGCATTTTGCAAACATCATTCTTTCCATCCGCATTCTCCGAACCAGCATTCTAAACAGACCCGAATTCTCCAAACCAGCACTCTATCGGACCACATTCTCCAAAACAAGCATTCTACTGGACCCGCATTCTCCATTGCCAGCTTCTCGCTAAGTAAATGTTTTTTCTCTCCGATGTTTCTTCTTACCCAGCAACACGGATTACGAGTCCAAACTCCAGCTCAACCATCCGTCTCAAACTCAATCGTTCAACCGAACCGAAGTATGTCAACAAATTCTCAAAGCCTTCAGTTCAGATGATGTCTTCGTTCCAGATTAGACAGACTGTCTTCCAGACGGATCAAAAACAGCTGATCGCCGCGTCTCACCGAGCTTCTCCCCCAGGCAAAGCTGCACTTCACTGCCTCCAGTCAGCGTCTCCCGCTCCGGCGACTCCCTCCAGTGAATGTAACACGCTCCGAATTAAAGGATTTGATTGTCGAGGTTCACAAATTAAACCATTTTAGCAAGTAAGCCGTATGCTTTTTTTATGAGGTTGCCAAGGTTTTTTCACGAAGAAAAAACGGAGCTATTGGGCTTAATTTTTGCAATGCTTCACCGAAGCAACACCAAACAAGACTTCCTGGTTGCAACATCTTCGTAAACCTGATGTCTCCATGAATACAACGCCCACCAGAAAACCATTAAAGCAACTGTCCGCAATGAGTCGTTCTTGTTCCTCTGCATTAGCCATTGCTTCTCGTAAGCTACTCCAGTGTAGGATTCGGACTATAGCTTGCAGCTGCATCCTCAGTGATTGAGTTACTCAAACTAACATGACTCCTAGTTCATAACGATGGGACCTTGTTCCTCTCTAACATGCAATGAAAGAATGGACCTTAATTTCATCCACTATTTTAACACCGCAAAACAATCTCAGTCCTGTTAAATGTCAATCTCAAGTGGAGCAACTTTTCATTGTCCAGAACCATTCAACTACTATACAGTGGCTTTGGCTCGTCACCACATTTCCTGCACCACTGCAACGTCATCACGCCAATAGCCTACGACAGCGATTCTGAAGCGACCGACCCCTGCTAATGGGCCAGAGACAATCACTGCAAGCCCGCCACCCGCGATGTTACAGAGCCTCCACTGCCAGCAAGGCCACAGCTGGCTCCATCAGCCCCCCCTAGTGGGGGACAGGTCGTATCACCCCCTGTACCTGCTCCCTCTCTGTCTTACTTTCTCACATGGATTCAGCCTTCATATCATCCCTGTGTTCACAGGCATCACAAAATCCCAGTACACATATCTCCTTCCATCCCATCCTCCACCCTTCCTTCAGTTGCCTCCAATAACACGGCGTATGCTCAACCTTTCAATATCACGGCTACCACCACAGCACAACAGCCCCATTGAGCAACACCAAGGGCCCCACCACAAGCTTATCAAATTCATGGTTCTCAACCTCCTCATTCTCTTCATCAATATCTACACTATAGCCACAGCGGTACCACCTACCCTGCCAGCTTCACTTATTCATCGTCACTAACCTCTACCCCCACCTCTACTCATCCCGACTCATCTCAACCCTAACCTCTACTCATTTCAACTCATTTCAAAGCTGATTCATACTAACCCTAACCTCTACTCATCTCAACTCATTTCAAATCGAACCTCTACTCAAGCTGACTCATCTCTACCCTAACCTCTACTCATCTCAACCCATTTCAAACCGATCCTCTACTCAAGCTGACTCATTTCAGCCCTTGCCTCTTCTCATCTCAACTCATTTCAAACCAAACCTCTACTCAAGCTGACTCATCCCAACCCTAGCCTCATGTCGACTCATCCCAACCCTTACCTCTTCCCTAACCTGTTCTCATCCTGAATCATCCCAACCCCAACCTCTAGTGATTCTTACCCTACCCTGATCCACTCATCCCTACTGTAACCCTATTATTTGCATTATCCCACAAGCAAAATCCTTCTGCTAAATCTACAAACAGAACAGCTGCCATTCCCTCTCTCATGAGAGTTGCCCTCAATCAGACATGCAAAAGGAAACACACTTGGCAACATTCCTGTCTTCTTAGGGGGTGTTTAATTCTTCTATGATGGCCTTGTCACTCAACCTGAGGACATTCAGCTTTATACAGATGCAGCTCCCTCCTTATGTTTTTGGCGGCTACGACAGAAGTATATGCTTTAGTTCCACATGACTACTGAGTTCAGATCTCTTAAGTCCCGCTCCCCTTCATCCACGCTTCATTAACTATACCCCATAGTCATAGCTGCCATTCTTTGGGGGCACGAACGGTCCAAAAAGTCGATAATCATCCACCCAGATGCCTCGTTCGTAGAAATAATAAAAAGCCGATCCCATTCTCCAACAATCATGCAATTCCTGCACAGACTCATGCTAATCTCATCTCAACATCAGTTAATCCTCAGGGCAGCCTGCATTACCGGTAATCATTACTGCATCGCCGACTCATTAATGTGCTTCTCATTCCACAAATTCAGACTCTTCGCTCCAGATTCAGACAGACATCCCACATCATTTCCACTGGTTTCAGCCAAAACCTCACCTAACTCCACAACTCGAAAACCTCTAACGCTTCTCAAGAAGCCATTCTTGACAGCCTTGCTCCAAGCACTATCTCAGCCTACTTAACTGGCTGGAATGCTTTCAAATTCATCATGCCACATATAATCCGTCATTCCCTCCTTAGACGTTATGTCCATCTGCAGTTTATCACTCATACTCACTCTGTCAAATTCCTGGCCTCCACCATCCGGACCTACTTAGCGGGCATTAATATTTTCATCAAATTAATCGCTGACCTTCATTGTCTTTCCACCTCCAATCTCACAAAACAATGTTAATCAAAGGCTATAAGAACAAAACCTCCTCAAACCCAGACGCTTGCTTCTCACCTCGGACCATCTCACCCTCTGCGTCCGCACTCTTTCCTGAGATACTCCAATTCACCCCAGTGTCATCCCTCTACTATTTCTCCTGCTATACCAGTCTATCTAACATAACCGTCTACTCCGACTCCCTTATATTCACACTCCTAAGGAGTAAATCTGATCAATAAGGAATTTCCTTCCCCATCTAGGTTTTCCACTCAATTCATACCTCAGCCCAAGACTAAATACATAAGCTACAGATACACAGCAAAGGCTTTACCTCAGCATCCACTCATTCTTCCTGAATCTGACTCCACAGCTCCAAAACCTCTGCAATGCTTCTCCAGAAGCCATTCTCGACAGTCTCGCTCTGAGCACACTCTACATTTTCTGCCTCATTTCTTATTACAGCCCATGTAAGCCCCCTATCAGATACCTAAGTTACGGATATGCAGCAAATGCATCACCTCAACACTCTTCCTGACAGAAACCGGCATTATAGCCACTTGATTCTGGTTCCAGAAACATTTACATCAAGTCCTCTGCACTTCAGGCATTCCCCACAATATTATTTAAGTCAGTCCTTCCAAATCGGAGCAGCATCCATAGCCGCCAGATCAGGCATCACCGATCAAACCATCTAGGTCCTCGGCCGACGGTCTTCTCAAGCATACCACACTTGCATATGCAACAATCTTCAAGACCTCCATCAAGCACACACTCAACTCTGCTGACTGACTCTTTGGGGGCTTCGAAGTCAGCTCGGGTGGATAACACCGAGACGGAACCCCCACTCAGAGACTCCCTCCACCCAGTCAGAAACATGTCCTCCAGACAACCTCAACAACATCCCTCTATTACTCCCATACCCACTCTCTCATCCCTCAATCCATTAAACCTTTAACTTCACTTCGTTGTGGCGTGGCCCTTGCTGGTGAAATGAAGTTAATGAGTTAACTTAGGTTCGGGAGCAGGGCCACGCCTCAACTCCACCTTCAATCACCGGACCTTGATCATTCAGCTGCTCCACAAGTGATAATAAGGACTAATTTGTTTACATTTTATATTGATAAGCTGATTTCTTGGTGTTCAAGCATGTCAAAACATCTGGGACATTGCCACACAAAGAATTTTTGGATTGGCTGAAATATTGTTATGGAGGCATTCATTACTTCTGTTAATTGGCCAAAACCGTGGCCAAGTAAACTAACAATGATGCTGCAAGTAACCCTCAAATTCCAGTCTCTTGCAGCAGTGATGATTTTTAAATTTTCTTTAGTGGCAAAATTATTGGAATGAAAGAGAAGATCACTGCTTCCCTACCAGTTTGCCATGACGTTTCTAATGATATGGAGTCTTATACAATACAAAAAAACCAGTCTGAATCCCTTTCTCATATATCTCTGAGTGAACAAGTCAAATTAGTGGCTACTTCCAAATCATCTACTTGTATCTTGGATCCCATCCCAACAAAGTTAATGAAGGAGCTCCTGCCCATCCCTGATGATCCAATTGTTCATACAATTAATTCTCTTGATTTCAGGTTTTGTGCCCACTTCATTTAAGATGGCAGAAATCAAGCCGCTGCTTTAAAAACCAAATTTGGATCCCACAGTCCTAGCCAATTATTGGCCAAACTCAAACCGCCCATTTTTATCTTAGATCCTTAAAAAATGTGTTGCCCAACAGCACTCTTCTTTTTTGCAAATTAATGAGCAATCTGACAGTTTTCAGTCTGCCAATAGAAAGCATCGTAGCACCTAAACAGGTCTCAGTGTTGTTGTAAATTATCTACTTCTCTCCATGGATAGTGGCCGCATCTCTGTTCTAGTCCTTCTAGATTTAAGTGCCGCCTTTGATACTGTTGACCACCATATTCTTCTTTGGAGGGTAGAAAAATTAGTTGGTATTTCTGAACTTGCCCTTTCTTAGTTTAAGTCTTATCTGTCTGATAGATCTCAGTTCGTCTGGATAAATAACAAATGTTCAGAGTATTCCAAGGTAAACTTTGGAATACCTCAAGGATCTGTTCTGGGCCCTTTGCTTTTTTTTCTATACCTGCTTCCTCTTGAAAATATCATAAGTAGACTTGATGCTAAATACCATTCTTATGCAGACAACATGCAGCTCTATCTATCCTTTAAGCCAGGTGAAAATGATCCAGTTACTGGATTAGAGATGTGTCTTAAAGCTGTAAATCTGTTTCTGCCTAAGCTGTTCTTAAAAACCTTGGCGTGACCCTTGATTAAGAACTCTCTTTCCAGGCTCACATCAACAATATCATTCAAGTGGCTTTTTTCCATCTTCGCTACATATCTCAACTCAGAAAAATGTTGTCTCTTCAGGACACTGAAAAAATGGTTCACGTATTTGTGTCCTCTCTGCTAGACTATTGTAATGTCTTACTGTCTGGTTCCACTTACTCGGCCCGAAAACATCTTCAATTAGTGCAGAATGCTGCAGCTAGGGTTCAGACTAGGACTAAAAAATATGATCACATTGGCCCGGTGCTCAAAAATCTTCATTGGCTGCCTGTAAAATTCAGAATTGAGTACAAAATACTACTACTAACTTATAAAGCTTTAAATAACTTGGCCCCAAAATATCTTTGCAGTCTTCTAATTCCTTGCTCCCCGTCAAGATTACTTTGTTGACAAGGTGCTGAGTACTTGAAAATTCCAAATATAACTGGAATCACGATTAGAGGCAAAGCATTCTCTTAGAAAGCGCCAATTTTATGGAACAATCTCCCAAGACAAATTTGGGCTTCAGACACACTCTGTCTTCACCTCATTCCAAGCCATGTATTGTCAAGCCAAATAGTGCTAGACCACCATAAACCTATTTCTTTCTTAGTGGGGAGTCATATCTAACATTTCCATGTGGTTAAGCCATTTCATGACCTACATTTTTTTCCCTTTATCTTTTAACTGGAATTTCTACTCATTGAAACTCGAATTAATTAAACTTTTAGACCATCAACTAGCATACTAAGAAGGTAGTCCCACTGTTCATATTACATCCAGCCAAGAGGGTCCCTATAAGGGTTATTTTCATAGAAATATTTTTTACAAACATTTACCTGAGCCTGTGCCAGCTTGAAAAAACTATTTTTCAACACCGGCCTCGTCACTCACATCTCACTGACATATACCCATATGTAGAGCAAACTACTGCTAATTTCTTTACTTCCTACTATCCAAACAAAGTTACAGGGTATATATAGCAACCCTTAACGTAAATTAATTAGGTTGGCACTATGGGCTGTTGCTCGGTGAGTGAAACATGAGTGATCATCCAGTGCCAAAAATGCTGCAAGAAGAGGAAAGCGACTTCCTGTTCACCGGCGAAAGTAAACTACATCTGGGGTCCTTCGTAAACAACTTAGCAGATCTCAAGCTTCGACTGAGGCAAGTTTATGGCAGATTTTACTGCAAAATACAAGAGACATTCTTCAGAAAGAAAAGTAATTTGGATGAAATTCTTACAAAATATTGTTGAGGGGGTGTCTGGGTGTATGCAGCTCTCTCACTTTGTACCAAAACGATGTATTTTGGGTTCTATGGGTTGAAACAGATCGGCGAGTGAAATTTCCAAGCTGGCCATTGGTTTGGGTGTACGGAGCCATTTGCCATGCCTGGCGTGGGTTTGGGGAAAAGTGATACATGATTGGCCGGCCCGCCACCTTGCTGAAAATGTCCTCTGTGGCTTAAATTCCTGTGTGATTGGCTGTAAATTGATGTTATTTCTGTAGAATGAGGTGCCCCACATGTGTTAGTACCTTTTTAGGCCATGTTTGGGCATTTTGAGTCGACCCCCCACCCCAAAGAAAGGCGGGAGGGCAAAATTTTGTCAGAATTTTCACGTTTTGGCCCTCCAAACGGCCTAATTTCGCTAGATTACAAGCTTTTTCCATGTTTTATTCCTTACCACACCTACTCTTAATTGTTTTAGTGTGTTCAACCTATTCTGGGTAGTATAATACTGCCACAGTGCAGGCCTAAAGGTATTTAGCTCTGCCGCGTCACTCATGTTTCACATACTACGATTATGGCCGCCACACACCTCTAAATGCACAGCCCATGAATTTTCACTTGTTAGTATTTTAGATAGGCCTCTTCTCTAACATCTTGACCAGAAGTAATGAACATTGTGCAATATCTTCACTGCTTATAGGTACATTTTCCCATCGTCACTTGCGTTTCAATTTCTATTTTTTCTTCAGAAAGGGCACCTCCACTCCATCCAGCCTATTCATATTTCACCAGAAGATGGCCCTATGGTACCCAAAACTTATACAATAGCCAATTTGTAGATACTGCCTACATTTTTTTAATCAAAAATTTCAGGGGGCTGTATTTTGGGTTTTGACTGGATATTTGGTCACCATCAGATGTGGCTCATAAACTGCCAACAGCAGAGGCTCAACCCCTTAAAAAGAATGATTGGTCATGACCTGTTTTCAATCAGTCATTTAAATTACCATTACAGAAAACTCTCAGTATTATCAGGTATGGCCTGTTTTCATTTATCACGCATACTTGTCATCTCTCAAGCATTCAGTGTTAGTTTAAGAGGCATATTTTTGTTCCTCTGCTGTAGTCAGCAATTATTCAATCAACGAGTATGTAGATTCTGGCGCAGAACTGAAGTCCTTGTGCAAGGAGTTGGAAGCAATGGAATTGCAAAAAGAGGTTTCAAATTATCTTATTTCATTTAAACAATTGCGAAACACATGCATTGCTTCCGACCACTGAGTAAAGAGAAGCGTCTGAAGTCCGGAGTCGTAATCAGGATGCCTTGTAAATGAAAACTGACCACACTTGTTAATGTTAACAGCTGGCCCGCACGGAGTCGCTGCTGTTGCGAAAAAGAGTTACATTTTATTTTCAAAGGCGTGGTGGAAACCCTAGTTGGGCCAGATTTGTTTATTTATGCCCTTAATATAATAGTAAAACATGTTTTGTGTATGTAGGAGTGATATGGATATAATCCAATGATGTATAGTGGTGCTGAGCTGGACTTTATACCCCCATTCCACACAAACGTTCAAGCTACCTTTCCCATACCGATCAAGGATTGGTAGCAGAACGGGAAAGGTCGGGAGGGAACCTTAATGGAGCCTTACTGGAACAGCACTGGACGTTAACGAAACTCCTTCGAATGGTAGGAACGGTTGGGATGGCTGAGGTTGGGCTGCATGTTCAAAATTTTGGCCGTTCCCCTCCCGTTCTGAATGAACGGTAATGGATCCTTAGCACATTGTTATGAGAACTGATGAGTCGTTAATGGAACGTAAGCAGCGGAAACGCAACGCTAATGCATCGGGAGTGAACGGTCGCCAATATTCGCCCCACACCCGTAACGTGCTCATACCGTTGTTAGCGTTCCCTACCATTCTCATACAGATCTCGTAATGTTCTGATCCGACCCAATCTCCACCTCATCGTTTCAACCAGGTAGTATTACGTTCCCCTTGCGTTGTATTAAGGTTCCAGTAGTATTCCAATACCGTCCCAACCATTCCAATACCGATGCATTAGCGTTGCTGCACCTTGCCAGCTGATGTCTATATAGGTGTCACGTTCCAATGCCAATCAGTTTATCTTCACACGAGCTAGAGCGCACACCGTCACAGAACAGTTAACATGGGTGTGGACAATTATCATTTTTTTAGGTGAGGGACTTGTTTTCAGTGTTCTTTTTTAATCTTTTCATTCCTAAAAATGTTGTGAATTAAGTAATTGATGCTTTGTTTTTGTATGTTTTTAGTTTCATGATGTTTAGAATTATTTGTTTCTTTGTGTTTGATTTATTTCTAGTGTGATTGTTCATGTTTCATGAATGCTCGTCTTTTGTCTCTCGCTCCCTTGTGTGTCTTAGTTTGGTGTCTTGTTTCCATTCAGTCTTTTCCCCTGTTTTTTCTGGTTGGGTACTTCTTGCTTCCTTCTTCCTGTGCTTGTTAACTGTCTGCACCTGAGAATAGTTTAGCTGAAGCACTGGTGATTAGAAAAGGGTAGGACTACACATTAGAGCAGAGTAGTTAGGCACGGTGATTAGTTAGTTTGAAGAAGCAGGGCACACCTACTTACTCAATCTATCCTATCACTATCCTTTGCTGTTCTAGATTCTGCCTCCTCTCAGCTGTCCTTCATTTCTTGGGCTAAACACTCTAATTAGTTTGTTTATAAATACCCCACTTTTCCGCTTTTCTTTGTCGATTCGTGTCCGTTCCTTGCTCTGCCTGCTCGTTCCGTTTCTGCGCCTTTTCTCCGAGTGTTTCTGCGGTTATTGAGAGTTTTTGTCTTTTGTGATTTTCTGTATTCAAGTAATTGATTGTATTCGTCGAGTGAGTGTGGTGAGTCTCCCGTTTCCTCAGCTCCCTTTATACTTCGACAGTGTAGTTTATTTCTGTGTCTCCCTCTCTTCCCTTCCTATTACCCTTTCCCTTTGTTTCTGTATTCTGTGCTGACTGATTTCCTGGTTTTTTTTTTTTTTGACATTTTGCCTGTCCCTGACTACGATTGAGCTTTTCTGTGATATTCCTGATTTCTGGCCATTGACCTCTGTTTCTGTCTGACCATGAGCAACGGTAATGTGAATAAAAGACGCTCTTCCGAGCTTGAACCGCGAACGTCTCTGTACGTTCATTACAAAAAAGGACACGAAGAAGGAATTGTAATTTGAACAACATTATTTTTGCTCATTATTTGGCAAAGCTAAAGAATAAGCTCTATGATTGCTTTACCTTGTGTAAAACGCAGTGCCTACGAGTTTTAATGTACCTCTGTGTCCGACAGTCGATATTGTTTTTAATTTCTTAAAATCTACTGAATCTTTTAGATATTAAACATGGATGTTTTGATCAGAGGGCTCAGTTCTTCAAGATGCGTACCGAGAATTTCAATCAATGTTTCTGTTTAAGCTCTGCTCAATAAAGTGAGTCGACACTGGCGTGGGACTTTGTGCATTTACGACAAAGTTAGCGACTGCCAGACAGATCCTAAAGTAGGCTACTTCGTGTCCAAAAGTCATAAAGTCATGTTCGAACTTGTCCGAGCACCTCCAGAGATACATCTGTGGTATCAATTTCAAGTGTCTAGCTCAAATCCCTCCAAAGTTAGAGAGTGCACAACCCCAGAATCCTATAATGTCGGATGACTTTGAAAAATCAGGCCAAGGTCGAGGTCACCATACTCAACAAATTCCCCAGGCCTGGTCACTATGGGTGGTCAATATCTAATGGCTGCTCAAAATACTCTTGGAGATATTAGCAAAAACATTTGCGGCGGCGGCTTCCTGCTACTGAATACATACATGCCCCCCCTGTCGGGGGATGCATAATCATATCATTTCCCACTGCTTATAGTGGGAAAATGTTTTTGTCATGGAAATGAACAGATTAGTTTCACATTTAATGGACACTAAGATATCCCGGCAATTTTGCCCCTTCTCGCTCAGAGGGAGCTGACCACCTTGATATGAATTCTTACATCATATGACACAGCATTGGAGGGAAAATCAAATCAGTTTGGTTTGAATTACAAAAGTAAACTGCACCATTCTGGGGGAAGTTATTGCGGGGAGGGGTTAAAAGTTTAAACCACTTTCACAAAACACAATAGCAGTCTATTCTTGAGCAAGGCCAACTTTGTGTGAAGTTTATTGAAGATTTAATACTGAACTTCATTTCATATAGTGATCCATCAAATGAAGCGCTGTTGCATTGTTTACCACGTGATAATGGTCAAAGATAATTTACAAATCACTGCTGTAAGCTTTAATTTTACTTCAAAGAGTAACTAAAAGGCGTTTCAAGTTTCAATATTTTTGTGCTTTAGTGGTAGATTAAGGATTAAATCATTTTTAAAAAATCTAGTTGAAAGCTTTGGGTGAGAAATACATTTTTAGAGACACCTTGTTTCAGCACCAACATTGTCAGAAATCCGAAAAGCGCAATTGTTTACAGTTATGCTCAAAAGTTTGTATACCCTGGCTGAATTTATGCAATATGTAACAATTTTTAAAGACAACATGAATGGCCTGGCAAAACACATTTCTTTTATTCCCTCCGCCAGCAAAGTTTACAGTACACTCACTGGTCGAAACTTTCGAAAGTTCAGAATGAAGGCGGAAGATACCCAAACATGAGCAAGCGTAGAATCTTACTGACAAGTGCCCGGCTGGCCAACAGGAGGCGCTTGAGGAACAAACAAGGCAATAATTTTTAATATCCCTGTACGCCAGTCCCTTCCCAATTTGCATACCCGCAGCACTATAGCCAATAGCAAGCTGCCCTGAAAAAGCTGCCGACCACTGCTGGTTGCTATGACCGCAGATCAAACCAGTGGCGGTTCTAGAACCAGGAACTGTGGGGGGTGCAAACACGTCCCTTTATGGCAATTAGTCCTGGCTAGTTCTGAATCATTTTCCTTGACTGACGTGTTTTCCAATTATCGTAATTGGCAACTGAAGATACGGTTTCTCTCCATATGCAATGGAAAAGCGATAAAATCATGGGCTAAATTCAGTACAGTGGCGGAATCAGAACTAAGAATTATGAGAAAACATCCGTTTAAAACAGTTAAGTCCTGACCTGTCCTCAGAAATTTTCATGATTAACAAAAGGTTCCCTCCGAGAGCACTCCACACTTAACAGGTGCTGCTTGTTCTCCCTGATTATGTAAGAAGACAATTCATCTGGACGCGTATTTGCTGTATTTAAATCAATGTTATTCAAATTTGCATATCTGTCGACTCTCAAGGAAATAGCTTGAGCAGCACGCATCCTATTTAACTGCCAGGTGCCACTTTTTTTTTTTTAAATCAACCTACGCAATACCGAGAGTGAAAGGCGGTATTTAATTGGAACACGGACCTGATCAGTCAACGTGAAGCACTCGCCTATTAATAAGTAAATTATTTTTTTGTACTGCATTTCGCTCATGATTTCTTTTTTTTTTTTTTCCGGCCCACCACCACCCCCCCCTCTTCGGAGGACACCTTTGTTTTTAAATAACAGCTTTTTAACATACTTAATTTACATTAAGCTTTACAGGGGGGTCATATATGGCAGCAAAAAAAAAAAAAAAACAAACCAACAATCCAGAACAAAAAAAATTTATAAAAATAATAATAAAAATAAAAACACATTCGCCATAACAAACAAAAGTCATCTTCACCAAGTTTGAGACAATAGGACAAGACAACGAGACAAGACAAGATAAGACAGGACAAGACAACACAAAACCACGAAAACAACAACGACAACAAAAACAACAAAATAACAGACACGCATAACCCACCAGGCCATATAAGCAGTCAGTGTGTGTGTGGGGATATAATAGGGGGGACTGATGGCAGTGTTTCAAATGGGGTAGTGGGGTAGAGTAATAATAATAATAGTGCTATCAATGAAGAATTATGATTACAGCAGTAGAGTGTACATTAAGAATGAAATGCGTGTGTACATGCACGTGCGCCTGAGCGTGTGTGAAAGTTAGTTAACAGGTATATCGAGTGAGATTATGAAAGGATCCCAGGTTGCTTTAGACTGTGATGCTGGGTTTTGACATGTTTGTAATTCCAGGCAAACGTGTTCCTTAAGGAGATTTTGCCAATGTTTAGTACTCACTGATGTTTTAGACTTCCAGTTTAACAAAATGGTTTTCTTGGCAACAGTTAACGCGACTAGAACAGATTTGGAGTGTTTAAGTGGGATCTGTACTGTTGAAATGTCACCCAGCAAACAGAGGGATGTAGATAACGGAATACCCACGTCATATCGAAAGCTGCAACGACTCTCAGAATTACATCGTATGCATAAATTAATATATAATTAGCTTTTCAGAAATTTGGGAATTGCACTGCAGCTAGGCTGGTTTCTGATCTTGTTTTTTTTAACACAAATAGGATGATTGAGCACGGTTACTGATTTACTCGGGGAAAGAGTGATATAAAGTAGTACCTAAAACTGCCAAAACCGTGAAAAAGTCAGGTATGTGTGGGGGCTGGTGAGAAATTTTTTGACTGAACATATTTTGAACGAAGGGACAAACCATGTGCCACAGGCGCATCCACCCTAGGGGACCGGGGTCATGCCCCCCCCCAGAAAATTTTTTAATATTGGTGCAATTTGGTGCATTCTAGGCCTGTTTTTCAAATAAATCACAAGCTGCATTATGATGCACTAACTAACCAATTAAACAAAGAATTACATTGCATAGAACAAAAGAATTTTATTTAGAAATCTACGCACTATCCACTCTTTCAATACTTCTATTTTGAAAATTTCCCCAGAATACTTCTTACTCATGTGAGTTATATACAACAGTTACAATTGGATATATTTGATTTTCATTCATATATTGAATTTCTCATCCCTTAACCCCAGATCCCAGCTTCACAATGAAAAGAGCACATTGAAATGCGTGATCAGAATGATCATTTTCGTCCTGTTTTTGCCCGATTTTCGCCTGTATCCAGTCCCCTTTCTTAACATTCCTGACGGAAATTCATCACATTTATACTATTTTATATGAATGAAGACTTACCGTCTGTGAATATGATCGATATAGCAATAATTAAAACACGTGAATATTCTCAGTCAATGAAATGAAGCGGTTCTGCAGAAAGACACAATGTAAATTTAAAGAATATTCTCTGTCTCCGGGCCAGTCAGAACGCAGGACGGCCGTGAGCTCGAACTGCAGAAATCCAGCTCAGCTCGAACTGGCAAACGAGCCCCTAGCATGATGATGTAACCAAAAGGCTTAATGGGGTTGAAGTGGGGTCTCACTACCTTGCTTTGCACTTTCACACATACGGTGTCGCAGAAGAGCTGATTAAAGTTTGGTTAAATATTTAAAGTTGCATCATGCTAAATAGGCTAAATATGCAAGTCCTGAACAATCCAGTAGGACTGCATGTTGCCTCCATCAGTTAGCTGGCTAACCAAGCTAGCTAGAGTATTAAAATTATTATAGCGATACTTCTTGTTTACAAACAATGACAAATCCAGACATGCTTAGTGGCATGGTTGGCAAGAACGCGTGAAAATCAATACTACGAAACAAGAACTTGATATTACTATTAATATCACGAATGCATGTATTTCGCAATACGGTGTGTCATCAGTAGCAGGCTGCCGCCATTATAGCAGCACGAGAAATTAAACTAAATTTTCTTGACTGGATGTACACTTGGCATTTTTTTACACGCTCTAATGACACGCTCTAGCTAGCAAAAACCAAAAGTACACCGATTGGAAATCCGGCTCATTAGAAAGACTTCAAATCTCTGCCAGCATAGCTGGATTTGTACTTTAGCCTATATCCCCGCAGTACCTTGGCCTATATATGACTAAATTTAAACACTTGTTCCTATTGTGCTACTGAAACATCCTGCAAAGTTTGGTTGAAATCGATGCAACCGTTTTTTTGAGATATCCTGCTAACAAACAGACAGAGAGACAGTAACGGAACAAAGTGACATGGTTGTTGATTTCGACAACCAACAAATGGAAGCAAAAACAAACTCTTTAGCAGAGGTAATAATGTGAGAACAAAGGTAAGATTCCATAAATCACTGAACATGCACTCCATTTGGCTCGAGAAAAGGTGGGTCAATAAGTAGTATAATTCTGCTTAAGAATAACAATAGTGTTTTGCTTCCCAATCAAACTTGCTATTTAACTCTTGCATAATAGGGCGAAGACAAAGGAGAGTGTTGTGTTACTCAGAAGAACATTTTTCCCCCCGAAGACAACTTACCAAAAGAGTGGAGTAGTTTGAATTTCTATGTATCATTATAGATCAGACCAGACATTTTGACCCTGTTGTCACTACGAGCATGAAAAATTGTCAATTCTCAGACAACCTCTGGAAAATTGATCAGTCAGTGCCGCGAGCATATTACACTTGTTTCATTTAGTCAGCACTTACCTTCAGTCTACCTGGTAAGTTTGGCTCAGTAATAACATCTGACAAACTAAAATTGTGAGGGTAACATTACGCGATAGTAAGTAGAGAGGCAATAAAGCACCTTGAAACATCTTTATGAGTGGAGAAGCAAGAAAGAAGAAAATGCGACGGTCCTTCCCTCTCAGCCCATGAATCTTCTGTTTGAGATTTTGCCACCAGGAATATTGGCAAAATAAATAGAATGTGTTGGTTACATTTAAGTTTGGTTATTTTATTTCTGAAAGTCATTTAACTCATTCCCTACAGCAAGCCGCTGCCAATGGCGTGGCGAATTCTACCATTCCCAAAGGTAAGCCAGTTCTAGCAGCGTGGATGACCATTCGCAGTCCGATGAAAACACAAAATCAGTCGATGATCGCGGTCATGGGCCACCTGTAATTCAATACTTTATATTGTGTTATTTTCGGGAAAAGTATTCCGTACAAACGCAACAATTTTATATAAAAGGATTCCGTAGGGAATGAGAAAAGAAAATTGAAAACGATTTTATAATTTCTTGTCTGCAGCCGCACATTAAGTTTCTTCTGGGAAACAGTTTTTTCTTTTGTTCTATTCCAGGGTATTCCTACCACTGCAGAAACCAGAATCCATATTAAAATAGGCAAAGTAATAAAAAAGGCACCAGCAGGCATTCTCACTGGAAGCACCCTAAGACATCTCTGTGCAAGGTACTTTTCATTTAAAGGCCTTTAAATACATTCACAAGTATTTGAGCTAAGTAAGTTGATTAAAAATAACCTACCCTTACTAGAAGCATATCGATGACCAGGTTTAACATTGATGCTCACCCAAATCACCGAAAATGGGAACAATGGTCCACTGGGGCATAAAAAGGAGGTCCATGCCACGGAACATTCTGCCAGATGACTAGCAGCCTACTAGTACTCAAACTCAACTGCCTGATGTCTATTTCACACCATTAACAGAATTTGGGCCACCTGCCAAAATTCTGCACTGATAAACAACACTATGCATTTGTGTTTATCTGTTCTGTGAATCAGCCTTGAAGAAAGCATAGCAATAAGCATCACAGTACAGCAGATTTGTTCCAGGTGCGCACCATCAAAACACAACATAAAGATTTGCCTGCTGGTGAGAAGAATGTATTTTGAGGGTTACAGAGTGGATGCTTGCACTGTTATATGTCGAGGGAGTTGATAATGGTTCTCAGCAATCATTTTAAAATTAGCTCAACATCCCCAGAGAAAGGTAATTTATCACATCACTCCACCTAGAGAATATTAAATTCAAAATGCCCTTTAACCAACAATGCTTGAAAAATAAACAGACGCAATGCATCAGCATCAGCCAAATTTAGCTATGGGACAGGAGTTAAACTGAGAGAGAATGAGAGAAAATGCACCGTCTCTCGATCCCATTAGTCCTGTTTGATGCAACATTTCTTCACAATGAAATGGTCAGTCGATGTCAAAAACTACTACCCCAATCAGAAAAACTATTGTCTTAGCGTACCCCAAAACAAAAATATCAAGTTAAACTGAGCAATATTTTGAGACCAGGTTCAAAGTAATTATTTCAAAGATTCCTCTATGGAGACATTAAATTCACTTGTGCAGCATTTCGCGTCCATTAACTATTTTATATTAATTCATTCTTCATCAATATAATTCCATAAAAAAATACTTTTTTGCCAAATTATTTACTCAATTTTACAATTTCTTCAAATTTAAAGAAACTGGGAAGTGAGACAGAAAGTATCAGTGTTCCTCGACGTCAGTGCATTTTTTTTATCTTTTAAACTTTCGGGTTGGTTCCGTTATATCCATGATTTTTTCCCGTTTTTGTTTCTCTTTTCATGTGTGTTTATTTTCATTCACTTGTGTTCGCTCTGCCTTTCTCCCTGTTACCTGCTCCCCTGATCGCTCATGTGCTTGACCCGGCCTGGTTTTCACTGTCTCACTGGGCTTGTTTGGTGATGGGTATTTGCACCCATTTATTTTGCGTTCTAAGTGAGTTTGTCTGAATTTGTTCCTATCTGTCTAGCTACAAGCCTTTAACTCTATTTCCTGCCAGTATTTGACCTTGGCCGTTTTTTTTTTTTTTTTAGTTTACTGGCCCTATGGGCCAATAAGCTATTGTTGTGGTGTGGCGTCCGTTGTCCGGAACATTTTTTATGACGATGAATTTTCATGTAAATTTGCCGTAAATACTACTAGACCATAACTCCAGACTTTTTTTCAGATTTTTGATTTAATCATTTTTATTTGTTTTATGGGCCCTTGAAATTCTGGGCCCAATATTAAAGATAGGACTGAGAAATAAAAAAAAAAAAAAATTTCACAAAAACTTTGTGATTATTTTTTTTTGAAATCCGACAATCAACTTATGTTGGTGACGTCAATGAACAGTGAGAGCACCATTTTGATTGAATCGATGGAAGTGGGTCTATTGGGGGCGCTGTACTTTATGAATATGCAAGCTGGCCTGTGGAGGCCAAATGGTTGCAGATAGAGTTTGTATTATCGACACGTAGGAAGTCATATTTGACCTATATTTTGTCAATATTAAATTTGACCATAGATGACTTTGAAAGGTCAAACTCCAGGTTAGGGAAAATATTAACCATGGTAAAAGATAGGACTTGAAATTTCAAAAAATTATTTCTCAAAAACCGGCTGATAATAAAAACTGGCTTTTTTCTCAATCAGGCAATCAACCCACCTTGATACACTTTATATGCAGTGCTAGTGTCATTTTGATTGAATCGACATAAGTGAGTCTAGTGGGGGCGCTCTTCTATAACATTGGGTCTCATGGAGAATGGGCGAAATTGCCTGTGGAAACTGAATGGTTGCAGACAGAGATTAAATTTGTATTATCAACATATAGGAAGTCATATATGACCTATATTTTGGATGTCTTAAAGTTGACCTCAGATGACCTTGATAGGGAAAACTTGTGGTCAAGCAGAATGTTACAATTTTCAAAGGCCTGCAGGCTTGAGAATATTGAAGATTGGGAACATTGGGCTCAAAATGTGGCCAAAACTATGTGACAATTGCTGGATGATCGCACTTTTGGAAAGAGATTTCCAGGTCGGGTTTATCTGCCACTGGTGCCAGCTAATTGAGCATCTGGAGAGCAAGATCCTTGATCTTCAGGGCCAGTTGCCGGATTGAAGCTGAAGATTTACTCTTGTTTAAACGGGGTTTTCTGAAAATAATTTGTGTGTTAAGGCTCAAACAGTAACAGAGATTAGACGATTTGCTCCCGAGGTAAAACCTTTGTCGCTTTCGGGGCAGGGAGAATCTTCCTCCTTCTTTTTCCCTTTTTTCCCCCTATAACAACTCGGTGAGCAAACAGCCAAATTAGAGCAGGCAGGGAGAGAAAGTTGGTAGGTCGACAGCGCAGGAAAGGGGCATGCACGCCGTATAGCGGCAGCTCCTCCAGTGGTTGAGGTGTCCAACCGATTCCGGCCCTTGCAGGAACTCGAATTGGCCCCTGACCCTGAGAGTGAGAGGACTGGTTAGCAGCAGGGCACCCTGTTGGCCTCTATCCCTCAGAAAAGAGAGTTATTGATAGTGAGGGACTCAATACTGAGAGGAATAGATAGCTTATCTATTATATCGATAGCTTATCTAGCAGATCCTCAACGGTAGTGTTTTCCGGGATTCTACGGTACCACGTGCAATGTGATGTTGTAATGCTAATTAATATGTTGCTATGTTGTCAACCACATTAACTCCTTAGCATAGCTGTCACAATCTGCCAAAATGCAAATCACAGAATATGAATTTAATAGAGTATAGAGGTACACTTGTGCAGCCTCTCCAGCCACACTGCTTCAAGGTCACTAACAGCTGATAAACGCAGCCGGCTCCCAGTTCTCGGAAAACGAGAGACGGAGAGGGAAACTTACGGGGAAATAGAAACTTAAGTGTGGGATCACGATTGATTGCAGGAGAGAAATCATCCAAGATCCAGATGGCAAAGGAGCAGCGAATCACAAGACTTTTGACTTAGAGACTATATAAACTGGGACAACAAGGAAGTCGGCAGAGAGCGCTCTCCACACTCTTTGTTTTGCATGTGCCTCAATTCTGATCATTATTAAATCATTCTTTTATAAATTTGGGACTCTGACTAAATTACTATTAGAAGGTTGAATACGCACCTGAAAATGCCTCATGCCTAACAGCAAGCAGAGGAAAGGAGAATTTTATCTGGAGGCCTAACACGTGGCTACGAACCTGGTGTTGGAAACAGGGGTACAGGTTTATGGGGTACTGGAACTTTTTCTGGGACTGGGGTGACCTGTTCAAGCCTGACGGGCTGCACCTGAACCGGAGGGGTACCTTTGCACTGGGGCAGCGTACGTTGAGGGTAGCACAGGATTATTTAAACTAGGGACTTGGGGGGCAGGGAGGTTAGTGAGTGTTACACTCCCCGATGGAAGCTTTCGGCATTACATGCTTTATTGATGAAATACTTTTAAAGCAACAAAGCGTAGTGGGGGCCCTGAAGCAGCGGCCGCATGGGAAATCAAGGGGGAAGAGCATTAATAATAACCCGAAATGTTTTTATTTAAATGCAAGAAGCATAAAAAATAAATTTCCAGAGCTTGAGGCCGCTAAGATTAGTGAGGGCTATGACATAGTTGGGATCACAGAGACATGGCTTAGTGAAGAGGATGGAGATGATTATAATACAGAAGGTTATAAGCTCTTTAGGAAGGGTAGATGTAATAGCCAAGGAGGGGGCGTAGCAATCTATGTGAATGAAAACATAAATGTACAGGAAATTCCCGAAATTGAACATTCCTTGCCCTGTGAAGATGGGTCAGGATGGGTCAGGATGCCCTGGGTTAGGCTCACTGGCAAACACGAGACAGGTTTAAACATAGGAGTATGCTATCGACCACCAGCTTTGGACAGTAGAGTCAATGAAATGCTTTTTATGAGGATTACGCAAGCTTGTAGAGGTGGAGGGACTATTATTATGGGAGACTTAAATTATCTAGGTATCGATTGGGAAATGATGAAAGGATAGGGTAGGGGGGATGAAAAATTTCTAGATATAAATGATAAATTTTTGGTGCAGTATGTTGATAAACCTGCAAGAGAGAAGGCAATTTTAGACTTAGTACTCTGTAATGACCCAGATAGAATTAGCAATGTTGAGGTACTGGAGCCACTTGGGACAAGTGATCACTCCGCTGTTAATTTTGATGTTTCATGGGAGGTCAAAAAGGTGTATTCAAAAACTAAAATTTTTCATTTTAGGCAAGCAAACTTTGACAAGATGTGCTCATATCTAAGTGAAATAAAATGGGAGAGAGTCCTGGACTATGAGTCCGTAAATGAGATGTGGGAAAGATTTAAGGGGGTTTTACTTGAATCACAATGCAAATTTATTCCTAAAGCGTCCAAAAGTAAGCTGAAAAAGCAGAATCCTTAGTGGATGACCAGAAGTATTCATAGGATTTTTAGGGAAAAGAGGACATCTTTATAAGATGTACATAAAGGATAACAATGAGAACACTAAGGCTGAATACTGTAAAATGCGGGCTATGGTCAAAAAAGAACTGAGGAATGCTAGAAGACTATATGAAAGACAAACTGCAGAGGGGGCAAAAACTAACCCTAAGCACTTCTTTCAATACTGTAGCAGAAAAAGGAGAGTCAAAGATCAAATGGATCGCTGCTATATGATAACAAGGATATTGCAGATGCCTTAAACAGTTACTTTTTTGAGAATTTTACCTCAGAGGGGGTCTTTATTCGGCCAGAGGGCATGTTAAATGCTCAGGATTATTTATCGGAAATTGAGGTAAGGGATAACGAAGTATTAGACAAGTTGCATAAACTAAAGGCAGATAAGGCAGCAGGTCCTGATGGCTTATATCCGAGAGTTCTCAGGGAAGTTGGTGAGATCATCTTTAAGCCGCTATCCGCCATCTTCAGACGGTCTTTAGAAACTGAAGAAATACCAAATGATTGGAAACAGGGCATTATAATACCAATTCAAGAAAGGGGACCGTACAGAGCCAGGAAATGATAGGCAAGTCAGTTTAACTTGCATTGCGTGCAAAATATTGGTATCTATCATAAAAGATGAACTGGACTTATTTCTTGAACGTAACAGTATCTTGAGGGATAGCCAACATGGTTTCCTTAAGGGAAGGTCATGCCTGACAAAACTTCTGGAATTTTTTGAAGAGGCCACCAAGATTTATGACTAGAGCAGGGCTTATGACATCATATACTTGGATTTTCAGAAAGCATTTGATACAGTACCACAGAATAGACTAATTTTTAAAATGAGCTCCATTGGAGTGACAGGAGGTATTCTGGAGTGGATTCAAAACTGGTTACAGGATAGAACACAAAGAGTGATGGTCAGTGGCATCTCATCTGAGCTAGGTATGGTGGGGAGTGGCGTCCCCCAGGGATCGGTGTTGGGACCTCTGCTGTTCCTCATCTACATGAATGACCTTGATAGGAATATTGAGAGCAGATTAGTAAAATTTGCAGATAATACTAAATTGGGGGGTTTGGCGAATAGTTTAGAGTCCACTAAAGTGATTCAGGATGATTTGGATAGAATCCAGAATTGGGCAGAAATGTGGCAAATGAAATTTAATGAAGCAAAATGTTAAGTTGTACATGTAGGTAATAAAAACATTAGACGGGATTACTTCATGGGAGGTTTAAAACTGGAATGTGCTCCGCACGAGAAAGATCTGGGAGTGATTGTTGACCAAACCCTCACAGGCTCTTGCCATTGTGCCGTAGCAGTTAAAAAAGCAAATCGGATGCTAGGATACATTGTATCACGGTCACGTTTGTCTAGGGATATGATTTCACTTATAAAAGAAGGCAGGCTGGCCTGGACTAGTGAATATAGAAGGAAAGCCGGGACTTACCTCCCCTCACAACGGCACTGTAGCATTCCAGGACTAGCTGAAGCTGCCGCTCCACTGGCTCTGCGTCGGTTAGTTCTTGAGTTCAATATAGTGGTCTTCTTTCTTTAAGCATGGCAGTAGTGGGTGACAAAATAAAAAAATACGGCGCATACGGGTTGTTTGGAAGCCTGCATTTAGTGACGACGTCCGTCACTTCAGGGCTCTGGCACATTGCACCAGAAACCTTTAATCTTGGCCCATTTAAAAGGGACACCCCTCCCATGACCAACCACGGCCCAATCAGGACACAAGGCATCGTCCCAACTTCTCCAACCAGTCACCAATCACAGTGCGCAGCCGCCATGCCACTAAATGTGTGTTACCTATGCCTACATTTCTCTACCAAAGAGAGGAGCTACTAGTATTTCTATTATGCCTCGTTCCCGGATCCGAGGGCATAACACATTGCTAAAAGTATTGAGTACAAATCTAAGGAAGTGATGCTTCTTTTGTACAACATATTCGTCAGACCACATCTGGGGTATTGTGTACAGTTCTAGGGACCATACTTTAAGAAAGATATAGAGGCTCTAGAGAAAGTTCAGAGAAGAGCCACTAAGCTAATTCCAGGTATAAAAGATGAAAGCTATGAGAAGAGGCTGAAGATCCTTAATCTCTTTAGTCTAGGAAAAGGAGATTGAGGGCTGATTTGATTGAGGTCTGTAAATATGTTAAAGGGATTAACAAAGTGAATTATGTAGGATTCCTTCGACCAAGTGTTGTGAGTAGAACTCGGGGTCACAAATGGAAGTTGACCAAAGGTAAATTTGGCAATGATTTTCAGAAATATTTCTTCACCCAAAGAGTCATTTCAATGTGGAATAGCTTGCCTGACCATATTGTTGAGGCAGAGACCTTGGGGGTTTTCAAGAGCAGGCTTGACTTAAAGCTAGATACCATTGAGAATCTGAAGGGATATATTCGCAATAGTATAAAGAAACTGGCGAGCGTAGTTGGGCTGAACGGCCTGTTCTCGCCATTCATGTTATGTTATGTTATATGTGTATTGACCACTTATATGAAGTCATATATGAACTTTCATTTGGTGGCCTTGATCTTGACCTTCGGTAAAATTTCAATGACCTTTATCACCATAACTATTACAGATTGCGCTGAGGTTTGTATTGTGGGAATATAGCAAACCGTGTATGAATTTTATTTGGTGACATTCAACTTGACTGTCAGTGACCAGAGGGTCAAACTTGACAGTGAAATTACAATGGCTTGTATCACAAAAATGGACACAAATTGAGCCTGTTGTGTTCTGGGGTCCTGGCCTTTGGCCAAGACAGCATTTATGATTTTAACAGTTTCATGTTCAAGATTCCATAGTCATAGTTCATGTTCATAGTCACAGTTTTAACAGTTTCTTGTTTCAGGATTTTACATTTCCTAATTCATGTTTATTGTCCATGTTTTTACTTTTCCATGCTTTTGTTTTCGCCAAGTCTGCCAAGCCACTCCACCGCTTGTCTGCGTTGCGCCCCGTGCCTTCGTTGTCGCACATTTCTGAGCTATGGTTGGCTTTGGTATTTCACCCTTCCTTCGGTGCTGTGCTGATTCGGGGCTGTCTAAGCTTAATTGACAATTAACTGTTTTTAAGTTACTAACATTTACTAACACTCACTGGGTGGTGTAATTCATTAGATAGGCACATTACTAATATTACTAATTTAGACAGGGAGTTTGTTGTCATGATTCCTGCTTTGCTATTTCAAGATCTTGCTGTGCTTTTCTGTTCTGAACATTCATGCTGCTTTCAAACTGCATACTTAATTGGTACTTAAGCTGAGCACGCTCATTCTCTTAATGAGCAAGTCTTGTCATTCAATCTTAGTCCATGTCTCATGATCTTGCCATGCCTCTTGTTTCTCCTCCTCCAGGTGTTGCCCTTCATGTCTTGATTTTTCACCCTTTATCTGGATGCGGTGGAAGTTGGCTGGCAGACAGAGTCTCAGTTCTGGTTCTATCAAGCTCATGTTCCCAAGTCCTGTTTTCATAGTCATTTTGTATATAGCATTGTTGTTCTTTTCTGTTTATGAATTTTCTGCCTGGAGTTTCCAGTGGCCTTTGTTTTCATCGTTTTTGATCCTTCGTTTATAGCTCTTGTAATGCGAATATAGGCCACTAGATGGCAGTATTTACCTTTTTTTTGTTAAGCTTAGACTGGAGTCATGTTTAGACATGTCCTGGACATGTCTGGGGCAAGTCTCAGAAAGTTAAAAAAAAGAGGTCTAAATGTGGGTGGGGTCTGCAAAAGAGTATATAAGGAAAAGAATTGAGACAGTAAAGTAGTAGGAGAAATTGCAAGAAGATGACCAGACCTGCCATTCTGTTCAAGACCTGTGACGTTTCTTTTGTGGATTTCTTTGCCTGTGTTTGAGCATTTTCTTCATCCAGGACATCACCAAGCCACCCCACCAAAAAGGGACTGTAATTATTTCTGTTTTTTTCTTATTTATCAATCTTGGTCTTTAGTTGTAGGTTGTTATTAGTCTTTGTCTTTGTTAAAAATTAAATGTGTTTTAGTTGTTAAAACTGTGTTTGTCATCCCTTGCTGTTGCTGTTGTGTTATAAATGTAATAACAAATTGGGGCCATAACAAATTGGGGGCTCAAGGTCCGGGATAGACCATTGTGTGAGTAATTTATTGAAAATCTAACATTCCAAATTGTGAAATTGTTTTTGTGAATTTTCCTAGATATATATTGACAACAGCAATGGATGATTTCTTGGCATCACCAACCGTAGGGGTTTTGAAGTCTTTTAAAAAGACAGAACTGCTAGAAATTTGCAGACAGTTGGAGCTGACAGAGGTAAAACCAGCCATGCGAAAAGCAAGACTGGCTAGAGAGATAGTTGAATATTACATTGATGAAAATGTGTTTGCACCAGGAGATCTGGAACAGTTTCCAATGGAAAATCCAAATATAGAAATGGAACTTAAATTAAAAATGCTAGAGATTGAAAGGGAGGAAAGAGAAAAAGAAAGGGAGGAAAAAGAGAAAGAAAGGGAAGAAAGAGAAAAAGAAAGGGAGGAAAAAGAGAAACAAAGAGAATTTGAGAGGGAAGAAAAAGAAAAACAAAGGCAGTTTGAGTTAGAAAAATTAGCAAGAGAAGAAAAACAAAGAGAATTTGAGAGAGAGAAAGAGGAAAGAGCAGAAAGAGAGAGACAGAGACAGAGAGATTTTGAATTAGAGAAATTCGATAGAGAAGAAAGACTCCAAATGGAGCTACTAAAAATTAAAATTGAAACTAAAAATAAATTTTGTGCCAGTCAGGAGGTAAAACTGGTGCCTCCATTTTCAGAAAAGGATGTTGACAACTATTTCCAGTGTTTTGAAAAGGTAGCAAAGAGTTGCCAGTGGCCAAAGGAACACTGGCCTCTGATGTTGCAAACTGTCCTCAAGGGTAAAGCTCAACAAGCCTATTCGGCTTTGTCTGCAGATGATTCCTCTGATTATGAGGTTGTCAAAAAGGTTATTTTGAGAGCTTATGAGTTGGTTCCAGAGGCTTACCGACAGAAATTCAGAGGTCTGAAGAAATCTGAAAATCAGACTTATGTTGAATTTGCTAATGAAAAGCAGGTTTGCTTTGAGCGCTGGTGTACTTCTATGGAGGTCAAGGATGATTTCAACTCACTAAAAGAGATGGTGTTAGTTGAAGAATTCAAGAACTGTGTTAAGGATGATGTTAAGACCTACCTTAATGAGAAGCAAGCACTGAACTTGCAATCAGCTGCCAAATTTGCAGATGAATATGTTCTCACTCATAAGTCCAAATTTCAGTCTAGCAGTAACAATAAATGGTCCCAATTTCAGAAAAAGGGTTATGGTGATACCCAAGATTCCTCACCCAAAGACAAAGACAAATCTGGTGATGGTGCTCAGAAATCCAGTAACAGGTCTGATCAAAGTGTGAAAGCTGACAGTGACAAAAGTGGTCTAGTTTGCAGTTATTGCAAGAAATCTGGTCATATTACAACTAACTGTTGGTTCCTTAAAGCTAAGAAAGAAAAAGAAAAGGATACCAAACCAAATGCCTTTGTGAAAACAAGGTTAGAAACCCCTGTAGTAGATAACCAATCTGCTAAATTGCCTGCTTCTTGTGGGGCTAAAAAGCCTAATACAGCTGACTTTGTGAGGAAGGAATTTCTTCCATTTGTGTCAGAGGGATTTGTGGCTCTGAATGAGCATACTACTCCTGTCCCCATATATATCCTAAGGGATACCGGAGCTTCTCAGTCACTTTTGTTGATGGACTCCTTGGAGTTACGTGATGAGACCGCTTCAGGGGATTTCATACTTGTACAAGGTATTGAAGGGAGGACTGTATCTGTACCCCTGCGCTCTATATTCTTGAAGTCAGATTTAGTTACAGGACAGGTAAAGGTGGGACTTATGTCAAGTCTACCTATAAAGGGTGTTTCTCTGTTGCTAGGCAATGACCTGGCTGGGGGCAAAGTAGTTCCCCCTGTACATCTTACTTCACAGCCGAGCACTGAAAATGGGGATGAGGACCCATCTCTGTATCCTTCTTGCGCAGTGACTCGTGCTATGGCCAAGAAGGCTAAAGAAGATGATGTTGTGGTGCCGTCCAGTACATTGAATAGTCAGGACTCAGGTGGTTCGCCTCATGACTCTGATTGGCCTACTATGGTTTCTCCGTTTGAGGACTTATCAGATACTTTTATCAGTTCTCTATTCAGCCAGCCGGATGGGTCTGGTGATTCTGATGTGTCTGGAGACTTGTCTCTGTCCAGAAAGCGGTTGATTGAGGAGCAAACTAATGATCCTGAAATTGGTGTACTGAAGAGGAGAGCCCTTCCTGAAAAAGAAATAGATGCAGTTCCAGTTGGGTATTATCTCAAGGATGGTGTGTTGATGCGGAAGTGGCGCCCTCCTGATATCCCTGCCAATGCAGACTGGGCAGTGGTCAGGCAAATTGTTGTTCCGCAGGTCTATAGGAATGAGATCGTAACAATGGCTCATAGTTTACCTTTAGGAGGTCATCTTGGTGTTAACAAGACTGTTGATAAGATCATGAAACACTTCTTTTGGCCTGGGCTTCGGAAAGACGTTTCCAGCTTTTGCAAAACCTGTCACACTTGTCAGGTAGTTGGAAAACACCAGTTAGACCCACCTGTAGCTCCATTGCAGCCTATCCCAGCATTTGGGGAGCCATTCTCTAGGGTCATTGTTGATTGCGTTGGTCCATTACCCAACACTAGATCTGGAAATCAGTACTTGTTGACAATCATGTGTGCATCTACCAGATTCCCCGAAGCCATACCTCTACGTAACATCAAGGCAACTGCAATCTCGAAGGCTTTGATAAAGTTCTTCACGTTGTTTGGTCTTCCCAGGGAAATTCAGTCAGACCAAGGTAGCAATTTCACTTCTGGATTGTTTCAGCAGGTTGTGTATGAACTAGGTGCAAAACAGATTCTTTCAAGTGCCTATCATCCAGAAAGTCAGGGTGCCTTAGAGCGGTTTCATTCCACTCTCAAGACAATGATGAGGACTTATTGTTATGACCATGAGAAAGACTGGGATGAAGGGGTTCATTTGCTGTTGTTTGCAGCTAGAGAAGCAGTGCAGGAGTCTACTGGATTCAGTCCATTTGAGCTAGTGTTTGGTCATGAAGTGAGAGGACCTTTGCTATTATTGAGTGAACAATGGCAAGAGGAAGAGCCGCAAATCAGTCTGTTAGACTATGTTAGCAAGTTCAAGGAAAGATTGCGTGCAGCTTGTGACCTTGCCAAAGAGAACTTGAAATCAAGTCAGGGAAAAATGAAAACTTGGTATGATCATAAGGCTAGAAGCCGTGAGTTTAAACCAGGAGACAAGGTCCTTGTGTTGTTTCCCTTGCAGTCCAATCCATTGCAGGCTAGATTTCATGGTCCTTATGAAATTCTGACAAAACTCAATGATCTCAATTACATTGTGAAGACTCCAGATAGGAGAAAACCAAAACAATTGTGTCATATTAACATGCTAAAGCCTTATCATGACAGAAATGCTAGGGTTGCAGCTGTCACTTCAGATTCTCCAATGGTCGAAACGTGTGAAGATGAGGGGGAGTTTCAAGATGATGAACCAAGAATTAAAGCTGAAGTTCTTTCATGTAAATTGTCAAACACTGAAGTGTTGCAAAATCTTGATGTAAAACTCCAGCACTTAGAACCCTCACAGAGAGATCAGTTTGAAAGGTTGATCAAGAAATATGAGGATTTGTTTCCTGATGTTCCAAAGAGAGTTACTATAGCCTCTCATGATGTAGATGTTGGTGATGCCAAACCAATAAAACAGCATCCATACCGGATGAATCCTGAAAAGAGAAAGATTGCTGAGAAAGAGGTTGAGTACATGTTAAAACATGATATTATCAGACCCTCCAACTCCGATTGGAGTTCACCCTGTGTGCTAGTTCCAAAACCTGATGGAAGTACTAGATTCTGTACAGATTATCGCAAAGTCAATGCTGTAACTAGAACGGATGTGTTTCTAATACCTAGGATTGATGATTGTATTGATAGTGTAGGGCAAGCAAAGTTTCTGACCAAGATTGATTTATTGAAGGGTTATTGGTGTGTGCCTTTAACTGAGAGGGCCAAGAGCATCTCTGCTTTTGCCACACCATCTGGATTGTACCAGTATGAAGTCCTACCCTTTGGCATGAAAAATGCCCCAGCCACGTTCCAAAGGATGATACAGTCTACAATCGCCGGATTGCCACACACGGGTGCATACATCGATGACCTGATCACATGGAGTGACTCCTGGGAAGAACATCTAAAAGATGTAGAGACGTTGTTCCAGCGCCTGACCCAGGCTAACCTGACTGTTAACCTGAACAAGAGTGACTTTGGTTGTGCTACTGTCACCTATCTTGGCTACGTCATAGGCCAGGGTAAGGTGGCACCCATAAATGCTAAAGTCCAAGCCATCCTGGACTTTCCAGTTCCTGACAACAAAAAAGCTTTGCGCCGCTTCCTTGGAATGATCGGGTACTACCGCAAGTTCTGCAAGAACTTTGCTGAGATTGCTCTCAGTCTAACTAACCAACTGAAGAAAGGCGTAAAGTTCACCTGGGATGATGCATGCCAGAGAGCCTTCGATCACCTGAAGTCTCTGCTGTGTCACTTCCCCGTGCTCAAATCTCCTGACTTCAACAAACCGTTCTCCATCGCGGTCGATGCTAGCGACCAGGCTTGTGGATCTGTGCTCCTACAGAGAAGTGACTCTGATGACATTGAGCATCCCGTGGCATACTTCTCCAGGAAGTTCAATCGCCACCAAAGGAACTATTCCACAATAGAGAAGGAACTGTTGGCTCTGGTCCTTTCTTTACAACACTTTGAGGTTTATGTTTGTACAGGACAAAAGCCAATGATTGTGTACACTGACCACAATCCGTTAATGTTTTTGAGTAAGATGAAAAAGAAGAATCGGAGATTGTTGAATTGGAGTTTGATTTTACAGGAGTTTGACTTGGAAGCATGTGAAGGGTACAGACAATGTAATTGCTGATTGCTTATCCCGTGTTTGAATGTGTATATATATATATCATGTGTTTGAATATTGTATGATATGTATATATAGACAAGTGTTCACTTAACCATTTTGTATTGAAAAGAAAAATTTTGCCTTTATGAGTCAAAATTTTTCCCTTTTGGAATGGAGGTGTAATGCGAATATAGGCCACTAGATGGCAGTATTTACCTTTTTTTTGTTAAGCTTAGACTGGAGTCATGTTTAGACATGTCCTGGACATGTCTGGGGCAAGTCTCAGAAAGTTAAAAAAAAGAGGTCTAAATGTGGGTGGGGTCTGCAAAAGAGTATATAAGGAAAAGAATTGAGACAGTAAAGTAGTAGGAGAAATTGCAAGAAGATGACCAGACCTGCCATTCTGTTCAAGACCTGTGACGTTTCTTTTGTGGATTTCTTTGCCTGTGTTTGAGCATTTTCTTCATCCAGGACATCACCAAGCCACCCCACCAAAAAGGGACTGTAATTATTTCTGTTTTTTTCTTATTTATCAATCTTGGTCTTTAGTTTTAGGTTGTTATTAGTCTTTGTCTTTGTTAAAAATTAAATGTGTTTTAGTTGTTAAAACTGTGTTTGTCATCCCTTGCTGTTGCTGTTGTGTTATAAATGTAATAACAAATTGGGGCCATAACACTCTGTGTAGCTCTCCTTAGTTTGTTTTTTGGCAACCCTTTGGGTGAAGTTTTTTGTTGGCCCTCGTGCCTGGTTTTCTTTATTTTTTCCAATAAAGCCTTTTCCCTTCATCCTCGCATTTGGTGTCTAACTGGTCCCGTATCAGAGCCAGGGTTTGTGTAGAGATATTTAGAAAGTCATAAATGAAGTCCATTTGCTGACCTCAACTTGACCTTGTGAGACATTTAATGGTCACAGTTGACATTGAATTTTCAATGACTTGTGCCACCAAAATTGCTTCAGAGCTTAGGATTGTGTTTGCATTACAGGAGGTCTTATAAATGTATGTGAACATTTATGTAGTGACCTTAACATTGATTTTCATAGATTCAAATGTCAAACTTCACATGAAATTTTCACAACTTGCATCATCACTATAAGACTGCTTGCCGGTAAGCTACAGGACCCTTGGTCCTATTTTTTGTTTTCTGATTTTGTATCCTGCCTGTGCTGTGTTCTGTGACTTCCTTGTTTTTGACTTTTGCCTGCTTGTTCCCATCTTCTCCATTGCCCTGTGTTTTAGTACCTGTGATGTAATTTTCTGGTTTTGACCCCTGCCAGGATTTATGACATTTGATTTTTGGATTGAGCTCTGACTGCTTAATAAACCTTAGTTCATCATTCATCTCCATCTGTGCTTGGGTCTTGACTGCTGGGATAAGACAGATATGCAGTATTTTGATGATGATGTTACATCAAGTGTTAAATCCTAGGTGTCAAATCTCAGATTTTTTTCATAAAGCCGTGAGTCCCCACAGTGGTAAAATATTTCCACGGAACCTGATGAGGATAATGTAATATAAATGTGTTTCCATTGCAATGCTGCCCTCAAGAGCTTTCTCTGAACACAAATGACATGAATAGATGACCAGAATTGAGACTTGGTTGCCTGTGTTTTTCCCTGCATTAGCAGGCTAATATGGCCTCAAAGGGAGTGAGTGAGTTATGATCCTTTCAATAGTATTAGCCATAACATAACTTTACACATTGACAGATATAACGCAGCAGATGAACTAATTAAAATTAGGTTGAAACTGTGAAGTTGCATCATAATAATACAAAATATACAAAAACACACTGCATTGCACAGTCCTTTGAAATCCAGTAGGACTGCACATTGCAAGTTATCTTTGCTAACTGCCAAGCAAGCTAGCTAAGATGTTCATAAAATTATTTGTTATTCAGTCACAGCCTGAAAATGGCTCAATTTCACCAATTGTTGTACTTGCGATGTGTTTGACAGTTTTTAGGATATAAAATTCCAAAAAATAATTTCTTATCTTAACATTTTTTATATTTTACTTCACCTTGAGTTTGATCTTTCAAAGTCATCTGAGGTCAACTTTAACACTGTCAAAATGTAGGTCATACGTGACTTATCTGTTGATAATACATACTTAATTGAAATTGCACTCGCGCTGTACTTCGAGAGTACCAAGGTCAATTGATTGCCTGATTTACTTTATATTTGTAGAAAAAAATTTATCAGGCAGTTTTAAAGAAAGGAATTAGATATTTCAAAAAAATCTTTCTTTTACCATAGGGGTCAATATTTCAAGGGCCCATTAAACGGACAAAAAAGTTTCAATCAAAAATCCTAAAATCATGCGGAGATATGGTCCACAGCATCACTGATCCTCCCCCATACTTCACAGTGGGCATGAGGTGCTTTTCTGCATTCTCATCTTTTGTGTTCTGCCAGACCCACTTAGAGTGTTTGTTGCCCAAAAGCTCTATCTTGGTCTCATCTGACCAAAGCACACGGTCCCAGTTGAATTCCCAGTACCGCTTGGTGAACTCCAGACGTTTCCGTTTATGATTGTGAGTGAGAGAAGGTTTTTTCCGTGCATGCCTCCCAAACAGCTTGTTGGCACGTAGATTGTGCCTGATGGTTGTTTTGGAGACTTTGCGACTCCAAGATGCTTCCATTTATTTATTTATTTTATTGACCCCCCAACATGTGGGGAAACATGCAACATACACAGCTCCATGTATTGCACAATGCCATGAGCATAAAAGAATAATTAAAATACATATGACTAGCTTATTAAAATACCCTGGTCAACAATCTGACTAGAAAATGAGTATTCAAGTTTCTTTTTAAAAAATCTGGGCTAAAAATCAATGACCTGGATGAGTCCACTACACCGTCCTCCACTAGTGGACATACATGTACTTTAGGCATTCTTGCAAAGAAAGCAGCTCTTAAGGCAGAGAATCCCATCTCAACAATTCTACCCATTAATGTTTGTGGGATATATTCTATTGTTGCACAGAAACAAGAAATAAAATGTAGGTATAAATCACGTACTGGCGAATCCACTCTAAAGATGCGTGCCCATAAATTAAGCATATTCTTCTCCAGCTGACTACGTATGGTACTAATATGCAAAGCCAGTAAAAGTTTAGAGTGATGACTGTTCGCTGCAATTCTTTAACAGTGAGCTTTGAGAACTTTTTTATTTCTCTTACCATCCTCCTCACTGTTGGTGGCAAAATAACCTTGAGTTGCCATCCAGGCTTGTTTTTCACTGTTCCAGTTGTTTGAAACTTCTTAATGATTCCTCTGATAGTAGATATGGGCAGGTGCTGGCTAGTGGCTATTTTCTTGTTGCCATTGCCTGACTTGTGAAGGTTGACACACAACTGCCTTACTTGAATGGTGTGTTCCTATGTCTTTTCCATGTGGAAGAGTGGATAAGAGAAATGGCCTCTGTGTCACATCATATTTATACCCCAGGGAAACAGGAAGTGATGAATTACTAATTAAATGTTCCTAGATACTCTGATCAACTTTGTACACTACTGTAGAAATGACAGAAATACTTCAAATAAATGTTTTTCCTTGGAATTGTTAGGGGTGCCAATAATTGTGGAACAGGCGATTTTATGAAAAGTAATTATTTCTCAGTCAGGGATTTTTTTCCCTTAAAATTCACTTGAGTTGAAGGTTACATTTTTGTACAATTTTCAGTGTGAGAGTATGCTTCTGCAATAAAAATGTAATTTCTTTTAAGGCTTTTAACACATCTAAACCCGGGTTGCCAATAATTATGGAGGGCGCTGTGTATGGCAACTTAACAGAAATTTTAATCAGGGCAAAAAAAAAAAAAAAAAATTATTAAATAATAAATAATAAAAAAATAATCTGGATGACGGACGCCACACCACAACATACGAGCCGATAAGCTAAAAACTGAAAGAAAACTGTTGGCTTATAGTCGACAATGTAGCTCGACTTTAGCAAGTGTGAAAACTATTTGATACAGAAGATATCATGGCTACAGAAATGTGACTGGCCAATTCTGTAAAAGTCTGAAAAATTGCCAGGGTCCGACGGCCGCAGGTCCACAGCCGGGTTCAGGGTGGACCCTAGTGGGGGGACAAGGGGGGAGTCCCCCAAACCTCCTGAGTTTTCATCGTTTTTCAATTAAATAAGTACAAAAGATTTATCCTGTCGTGAACATCATTTCAGAGATAAACATAGGCAATTCCAATTCCCACCTGACAACATAGCAGATTGCTGTCAAAACTGTACCACTGACTTCTGTCACTATTATGATGTAAACTGTCAAAGTTGACATTTGAGTACATTCACCTTTGTAAAAACATCACACGTACATCCAGTCGAGAAAATTTAGAGTTTAATTTCTAGTGTTGCTATACTTGGTAATAGCATATAATGTTAACGGCAGCAGCCGTGTTACTGATGAAACTCTGGGTTGCTAGAGCATGCAAAGCATAAGCATTCACGATATTAAAGGAAAAGAAAACCCTGCCACAAAACATCATTCCAGTGAATGTTTAGCTATAAAAATACACATCTGAGCCAAAACTAAAGTTTAATATGTCATCATAAAACAATTATTGCCGATGATTTCATCAACTCATGCAGGGCGCCATTCATTCCTCATCACCGACTTCTTCTGGTGTGACGCAAGTATGACATAGCAGCCACCCACCATGATTGATACAGCGCATTGTAATATGTACCTAGGTGATTTTAAATGGGGAAATATACCAAAAGAAGAAACAACCAGGTTGGCTGGGCAGGGGTTTGTCGCAAGATTTAAAGTAGATTTTCGGATTTTTGGTTTTTGAATATTTCAGTTGCATGGCTTTCAGTTTAGATTTTGAATTACGAATGAACGGTTTTGGAAAAATGGATTGTGATGTGGCAGAGGGAGTGAAAAAGAAAAGGATAAATGAAGAAGAAACATTTTTTTATTGGAATCATGGCAGATGTAAAGGGTTGTGAGGCAAACTGTCTCTTTTGTAATGCTCATGAGATGGGGAAATGTGTGAAAAAAGAAATCGGAGATGGGAAAGCAGTCAGGGTATCAAGGGGAGGATTAGTGATTGTAGAATGTCGTACAGTGAAACAGCGGGATATTGCACTGAAAATTAAAAAAATATCAGCCTGCCTTACAAGGGACATTAGTTTTCCTCAGAGGGAAAAACCAACCATTAACGGCGTGATCAGTGGCGTTCCTTTGTAAGTAGTGTTTGAATTTTTTTTTTTTTTTTTTTTTAAAGGTGGCTGACAAGCTATAGGGAGGGAAAGGTGCATTGAAGTTGGTCAGTGCTACTTAAGTTTAAAGGAACTCTCTATTACCAGGTACTTTGACACTAATTCCATAGTTCTGTACTTGTGAACTATGTCAGCGCCAAAAATTCCGATGGAAATACACACAGTAATAATTTTACACTTGTTTTATGGCAGACCTTGATTTTCAGCCAGTTTCTGCCCCGGCCACAATTAGGTCCATTACTAACCATGGGACATGAACTGCAGTAAGTTTAAAAATCGTTATTTTCGCGCGAAATTTTGGTGCAAATGCCTACCAGCTGCATTGTAGCAGAATGTAGTGACATATCTAAAGAAGTCAGCCTTCATCAATTTCCAAAAGATGAAAAAATAAGTAAAATTTGGGCATCTCGAGGGAAACTGACTCGGGCAAAAGGGCAAAGACCAAGTGACAATAGTGTGATTTGTAGCGACCACTTCAACGATTCCTACTTCGAGAATAAAGGGTTTTGGGCTGAGTTTGGGATGAAAAAGAGGAGAAAAATCAAGCCAGATGCTATCCCGAAAATCAAAAGTCCATTCAAGGAGAGAAGCACAGAGGAAAAGGGGAGAAAAAAGAGCAGACTAGGCACTGAAAATGGAAGTAAATGAAGGTAGGCTGCTAATGAACAATTATAACGCGTTAGCCACGCCAGCGCTTCAGCAGGGCTTTCGTTTTAGACACTATAGAGCTTAATGGAGCGGTGGCTGCAGCTAGCACTTGGCAGGCTTTGGCTTGCATTCCACACATTTAAGCCTTCTCTTTGCCAGCGCTCTATCAGGGCCGATTCATAGTCGACACGAGTAACGCAAGCAAGGGACGCGAGCGACACAAGTAACGCACTCCCTTTCATAGTGTACACAGTGGACGCAAGCCGCATGGGCGATACGTGAAATGCAATACACCGCTCACACAATAGGGGGTAGCAGCGTCACTGGTGACATTTTGACTGATATTCCGAGTGACATTCACTGATCTATAGAATGACTGGATAGCTGACTGACCCCGAGTCTATCTTTCCAGCGCAGCAAACTATTAGCAAGTGATTTTGCAAGAGAATTCCTTAACTGTCGTTGCGATGGATATATCATGAATAATAAGTGAACGTTAAATGGCTATTATGGTTTACCTTAACATAACACCAAAGCCAGGTATAATCAATTGGTCAAGGTGGTCGTCTCTAGAATATAGCTCACTTCAAATTAGTAACCCTTTGCGTTAGCCTAATTTATTCACAAGATTTCACGACTGTATCTGACGTTATCAATGAGACCCATGTCATACGCTATAACTTTTTTTAAGCCAGCATCGTTGATACACAACGCTCTTTTATAGTAGAATGGGCTTACAAATGCTGTAAAACAAAATTTCGGCATTAGATGGGGTAAGACGTGTACCACTGGACGTCCCTGACTATTTTCAAGCAAAAGGGAGGAAAAAAAAAACAAGCTGAAAAAATAGCGACCATACACCATACATGGATTGCATTTTTTCCACAAAGCTAGCTACAGGTTAATACCAATACTTCGCCTGTTTTGCGTATGATCGTGAACATGTTGATGTTTAGAAAGCACGACCGATCCATAGCCTGACAGATGCCCTGATGCTAGGCTAATGTTAGGTAGTTACTGGTTAAATCATCCAGGCTAATTTTAACCAGCACAAACAAAACGATCCCCATCGTATTGCCCAAAAATCTGATTTGAATCTAATTTTGCTAGGTTTCCAGCAGAAATGTATTACTGCTGAAGTGGCACTGTCACTAATACCCAACGATATTAGTCTTTTTTTTTTTCACTACAGACTTCTTCTATTATGTGGGCTAAATGTTCATATTTAGTACATTATATGCATTACCGCCGCCGTTTGCAACGGATGGTATTACATGCGTTGCTGCGTCACGTATTGAAAAATCAGACTACACAATCGAACGCATCATGGTGGCCAATATGTTGTGAAGCGTCATGATTCCTCTCGATGCATTCGCGTTTGCATGTCTCTGGGTCGACTATGAATCGGCCCTTACGCTGCTTTCACACCGGACGCGAAACGCGTGCTTTCGCGTCTTTGCTTTGACTTTTAATTTAATCTGTTGTTCTAATCATTTGTTTCGCGTTTAGCAGTAGCTTTCACAGACGGCGAGCGCGAGTTAACCACAGCTCTCTAGCCCATTTAATGCGTCTCTGATTCCCCCTTATGAAAACCAGTGTAAGATTAAATAAATTGGCAAAATGTATATATTTTTTCTTTTGCTCATAATGTAAATCAGATCAGATTTTAAGTTACTGAGCACTGGGGCGACAAAAACATGTAATGAAGTGATCAAAATGATATTTTTACATGCGGTTGTACATACCGGCTATGCAGCGAATTGGTCTTTGCAGCGAGTTCTTTATATGACCTTGCGCTAAGAAAGGGCGGTATCGATTGTAGCGATTAAAAAGCGTTCCCAGGGCAAGTAGAAAGTTACTAATTACTCCAAAACAGTTTGATATTATGGGAAATGACTGCAAGGTTTTTTTTCTGGATGAAAAATTACATAATGGGAGCCTGTTTGTGAAATTTCATCCTCTAGACGCTGTAGTTCATTTAATGGTGAAATACCAGAGATAATATTAGTAGATTATGTTAGTTATAGGGTCAGAGCATTTTAAAGGGCTCCACCGGGTTGTTTCCTTCGTCAGGGGTACGGGCTCGTGGCAGCAGTTTATAGAACAGATGCACAGGTGTAGACGGTGTGGGCTGGAGGGATGTATAGAGGATGATTTGGGATTAGCAAAACGCTTTCACTGTGGGGGAAATCATAAAATGGGTGTTACGTTCCCATTGGTCAAGGTGAGGGAAGTAACAAATAACCAGATGGTAATAGGTTTAAGTGAAAGTATTGGTTTAATGCAGCCGTTTTGTGAGAAAATTGAATAACAAATGAGTGGCTGGTACACAGGGGAACAGGAAGAAAGAGGACCAAAATGGTGCTGCTCAAATAAAATAAAGAACCAAAAACGGGCTTAACCAACTGTACAGAAAAAAGGAGAAAATAAACAACATCAGTAAGTAGCACCTCTAATCTAAAGGCAGACGAATTGCGAAATCGAGTACTCTTATCTGGTCCTGTCTCCAGATTAAAACACATACAATTAGCAGAGTTAAACTACAGATTCAAGACATTATACTTCATACCGTTGTCTAACAATCAATAAAGCAACAGTTAGCACCGGCGTGCGAGTTACGGAGTCAAGTCCTTATATTTCATATGATTGTCTAATAATCAGCACTTCATACAACTGAGAAAGACAATGGGTAACAACCGGAGTGTGAGTTACAGATTTGAGTCATTATAATTCATATGACTGTCAAACAATCAATACTTCATACAACTGACAAAACAACGAGTAACCATCAGAATGAAAGTTACAGATTCAAGTCATTATACTTCATACGACTTTCAAAAATCGGGGCACGTGAGACAACGGGTAATCATAGAGTTTAACAGAACGAGACTGACTGCTCTCATTAAATCACAGCCTAAATTTGCAAAATTTGCGTTTGACAGATCGCTTTATAGACGAAACGCGGTGTGTTGATCCGGGATTGGAGGAGGACAGGAACACTGGACCAATCAGGCACGTCAGCGAGCGGGCAGCGGAGCAGACAGGAGGCTGGTGATGAGCTGGGCTGGCTTGAGCACCAATGAAAAACAAGGGCTCGCATGGAGTAATTTGCATGATATTTGGAGACAGAGAGAGGTTAAATCACCTGGGAATGGAGACGGACCCACTATGGTCGTAACAATGGGTTCAATGCAATGTGAAAGAAGGAAAATGGTAAGAGAGGTGGAAAGGACAAGAGCACAGGGTAAAATTTCAAACACGAAAGCTGCTAAGACAGTCTTGAGCTAAAAGGAAATGGTAAAGAAAGAGCAGGCAAAACTACAGCCAGAAGAAAAGAAACAAAAGGAATATGAGGAAGACGAGATTGGGATGGGAAGAAGTAGATTTTTGGCTTTTATTTCAATGGCACAAGAAATTAAATTAGATGCTTGATGTTTTTAATCACCCAAATCTTTCTCTGGGTACCCAAATATCAAGGTAAGCCTGAAAAGTAGTGCTTTAAGTGGGCCGGTATGCAATGGTACATAATACCAGCACTTAAACATTTTAGCCCCTGGCGTACCGGGCCTTTTTACGGCATACCAGGACTTCTCACAAGCTCGTAGTACCCTGTCCTGTTCTATTTCTCTCTTGGCGATTCATGATCCGATGGCTATACTACATTACCCACTGTGCACTAGTAAGCCTACGTGCCTATTACGTAGGCCTATCAGGCATGTCTGGCCATGAAACAGCAGCGTTAAAGATACGGGCTACAGTCCCAAGTGCAGGATATAACAAATAATCTGCTTCGGCGCCATATTTCAGGATAGAGCACAGAGAGGATATTGAAGAGTCCCCATATTCCTAAACCGCACATTCTCTTGGGCATAATCGGATGACATATCTTTGTAACTTGGTGGTAATGTAGCTATGCTCCTCATTTCACACAGGAGAGCTGCACAGACAGCCCACAAGCTAGAGGAGTTCTGGCTTTCAGATACTTTGGTTAGTGGTAAATGTGGCAACATTTGAGATAAAATTCATAGGGCACAAGAACACTCTGGATTTATGCAAGGTATGTACATACAGAAAACAAGTTATCTCTAGCCTATGTCGGAGATGACCTAACAGGAGACTCCGTTTTCCCTCTCAAAAATGTCAAAGTTTTCTTGAAATGGCTGCAGGAACTATAAATACAAGCTTGCTTCTCCATCCAGCCATTGAACATTAATACCAGCAGAAAGACCAGAATGTTGCCGATTATCTTGACGTATAGGCCTACTCGTCAGTAGTTCGTCCAAATCACGGAAAAAAGGATTGAGGGGAGGAAATGTGCTCAAGAGCGATTAGCCTTATGGAGGACATTAGTTTCAATGACATTAAAATTGCATCCTCAAACGATAAATATGTTGAAAAAGAAGTGGACTAGGTTGTGGGTCTTATCATGGGATGATTGATATTTTAACCCTATAAGATGCGCAGCTACTGTGTTCAGACCTGTGGAACTTCAGGGCAATTTTTACATTTTAGCTGTTTGAGATCCCAAGGTTTTCAACTATTCAAATTTTCTTTTCGTAGACTTACAGGGAAATGTGAATAAAATGATATGGTGGATATTCCATTTGATGAAATGCCTTGGCCGTAAAATCTTGGCATCCTGGATATGAATATTTCCTTCAAACTTAGTGTGATGTGGTCTCACTGAAGCGCTGCCATCAGCGGATACATTATACGAATGTGACAATTTCCTACAGTATGAAAACAATTATTTTTCTGACTTTGAACCCATTTTTGGGAACTTGGGAAGTCAAGAGTAAAGAAAAGTGCCAAACCAGAAAACGCAAAAACTTTGCCAATAGTTGTCTTGATTTTTAACTTTTAAATACATACATGAAGTATCACCCAAAAACGCAGAAGCAAAAGAAGGGCCAAGTTGGCTTGTTCGCTTCTAACTGCGGTTTTCTCCCTTGAGGGTTTGTCGTCATCGGTATTTTCAGTATATTGGACCATTTGACTATATAGCTACAGAAGATTCCCTGAATAGCCGTAATTGCTGTATATCGCTTTTGACAGGCTAACGTTAGTTGCGATTGTGTTCTCAGTCTCGTTCTCTGTTTGTGTTTGCGCTTCTGTGGATACGTGTAGCAAGGGAATTTTTTTCCTCATGGGCTTCAGGGGTATTGTTTACTCTCATAAAGATACATAAGAAATTATTGCATGCATTTGCAAATATGTGCCAACACAAGGCTAACTGATGAAGGTAGCCTACATATGATGTGTTTAGGTAATGAATTCATTGATAAATGGCATGTTATCATTCGTGTTACTTTGGGCGGTTTTTTGTGCAAGTAGATGATTTATTATCAGTTTTGGGCTGAAAACCACGTAACCTATCACACTCGCCAAACATTGACTTCTACTTTCAGCAATTAAGAATGTAGAAAAGAATGGATTCTCTTGACTTAGGGCTAAATGAGCCTCGCAGACCAATCCACACTGCGTCCCACGAGCCAGTTGAGCGCAGAATTTTCCAACCCATGAGAAAAGAAAGAAAAGCGTGAGAAATCCGAATGCGTGAGAGTTGACAGGTATGCGTCATTAATGAAAATTGGCCACACCTGATAATGTTGAGAGTTTTTGGAGTTTCTACAATGGTAATTTAAATGACTAATTTAAATCAGGGCGAGAATGATTAGTGCTCATTTTAACTTAGTGCAGCTCAAGAGAGGTGTTCCCCAGTGTGAGTAAGGTCTCTGAAAGCAAATGAGTGTTAGGGCAACCTCTGACTCCTTTAGTATAACCTGGCACTAACTAATTTTTAGTACTCATTCACATTCAATCAGTGTGAGTGTCGCTTCTGAATACGAGCGTCAGATACCTAAAATTCCGGGTTGATTGCAGTGCTCACTGAAAATGGTGGTCTTTAAGCGTCTTTTGGTGTCCTGGATTCGCAGTTGAAATTGTGCACTTATTATAGCAACTTAGTTCACATTCCCTGCATTTTCCTCGCCTTTGAATTTTATCATCGGATTCAAAAGTGTCGCAATTTTCGCTCACATTCTCAATGTCAGTTACCCGTCAAAACTGCCTTTGATTTGCTAAATGGTAAATAAAGACTCTTTACAAACCCATATAGACTATTAGTATATGTTCTTTCCTACATTTCTGCTGATTTTTAAGAGCATCGTGCACTCAGCCACGGGTTCTAGCTCCAGCAGGATCTGGTGCCCATGTGGCTGAACAGCAGTTTCATTAACAAACCTTGGATATACCACCAAAAAATGAAGACACTCAGCTAAGCACACATTTCTGAACATGTCTAGATCGTCAACTGATTAGTAATCTGTTAAATTACGATTAAAGCAGTGGACGAAAACTACCCTAAATTGGCCTACTTTAGAATGCCATAGCACCCTTAATATTTGTCCAATGTAAAAACTTCAAAGACCATTTTAAAATTCTTTTCAAGTTCTTTCAAATGGTATCAAATGCAATCCCCTGTGTGTTTCTTTTTTTTTCTCACGTACCTATTTCAGGATGATTTTTTTTAAAATCAGCATCCTGTTCTAGTATTTGAATGTATCACTTTATTGATCTGCTGGTACCGACCGATCACTGCCTAATTTACCTGCCAACAGTTGAAAAGGGGGAGTACCAGCACTTCTTTTTTTCCACTTAAAGCACTGCGGAAAAGTGCTGATGTTATTCGATATGGCTGAATATGGAATTCTTTCCCCATTGCTTTTTTGGTTGATTATGCTGTCCACTGCCTTGCTGCAAAGGCTAAAGTGCAGTAAAACATTGCAAAATGAAACTTTGAAACTTGTAAAATCAAAGAAATATGTAATGTCACTTACATATGTGTGGATGGTGCTGTGTATGCCGTGCTATGTGCTTTTCCTGCTTTTTTGTCCCTTGCCAATCACATCCCTGAGTGCTACAGTCACACGATTGCCTACTGTAAAGAAATGACCAGAATGGAGTAAGACATGCTCAAATTTTGATCCCCAATACCGTTACCACTTGAATTTAGGTAATCAAATTTTGGCCACATCATCTCCACTCCCAGAACTATTAAACCAATCAGTGATCTGACGAAGACTTTGTCAAGCCAGTTTAATTATTAAAATCAGTTAATTATTCAATGAAGTTACCAAAATGGTAATTGGATGTGCACAGTGCTCGGTGATCAGATGTTTCATTTATTCACAAGTTCATCGAAAGATTACAATGTTCTATGAAGTGTAACACATAGCATCAGCAGAATACCTGTTATTCCTCAGATATACTGCATAGTGCTGGGGCAGAGTCAGTGTGCACTTTAAAATTATAAGCTCCACAAAGAAAGTACAATTACTGGGAGTAAGTCTGCATTGTTCCAGGACAGAGTCAGTTTGCAAGGTACGTTGGCTTCAAAGGGACTACAAACTTGTCAAAACTGTGTTAAATACAGTATCCAGTTGAACAGGTCAATAATATTTTCACTGAAACCTCAGTATTGTTGACTCCCAAACACAGTTGATATAATCAAGGTGCATCACCAAACCCAGTACAGTAAATTTGAATGTCCTCAGACATTCCTTACTACGAATATGCATAACCTGTGATGTCGGAATATAACTCCTTTGGATAAGGAAGCAGAGACAATAGAAAGAGTGGTAGTCATCTTTATACGATATAAGTTCTCAAAAATCTCTTTATGAGGCCTGAATGGATTATATCCAGTTCAGTGAATATCAGTGAGCACCCTACTCACCAATCTCAGGGTGATGTCGCCCCTCAACAGGCACGCTGACTGTCCGCCGTAGCAGCTTGTTCCGGTGAGATTCGGACCGCCGCTCGCGCATCAGTAAAGGGTGAACCTGTAGGGCAAAAAAAGACAAGAAACAGAGGACTAGCACACAGGGCTTCACTCTTCTGTCCGGTTCATCCCAAAGACTCTTGATGGGGTTTAAGTCTGGAAACTGTGCTGGCTACTCCAAGTTATCAAGCTTACCATCTTGTTATTTTTTCCTTAGGTAGTTCTGGAAGCTTATGTTTTAGGTCATTATCGTGCTGTAGGATGAACTGACCAACTAGGCGCATACCAGAGGGTACTGCATGGTGCTGCAGAATGCTGTGGTAGCAGTTTTGGTTCAGGGTGCCTTTCACTCTGTAAGTCACTGACCCTGGATCCAGCAAAATAGCCCCAGACCATCACGCTTCCTCCTCCATGTTTGACAGTTGATGTCACACACTGAGGACCCATCCTTTCACCTACTCGACGGCGTACAAAAAACTTGGATAACCTTACCTTTTGTTAAAAATATCTGACAGTTTACCACTTACCCTCATACTATTTCAAGCTATTCATTGGACTGGAATTGCATAATTT
The DNA here is from genome assembly GCA_029721435.1 of Gymnothorax reevesii. Classification (NCBI taxonomy): domain Eukaryota; kingdom Metazoa; phylum Chordata; class Actinopteri; order Anguilliformes; family Muraenidae; genus Gymnothorax; species Gymnothorax reevesii. The sequence goes on along the minus strand of CM056573.1, from coordinate 134,029,682 downwards.
TCAATAAAAAACTGGAAAAATTGGGATGCCCTAAAACTTTTGACTGATAGAGTAATTTCAACAAGCCAATCACTTCCGACACTTTTTTTTCCAGTGCAACCAAAGCAATGCTTGGGCGATAATTTAAATTGGTTACTTTAGCTATTAAAGGGGTGGGTTGGTACATGGTATATGATGTGTGTGTGCGTGCGTGTGTGTGTGTGTGTGTGTGTGCGCGTGAGGGGAGGGAGGGTGATCCCCAGTGAAATATCTCCCTGAAATCACTTTCTATAGGGTAGGATGTCTGTGAATGTTATGCTTGCACTGTCTAAATAAACAAATAACTTTAACAATTCCCAGCGACATTTTTTTTTTAAAACTGCAAGTGCAAAACACTTCAAAAGGAAATAGCCTACTGAGCAATTAACAAGGTCCATCACAGTATGCAAACCCATTTTAATTTAATGAATTCTTTTTCATGCAGTAATTGCACTTTACAAAATACACTGCAATGCAAACAGGTTAAATCTAATTTACTATGCAGCACAGAAGCAACTGAGGATGCAGTTCATTGACAGCTGCAATCAAATTAGGAGTTTCTCGATCTCAAAACAAAATACACCCCGTGTACACTTTATTGCTTGACAGAGTGCATACTTATACTCTCTTTATTCTCTCTTTTTGTCAAATTATGTGCAAATAAATGGTCTCATTGTCATTTGCACTGAATTTGGCTTCAAGTTAAATACATTTGGTCCTGGAATATTTGGATATTGACAAAGTTATTATTATTTAAGTTGTCAACCATGGAATACAGGGAATTGAGATTAAATAATAAATATGAATTCAAAGTGAGGGCGTTCTGTTTCAATTTGAGGGTTAACTCATCACCTAGTGGCCGGGTTTTTCCTGGGACCCAGCCGGGCTCAGCCTGAAGAGGCTGCCTCCGCGTGGGCCAACGACCCACGAGGACAGGAGTAGGAGTCGAGTGCATTTAGGACTGGATGACAGACAGGGGTGGAGGCCCTTGCGTTCTGGGCCCCAGTTATGAAATCTGGCTCTTGGGACATGGAACGTCACCACACTGGTGAGGAAGGAGCAGGGGCTTGTGCGGGAGGTTGAGCGGTACCGGCTAGATATAGTTGGACTCACCTCTACGCACATCTCTGGCTCTGGAACCAAGCTCCTTCATAGGGGTTAGACTCTCCCCTTTTCTGGAGTTGCCCAAAGTGAGAGGTGGCGAGCAGGTGTGGGGATACCTGTGTCCCCTTGGCTGAGTGCCGTCATGTTGGTGTCCATCCCGGTGAATGAGAGGGTCTCCGCATTTCGCTTGCGGGTTGCTGAGGGGAATACTCTGACTGTTGTTTGTGCTTACGCATCAAACAGCAGTTCAGAGTATTCAGCCTTCTTGGAGTCCCTGGGTGGGGTCCTGGAAAAGGCTCCTACTGGGGATTCCTTATTTCTGCTGGGAGACTTCAATGCTCCTGTGGGCAACAATGGAGATACTTGGAGGGGACTGATTAGGAGGAATGACCTCCCTGATCTGAACCCGGGTGATCTTTTGCACTGCAGGAATATGGGGCTCTGGGGCCATTAATTCGAGCCATTCAATCCCTGTACAGCCAAAGCTGGAGTTGTATCCACATTCTACGCATTGAGTTGAACTTGTTTCCAGTTGATGTTGGACTCAGCCAAGTTTGTGCCTTTTCACCTATTCTGTTTATGATTTTCATGGAAAGGATATCAAAGCACAGTTGAAGTTTGGAGGGTGTCCAGTTCGGTGGCCTCAGGATTGCATCTCTACTGTTTGCAGGCTTCATCACGCTGTGCCATCCAGCGCGCCCCGGAGTAGTTCGCAGCTGAGTGTGAAGCCGTCGGGAATGAGGATCAGGACCTCCAAATCTGAGGCAATGGTTTTCTCTCGGAAAAAGGTGGATTGTCCCCTTCAAGTGGGGGGTGAGTTTTTACCCCAAGTAGAGGAGTTCAAATATCTCGGGGTCTTGTTCACGAGTGAGAGTACGATAGAGCTTAGATGGATCGCTGCAGCGTCTGCAGTGAAGTGGGCATTGCACCGGTCTGTTGTGGTGAAAAGGAGCTGAGCCTAAAAGTGAATGTCTCGGTTTACTGGTCGTTCTCTGTTCTCTGTTCCAGCCCTCACCTTTTGGGTAGTGACCCAAAAAATAAGGCCATCCTGAAAAAAAATTCTTGTTTGCCGTAACCCGACCGACCCTATCAAATTGGGCCTGACTTCGATTTAAAAAAAAATTTTTTTTACATTTGATTCCAACCGACTTGCCGGTCCTATCAAGTGTTGTGGCCAACTTATTTATTTTTTCCACACGTCCAATAACCAAAAACTACATAGATGCATAAAGCCTCGTTGTGTCAGACTCACAGGATGAAAGGTTTTATGTGAATTAACAAGCAAACGCAAAACTGCGGCATCTGTGGTCATAATGTAGTATTCTTATAAAATGTACATGCGTATTCCAACTGACGGAAGTTAGGCTACGTGTGATGCATTGCTGGTTGCGACACTGGTTCGGCCCGGGAGCCCACTCAAGGCTCGACTCGACATGGCTGCTCCGACCACCAAGACGTTCGCTGTCAATGTTTACAGTGTTGGAAGTCAGGGCACATTTGTCCTAGAGATGCACCGATTCAGTTTTTTTTCCAATCCAATTCGATACCGATACCTCAGCTGAGCGTATCTGCCGATATCCAATCCCGATCCGATACTACTGTTGAATGAATGAACCTTATACCTTGCCATGTGAGTGAAGGCATCGGGCTTGACATAAACATTTAGCCTTGTTAGAAAAAGGTAACAAATTAACACAGATATAAATGTACTTAATATACTTAATGTACTTATTTATTAACAAATAACAGAGTACATTAGCAGCAAAAAGAAATAAATAACACTTCTATGTAAAGTGCACTGCAAACAGATATTTTAAAATGTCATATAAAAAGTAGCAGCTGCCTGAAACCCAACAAAAAAAATGGCTTAATGGCTTGTTCAAAAATACAAAATAAACAGACGTAACATGTAAACATTTAGAGCAAAGAGAAATTCAAAATCGAATCTAATATAAAATATAGCAGCTGAACCCAATAAACAGAAGTGGTTTATTTAACATTTTCAAAATTACAAAATGAACAGAAGTAGCCCAACTCTTCCAAAACTTTGAGAAAATCAAAATCAAAACAGGTCACTAGCTGAAATAATATGTAATCATTTTGTGCTCACCTGACCTGCTTCGCTATCAACGACAGAGAGGGGCTGCGAATCCAAAACAATAAACTCCATAACCTTCTCTGTTATGTTGGTTGCTTTCACGCTGCCGGCTGGCAGTTTCTCTCGTCTTTGCAGTGCATCCACCGAAGTTAGCCACTTCGTTGTTCTCTCAGCCAGGGTTCAGTGCCGAAAAACCTCGCCGTGCCAAAAAGCCTCGTCCCATTATGAGACGTCTGGGCAAACGAGGCTTTTTGGCACGCAAAGCCTTTGGGCACGGGACATTGTGCTTGCCGATATACCTCAAGGTTTTCCAGCACGAGGTTTTTCAGCACGGAACACCGGCTTAGCTTGGAGCTGCGTGTGTTTTTTAGCATGGTGCTTTTGGAGGTGCTTATTTAAGTTTGTGGTGTTGAAAATACTAACTTTATCACCACCCTACGCAACTGTCGCGTTGCAGATATTGCATGTTGCATTCGGACTTGCTGGTGTATCAACTTTGAGATGTTTCCAAACAGCAGACTTGGCTCGCTCCGGCGCTTGCTCCATGTTGCTCAGTGTTTGCTCATCACCCGCTGCTGTGGGTGCTCTGCGTGATGACGTAACCGATATTTGATCCAGCTAATTAGTCAATATCGGAGCCCATATCAGATCCGGGTATCGGATCGGTGCATCACTAATTTGTCCACGTTAAAACTCAAACTTCTCAACATAAAAAAGACATGTCATGTTTCATGTAGCTAATTATTAATGAGGATTGCAAAATGCATGACAACTGTGAAACAACAAACAATAATACCAGGTAACACAAGGTCTCTCGATTAGACTTCAAAACTGAACAAATTAATGTTGCTATGTTTTCGAGTCAGGCTGAGTAAATTGGTTTGGGGTAATGTCCTCTGGCTTGTTCCGGTGTTAAGACAATCACCTAAAGCTGTGTTCCCCAACCCTCTCCTAGAGGCCCACCTGTCCTGCTTGTTTTAGATCTCTCCCTGCTCTAGCACAGGTGATTCAAATAATCAGGTTGTCAACAATGAGCTTTAATGGGTGATTAACGAGCTGATCATTTGAATCACCTGCGCTGAAGCACGGAGAGATCTAAAGCATGCAGGACAGGTGGGCCTCAAGGAGAGGGTTGGGGAACACTGACCTAAAGCACCTGCCCATCACCTCAGCCTTGGACTGTGGTGGCAGTGAATGCTTTTAAAAACACTTTGCTTTTTGTGGAATGCTCTTGCAGAGGGCTGGTGGTCAGGGCAGTTACTGCACGGCAGTGTGAAATGGTCTTAAGCCACCCTGACACTTGCACAATTTTTGTTCCCGCAATGCCACGCAATGCGTTGTGGCAATGATTAAAGGACCAGTGTGTAAGATTTTAGACAGACAATCTGGCTGAATAACTGGCAGGAATGGAATATAATATTCGAAAGTACATTTACATCGGTGAAGTATTTCCTGAAAATAAGAATCATAGTGTTGTCGTTCATCCTGAATGAGCCCTTTATATCGACAAAGATAGCGGGTCCTCTTCCACGGAGCTCGCCATTTTGCACCACCATGTTTCTAAAGTAGCCCAGAACGGGAAAAAAGTAATTAAATAAAGCACTGACATGAGAGCGTGCCTTTCGTGTTTTTGCAAGATTTGCCCCCACTGTAGGTTCTCTGAGAAAGGGAATGATCAGTTGGTTGCAATCTATAATCTAACTACTTGATGGCTCTAGATCTTACATACTGGCCTTTTAAAGTCTTCGGGAAGGAACGTGAGGCGGGTGTGAAGTGTGTGTGTGTGTGTGTGTGTGTGGGGGGGAGGGGGGGGGGTGCGCGTGCCATGTAGTAGAGAGAATTTTGAATGTTAAAAAATTCGGCACACATCAATGTTTGTGCCATGTGCGTGCCACTTGCGTGAACCATGTGTTTATACTACGCCAACTCAGCGCAAACACTGCCGATGGTGCGTGTCAATGCGTGCCGTGTTAGGGTGTTGTCACGAGTTGTTCTCGTGATCATAGCATGCCCAGCTCACGCATAGTTGGTGAACGTCATGAAACATTTGTGCATAGCAGGAACTTCTCACAAAGTATTCACACAATGTTCGCGCATAGTTCAAAAATTGCCACGATGACTTCATGCATGTGCAAAGTTGTCGGGGCAATGCGTGGTGATGCGGCAAGACAGGGGAACTATGCATGTCGTGCGTGACACTGCAGGACATTGCAGTACGGTAGACGTGAATAATGCGCGAACAATACTTAACCTATGCATAAACAAATCGTGCCATTGCGTGTCAATGCGGCCAATGCAGGGACAAAAGTGTCAGGCTGGCATTAAGATTTCCTAAGAAATAACAAAGTTACAACTGATCGCGAATTATAACTTGTATATTCTTTAGTTCAACAATAAGTGCGCTCCGCGTCATTAGTCAATTAAGACAGTCAGTCTATTGCATTACCAGGCAGCCTACTACTCCCATCAAAATTACATGCATGTACCAAGTAAGTAACCTGATAATTAGATGCATTGTTTTCCCATAAAAACGGTAGCTGCAGGAGATCACATGACAAAACTTTGACTATGTATGCAGCAATTTATGCAGTGTACCAGTTTTGTTTCCGAAATGTGCAACAGATCAATATTTGTAATACAATGGCAGGGATTTGAAAATTTCGTTCAATCTTGAATGTACAATGAGTGAATAATTAAACATTATTTGTCGCTGAAACCAGCTGATTTGATTATTTTTTGAAATTACATTGCCTATGCAAAAAGGTGGTCACCATTTGGATTTAAATAAGTAAATTCTCAAGAGCCTAGGATTGAACCATTATTGCCGTGATGAACATTATTCAGTTGGCAATATTTCTTTTAATGCTGACTGATTCCGTGCATAACTTCTCATTTCTTAAACAACCATGTCAGAGGATGCATCTCCTGTTCATTCAAAAGATGTTACTGGGGTAAATTATTGGCCAACATCAAACTAAGAAAACAGTCACCAAAACTGCTGAAATTAGAAGAATTAGCACATAAACTATAGTCAGCCAAAATAAAAACTTCAAACTCGTTTGGAGGTCGATAAGTTGAACATACCAGAAATGAGGTTTTAAATAATGATTTTATTTTTTGATTCTGTACTCATTAAAGATGGTGTATCATAAAAATAATGTCCATAATGTAACCAGTTCCACTGGAAATGCTACAGAAATGTCCAAGAGTAAAAATGGTAAGTTATAACTTGAATATTGCGCAGGCGATTACGTACGGTTTAGGCAGTCACACGACCTGTAAACAATTCATTTCTAGTGGACGTTGCAGTGACAAATCGATTATGCAAATGATGTAAGATAATTTGTCCGTCTTCTGCTTTTGACGTCACACGTGGGCTACCAGAACGAGGTCGGTCAGCTGTGGTGCCAGTTTGTTGGAGACATGTCCGAAGATCATGTATAGTCCGTCGACTGCATCCCATAACCCTTGCAATGTAAGTGACAGACGTTTCCGTATTCAGCATGCCAATGGCATGTTCACGCTGAATGTTTGACAGCCATGGGATTGAAATTCAACAAATAATTAACTGTGAAAACTTGTTTTTCCGAGATGACTCACTAACATGCTAACATGAGCTCAGTTGCACATCTCTCATATGGTCACTAGGAACTAGGAACTAGGAACACGAGAAAAGATGGTTTTAGCTTAAAGTACGCTCGCACGTGCTACGTACCTGTGCACATCGGAGTTGATTTGTGTCATGATGTCTTTTACAAAACATTTACCCCCAGTGATAATAAAAACTCTTTTATTAAAAGTTTCAAGAAAATATTTACAAATTTATGAGTGTGAAGTTTCTTTTTTGACTCAGTATACAATTTCTTAAAACCTGGAAGGATAGTGGTGAACTGTCAACTTCATGGGAGAAATGGGTTGGAGAAAAATAGTGACTGATCCTGATGGGAGATCACTAAAATGTTTATAAAAAAATTAAAAAAATCAACAGTAGAACTGATGACTATGTTTAATTATGAAGGTAAGAACTATAATGTGAAAAGAAGCCACTAGATGGCAGTATTGACCTTTTTTTTGCCCAGACTGGAGCTAGGTTTGGGCATGTCCTGGGCATGTCTGAGACAGAAAGTCCCAGAGAATTAAAAAAAAGTCAAAAAGGTAGGAGGGGTCTGCAAAAGAGTATAGAAGGAGGAAAATTGAGACAGTAAAGTAGTAGGAGAAATTGCAAGGAGAAGGATACATTTGTCACTTCTTTTCAAGACCTGTGAAGCTTTTCGTGAATTTTTGCCTATGTTGGAGTATTTTCCTCACCCAGGACATCACCAAGTCCCCACCAAAGGGACTGTAAATATTTTTTTTTCTTGTATTTATCAATCTTGATCAGTAGAGTAGATAGTAGATTAGTTATAAGTCTTTGTTTAATTAAATGTGTTTAAGTTTTAAAATTGTGTCTGTCATTCCTTGCTGTCGTAAATGTCATAACAAATTGGGGCCATAACAGAGCTTTTCCACTCACTCACTCCTACAGGAACTTGGAGGATTAGGACTAAACAGCTGTATGGCCACAAGACAGTCACTTGTTAGTGAGGCTAATTGGGAAGAAAACGAGTTCAGTTTGTAAGGGAGTGTAAAGATTGAACTAAAGGGCAATAGAAAAAGGTTGGGTGGTCTAATGAGTCCAGATTTACCCCACTCCATAGTCATGGGCAAGTCAAGGTAAGAAATGAAGCCCATGAAGCGATGCATCCGTCATGCATAGTGCCCTCTGTCTAAGCCTCTGGAGACTGTGTTATGATCTCAGGCTGCTTCATTTGGTCAGGTCTAGGCTCAGCACTGTTCTGCAGCAGTAAAATGAATTCAGCAGATTACCTGAATATACTGTATGACCAGTAACCCATCATTGGACTTTTTAATCCCTTATGGCACAGACATATTCCAGGTTGACAATGCCAAGATTCATTGGGTTTAAATTGTGAAAGAGGGGTTCATTGAGCATGAGGGTTCATTTTCACACATGAATTGGCCACCACATAGTCCAGACCATAACCATCTGAAAGTCTTTTGGATGTGCTGGAGAAAGCTTTGCAGAGTGATTTGACTCACCCATCGTTATTAAAATATTTTGGCCAACAATAATTGCAAGTCTGGTCTGAAATAAATCCTCTGTTTGTATAAGCAGTTTGTATAAGACTGTCAAATCAATACCACAATGACTGTGCGCTGTGATCACAGCCAAAGGTGGCCAAACAAAATAGTATAGTGTGTGACTTTAATTTTGAACAGGCAGTTTGTTGGCTTATTTCAAATTTGATGACCGCAAGAGGTCCCAAAAAAGCGGGAACAGGGAGAATTTAGCATGATGATTAATGCAAGTTGCAGAATTAAGGTGTTGTGAAACAGATGAGCAAATCACGTTATCGTAAATGGAGCCACCAAAAAATGCCTTGTCCCTGGAGAACAAAGTTGGGGCAAGGCTCGCCAATTTGCCAGCACTTACATATTTTTATAATCCATCACTTTAAAATTAATGTTCTCCAAGGACAAACAAGACAGTCCGGTCGGCTGTGACAGTGACGACCTCAGAAAATTTTCGTAGTGATGGCCAGATGGGGCCAGTGAAAATCTTAGGGTGCCACCCCAAATTAGTCCTCTGTTCCACCCCGTGGTCATGTACTCCATGCCCCCAACTCTCCTACAGTCCAATCTACAAAACCCAAAACCAGTGAAGTTGGCACGTTATGTAAATCGTAGATAAAAACAGAATACAATGATTTGCAAATCCTTTTCAACTTATATTCAATTGAATACAGTGCAAAGACAAGATGTTTAATTTTCAAACTGAGAAACTTTTTTTTTTTTTCAAATAATCATTAACTTAGAATTTAAAGGCAGCAACACCATGCAAAAAAGTTGGCACAGGGGCCTTTTTACCGCTGTGTTACATCGCCTTTCCTTTTAACGACACTCAGTAAACGTTTGGGAACTGAGGAGACCAATTTTTTAAGCTTTTCAGGTGGAACTCTTTCCCATTCTTGCTTGATGTACAGCTTAAGTTGTTCAACAGTCCGGGGTCTCTGTTGTCGTATTTCACGCTTCATAATGCGCCACACATTTTTAATGGGAGACAGGTCTGGACTACATGCAGGCCAGTCTAGTACCCGCACTCTTACTATGGAGCCATGCAGTTGTAACACGTGCAGAATGTGGCTTGGCATTGTCTTGCTGAAATAAGCAGGGGCGTCCATTAAAAAGACGTTGCTTGGATGGCAACATATGTTGCTTCAAACCCTGTATGTACCTTTCAGCATTAATGGTGCCTTCATGTATGTGTAAGTTGCCCATGCCTTGGGCACTAATACACCCCCATACCTTCACAGATGCTGGCTTTTGAACTTTGCGCCTATAACAGTCCGGATGGTTCTTTTCCTTTTTGGTCCGGAGGACACGACATCCACAGTTTCCAAAAACAATTTGAGATGTGGACTCGTCAGACCACAGAACACTTTTCCACTTTGCATCAGTCCATCTTAGATGACCTTGGGCCCAGTGAAGCCGGCAGCGTTTCTGGGTGCTGTTGAAATATGGCTTTCGCTTTGCATTGTAGAGTTTTAACTTGCACTTGCAGATGTAGCGACGAACTGTAGTTACTGACAGTGGTTTTCTGAAGTGTTCCTGAGCCCATGTGGAGATGTCCTTTACACACTGATGTCGGTTTTTGATGCAGTACCGCCAGAGGGATCGAAGGTCACGGGCATTCAATGTTGGTGTTCGGCCTTGTCGCTAACGTGCAGTGATTTCTCCAGATTCTCTGAACCTTTTGACGATATTACGGACCGTAGATGATGAAATCCCTAAATTTCTTGCAATAGCTCGTTGAGGAATGTTGTTTTTAAACTGTTCGACAATCAGCTCACGCATTTGTTCACTCAGTGGTGACCCTCGCCCCATCCTTGTTTGTGAATGACTGAGCATTTCAGGGAAGCTGCTTTTATACCCAATCATGGCACCCACCTGTTCCCAATTAGCCTGTTCACTTGTGGGATGTTCCAAATAAGTGTTTGATGAGCATTCCTCAACTCTCTCAGTCTTTTTTGCCACTTGTGCCAGCTTTTTTGAGACATGTTGTAGGCATCAAATTTCAAATGAGCTAACATTTGCAAAAAATTACAAAGTTTACCTGTTCGAACATTAAGTAACTTGTCTTTGCAGTGTATTCAATTGAAAATAGGTTGAAAAGGATTTGCAAATCATTGTAGTCTGTTTTTATTTACGATTTACACAACGTGCCAACTTCACACACAAAAAATAAAGACGTGATGTTTCCTAGGCTGCATCCTTGACTCCTTTTCATTAAGAAGACAATATGCATCTGACACATCTGCCGCAAGTTTAAGAAAAATGCACGTTTCCAATAGTTTTCAATATAATTTTTTTTTTTGCAACAATAATAATAATAATAACAAGAGCACTCAGAGAGCGCAGCACCTCTGCCCAGGGCACTAACCGTAACCCTTACCCTAACCCGTTACCCGGATCACTCCCAAAATCTAATCAATTGGTCCTTGTGTCATATGTGACCTTCGCTGAAAATTTCATCAAAATCTGTTAATAACTTTGCTAACACACTGACACACAGACCAACAATGCTGGCAAAAACATACACCTCCTTAGCGGAGGTGAATAATACAAATACTATGAGTAGTAAGTGTTCTCCAATGTAATTGCACTTGTAATATTGGCCTATGAACATTTCTATCCAGACCATTCTTAGCCTCAACTACTGAGAAGGGTAAATCAAACGTTTTATATGATTATCATGGAAATTCCTCACTCACAGTAGACACACCATAACCACAGATTTATCCAAATGATTATACCCCGTAGCCATCCATTTCATTATCAAGGACACGCTGATAAATTCACCTGTTGGTCCAGGAAGATGTTGGTTGGAGATGGCCTAAATCTAGCTGAGTCTTCACTAGTCTCTGTGGCTGTGACTGACTTTGCTGCCTGTTCCACACTTTAGCACAAAGTTTCTGTCTCCTGTTATTCCTCCCTTGTAAGGATGTAGTCATGTTCTGGCTCTGAGTCTCTTCTCCTTTCATGCTATCTTGCTACCTCCTGCCTCGGCTGCCTGTTCATTGGTTTCGACTGCATAATCATCCTCACTATCGTTAGGAGTCCACGTCTGCTGTTCCTTTCCTGTCGACACAGCAAGAGCTTATAGAGCAACAATTGCCGCTGCTTCGCCACAAATGGATTTGTTCCATTTTCACTGTGATTTCAGTGTGATACAGTGCAATTGTACATAGGAAAGCCAGTTAGTTTTATAGCTAATTAAACCTATTCCACATTACTTCGCAAGCTAGCTAGCTTTCGCTAAAATGTAGTCCATCATCCACAAGCTATTTAGCTAAAATAACCCTAAATAATAAGCCAAGTGGCAACCCCTTTGAGTGCATTGGGCTGTGACTGCATGGGTGTAGCCCCTGAAAATCCGCTTCTCCCCCCTTTTTGCACATTATTTGGCCTATACTGTAGCCATGGCAACCAAAATCGAAAGATGCTATCAGTGAAGTATATCACAGGTCCATACCAAATATGAAAGTAATCGGTCAAATATTGCAGCCTTTACTGTATCCGCAAGAAGATCTCTATGTTTTGTCACTAATTTGCATACTATTCAGCTAATACTGTCCCTATAGCAACCAAAATCGATAGGGGTCATAAGGGAAGTGTAACACATGCCCATACCAAAATTAAAGTGATCCATCATAAATTGCAGTCTGTACTGCGTCCAAAAGGAAATATGTATGTATTGCCACTAATTTACATATTATTTGGCCAATACTGTCACCATGGCAACCAAAATTGATAGGTGTCATAAGTGATTTACAACACATGTCCATCCCAAATATGAAAGAAATCGGTCAAAAATTACAACCTGTAGAGCATCCACAAGAAAGTGTCTACAGACGCGGATGCCCCGGCGACAGAGACAACAAACGTGAATTCAAAGCAGCCGCTCGCCTTCATCCGGGGGCTACAACAAGCAGCATTTTGGGCATTTCACACTCTACCGTGTATAATAACTAATCGAAGGAAAGATCCAGTAAAATCTTGCAGCATAATGCGCAAAGTTGAAAACCACTTCTGAATGTGTGTTATCTCCGATCCCTCAGTCATTACTGTCTTGACATCCCGTTTACACTGGACTTACGACCGAGTTGCAACCAAAAAATGGATTTTGCTCTCCCTCACTCGCACTTGGGTTGCAAGCTGGTCTCCAAGGTCTCCAAAACCATTTCTCTTGGTCTCCATCACTCTCCATCGGTCATATAGAGGTTTGCGAGTGGAACTCCTCAAAAAACTCGCAAAGGTTGTGCGAGCAGTGAAATACACAAGAGTGTATCATAATCGGTGGTAATAAGCTCGCAAAGTTTTCCACTTACTCTCAACTCGGTATCGACTCGCAAGCGGCTCGGCATGCGGTTGAATCAATGATGGCAAATGTTTAGGAATTTTTCACTCCCAAACTATTGCGAGCATTATGGCGATCTTAATGCAACCCTATTGCAACACAAATGTACACGTTTTAAATGCAAATTTGCGACCGCGCTGAGACCGCATACGCGATTAAAGGGATTGAAATCCAACCAATGGCGAGGCTTCCCACAATCGGTGGCGACGCAACTTACGACCACACATTGTCTATATAAACACAGGGCCACCGCTCTCTCCATCATTCGCCGACACTCTTTCTGCGAGTACATGCGACAAGCACGAGTACTGCGACCGCATCATGGTTCGAGGTGTAAAGAAAGTCACGATTCGGTCGCAATTGAGGTTTGGTGGAACCGCAAGTAACAAGTAACCAAAAGTTCACGATCGTGCTGGTCGTATCGGGATCATATCAGGGTTGTGGTTCGGTGTAAACAGGGTATAAAGAACAGTCAGGCAACTGTCATGGATATTACAAAATTTGCTTGGAAATACTTTGATAAACTTCTGTCAACCCTCACATCTTGCCACTGCATCCATCAATGCAAGTTAAAGCTTTACTAAGCAAAGTAGCGGCCATATATCATCCCTGTCTAAAAGTGCCACTGACTTCTCTGAGCTCAGGGTCATATAAAATGGACAGTGGCACAATAGGAATAAATTTTTTACTCTGTCGAATTTGCATTTATGGTAGTTTTCGGACAAGAAAACAGCCACTGTGCTCTCAGGACCAAAGATGACACAGTCAGCTCTTCTCTCAAACGCTCATTGAGTGTGAACAAAAAAACATAGTAAGGTTGCAGTCATCAGAATGTATATGTTCAATAAGCATTCAAATTTAGATGTTTGCACATCAAATAACGTGCAGTTGTACTGTTTCAGTTGAAGGTGTAAGAACTTTACAGATCAGTCCTTTTTTCTCCTTTTTTTTTTTTTTTTTGCATTTTCCACAATGTGCCAACATTTTCAGAATGGTGGTTTCCCCTTTCTAGATGTAATGAACTCATACTCAGTAGAGAACAGTGCTGTTTCAATGTGTTATATGCATAACAGCCAGACTGCGATACAGTCACATATGAGTGTGCACTTATGAACTGCTGGATTCCGACTGCACAAATGAAGCAGACCTTGCATTACCTCTTCTCAGTTTGCTCTACATTTTAAGCAGTGACAAAAGTGAACATTGCAACTCTTTCTCCCCCTAGTGGCCACAATTACAAAAACAGTTTACTGAGTCATACATAGCACAGCTGCATGAGGGTAATGATTCACCTATGGGCAATGTTTCACCTGGAGGGTAATATTTCACCTGCCATACGTGGAAGCAAGATCCAAACAAATGTCAGCACTGACAGTTCCTTATTTCAATTTGGATTCATATTACAACAGTTACATGTAAAGTTTAAAACTTCGCAAGTTAGCCACCAGTGTACTGAAAAGCCCTTCCAAAGCACTGTCTACTTTTTTTTTTTACCAGAAATGATGACAAGATGATTGTGTATGAAATTTATTAAGGTCTATACAACTGAATCAAAGCAGATCAATGTCAGTTCTTTGCCTTCAAAAACCTTTGCTGCTCAACAGCTGGAGCAGGTAGAAGCTAACTTGTGAAACTAAGAGGTGAAATGTTTCAAAACATATATGAGGAAACTGCAAGAATATTTTAGATTTTAGTGTGCCAGTGGCCAGTAATCAAACCAGTTGATACCATCACTGCATAAATGGTTAAGGATGTTCTTTGACGGTTGGATTCCAGAGTACAGTTGCCATTGAACAATAGTACCAATATTCATACTATGCTATGCAAGTTACAAATGCACTGTACAGAAATGGATTATAACTCCTTTAAGTGTTCATTTTGCGATGAAACGGGAACATTTGAAAATTGGCATGCCATGGCTCTGATGTTATTGGGAAGTGGTTTACTGGAATTAAGTGACTGACTTGAGAAAATGTGTGCCTCATCAATGCAACGTGAATGAAATGCAATTGCTTCCAAGCACTCATTCAGTCAGAAACTCCTGAAGTGATAGGAGTTTCTTGAAAAATTATTGCATCTCTTGTATTTGATTATCTCCACTCCAAAATCATTCCTTCAAATGCAAGCTTATTGCATCTCTTGAATTTGATTATCTTCACTCCAAAATCATTCCTTCAAATGCAAGCTGGAGCCAGGTTTGCGGGAGACAAAACTCTCACAAACCTGAAGATAGTAAAAAATTGCTCAGGACACAAGATGAATGAAGCATAAATATTTTATATTAGTATTCACAGAGAGGATGATTGTCATCCAGGCATGATGGTTCCCAAACTGCTCAGTGTATTGACTCAACTGAATGACACATTAAATAAAAACTTAAGCATGAATGAACTTGTTAACCCACTTCAGTATCTAGTGCAGTGGTAGTCAACCCTGGTCCTGGAGAGCTGCAGTGTCTGCTGCTTTTTGATGTTACTCAGCACTTAATTGATGAATTAAAGCAGTTGATCACAAGCTCAACTCATCTCACCTGGTGTGTCAGGTTAAAATAGGGTGGAGAACACCAAACTCGGCACACCATGTGCCTCTCCAGGACCAGGGTTGACCACCACTGGTCCAGTATCATGATAATAATAATAATAATACATTTTATTTATATAGCACCTTTCCAGCAATACAGCACAAAGTGCTTCACCAGCAGGTAAAATACATGTACATAAAAGCAATAAAACAAAATGGGGAAACAAGGAATTAAACATCAAAGGAAAATAAAGATAATAAAACGAGACATACATGAAAACACAACCATAAAATAATTTTAAACCGTAAAATCAGCAAAAGCAAGCCTAAAAAAATGAGTCTTTAAAAGAGATTTAAAAGACAATAGAGACTCAGCATTTCTTATGTTGTTGGGGAGGCTGTTCCTGAGTATTGGAGCCTTAACTGATAAGGCTCGATCACCCTTTGTTTTTAACTTGGACTCTGGAACAGCCAATAATACTTGCTTGGAGGATCTTAGCAATCTTTTAGGTCTGTATGGATTTAAAAGCTCACTTATATACTATGGTGCCATGCCATGGAGTGCTTTGAAGGTAATCAACAGAATTTTAAAATCTATTCGGAATTGGACAGGCAGCCAGTGCAAAGATGCCAAAATCGGAGTAATGTGGGCTCTTTTATTTGTTCTAGTGAGCAATCTTGCCGCTGAAATTTTGAACCACTTGCAGTTTGTTCAAAAATTTCTTATTCAGACATGTAAATAATGAGCTGCAGTAGTCTAATTTAGAGGAGATAAAAGCATGAATAATTTTTTCCGTATCTTCAAATGACAGAACAGACCTAATTTTAGCTATGTTACGGAGTTGCAAATAGCATGACTGTAACAGCTTCTTTACGTGGAGCTCAAATTGGAGTTCAGTATCGAATATCACACCGAGATTTCGGGAAGAGGGCCTAATGTTAGAAGCAAGAGGTCCAAGTGATGATTGGATTTTATCCGACACCAACTTTGGACCAAGTATAATGACTTCATTTTATTTGAGTTTAACTGCAAAAAATTATTAGACAACCAATTTTGAACATCAGCTAAACAGTCATGCAACACCAACACATTGCTGAAATCAGA
Organism: Gymnothorax reevesii; assembly: GCA_029721435.1. Taxonomy (NCBI): domain Eukaryota; kingdom Metazoa; phylum Chordata; class Actinopteri; order Anguilliformes; family Muraenidae; genus Gymnothorax; species Gymnothorax reevesii. The sequence goes on along the minus strand of CM056573.1, from coordinate 134,013,359 downwards.
GGATTTTTCTGAAATATACAACTGCGTGTCATCAGCATAACAGTGAAAACCTATTTTATGCTGACGAATAATAAAACCCAGAGGTAACATATAAATACAAAACAATATAGGCCCAAGTATGGAGCCTTGAGGTAAACCTGAAGTAAGCAGTACAGACGAGGATACATGTTCACCGATGGAAACCAAAAATTTTCTGTTCGACAGATAGCAAGAGAACCATTTCAGAACGGTCCCAGAGAGCCCAACCCAATTTTTCAGCCTATCAATCATGATGACATGATCATGATGATGCCCAAGTCATAATTCTAGTTTAACGGTTGGGATATTATTACTATCACAGTGGATGTCAACGTTAAAAATATAAATTTACTACTCAGAGGAACTAAAAAACATTGTGTTGTACAGTCTAGCAGCCAGTGGACAGTAGAGGAAGCATGCTTTGCGCTAATGGACCATTAAAAACTTACTACAAACCCAAGTTCCAATGAAGTTGGGACCTTGAGAAAAACGTGATTAAAAACAGAATGCAGTGATTTGCAAATCTCTTAAAACCGCATTTTATTCACATTAGAACATAGACAACATATCTGATGATGAAAGTGAGACATTTTACCATTTCATGAAAAATATCAGCTCATTCTGAATTTGATGGTAGCAACATATCTCAAAAAAGTTGGGACAGGGGCAACAAGAGGCTGGAAAAGTAAAAGGTACTGATAAAAAAAACAGCTGCAGGAGCATTTTACAACTAATTATATTATTTGGCAACAGGTCAGGAACATGACCGGGTATAAAAAGAGCAGTTTAGAGAGGCAGAGTCTCTCAGAAGTAAAGAAGATGAAGCTCACCAATCTGCAAAAAGTGAGTCTAAAAATTGTGGAACAATTTCAAAAAATGTTCCTCAATGTAAAATTGTGAAAATTGTGAATATCCCTCCATCTATAGTACATAATATCAACAAAAGATTCAGAGAATCTGGAAAAATCTCTGCGCACAAGGGACCAACGGCCGGATAATAATGGATTCTTGAGATCTTTGGACTCTCAGGCAGCACTGCATTAAAAACTGGCATAATACTGCACTGGAATTCACTGCAAGGGCTCAGGGACACTTCCAGAAAACATTGTCTATGAACACAGTTTACCATGTAATCCACAAATGCAAGTTAAAGCTGTATCATGCAAAGAAGAAGCTATATGTGAACATGATCCTAAAACGCCACCGTCTTCTCTGGGCCAAAGCTCATTTGAAATGGACCAAGGCAAAATGGAAAACTGCTCTTTGGTAAAATAAGATGAATCAAAATTTTAAATTCTTTTCGCAAACCACCGATGCCGTGTCGTGCGGACTAAAGAGAAAAGGGGCCATGCAGCTGTTGTCAGCACTAAATTCAAAAGCTTGCACCTCTGATGGTATGGGGTTGCATAAGAGCCTATGGCATGGGCAGCTGACACATCTGGATAGGCATTTAAAATGCTGAAAAGTATATTGAGGTTTTGCAACAAACATATCTTTCAGGGAAGGCCTTGCATATTTCAGCAAGACAATTCTAACCCACATATTGCATCCGTCACAACAGCATGGCTTTGCAGTAGAAGAGTCTTGCTGCTGAAGTGGTCTGCCTGCAGTTCAGACCTTTCACCAAAAAAAAACATTTGGCGCCTCATAAAACAAAAAATCTGGCTTAAAAGACCCAGGACTGCTGAGCAGCTAGAATCCTACATCAGACTAGAGTGGGACAACATCCCTCTAGTTCAAAAGCCAGCATCTGTGATGGTACGGGGGTGTATTAGTGCCCAAGGCATGGGCAACTTACACATATGTGAAGGCACCATTAATGCTGAAAGGTACATAAAGGTTTTGGAGCAACATATGTTGCCATCCAAGCAACGTCTTTTTCATGGACGCCCCTGCTTATTTCAGCAAGACAATGCCAAGCCACATTCTGCACGTGTTACAACAGCATGGCTCCGTAGTAAAAGAGTGCGGGTACTAGACTGGCCTACCTGTAGTCCAGACCTGTCTCCCATTGAAAATGTGTGGCGCATTATGAAGCGTAAAATACGACAACGGAGACCCCGGACTGTTGAACAACTTAAGCTGTACATCAAGCAAGAATGGGAAAGAGTTCCACCTGAAAAGCTTCAAAAATTGGTCTCCTCAGTTCCCAAACGTTTACTGAGTGTCGTTAAAAGGAAAGGCGATGTAACACAGTGGTAAAAAGGCCCCTGTGACAACTTTTTTGCAATGTGTTGCTGCCTTTAAATTTTAAGTTAATGATTATTTGCGAAAAGAAATAAAGTTTCTCAGTTTGAACATTAAACATCTTGTCTTTGCAGTGTATTCAATTGAATATAAGTTGAAAAGGATTTGCAAATCATTGTATTCTGTTTTTATCTACGATTTACATAACGTGCCAACTTCACTGGTTTTGGGTTTCGTACTTAATATTAGTGATACCAATGACAGCATGTGCTCAGGTGCTTCTAAAACATGTAAAAATGACAACCACAAATTCATAATAAAGAAACAAGGAATTACCTCCTCCTGGTCTAACATATAGAGTTGATTTCCAGAGATCACACAAAGACGTGGGTTCCAGCCAGGACGGTCGTAGGAAGGACCAAGGGATGGGCCTTGGGGGTGATAGGAGGGGGGGGCGGCACACCTCGCATCTGGGAATGAGAGTGATGGGCGTGAGAGAACACTCATTAGCCTCAAGGCATGGCTGGATGACTGTAAGCTGAAAATGAACAAAATTAAATTAATATACAACATACCATTATTAAGTTATTGACACTTTTCCTACACACTAATGTTTTAAAAACTAGGAAAATTACATATGAATGGCACAATTAAATGCTCAGTTAAAAAAGAAACCAAACCACAAAAAATATAGGATTGAATATAGACACAGTAAATAAACCTATTATAGGCCTATGTGATAAATCAATGGTAGTCAAATCAGAAAACCTTTCAATCAGGATTATCCATGTCAGTGTGTCCAATTGTGCATGATGGAGAGACAGGGACACAGGGAGACACAGACGTGAACAAAAAGTGAGAGGAAGAGAGAAAGTGAGCAAGTGAGAGAAGAAATAGTTAAAGATTGAGTTCACCACTGAGATGATTAACACTGACGAGCAGGCATGAGTCCAATATCAAATATGTACTAAAAGGGGACTAAGTCATTCACTGTGTTTCTGATGGATAAAATTCTGCACACTTTGTGATGTGCCATAATGTAAAGCACCTTAGAAATGATTTTGTCCTCCTTCACTTCAACACCATGGACAGCAGATCTGTAGCAGGAGACTCTCAGGTTTACTGGAAATACGTGAGAATGAGATCTATGTGCCATAGGTATAAGACCCAAGTCCATTTTAACAAACACTTTTTTGTCCTTTCAAGTGCGACCCCAGCAGAAAAGCAACAAAAAAGCCCATTGGAGTTCCTCGGGCACAGCGGATACTGCTTATTGAAAACTGGTCCAGATTTTCAGGATCCAAAAGGTCTAAATCAACACGGTAAGTAGTATGATAAATTTATGGATGGATTATTCTTTATAAAAATCTTGAAGTCTCTGCACAGCCTGTCTCCAGTTTGGAAGTAAACCCGCCCCTGGCCCACTCGCTAATCTCAGAGCTGCAGCAGCAGATGGCCTTTTTTCAGAGGCACTCTGGTTCTTCACCAGAAGTACGTGCCATCAGTGAAAGACTTTGAAAAATTGCAAGGACTGCTGCCGAATGAGCTAAGCTTTTGAATCAATCTGTGCTCAGCTTAGTGGTGTGGAGAAAGCAGGACAAGCTATCAGGAGCTTTAGTGACAGGTTAGTCTTATGACATAATTTGCCACTGCACTGAATTGGAGAATAAGTGTGGACCAGCAGAAGCAAGTGCTCTTGGGAAACATTAGCTCCTTGTCTTGTATGCAAGCTTTGCCATTTTCCAATGATCAACCAATAAATAAATGAGCGATCAATATCTGCAAAATATCTACAAAACACCTCTGGACTATCCAAGCAACATGCTGTTTAGGAGAAATGAAGACCAGAATGCAGACTCCAAGCATTTATTGGAAAGGTCACCAACATGAGTTAAGCATGGAAATTGGCATAAGTATGAATATCACTGTTGGTAAGTAATAGAAAACATCCAAAATTGAGAGTATAAACTTTTTGCATAACCTGCCCTTACAACAGCAAAGTCCTGGCTCGGGTACTAAGACATGAACACATTTCTGTCTGCCTGATGTGACATCACCTCTCCAGCCTGAATGTCCCTGCATGAAACACAACATGGACAACATAACACTTTCACTGTCATTGTGCCATCAGAGCAGTTTCCTGCCTTTAAAAGATTCAGCAGCATTTTTATTGTGATCACTTAAACTGAATATAAATGAACTACAAAACAAAAAAGGGTTGGATTGTATATTTAGAGCAATAACCATACTCACAACAGCAAGCCGATTTTTCCATTACTATTCCAGTGCAATGTATTTTCTTAGTTTAAGCATGAAAATCATTAATACTTTTCAACTTCATGATAGGTCAGTTTTTTTCTATCCCTTAAAAAGAAAAAAAAAGACTGAGTCCTGTGCATTCATCAATAAATGGAAAAAAAAGATCTCTTTAAAGCAGTGGATCAACTTATTAATAGCGGAAATGATTGTCCTCTTTGAAATGAGATCTGTGGCAATCAAACCATTTGAAGGAAAAAAAATCCTTGGCCAAGGTGCTAAAAATGCTTGTATATTTTTACCAGTGTCTGTACTTTATATCTTCGCAACAATCAAAAATGCTTATTCAATGACAAAGCATGACATTAGCATAGCATGACATTATCTGCATGACTTTAAGTTCAGATAATAGGATGTTTACTTCATTGAAATTTAAATTTAAGTATATACTGACCTGAAGTGCAGTAATGAAAAAGCATGTCACCAGAGAAATGAGTGTGACTCCTTCTGGTCAGCAGTTAAATCTACTGACCACAGTGCCACATCTCAGAAAGCTGTCAACTTGTAGGGGTAGAGGTAGAAGGGCTACACGTCAGGGATAAGAGGACTCACATTCTGCTCGCACCCTACACACCTTCAAATCACCAAGACATCCCTGCAATAGCTTCCTCTCTCATCTTTGCCTTCTCACCAGGCAATACAGGGTAAGAATTTCTCCATCTCGTATTTGCACAGAGTCATTGTTCCCTATAATTTTCATATGAGAATCTTGTAGGGGTAACATTGATTATTCACGTCGCTGATCTCCCAACTGGGCTAAAAATAAACACGCAAATCATACAATGCCCCAGGGTAGAGATGCACAAACAAAAATGGCCACAGTTTCTTTAAAGCCTGAGCGTACAACCCAGATAATTGATCGTACAGCCCAGATGTGATAAATTTCTGCAATTTCCCATTGGCAATATTACGCACAAAAAAATATGGTTATTGCTGCTGAATGACAGCTTGGTACAAGCTGAAAAATATGAACACGAGGAAATATAAGCAGCAAATCAAACAAACAAAAATGGACGAAAGAAGACATGACATCAAACAGGATTAATAAAGTTTTTAACCCCATAAAACCTCTGGACGCATATAGGAGTCTTTCAAATGCAGCTGCTATATTCAAACCTGTGGAGCCTCAGTTTTAAATTTTAGTGGAAATCCAAAGGTTTCCAACATTCCTGAATGCCCAGTTGATTTAAAGGGAAAAGTGCAGGAAATGATGTACACGATCTAGATATTATCCATTCTAGGTAATGTGGTGGCCAGAAAAACGTTGAGTTTTAGGTTTGAATATTTCTCTCAGTAAAAATGTGGAGTTGCTTATGACTTTCTACAACCAGCAAATACAGAATAGATACGTGACATTATCCAACACAACGAAAAAGCTGCTTTTTCTGACTTTAAACCTTCATAATGGAAAACTTATGTGAAAAGCTGGAATTGAAGGGGTGAATATTTTTACTAGCATCTAGATCATACATAACCATAATATTTTCACTTGTAAACCGACTGAGGCAGTATGGACACTTAACATATTCCCTATTTTGTGCTCAGACTTTCACCTTGGTTAAAGTGCTTATGAAAGCTGCACTGTGGAGGATTGAGGCCTAATTGCCAGGCTGAGCCACAAGCCACAACTGTCTGATGGAGTAATGAGCCCTGCTGTAGCAGTGGAATGAAATGTTATCTGCATTCAGGGTGTGAAAATGTGTCCACATGGCGTCACTGTTGCTGTACTTTTAAGATTCCGCCCCCGACTCAAAATACAGGAAACAAGGTTACAGCCCAAGAGATGTCACTTCCGAAACACCCACTCTCACTCGCGCTTGCTCTCCCGCACGCCCCCAGCTTATTGCCATGACAACCGAGAAAAGAATAGAATATAAGTGAGTGTTAAAGAGACAGATGATCAGAGAGAAATGAATGGGGGAGGTGAATGGACAGAATGAACGAGATGGGGAAAGAGGTAGACAGACACAGGAAGTGTGTTAATGGCAAAAGGAGAGAAGAAGACATGAAGAAAGTGAGAGGGAAAGCATGGAAAGCTGGAGTGGAACAGCAGGGAAATAGTTAGACATACAAGGGGAAATTAAGGCCAGAGGAGGACAGAAGATGAGGGGAAACAGAAGATGAGGGGAATGGTAAAGGCCTGAACAAGCCTGAGAGGAACAAGAGACTGGATATGATAGAGACAGAAACGGAGTAGATCAGGAAAAGAGGAATACAGGAAAAGAGGACACTTTTTTGGAAAACAGGGACCATCAGCTTGTTCCCATAGCAACCCAGCCACCCATGAAATACTGACTAGTTCCTCCCTCTCCACTCTCTCTTCTGCTTCCTCCTTCTATATTTTGAAATAAGTGGATGATCAGGCATATGGAGACTCTGGTACAATGCTCACATATATTAAACACTATCTTCATTTTATATGTACGAAAATGTAAAAAGGCTTGGAAAACTGTTCCAATAATGTATGCACAAATCACTCAAAAATGCAATGTAATATTTCACTGTGCAAAAGCCCAAGACATCACATTGCAATATATTAAGAATTAACTTTCTCACAAACGGGCTGTTAGCCTTTCCTGGTCTTCCTCTGCATCCCATCTCTCCCCTCCCCCGCTCTTTCTCTTTCTGTCTATCCATCTGTCTCTCAGCTCCCCACACACTTACCCTACCCCCACTTTCACACTCCCTCTCTCTCCCTCCCACTCTCTCTCTTTCTCTCTCTCTCAAATACACACGCACACATACTCTCTCTCTCACACACACACAGGTTTCAAGTCTGGCATATCCAGTGCTCAGCTTGCTAAATTGGCTGTGCTCGTTAGTACTGCGAGTATGTGCTGCCTACTTGCCGCTCTCAACATTTCTGTCACTCAAATACAACAGTACACTTTTTGTGATGCCAAAACACAGTTCTTTATGATAATGAATAAAAATTTTAAAAGCCGTTAAATGTCTTATCAACGGCATGCGGATCTGCATTTATCCTTGAACACAAGCACAATCTCCAGTCTGACAGCCATGCTAACATAAAACAGGTAGCGTGTTCTTTCACAAAAACCATTTTCTCTCAACTGCAATTTGTTAGTGCTTCAATGTTGCTTTGGTGTTCTATCATGTCAAAATGTAGTTATGACATCCAAGTAAACACTAAGGACCCAGTGTTCCCAATCACACATGATACACACAAGGTTTATCAACCTCTTCCTCCATCCGGTAATAGGAGTGGATCTTCTGAACAAATGCCTACACATGAATACACAATGTGAAAGCTGCAAGGAGGCATGAGGCCAGCAATCTGTCTTAAGATGTGGTTTTAAGTAAGGACTTTGACTGGCCATTCCAACTCACATTTTGGTTTGTTTATTTATTTATTTATTTTTTTGAGCAACTGAGAGATGGAATTGCTCGTTAGCAACAGCTCATTGTCCTGCTGCATAACCCAAGAGTGCTTGAGCCTTATGTCACAAACTGATGGCATAACATTTTTAATAGCAGTGGTGTCTCTCGATGTCGGGGCCCAAGCCTATGCACTAGAGCAAGGTTCACAGATAATTGGCATACGACAAATTTGATTCCAGGATTCCAGGGCACCTGTTATTTTAACAGCAACAGGGTGATAATCTGGATCTCTTGGATCATAGATGTGGCAGAACTTACACAGACAGATGTCTTCACATTCCTTGTCAGTTGAGTTTAGGATCAATACTTCTGATAGAAGACTCCATGACTGTAAATGCGCCTCTGTCTCCGGGTGATTATGTGTCCCATACTCCATGTGTCCCATAAAATTAAGTTTCAAATTGACTTAGTAGAATCAAATAAATATTCATTACAACTCATGAGTTTCTCCCTATGTGGTGAACTGACAACTTTTGAATTTTACTTTGCCCTTTTAAACACTGGTGGTAGGATGGAGCTGACCATGAGAAAAACACAGGCTCCGCAGGTTAGTCTTGTGATATGGATGTAAAATGTATCCCTGCAATAAGATTCAGAGCCATTCCATGAGAACATGGCACTTTTTGAAAATAGAGTTGCAAAAGCACAACAAATAGCATTTACCACCACCGTATGTATCTGGGTTACTAAGAAAATATGCAAAAAACATGAACCAAAAATCAATTTTGACCATCTTTCCAGCCCTCCATTGCGCTAACCCAGCAAGATCCAATGGTAGTATTCACAGAAAATGAAAGTCTTGCTGTGAGTTAACGCATAACAAACTACTCTAAAGTGCTATATGTCTCGTATTTTATTTCATTCTCACTCCCATTATTAATTTTTATTGTTATTTCTCAAATAATTCCAGCTCAATAACAGTTACCCAGCTTAGTGGTGCTGATGTGATGTGGATGACTAACCGGACTTGAAGTGTCACAGGTCAGGATAAAATTCTAACACATTTGGTACTGTGTACCCTCAAGTCATGATAGTTGATGTAAAATGTGGAGTCAACAGCAAAACCGAGCCATTTCAGTGGCTTCCAGGAGGCACCACTGGCAGGCAAAGTGAGATACAGACCTAAAATTGGGCTTTTCCATGAAACACCCATATCTACCTAGTGCCTAGTTTCATTCAATTCCAGGCGGGTCAACTGCGCACCGAATGTCAATCTCTCATGGAATGGCACTCAATATAACGTTGATGATAAAATGATACACAATACAATTAAGGACAGATTACCCATATTTATATCTTTCATCTTGAGAGACATTATTCCATTTCCCATGGCAAGCTTAGCTCCTCGGCATTTTTTGAAGCAACTACTGGTTGGCTCAGAAATAAGTCACATTTCAGTTTAGATGAGGTTCTCACACTTCTTTCGTGAATGGCCTTATGGTTCAGGGAAATAAAAAATGTAAATTACGCCTCCACAAGTGCCATCTAATTTACTCAAAAGCTTTCCCCAAAATATAACTACTCCCTCAAGATTCATCCCTCCACCCTATTGTGTGTAGCATTAGCAGGAAAGAACCATTTAGACAAGCAGCTAGCGGAAAATCAGAATTGAAGTAGCGATCTTTCTGTACGTGTATCGTCAGACCTGAAGAAAGTGGGAAAATCGTGTCCTCAGTGTGCAATATGGCATATCATTGCATATGTGTGACTGTGTATGTCTGCCTCTGAATGCCCCAGACAAGAGGATTGGTTTTGAGTCCTAAGAGATGAAGAATAATTATAGTGATCTGTCCTCAATCCATAGATAGAATAGGAAGTGTGTCATTGTAAAATTGCCTTGAGGGGGGCTCACATACACTTAAACTCACAATCTTCCCACAGCAGGAAAGTGAGGTCACAGGAACCATTGCCTACCATGCAGTGACAATGTGCATAATCGTCTTACTAAGCGAGAACTGGAACCTGCAGTCTGAGGTTCAGGAGTAATAGCAATCCCATGACGAGCTCAATGAAGCACTCCATCTTCAAACATTTGCACATTCACCACCAAGAAATGTGATGAATGCACAAATATACTCCTATTAAGGATTTAAAATGTTGAGCAACAGTCAGGGAACTTAACAATGGGAACCTAATCAGCCCAAAGTCACAGAATCTAAACCCCTAATAGGACACAATATTTAGGCAAATCTACAGTAATGGAGTTACAATCAGAGCAAATTGTGGCCATATTTTAGACCATCATTACAAAATAATGGACTAGCTAAGACTGAAAAGCCATAATTTTTTTACTCTAGTCCATGAGCTGTTGTATTAAACAAACAAAAATAATCTCCCATTTATAATTGATGAAATTTGAGGCAAAACACTTTGTTTTCAGAGGTAATTCCGTTACCAAACCAAAAATTTCCTGATATGAGTCAGTCCATCTCAATTCATAAAATTAAGGAAAATTTCCCCGCCAGACCCCCTCAGATTTGCCTGAAAAAAATTTATGTGGTGGGTAATATTACCAATAGACTAAATCCAAAATTTCAGATCTCTACTCTTTTTAGTTTTTTCAAAAAAAATTCTTAAGTGGAGCAAAATGGACCCATTTTTTACCCGTTTTCAGGCGTGTTTGTCGGAGTGACCAATTTCAAACTGGAGTATCTCCAGAACTATTTGTTGCAGAGCCATGAAATTTTGTGGGCTGAGTCCTGGTCCGATATGTCATGGAAATAGACTTCCAAATAGACTTTCTAGAACAGGAGATATTGGACAAAGATTAATGACATAACAAGCCCCCTTTTTCCCCCCTGTTTCCTGTCTTCGCGTTGGCATACGATTGATCGCAGCACCTGCCGTGCGAGCATTTTCCTCAATTTTTAATATTGAAATAATTAGCCATTTTAAAACCTCATAAACTTTCCGGAGACTGTAGTTTCTGATTCCCTGAAAATTCGAATTTTTCTCCCGCAAATTTCCATCAAGACGTCCGAGGTCAACTTTCTGACTCGGCCTGACAAACCTCATCGGCACCTAGCTTGTGTAAGTAACCATGGCTGCTTCTCCTTGTTCCCCGGCGTCTTTTCCCGTCTTGTGTACTGAATGCAGTATGTTTTGTTACGACACTTCCACCCTCAGTGGCACTTACACTTGTAAGAAATGCATTGCTTATGCCAGTTTAGCCGAAAAGATTCTGGAGTTGGAAGCTCGCATCGAGACTCTTCAAAATATTCGGGCCAATGAGGAGTTCATTGACTCTTTCTCTGTCCAGCCCGATAGTTGCACTAATATTAGTTCTCTTTCGGTTTCCCATTCCATGCCTGTGGTGGTGGCGTCTCCGCAGCAGGACACATTCGTAACAGTTAGAGGTAAACGGAGGGGAAAGAAACACGTACAGCCATCTGCTCTCTCTCCTGTCGAACAATTTAATTCATTCGCTCCCCTCAAAGATCGACAGTTGTATGAAAAAGTGCCGGAAAACGCACTAATTATCGGTGATTCTATAGTGAGAGATGTTAGGGTGTTTAAACCAGCTACTGCAGTAAACTGTATTCCCGGCGCTCGTGTCACGGTCATCGAAGCTAATTTGAAATTACTTGAGAAGGGTAAACACAAGTATTCCAAAATTATTATCCACGCTGGTACAAATGACATTCGTTTAAGACAATCGGAGATAACGAAGAGTGGTTTTAAGTCTGCCTGCGCCCAGGCTAAGAAACTGTCGCGTTCGGTGACTGTCTCTGGGCCATACCCGATCCGATGTAGGGACGAAATATACAGCAGATTAGATTCACTCAATCGCTGGTTGTCTGAGTGGTGCGCAGAAAATAATGTTGGCTTCATAGATAATTGGCGAACTTTCTGGCGCAGACCTGGAGGAGGGACGGTGTTCATCCTTCTCGAGAGGGCACCGTCCTTTTGTCAAAAAAATTTACCTATTGTTTAAACCAGTGCAATTGACTGCCAAGTGTCCACTCTAGATCGCAGGCATTTAATACAGTTACTCCTGATAAATCATTGTTTAGGTCAAATTTAATAGAGACTGTGTCTGTTCCCCGAATCCCAATAAAATTAAAAAGGAAGAATCGTGGTGTGGTCCACAATAACCTGACCTTCATTGAAACAAAATATATTAACCCCTATATGAATTCAAAACCCTCTCTCAAATTTGGTCTACTTAATATAAGATCACTTAACTCGAAAGCAGCTCTTGTGAACGAATTAATCTCTGATTATAGTCTTGATGTACTATGCCTTACAGAAACTTGGATCTTAAGCTTTGGTGTTGAGATTGCCAAAGTTGACATCCATTCACACAATCCCAGCTTATCGGACCATTTTCTTTTAACATCCAGTCTACAATTGGCCCACCCTGTATTATTAGAAAATAGGATGTATGCAAGTCGTACTTTTACTGCCACAACGTCTTCACAATTCATTGAAGTACTACCAACTTATCTTGATTATCCAGCCAGCCCCCTCTGTATTGATGAAATGGCAGATAAGTTTGCTAATGCCCTCCGACGTACACTCGATGTGGTTGCCCCATTGAAATTTAAAAAGGCTACTCAGAATAAGAGACCAGCCCCATGGTACACTGACCAGACGCGGACTCTAAAGCAAAAATCCCGTCAACTAGAACGCAAATGGCGCTCCACTAAACTCCAGGTATTCTATTGTGCTTGGAAAGGGAGCCTTGAGTATAAGCACGCTTTGTCTGTTGCTAGGTCGTCATATTTTGCAAATATTATACAGGAAAATAAAAATGACCCTCGATTCTTGTTCAAAACAGTGGCCAAATTAACAAACAACCATGCTGCAAGTTCCCCTCAAATTCCACCCTCCTGCAGTAGTGATTATTTTTTAAAATTCTTTAGTGGCAAAATAATTGAAATTAGAGAAAATATTAGTGCTTCCCTGGCAGTTGGTGAAGGCCTTAACTTAAAACCTCATGCTATGCATATAAACCAATTTAATTCATTCTCTCCCATATCCCTGAGCGAACTTGCCAAACTGGTCGCTACTTCCAAATCAACAACTTGTCTCTTAGATCCCATCCCAAGTAAATTACTGAAGGAACTCCTGCCCATTCTTGGCAGTCAAATTCTGCACATAATCAATTCTTCCCTGATTTCAGGTTTGATTCCGACTTCATTTAAGATGGCTGAAATTAAGCCTCTACTCAAAAAACCAAATTTAGATCCAACAGTTTTGGCTAATTATAGGCCGATCTCAAACCTTCCATTTCTATCCAAGATCCTTGAGAAATGTGTTGCCCAACAGCTCACTTGCTTCTTGCAAATGAATAAGGTTAATGATAGGTTTCAATCTGGCTTTAGAAAACATCATAGCACTGAAACAGCCCTCACTGTAGTAATGAATGATCTACTTCTCTCCATGGACTGTGGCCGCATCTCTGTCATTGTCCTACTTGATCTAAGTACTGCCTTCGACACGATAGACCACCATATTCTTCACAGGCTAGAAAATCTGGTTGGTATTTCTGGACTCGCCCTTTCATGGTTTAAGTCCTATCTTTCTGATAGATGTCAGTTTGTTAGAGTAAATGGTAATTCCTCTGAGTATTCCAAGGTGAACTTTGGAATACCTCAAGGATCTGTTCTGGGCCCTCTGCTGTTTTCCTTATACATGCTTCCCCTTGGAAGCATCATAAGTAGTTATGCCGTGAAGTACCATTGTTATGCAGATGACACACAGCTTTATATATCTTTTAAGCCAGGTGAAATTGATCCACTAACTAGATTAGAGATGTGTCTTAAAGCCGTTAAAGCATGAATGACACAGAATTTTCTCTCTTTAAATCCAGATAAAACTGAAATATTGGTAATTGGTCCCAAATCACTCAGAGACACATTCCTCAAGTTTTCTCTCAACGTACGACAGTCTCCGGGTTTCAGCCAAAGCTGTTGTTAAAAACCTTGGTGTCACCCTTGATTCAGAACTCTCTCTGCACTGTCACATTAACAACATCATAAAAGTGGCTTTCTTTCATCTTAGAAATATATCTAAGCTGAGAAAAATGCTGTCTCTTCAGGACGCCGAAAAAATGGTTCATGCATTTGTGTCCTCTCGGCTGGATTACTGTAACGTTTTACTGTCAGGCTGCACCAGTTCTATCCTGAATCGCCTTCAATTAGTGCAGAATGCTGCTGCTAGGGTTCTGACCAGGACGAAGAAATATGACCACATTAGCCCAGTACTCAAAAATCTTCACTGGCTGCCTGTCAAATTTAGAATTGAATATAAAATTCTACTGCTTACCGACAAAGCCTTAAATGATTTAGCCCCAGAATATCTTAGTGCACTTCTCATTCCTTACTCCCCTCCAAGATTACTTCGTTCACAAGGTGCTGATATTTGAAAATTCCAACTATATCTAGAGTTACATCTGCAGGGAGAGCATTCTCCTACAAAGCCCCAATCTTGTGGAACAATCTCCCAACGGACATTCGGGCCTCAGACACAGTCTCTGTGTTCAAGAGTAGGATAAAAACTTACCTTTTTAGTCAAGTCTATGATTAGATCATGATTATTATGTATAAAACATTACTTGGCTCTGATGGGACTGACTAAAACCTAGTTGATGGGTTCACAAGATATTGGAAGCCTGAGGTAAGTAAATCCATGTGGAACCGGTGGCACTGAGCATGCATTAACAGTGCCAGTGGGGCTTGTTACAGCCTTAGTCACCGGGGAGGTCCATATGGCACTGGTGTAGTGTTACGCAAATCCATGTGGAACCTGTGGCACTGAGATAGCACTTACACGTCACCGGTGGGGCTTGCTACGGCCTTAGTCACCGAGTAGGTCCACATGGTGTTGGTGGTATCTGATTGAAAAATTACGCAACCTTGGTCGGATGGAATTTCAGGGCCTCTGTGCTGCAATAAGTGGATGAAGGATACTAGCTTTTGGTCGTTAAAATTGCTTAAATCCATGTGGAACCTGTGGCACTGAGATTGCACTTACACGGCACCGGTGGGGTTTGCTACAGCCTTAGTCACCGAGGAGGTCCATATGGTACTATTGTTGAGAAAATGAAAAGTGATCTAACAGCCTGGAATAAGTGCTGGGCCTCTGTGCTGCAGGAAGTGGATGGAGGGGTGTTGACTGTTTCCTGACCAGTCTGCTTATAACTTCTCACTTGGCACATGACAGAGGACGGTACTTTTATTATCATGCAGTAGTTATCCAGTGCCTCACACCCCTTTCTTCTGTGTCTCTTTCCGAGTTTCTTTCCCTCCACTTCCCTGAGTCTTGGACTGTATCAGCCCTGTCCCTCACCATGAGCGCTGGCTGCTGCTGTCCTGCTGTCCTGATCCGGTCCGGTCCGGCCCTGGTCCAGTCCTGCACCATCCTCGACTTGCCACTTTCTGAAGCTACCGTTGCCACTGTTTAGATGGAATTAAATAGAACTCTTCTGTCGTTTCACTCATTTTACTTTTTTGTTCTTAATTAGCTAGCCCGCGAAGGATGGGCTCCCCCACTATGGCCGGGTTCCTCCTGAGATTTCTGCCCACTGGGGAGTTTTTTCTCACCACTGTTGGAGGATTTTTCTCCCTACTGAGAGTTTTTTTCCTCATTTGCTGTAGTGGGGAATAGGCTGGGCACTGCCTTTTTATTTCTTTAAACTCTCACTGTAAAGCGTCTTTGTGACAGTCTCTGTGAAAAGCGCTATACAAAATAAATTGAAATTGAATTTAAGAAAATGGGCATGCTCAGCTAAGTACCAATGAAGTATGCAGGTTGAAGGAAGAGAGAAAAAGTTACGCAGCAAAGTAAAGCAAAATTTGAAATAATATCAAAGCAGCAAATCATGACAATTAACGCCCTACCATACAGGCCAGCAGACAGTGCCATTTCTACGCAAAATTATCAGGAGAAATACACGAGACATACACGAGAATATCGCGACGCAGGGTAAATGTCCGAGTCACATAGATCCTGCGTAGGCGAAGTAATAGTCCTAGTGCCGGTGTCAAGTACAAATGTGGATCGCAATAAGTCTCGCATGAAACTGGTGTCGGTAAACAGCATTGTTAGTGAACGAGATTCCGAATGTCTCACATCCAGTTTTGAGGTTTACTGTCTCACGCGCGTTTAAAATATGGCTCCTGGACAGTGTCATTTATGTTTTTCATTTGCTTATGTATTGATGATATACTCAAAATATTATTTTGTTAAAATTTAAGAAAGACAAATTTGTTACGCCTTTGTAACAAAGTAATTTGTTGATGCAACTGAATCCGATTTGTTATTTTAACTAAAATCTTAACAAAAATAGATTTTGTCCAGTCGTCTTAACAAAATAGATTTGTTACTTTTCCGCATGGCCCCAGCAAATTTTCTGTTGTCACTTTTCATTGGCGAGAATCGATCCTGTGCACTAATTTCAGTGTCGTCTGACAGCAAAGGATCTTGAAATGAGCAGGAACGCAGGTTTTAACCTATGCTATCTTTTCTCTGTGTAGGCTACTGGCAATATATTGTTGTTCTTTAAGTTTTAATATTTAGCGACATGCACCGACAACGTTGTTCTATCTTTGTTTTTGCGTCGCAATCTAGATATTTGCGTGTGCAGATGATTCTCCTATCCCATCATATTTTATCTTCCGCAAACCAGGTCATTAAACATGAGGAGACTGCCTCTGATGCCTGTTTTTGTTCCTTTAACAGCTGATTGATTTGTCAACAACTTATTGGCATTGGTTAAAAACTCGCCTTAGGCCGACTGTTTACTTCTTGCATTGTCACTTCACTGTGAAGTAATAAAAGTACGCACTTAAATTATTCAATCAACATGTATATCAGCTGCATAATCGGTTTGTGAAAATTTATTTTAATAAACATCCTAACAAAATAATTTTTGGTCCAATTGTGTTAGCAAAGCACATTTGTTAATTAATTGTTCGTCTAACACAATAGGCCTATTTTGTAAATAAGGTAGAGTTGGTGCGAAAGTAACGTGGGACAAAAGTAATACGGCAATTTACGCACAGCCATCCGCACTGCAATGCGTCAAATTAGGTCAGCACGTGCAGCTCGTGACACTCTCCAGACCAAGGAAAAATCTTGAGGTTTCATCGCTTCCCCGCGAGATGAGACCATGAAGACTGTTTTCCAGTGGTGCGTAAATTCAGACAAATGATTTCTTTATCGCTCCATGTGTCATAATTATGAAGAAATGATAGGTCATTTAGTTTTGTAACATATCCTGAAGCTTGAAATGTCAGACTTTTTCCATTTTAGAAGCAATCCTGGTTCAAATGTCAGGAGTCACTGTCGGGATGGAAGTACCAACGGTTACGTTCGTCCCTCTCTGTTTTAATGCTCATTAAAAAATTGTGTTATATTTTACCGACAGAAAATGCCAAGACTTAGGGTCAGAACTACGCAGAGAGGAATGGTTGACCAGCAGGTTTATGAAAGGGCCTTTTCTGATGGCCGAAGAGGCGAAAATATATGGAGGGCAGCAGAGGTGCATGGCGTTTGTCATGTCACCCTGTTCAGGTACTGCATGAGGAGGGCAGAGGCAGGAGGGCAGCAGACCAGGGCCCCAGGGCACCGGGCTCACAACAAAGTCTTCACAGAAGAGCAGGAGAAGAGACTGCAGGCATATATAATGAGAGCACCTGATATATATTTTGGCCTGAGTCCCAAAGAGATTGGATTAACACTGCAGACAGAGCTACACCACTACCGCCATTTGCCTGCATCAAAGTCATAACAGCCTGTTCATTTTTAAATTAACTTGACATTATTTATGTCATTGACATTATTTATTGATTTATGTATTAGAAACGTGAGTTTAGTGTATAGCTAGAGTCATACTAAAAGCAATATTAAATAAATCCACTTTAAAAAAATCTGATTAATTGTAGGAACATACTCTTAATTAACTCCATGTTCAAAGGAGAAAAACCAGATGGCAGGGAAGGATTGGCTCACCTCCTTCCTTGAGCACAACAAAACCCTGTCCATCCGTCGACCTCAAGCCACCAGCACGTCCCGTTCCACCGGCTTCAACAAGACCAACATGACAGCATTTTTTTAACGACCTAAAGACTGTCCTCACCCGCTATAATTTTGAAGCAAAGGACATCTGGAACATGGGTGAAACAGGTAAAAATTTATATTTAGATAAATTAAGAAGCAACGGTGATTTGTAACGGCAATAATTCATTACATTTATTATTTCAGGTACCACAACGGTTCAAGTGCCAGACAAAATCATTGCCACCAAAGGGCAGCGCCAGGTCGGTGCTGTGACCGCTGGGAAAAGAGGGACATTGGTGACTGTTGCCTTTGCTGCCAACGCACAAGGCAACTTTGTTCCCTCTTACTTTATCTTCCCAAGGAAGAAGTTCCAGGACCACTTCATCCGAGATGGCCCCCTGGGCTGCACTGGTTCTGCCAACGGATCGGAGTAGATGCAGGAGACAGATTTCTTGGCATTTTTACAGCATTTTGCAAGACACACCCGCGTGACCCCGGAGTCAAAGTTGCTGCTACTCTTAGACAATCATGCATCACACCTCTCTGTGGTAGCTATTGACTTTTGCAAGTCACATGGCATTGAACTCCTGTCTTTTCCACCCCACTGCTCCCACCATCTTCAGCCGCTAGACCGAAGCGTTTTTGGTCCTCAGAAGCACTACATTAACAATGCGGCACATAATTGGATGCGAATGAACCCTGGAAGAACTTTGACCATCAACAACATCCCAAGTCTTGTGGCTAAAGCTCTGCCTCAAGCTGCGACGGCAAGCAGCATTTCATCTGGGTTCGAGTGTACCAGTATCTGGCCCTTGAATCCAGATATTTTAAGTGAGACAGACTTTGCTCCAGCTTTTGTGACCGACCATCCCGCACCAGCACCAGCTCCATCCCCACTGCCAGTGCCGGCTCCCTCACCAGCGCCCTCTTCATCACCAATGTCCGTTCCATCACCAACGCCCGCTCCCTTAAGACACCACCAACCTAGCCACAGCCCATTTGAGCTGCAATTCCTGTAGATGGTGAGAGTTTGTGTCTGTGTATGTCTTTAAATGTGCATGTTGAGCCTTGCCTAGCATTTAAAAAAAAAATTATCTATCGAAGTATGCTTGTGGTTCCAGGAACATCTAGTGGCACGCCAATTCAGAGGTTCAGCCCAGAAAAGGTTTGTCCATATCCAAAGGCTGGCTCGAGGCAAGAAAATAAAAGATGAGGCAGAAAGAAGAGAGCAGAGTTTCGTTTTTAACTTGTGTTGATTTTCTTGCTTGTATAAAAACAGGTTGATTCTGACTATAATCTCATTGAATGGTGCAGGTCAACAGCAATACTGACCGACACCCCAGTAAAAGCTGCTTTGGAGGAGGAGAGTCGGCAGAGGGGCCAGAAAAAACAGTCCTCTTCAAAACACACAAAGAAAACGTTGATTAGTGGACACACTGCAACCACAGTTTCTCAGGGCAATGATGAGGAATGTCTTGTTTGTGGGGAGACATTTGCCTTATCTTTGCCTGGAGAAGTGTGGGTGCGGTGCATCTTTTGTTAGCTGCGATCACACGAGGCATGCACTGAGGGTGCAGCTCATTATATCTGTCACAACTGTGATAGTGAGTAATTTCATAATTTTTATAAATAGACCAATTGCACCTTAAACATGTTCACGTTTACTTTTGAAACATTTGAAGCAAATTAAAATGTTTAAAACAAACGTCTGATTGTTTTTGTTTCTGTTTTAATGTGAAATGAAAACATTTATGTTTTCGTTCACATAGATTGCTACGCCCCCTCCTCGCCTATTACATCTATCCATCCTAAAGAGCTTATAACCTTCTATATTATATTCATCTTCGTCCTCTTCACTAAGCCATGTCTCTGTAATCCCAACTACGTCATAGCCCTCACTAATTATAACAGCCTCAAGCTCTGGAAATTTATTTTCTATGCTTCATGCATTTAAATAAAAACATTTCAGGTTTATTACTAATGCTCTTCCCCCTTGATTTCCCATGCAGCCGCTGCTTCAAGCCCCCCACTACGCTTTGTTGCTTTAAAAATATATCATCAATAGTGCATGTAACGCCGTCAGCTTCCATCAGGGCAGTCTGCATTTCCCAATGAGTAACACTCACTAACCTCCCTGCCCCCCAAGTCCCTGTTTAAATAATCCTGTGCTACCCTCAACATACACTGACCCAGTGCAAAAGTATCCCTCCGGTTCAGGTGCAGCCCGTCAGGCTTGAAAAGGTCACCCCTGTCCCAGAAAAAGTTCCAGTGCCCCATAAACCTGTACCCCTCTTTCCTACACCAAGTTTGTAGCCACGTGTTAAACCTCAAGATGAAATTCTGCTTTCCTCTGCTTGCACGTGGTACCTGTAGAATCCCGGAGAACACTACCGTTGTGGATCTGCTCCTAAGCTTCTCAGCTAATTCCACAAATTTGCCTTGCAGAACATCAAACCTACCCTTACCTATGTCATTTGTCCCAACATGGACCATGACAACTGGATCCCTCCCCGCTCTGGCAAGGAGCTTTTCCGCACGCTCCAGGAGGTCTCCTACCTGAGCACCGGGCAGGCAACACACCGTATGAGACTCTTTGTCGCGCGAACAGACGAAGCTATCTATCCTCTCACTATTGAGTCCCCCACTATCACTAACTCTCTTTTCTGAGGGGTAGAGGCCAACAGTATGCCCTGCTGCTCATCAGTCCCTTCGCTCTCAGGGTCAGGGGCCAGTTCGACTTCCTGCAAGGGCCAGAATCGGTTGGACACCAACACCACTGGAGGAGCTGTCGCTGTACGGCGTGCACGCCCTTTCCAGCGCTGTCGACCTACAGTCACCAAACTTTCTCTCCCTGCTTGCTCTAATTTGGCTGTTTGCTCATCGAGTTGTTATGGGGGAAAAAGGGAAAAAGAAGGAGGAAGATTCTCCCTGCCCCTAAAGCGACAAAGGTTATACCTTGGGAGCAAATCGTCTAATCTCTATTACTGTTTGAGCCTTAACGCACAAATTATTTTCAGAAAACCCTGAAACCTAAACAAGAGTAAATCTTCAGCTTCAATCCCACACGTCTTCCTCTGTCTCAACTCAAGCAGAATGATCACCAACGAACATTGCTACAGCACAGCCAAGAGGTCAGCAACAGCAAGGGAGATCAAGGTTGATAATAGCATGCGACATATAGAGGAGATTATCGCAAGAAAGCCACAAGAGATACACGAGATGTCTCATGGGAATTAGGCAGTATCTGCTGGCCTGTACGGTACCTAAATTAGTAATATTAGTAAAGTGCCTGTCTAAGAAAAAAGACCTTCCGTGAATGTTAGTAGATGTTTGTAACTAAAAACAGTTAATTGACACTAAGCTAAGAATGACCCAAAGCCAGAACAGCGCTGAAGGAAAGTGGAAATACCGCAGCCAGCCAATAGCAAAGAAGCAGCGCATATACTTGAGAAAGCAAAACAGTGACAGGAATGCAGACATAGAGAGGATTCTAATTGGCCGTGCGGGGCAGGAACAAGAACAGACACATGGCAAGACAAGGCAAACGGAATGATAACACAACATTCTGAAATTGTCCAGGATGATTACCTAACTTTTTATGAATATTCACAAACATACCTTCATCTATATCATCAGGGCATGCAAAATTTCAGGTGTCTCACATTGATAGTTCAAAAGTTCATGGTCAATTATAAAAAGGGGACTTTCAACCAATGTGCTCGTAATACGTGACAAATCAGGGTTTTTGAATTGTCATAACACTTGCAGAGAATGAGGTATCAAGCTCAAATATTTTGTGTGTTAAACTGCACCTCAGAATTTCTATTCCTCATCTCAAAAACAGTATGCATCAATTAGAGATTGAGAATAAAAATTTACCTAAGTTGGTTTTCCATACAGTTAAAGGAGACCTAATTTGCTATTTTTCCAAGTTTATATTTTGGTCTTTGACTCCCCTAGAGTACTCCTGATCACGCAAAGTAAAAAAAGGGTACTTATTTCGCTCATACGGCCATCCTCAAAACACCCCATTTGTAGTTTACTGTTGTCTCTGCCTGAAACGCCTCATTCGGGTGGCTCTTCCGCTATGGCCCTCACTCCCCGTGTGCCCATTTTATTCTGACTGGCCAGCTCTGTGGAGGGCGGGAAGAGGGAGTTGGGCTGGAAGAGGCTGCAGAACGCAGTCTGCTTCCCCAGAATGAAACCAGAGACAGGGCTGCCATCTGATAACAAAGCGGCAGGAAAATTCCGCTCTCTAACGTTATACTTGAATATAGATATAATGAAATGAACTTGCTCTGATAAACGCAGCGGCGAAAGTGGGGGAAGCAGTGTGAAAATCTGGCAGCACAAGCTCAACTTTGCAACTGGCTATGTTTGCTACCAGTGAGTACAGCCGTTCTTCTACTAGCTAGGATGCAGGGAAATCTAGAATCCACAACATACAGACACATTTGTAGAACGTGTTGACATACCCAAGTGTAGACTGGAGACCGTAGAAATCCGGTGGGTCTGGGTTTAGAGGGAAACATGGACAGTGAGGAGCAGCTAAAAGTGGACCAACAGCTTATGGACTGCTTCGGTGTGTATTAGGACCTGCTGGTTCGTGTGCATAACTGTGGTGTGTTGTTAGCGTAAGAAAAGAACAGCTTCTGCGCTGGTTTATGACGGAGGGGCGAAAGCTCCAAGCTAAACGGCCTTCTTGGAAATTGCCCGTGGTAATGATTTACCTATTGCTTCGGAATGACCAGCTTTTCCTTGTGGAAAATGGGCGAGTTATGGAGAGTGTGCGAGAGCTAGATAGAGCTCTGGTTATGTAATAAACATAATACAGGTTTTACAGACCATAAGTTCCGTCTGCGTGAACCGTTGCTTATGTGGAGCCAGCAATTCAATCACCTCTACAGGAAAGAATTTAATATTTAATCGATGGTAATAAATCGTTATACACGTTATAGCCTGTGCGCTTCCCTATAGCTTTCACCGGTAGCATCAATGAGCTTGCCCAGACATTGGAGATGTATCAGGCTTACCCCGGTCATGGATAAGTAAAGCAATCATTTCCCAAGCACCCAAAAACGCCCCCAAGCTTTGCAAAATCTTCGGCTAGTCACAAAATCTGGTTCTTGGATTTCGGCAAAATCCCAGTATCTTCTGTTTAGAAACTTTTCAGACGTTGAGCATGGACAACTAATATTATAACATTACTAATATGTATTAAAAGAAGAATCAGCATGTTAGGTCCCCTTTAAGTTTTTTCAGCCAAGTTTGCCCAATATCATTGCAATATCATTGCTATCTTTTGGAACTTCCAATATTTGGTGTATTCTGATTATTTGGATAAAAGTTAATCATCTGAATACATACATGCAGATTACAGAAACTAGATTATTTCAGGCACTTGAGAAGGGAAATTGTTGAACACCAGGTATTACTGCAATTGGGAACATCGCAAAAACAGTAATATTTCAAAAAATTTATTTCATGAAAATGAGGCAAAAATTGCCTTTTTTTTTTTTTGCATTTTGTCAATAAAAAATGCTCTTTCAAAAAAATAAAGTGTTTTTTGAGAATGTGTTTTTTCAATTTTTGGACTTCAATATCTCAGCAATCATCAGAGTCTATGACCTGAAATCATAAGGTGTCATAGACATGGTTGATGCCAGACTCTCTGCAAAATTGGAAGTTCTTACATTGAAAACTGAGGTTTCTATAGACATTTAAACACCCATCCGGATTTCGTACAGTACATTTTTTCAAGAAATCCAGAGGGCCAGCATTCAGGTTTGAAACGAGTAATAATGCTATAAGTCTACTTCCATGACTTACTGGACCAGGACTCTAAGCCCACAAAATTTCATGGCTCTGCAACTAATTGTTCTACGGATATTCCAGTTTGAATATGGTCACTCAGATAACAACATCTAAAAATGGGTCCATTTTGCTCCACTTAGGAATTCTTTTGTGAAAAAACCTAAAAGAGTACAGATCTGAAATTTTTGGATTTGGTCTATTGGGAATATAACCCACCACACTGATTTTTTTTCTGGCAAATCTGAGGTGGTCAGGCAGGGACCATTAGATGATCCGAGATGGAGAGACTCATATTGCATATCAGACTGCAATAAATTGATGATAGATGAGAAGAAATGGCACTCAATTTCTCAGAGCCTATCATGTAGCCTTTGGACTAAGGGCTTTAATTTGATTAAATACACAGTGCTGTGAAAAAGTATTTGCCCCCTTCCTGATTTCTTACTTTTCAAAATATTTTCCACACTTCAAGTTTTCAGATCATCAAACAAATTTTAAAATCAGAAAAAGATAACCCCAGTAAATACAAGATGCAGTTTTTAAATGAGGATTCCATTTATTAAGGGGAAAAAGCTTTCCAAACCTACCTGGCCCTATGTGGACAAAGTAATTGCCCCCACAGTTAAATCATGAATTAACTGTGATTAACCAAATTTTTTGAGTCCAGTTTCACTGGCAACACCAAGGCCGGATTACTGCCAGACCTGTTGAGTCAAGAGATCACTCCAATAGAACCTGTCTAACAAAGTGAAGTGGGCTAAAAGATCTCAAAAAGCAACATGTCATGCCATATCATGAAAGAAATTCAAGAACAGAATGAGAAACAAAGAAATTAGCATCTAGCAGTCTGGAAAAGGTTGCAAAGCCATTTTTTAGGCTTAGGGACTCCGGAAAATCACGGTGAGAGCCATTATCTTCAAATGGAGAAAACTTGGAACAGTTGTGAACCATCCCAGGAGTGGCTGGCCTACCAAAATTACTCCAAGAGCACATCAACTACTCATCCAGGTCGTCACAAAAAAACCCAAAACAACAGCTGAAGAACTGCAGGCCTCACTTGCCTCAGTTAAAGTCAGTGTTCATCATTCAACAATAAGAGAGACTGGACAAAAAATGGCATCCATGGGAGAGTTCAAAGGCGAAAACCACTAAAAGAACACAAAGACTCGCCTCACATTTGCCAAAAAACATCTTGATGATCCCCAAGACTTTTAGGAAAATATCATGTGGACTGACAAGACGTAAGTTGAACTTTTTGGAAGGTGTACATCCCATTACATCAGGTGTAAAACTAACACAGCATTTCATAAAAAGAACATCATACCAAAAGTCAAACATGGTGACGCTCGTGTGATGGTTTGGGGCTGCTTTGCTGTTTCAGGACCTGGATGGCTTGTCATTATTGACGGAATTATGAATTCTGCTCTCTACCGGAAAATCCTGAAGGAGAATATTCAACACTCAAATTGTGATCTCGAGCTCAAGCATACTTGGGTTCTGCAGCAGGACAATGATCTGAAATACACTAGCAAGTCCACCTCTGAGTGGCTTAAAAAAAAAACAAAATGAAGTTTCTGGAATAGCCTTGTCAAAGTCCTGGCTTAAATCCTATTTAGATGCAGTGCCATGACTTTAAACAGACCGTTCATGCTCAAAACCCCTCCAATGTGGCTGAATTAAAATAATTCTGCAAAGAAGAGTGGGCTAAAATTCTTCCATAGTAATGTGAAAGACTCATTGCCAGTTATTGCAAACATTTGACTGCGGTTGTTGTCGCCGAGGGTGGCACAACCAGTTATCAGGATTTAGGGGGCAATTATCTATTCACATAGGGCCAGGTAGGTTTGGATAGATTTTTACCCTTAATAAATGAAATCACCATTTAAAAACTGCATTTTGTATTTACTCGGGTTGTCTTTGTCTAATATTAAAATCTGTTTGATGATCTGATACATTTAAGCATGACAAATATGCAAAAGAAAGAAGAAATCAGGAAGGGGGCAAATACGTTTTCACAGCACTGTAACTTTTTGATGAATGCGGTCTGCTCAAACAAGACTAGTCAGTAGAAACGGAATTATAAACTACAAAAGTAGCAACAGAATCACCATAGGCTCAAAAAATGAGAAGAATCTGATAGGACTTTCTCCTCAATTAAGGAATAACTTGACACAGATATGCACTTTAAAATTCATGGTAACAAAATTACCTCAAAAAAGCAGTAAAATTTAAAATGTCTGGAAATTCCAGGTAGCCAAAGGTAGCCAAAACAAAGAGCCGAACAAAAAATCACGAGCCTACAACCTGTAATACAACCATTTTAAACAAGCAATACCAGTATTTTTACAGCACATGATGTTAAGGAAATAATACACAAATGACTAGAAATGGAAAAAGAAAAGTGGACATGTTTAAGACCAAAGCGGATCAAGAATCCAAGGAAGGATATTTTGCTTTGTATTTCTAAGAATTCCTAGTTTTGAGCCAATACCATTCCTTTCCAGTAGGGCTTAGTTATACTTTTCATGTTTTTAGCTTTTCTGCTGTAGAATTGCCCATTTACTTGTTTTATTTGAGTGCATGTTGCCTGATTTCACTTCTAGAATAAAACAACTGAATGCAAATATGTGGATTATCAAACAGACAAATAAATAAAGCAACTTATAAGCACAAATGCATTATTGAAATGAAAATGTCCCAAACTTTTTATACAACTGATTATCAAGTTTCAAATATTTACAATTTTATAAGGGATCTAAAGCTAGTGATAGCTTGAGTTCAACTTTGGGGGAGGCTGAACAGAGATGCATCCAGTAAACTTATGGACTGATCAATAAAAGTAAAATCCTGTCACGCAGGAAGACACAACATGCAGACTTGAACCAATGAAACAGTGAAAAAAAAGTTTCCCCCTTAAATGAGTTAAGAATGACTGTTGCATCTCTAAACCCATCAACCAGTGACAAGTGACCTTCCCTTCAGTGCAAATAAAAAATATATTAGCTCTCATCATGAAATCTTTCCTGGATAATACAAAAACAGAGAGGGAATTTTTTTTTGTTAACCAAAATACAAATGACTATGCTGAAGAAAGATGGCAGCAAAATTTCCCACCCCTTCCATCATCTTGATCCACTCATTTGTAAAAAAAAAAAAAAAAGCAGGGAGTAAAGCTTATTTGCCAAAACCTTTCGTTACTTGCTTGGATCAGTGCTCTGGCTGGACTGTCAAAGTCAAATGCTTGGAGTATTCAAAAAGTCAGCACTTGGTAATGATACCATGCCTGAAGGACAGGATCTGACTGTCCGTGCTGAGAGGGAGCAAGTGTGTAGAAACACCCTCAGCATGCCTAATCATGGTTATGTCTTTGCTTACTTAAAACCATTTACTACACTCTGTGTGCCAGTCGCTGACAGATAATGCAAAAAAATTCTATCGGTACCACATTCCACATGTAACCTGTTCTGCCTGTATTTCCTTGCCAGTGACCCACACTATTCCCATGGAGACAGCTGAATGTGAGGGTACTTTTCAGGAGTATAAAATTATAATCCCCCCATCTTCGAGGGAGGTACAGTACTCTCTGTGTCTGTGCAGCAAGACTGGAAACAGGCACTTTGGAAAACACATTATCACAAGACTGTGTGACAAGAAGTAGGACTGAAAGTAAACTAGGTGCCACTGGCGATTTATTTACTAAGTGTCAGTAGTCAGACCTCTGACCTCAATCTGATGGTGGTATTCTCTCAACTCTCAGTGAATGAAAAAGGAAAGCTGAAGAGAAACTATTTTTCTGAGAATTCCAGTCAGGATTTATAGACATTCAATATATGTCCCTTCATTACTCTTGAAAAGCATACACTAAATTTGGCAAGATAAACATTCATTCAATGCATTCTATCTCATACTCAAAGAGCACTCACACCTCTTTTGACAAGGAGAAATGCCAAATAATTGATCAGAAAAAAGCACTGGACTTCAGTCCTGACTATTGAAGGATCCAGCCATTTCTGTCACAACCCTATCTTCTCTTTGAGCAATAGGTCACATCTAAAGAGTTCTGTGAACATAAACAAAATGTACAGCATGCTTTCAGTATTATCTTGGCTAGATAATGGTGCCTATGGAGAAAATTCATCAGAACCCCTTATTGAGGGTCAAGCGGTCAACTATGAGATTATGTTATAATTCAGGTCATGATGTGTTACTGCTGTGATAGCACTGCAAAACCATAGTTTGCACTCCTGAAATTTGAATTTCCAAAATCTGATAGAGCTGTATGCAAAGATCACTCAAAGATCATTACTTTAAACAACATGAAATACCATTCAGGTCAACTCCAAAAATATTTCTAATGCTCCTTATAAGCCTACTTTTTCAGGAGGTGAACTGTTGTATAGGGTCATTTGCATCACTCATGAAAGTGGTAAGTAGTAGTTGTTCAGTCACACTACACAATAAAACACAGGTCAAATACACTCAAGTAAAAATTTCTCTCAGGCTTTGCAATGCACTCAGGGTAGTAAACGGAAAAAAAGGCGCAGGTGAGGGGATCCAAGTGCAAAGATAAAGGTTTCTTTATTATTTCTGACATGAACACAATACTTCAAACAAATGAGCACAAGTCGGCTAATACAGAGAATATAAAGAAGGCCACAATGTGTACATAGGCAAAGTTACCAAAGACTTACTATGACTTTACAAAGTTTACACCAGTATACTGAATTGTGTGGATATAAAGCATACAGGCTTAATTAGGTAATTAGATAATTTAGCAACAGGCGAATGCGGTTGAATGCTGGAGCAGAAGCGGGGCTTGGAATCAGTACTCCGGTGAGGCGAACCATTGTGGGTGAGGCACGATAAGTTACCAATATACAGCACAATCTTAAAATCTCTCAAAACCATTACTAGGCTGTGCTTACCAAGATAACCGTAAAATCCTCAAACAACAAGATTTTATTTGGTAAAAGCTTCCACCAGCATTTGACCCCAAATTCACTATGTGGTATACTCTGCAGCTGAAAAGTTTAGAATCATTGGTGATTTTCATAGAAAAAAAAAAAACAGAAGTTATGTGTAACAGCAAGACAACTAGTCAAGTAAATAAATCCAAATTCTGCACAGATGTTCTGCAAAGAGCAATAAAAAATATGGAATGGCCAAGACTGTAAAGTTCAGGAAATGTGCCGATCTTCAAAGACATATCAATGGGAAATATTTTAGTCCATATGGAAATCCATTAAAAATAATAGTCATATTAATAGCCTTAAAGCCTAAAGTTTGTAGAGCAGTGATTATATAGAAATAAATAAATTAATGCATTGGTATTTTTTATTACAAAAAAGTAGGCACATGATGGAAAATGCAAATAAACTCAAAAGGACTTACTTCAAGTCTATTCATCCACTTCCGTACTGAAAACAATACAATGACACATTATGTGATGCTTTAACTTGTGAATTCATTTGGTTATTTTTTTATTATAATTTCAAATCTGATGCATCCAACAGATTCCAAAAAAAAGTTGGCGCAGAGGCAATTTAGGACTCATAACCATGTGATGAATTGCAATAAAGTGAATTGAAACAGGAGATGTTAAACAGATGAGCAAATCATGGTATTGGATGAATGAAGCCTTCAAAAAATCCAAGTCCCTCAAGAGGAAAGGTGGGTTGAGGTGCAACAATATTCCAACAGATGCGTAAGTTTATTCATCACTTTGACAACACCAATCCAAAACCAAATTGCTTGGATTTGGGGCATTTCTTCCTCGACAGTGCAGAACCTCATTCAAAGATGGTAGGAATCCAGAAATTTCAGCAGGTATATGAAAAGGACGAAGACAACCTCTGACAGAATGCAATCTCTAATCCCTTCACTGTTTTGTGAACTGCCATGCGACTCCAATGAATATCACAACATTGGCTCAGTGATACTTTGGTAACACTTTGCCGATCAACACCATTTGCTGCTGCATCCAGAGATGCAAGTTAAATCTTTAGTTTGTAGACCAACTCTGTCCAATAGTATGGCCATCTTCACTGGGCTTGGTGTCATATGAAATACACAGTAGTACAGGGATTTGTGGTTTAACAAGTCAACATTTCATGCGCATTCTGGGGAAAAAAAAAAAACAGCCGTCATGTTCATGGACCAAGGATAACAAGGATAACATGAGCTTTTATGAGTGCCCAGTCCAAAAGCCAGCATCTAGCACGGTATATTGGTTGGTCAGTGTACATGGAATAGGTGATCTGGAAATTTGCAAGGGCACCATTAACACTTTCCCCGCCATTGACAAGATTTTCCGTCAATCAACGTTCTCACTGCAATATGGTAGCGAGCGCGGTTACAGATCTTATGACAGATCTTGGTCAAACAATCAAGTAAATGGTGCCTTTGGGAGCACATTGCAGACATGTTAAGATGAAAAGTAGGTTTTTTTCAATGGCAAGTTCCATGATCACAAGCTTTTTTATGAGCTTTGATGAATCTCCTTGATACATGTGAACAACTTGGAAACAAAAGCAGTAGGTCAATGTTAAATAACATCCATACACTTTTCTCAGCCTTTTATCCGCAATGTGATGTTTAATGAAAATGATCAAAAGTCAGTTATTTCTAAAAAAAAAAAAAAAAGAATGAATAACGCAAGAATAAAATTGGTTCTTGTGTCTGAAGCTAGAGGCGCCATACTTTACATATTTATAGAACTGAATATTTTGAAAGTGTTGAAAGATCAGAGATTATTATACAACGTATATCAAAAATGCTGGGGGCACCCTGGTAGCACCTCGGTCTAAGCACGTGCACCATTAAGGCGGTGTCCTTCCTGCGGCGACCCAGGTTTCATTCTGGCTTGGGTCATTAGCCGCATGTCTTCCCCCATTCTTTTCCCCAACTTTTCTGTCACTTTCTAGAACTATCAAATAAAGGAGGAAATCCCAACAAAAAAAAAATCTTTAAAAAAAATGCTGGAGGTGGCTGGCAACTTTAAAAAGTACTCTGGCAAGGAAAGTGTTAATGCTTAAAGTAATGTATGTACTGTGGATCAACATATGCTTCCGTCGATGACGCTGTCTGTGTTATGATCCAGACAAGGAACCAGTCCGATAGCAATCCAGTGAAGGCACTAATTGATAGAAATACAATAATAGCAAAAAGGGATGGAGCTCAGAGTATCATGAGCACAGTTCAGGATGGTATAATGCAGGGGTCCCCAATCTTTCCCAGAAAGGGCTGGTGTGGGTGCAGGCTTTCAGTGCTACCAACTAGCTATGCACCTGATGCTACTAATTAAGCTTATTAGTAAGGAGTCCAGGCGTTGATTAGTAGTATCAGGTGTGTAAATGCTTGGTTGCAATGAAAGCCTGCACCCACACTGGCCCTTTCTGGGAAAGATTGGGGACCCCTGGTATAATGGTTCAGGCAAGGGGCATGTCTGTGCCCAGCCAGTGGCGTCCTGGCGCAGAAGCGAGATGGTGCTTGCCCTCGCCAGGGCAGGACTGTCAGATGGCATGTCCAATGGGTTTAGCAGGAATGGACTCTCAATCTTGGAGATGGCTGAAGACTTGGGAGGTTTTCCTAATAAACTGGGCAGAGGTACAAACTGGAGAGGTAATTAAGAGGAACACGGTCCTAATCCTGGAGACAGGAGATGAAACTTAGGACCTTGTTTCTATTAATACAGCTCTGAGGATTACTTTCCTATCTTTTAGAATAGGAATAGGCAAAAATCGTAAACCGTGGCCGGTCCAGTCAGAAAGGTAATCTCAATGAAAACAAGGCGAGGAAAGCATGGCACAAGCAGACAAAGGAAAACGTTCTGACAAGGCATGGCTGTGATCAGACTCCTTAAATACACACTGGTAAGGTCACGTTATCATTGGGGAAAAGGTGCAGGGGATTAGACTAATTACAAAGGGTGAGGACGTTAGGGAAACCCTAACCACGTGAAATCGGCGAAAGCTAAAACAAGGACAGGGAATGACGAGACTTCCTGTAAATAATAAGCGGCTCCAGTTAAGGAGTTCTAACATGCACAGAGTAAGAGAAGCAGAACAGGTTTTCAATTAGAAGCCCGAGCGGCAGAAACACAGCAAGACTAATAGGAATAGCATAGAGGGTGGAGAATACAACAGAGCTAATGCCAAAGGAATATTAGTCAATTAGTATGTGACTTTACAAAGAACCTGTGCACATTAATAATATATACAAGGTGTTAGTAAAAGAGTTATCAAAATAACAAACTGTTAGTAAATCTAGAGTAGAAGTGGCGAAGGAAGCAAACAAGACTAGAAAGAAGACTTGATTACCATAAACCTAAATCACCCGATCATGTGCTCAAGACTCAGACAGGGGAAACAGGACTAGACCAACCCA
Source organism: Gymnothorax reevesii (assembly GCA_029721435.1). Classification (NCBI taxonomy): domain Eukaryota; kingdom Metazoa; phylum Chordata; class Actinopteri; order Anguilliformes; family Muraenidae; genus Gymnothorax; species Gymnothorax reevesii. The sequence goes on along the minus strand of CM056573.1, from coordinate 133,981,235 downwards.
CAGACAAGACAGGGTGCAAAGCATGGCAATGGTATAATCCTGGCATAGGCAACAAAGACGGTGAATGATAACAAGACATAAAACTGCAAGACTATGGAAACATGGCATGGCAAGAAAACATGAGCATGATATGAAAAAAAATAAAGAAATCATAGTGAATACTAACAAATAATATAAAACAAGACTAAAGATGACAGCACAGAACAGAATCATAACATTTTAACATTGTTAATATATTCCCTAACCTCGAGTTTGACCTTTCAAAGTCATCTGAGGTCAACTTAAACATAAGCTATGTATAGGTCATATATGACTTCCTATATGTCGATAATACAAACTTAAATCTCTATCTGCAACCATTTGGCCTCCAAAGGCCATCTTGCATATTCATAAAGTACAGCGCCCCCAATAGACCCACTTCTGTCGATTCAATCAAAATAGCGCTCGCACTGCACATTGATGGTACCAAGGTAAGTTGATTTCCTGATTTAGAAAAAAATTTATTGCACAGTTTTTGAGAAATAATTTTTTTAAAATTTCTCTGTCCTATCTTTAATATTGAAGCCAAATTTTCAAGGGCCCATAAAACGGACAAAAATGATTCAATCAAAAATCCGGGAAAAAACATCAGGAGATATGGTCTAGTAGTATGTATTGCAAATTTACACAAAAATTCATCTGGCCAAAAAAAAGATTAAAAATGTTCCGGACGAAGGACAACGGACGCCACACCACGACAATAGCTTATCGACCCATAGGGCCGGTCGAGGACGACGAGCATGCAGTTGAGCTTCCCTGAGACGGTTTCTGACAGTTTGTGCAGAAATTCTTTGGTTATGCAAATCAATTGTTTCCGCAGCTGCCTGAGTAGCTGGTCTCAGACGATCTTAGAGGTGAACCTGCTGGATGTGGAGGTCCTGGGCTGGTGTGGTTACACGTGGTCTGCGGTTGTGAGGCCGGTTGGATGTACTGCCATATTCTCTGAAAAGCCTTTGGAGACGGCTTATGGTAGAGAAATGAACATTCAATGCCCGAGCAACAGATCTGGTTGAAATTCCTGCTGTCAGCATGCCAATTGCACGCTCCCTCAATGCTTGCGCCATTTGTGGCATTTTGCTGTGAGACAAAACTGCACATTTCAGAGTGGCTTTTTATTGTGGGCAGTATAAGGTACACCTGTGCACTAATCATGGTGTCTGATGAGCATCTTGATGTGGCACACCTGTGAGGTGGGATGGATTGTCTCAGCAAAGCAAAAGTGCCCACTATCACTCATTTAGACAGATTTGTGAACAATGTTTGAGAGAAATGGTAATATTGTGTATCTGGAATGAATTTTAGATCTTTGAGTCCATCTCATGACAAATGGGAGCAAAAACAAAAGTGTTGCGTTTATGTTTTTGTTGAGTGTGTATATGCCATCAAGGGCATATCAAACCTGTAGGTGGCAGTGTAATGATAAGATCAAGCCCATGTTAGCCAGTCAGAATCCCGAAAATAGCAACAACAGAAACGAATCCAATCACCACAGCCAAATGAAAATGTAAACATTGGTCGCACTTTTGGCGTAGGTGCAAGTTCTGGCGCATACTCTGACGTCGGCTGCCTAAAACTCTGTTTTTCTCAGTTTACATGCAAACGTGCAACCAAAGTTTTCCAAAATCTCCACTCTGGCCGGAGTTTTTAGAAAGAATCGTTTTCAGAGGCGAATTCTCCATTTGCGTATAAACGAAGGGCACTAACGCAGGGAAATGTGTCCGTTTGTAAAAATAATTGTGTATGTTTAAATGGGGCCTCAAATTCTTCCAGATTGGAAGTGAATTCCCATTTTAACTCTTTGGTTGAACTGGAAAAAATAAGCGCGCGAAAAATACCAGAATATCAATTTTGTCTGACTTTACAAACGGAGAACAAGGGGTATTGCCTCAGCTTAAACGCATTGGCAAGCTTGAATTAGCCGGGTTTTTTTTTTTTTGCTGTTGTTGTCTTTTCCGCATCTCATCATTACTGAAGGGCTCTTCTGATTAAATACATTGCAAATTACATTATTTTTGTATTTTCCTCCGGTTGCGGTGATTAGCTGATGAAAGTTTAGTTGCTTGTTTGAGTGCTTAGCGACTGCTTGTTGGGGGACATAAGTTTAGTTCGTTCACTTAATAAACTACTTGTTTTTTTCGGTCTGTTAGAATTAAAGGGAACCAGGGTTTTACTCTTTTTCGGTTACCTTTGGTTGCATTGGTGGCTAGATAGTTACTGTTTCCATTTTTGACTTGAGATCTGAGATTTAGCATTTAGTTTGTAGGGCAGCTGTAACTCATCCATTTGATTAGTTGGGAATTTTAAGCGGTATGGTTTTCCGGAGTGCTCTGCGCACTTCGGTGCTTTTTCGTTAACTGAAACCAAACCCCTGCTAAATGTGCTGATTGACTTTCGTAACTGTAGAATTTTAATTCGGGATACGGCGTGCTGACGCATGCGCAGAACCACTGCCGTACCAAGGGACTTTTGGTCACTAAATACGGCTGCTTTGCAAGGCTTTTTTTTCCTGGATGGGCATTGTTGAAAAAAATGCACTTAAAATCAGTCCTTTTTTATTTTAATCGCACCTTCTAAAAAACAATCATTTTATTGGGAACTGAGGTTGTATCAATTATGAATATAGAAACACTTTATAGAATAAAATATAGCTACTTCGATGAAAAGTTTTTCCAAACTTTTGAGTAGTAGGGCAGCCAATCAATTTTCAGTAAAACTTTTTATGGCAAGGGAGAACAACTATACATATTGACTGTGAAACTCCTTCTGTGTTTGAATTTAAAGGCAAAAAGCAACACCCCACCAAACGTTCCAAGCAGCAGAGAAGTACCTTTACAGTTGCGACGTGGCCTATGCGCCCTCCGATAGAGTGACAGTCCTAATCCCACCGCGAGGTCCTGCTGCATTTAAAACAGCCCTGGGACACATTGCCACTGTTTAGGCTACCAGGAACCAGAATGACAAGCAGACACTGTTTTTGCTATAATACTCGCAAGCCTGGTGTAACAGGCCAAAATATATCCCCAGTCCAGAGTATACCCGGGGTCAAAGTGGGCTAGCCTGTTTTATACTCCAGGTATAATGTGGACTAGCTGCAAGGCTCACACATCATTCATACCCTCATACCAATGGGCAGTTTAGAGCCTCCAATGAGCCTTACATGCATGTCTTTGGACTGAGAGGAAACCGGCATGCTTGGAGGAAACCCATGCAAACACAGGGAGAATGCGCCAACTACCCCCAGCCTAGACTGAAACCTAAAATCTTTTTTCTGTGAGGCAGGTGTGTCACTCACTACACCACCATGCCCCCCAACAGCAGATGACAGTTTTACCCAATGCTTTATCACCACAATTCAATTACCTTCCATTTTCCGAGCCAGCTCCCCACTTCTCCTGAGATATCTTTCCATTAGCATTACCATTTTGGGGACTAAGGCCGAGTATATGCACTTCTGCTAATCTGTAAAGCATCATTGTGATAGACCTTTCGCAAAAGGACTATAATAAAATTATATTAAACTGAATGTAATGCTAATGCTTGATTTATTTGATGGAAACCAATACAGTTTCAGTGTCAGAGTTTGTACCATCAAAAAGGTTGCTGACTTTACATTGATTGCTCAGATTCACGGGTCCAACGCCTACATATTTCATATCTATTCACTCCCTTCAAATGTGCCTTTAGGTTAGTCACGGTACAGTAATATTCTTCATATTACTGTGTTAAATGCAAGATGCCACGACCATCGTTTGTTGGTTGACTGGTTAAAATGTTGCCGGTAAATACCACATCAACTGACATGCATTTCAGCTGTTCAAGATGTGTAAAGTTACTTCTGTGAGCTTTAACCGTATTCAGAACAAATTCAGAGCATAATACATTTCAACTGGCCTGCCTGACACCAAAGACAATCACTACCAATGAAACCAATGCTGAGAGTTTTGCAACACATCATCACTTCAGCGAAAATGAACTGTGATGCTTTAGCTACATGGTGTAAGCGTAGAGCAAGACCTACTATTTCATTGGCTACAAAAAATTAGAGTGTAGAAAACGGACAAATGCAGCCAAATTCCCAGATCCACTGTCATTGTATCTGTGCAGTTTCTCTTCTGTTTTCACTCTTTTGGGTTTGAGTCTGGAAATCACCAATGATCCAGTGTCACATTTTGAAATCATGGCAGGAGAAAACAATAAAATGAATATTAGTTACCAGTTTAATGACTCATGACACCAGTTTTGCCACAAAATGGATGTGGAATTGAGAACTGAAGCTAACTGTGTTATCCGTTAGGTGACATCAGTACAGATATTTTCTTAAGGAGTCCAGCATGATTGACCACCCAATTCTCAGGCTTAAACCCAAGGCCCAACCCCATACTGCAAGTCAGTAAGTGTCACACAATTGGAAAGGAAGCATATGACAGCTGAGAGGCTGGATCCAAATCCTGCAAGACAGAGGCCGAAACCCAAATCAGTTTTCCCTGCATGCACAATGCAAGCTCCTAGATTCTCCCACTCCTGTCTGTCAGTTGACTTGGAGTCCTTCAACCCTCTCCTCCTCCTACATTACTCCCCTGAGAAATAAGCACAGCAAACCATTACCCACCAGAAACTTGCAAGTTTGAATTTAGGGACAATGTTTTTAAAACCATGTCACATTCACACCCTTCCACGTAACCTTTTCTGTCAGAGAATAACAGGGCGCAAGAACAGAGTTTCATGCACATCACATTTTATCTGAGAAAGGAACTAGAATGGAGTCCACTGATATAATATGTCACAGGAATTTTTCCTTTCAGCATATAATGGCAAAGGAAGAACAAAAAGGTATTGATTTGTTTATGCATCAGCTCAACAAAAGAAAAGAGTGAAAGGTTATAACTCCATTTGAACAAAAAACTGCTACTGAGTTCTCTTGAGGTCAACCTACTGTATTACTCTCTATTAGGGGTCAGCCTCACCTGCTTCATCACACTGTTCAAGCAATACAGGACAAACCAGGTATGAGATATTTCTCATAATTTGCCAGGTAAACATATCTAACAAAGGACAATTAAAGGTAATTGGTCCTTTTCAACCTTTCAAACAACAGCTCTTTGGAAAGGTTTTGAAAACAAATAACTAAATTAAACTGAAGCTGATAAAATGAACAGTAAAACATAATAGCCCCATTAAGTTAAACAAACTTATTTCTTTAATCTTCTTGTCATGACAAGTTTATACACTCAACAAAAATATAAACGCAACACTTTTGTTTTTGCTCCCATTTGTCATGAGATGGACTCAAAGATCTACACTCAACAAAAATATAAACGCAACACTTTTGTTTTTGCTCCCATTTGTCATGAGATGGACTCAAAGATCTAAAATTCATTCCAGATACACAATATTACCATTGTTCACAAACACAAACATTGTTCACAAATCTGTCTAAATGTGTGATAGTGAGCACTTTTGCTTTGCTGAGACAATCCATCCCACCTCACAGGTGTGCCACATCAAGATGCTCATCAGACACCATGATTCGTGCACAGGTGTACCTTAGACTGTCCACAATAAAAGGCCACCCTGAAATGTGCAGTTTTGTCTCACAGCAAAATGCCACAGATGGCGCAAGCATTGAGGGAGCGTGCAATTGGCATGCTGACAGCAGGAATGTCAACCAGATCTGATGCTCGGGCATTGAATATTCATTTCTTCGCCATAAGCTGTCTCCAAAGGCGTTTCAGAGAATATGGCAGTACATCCAACCGGCCTCACAACCGCAGACCACGTGTAACCACACCAGCCCAGGACCTCCACATCCAGCAGGTTCACCTCCAAGATCGTCTGAGACCAGCTAGTCAGACAGCTGCTGAAACATTTGGTTTGCATATCCAAAGAATTTCTGCACAAACTGTCAGAAACCGTCTCAGGGAAGCTCAACTGCATGCTTGTCGTCCTCATCGGGGTCTTAACCTGACTCTAGATCGTCGCCGAAACAGACTTGAGTGGGCAAATGCTCACATTCGATGGCGTCTGGCACGTTGGAGAGGTGTTCTCTTCACGGATGAATCTCCGTTTACATTGTTCAGGGCAGATGGCAGACAGCGTGTGTGGCATCGTGTGGGTGAGCGCTTTGCTGATGTCAATGTTGTGGATCGAGTGGCCCATGGTGGTGGTGGGGTTATGGTATGGGCAGGCATCTGTTATGGACGAAGAACACAGGTGCATTTTATTGATGGCATTTTGAATGCACAGAGATACCGTGATGAGATCCTGAGGCCCATTGTTGTGCCATACATCCATGAACATCACCTCATGTTTCAGCAAGATAATGCACGGCCCCATGTTGCAAGGATCTGTACACAATTCTTGGAAGCTGAAAATGTCCCAGTTCTTGCATGGCCAGCATACTCACCGGACATGTCACTCATTGAGCATGTTTGGGATGTGCTTGACCGGCGTATACGACAGCGCGTACCAGTTCCCACTAATATCCAGCAACTTCGCACAGCCATTGAAGAGGAGTGGACCAACATTCCACAGGCCACAATTGACAATCTGATAAACTCTATGCGAAGAAGATGCGTTGCACTGCATGAGGCAAATGGTGGTCACACCAGATACTGACTGGTTCTGAGTCCCCAGACCCCCAATAAAGCAAAAACTGCACATTTCAGGGTGGCCTTTTATTGTGGACAGTCTGAGGTACACCTGTGCACTAATCATGGTGTCTGATGAGCATCTTGATGTGGCACACCTGTGAGGTGTGATGGATTGTCTCAGCAAAGCAAAAGTGCTCACTATCACACATTTAGACAGATTTGTGAACAATTTTTGAGAGAAATGGTAATATTGTGTATCTGGAATGAATTTTAGATCTTTGAGTCCATCTCATGACAAATGGGAGCAAAAACAAAAGTGTTGCGTTTATATTTGTGTTGAGTGTAGTTCCCCCTGTTCATCTAACTTCACAGCCGAGCACTGAAGATGGCGATGAAGACCCATCTCTGTATCGTTCCTGTGCAGTGACTCGTGCTACGGCCAAGAAGGCTAAAGAAGAAGATGTGGTGCCGTCCAGCACATTGAATAGTCAGGACTCAGGTGGTTTGCCACATGACTCTATTCGGCCTACTATGGTTTCTCCGTTTAAGGACTTATCAGATACTTTTATCAGTTCTCTGTTCAGCCAGCCAGATGGGTCTGGTGATTCTGATGTGCCTGGGGACTTGTCTCTGTCCAGAAAGCGGTTTATTGAGGAGCAAACTAATGATCCTGAAATTTGTGTACTAAAGAGGAGAGCCCTTCCTGATTAAAAAATAGACGCAGTTCCAGTTGGGTATTATCTCAAGGATGGTGTGTTGATGCGGAGGTGGCGCCCTCCTGATATCCCTGCCAATGCAGATTGGGCAGTGGTCAAGCAAATTGTTGTTCTGAAGGTCTACAGGAATGAGATCTTAACAATGGCTCATAGCTTACCTTGAGGAGGTCATCTTGGTGTTAACAAGACTGTTGATAAGATCATGAAACACTTCTTCTGGCCTGGGCTTCGGAAAGATGTTTCCAACTTTTGGAAAACCTGTCATACTTTTCAGGTAGTTGGAAAACACGAGTTAGACCCACCTGTAGCTCTATTGCAGCCTATCCCAGCATTTGGGGAGCCTTTCTCTAAGGTCATTGTTGATTGTGTTGATCCATTACCCAAAACTAGATCTGGAAACCAGTATTTGTTGACAATCATTTGTGCATCTACTAGATTCCCCGAAGCCATACCTTTACGTAACATCAAGGCAACTGCCATCTCAAAGGCTTTGATAAAGTTCTTCACGTTGTTTGGCCTTCCCAGCGAAATTCAGTCAGACTAAGGTAGCAATTTCACTTCCGGATTGTTTCAGCAGGTTGTGTAAGAACTAGGTGCGAAGCAGATTCTTTCCAGTGCCTATCATCCAGAGAGTCAGGGTGCCTTAAAGCGGTTTCATTCCACTCTCAAGACAATGATGAGGACATGGTTATGACCATGAGAAAGACTGGGATGAAGGTGTTCATTTGCTGTTGTTTGCAGCTAGAGAAGTAGTGCAGAAGTCTCCTGGATTCAGTCCGTTTGAGCTGGTGATTGGCCATGAAGTGAGAGGACCTTTGCAATTGTTGAGTGAACAATGGCAAGAGAAGGAGCCGCATATCAGTCTGTTAGACTATGTTAGCAAGTTCAAGGACAGATTGCGTGCAGCTTGTGATCTAGCCAAAGAGAAGTTGAAATCAAGTCAGGGAAAAATGAAAACTTGGTATGATCATAAGGCTAGAAGCCGTGAGTTTAAACCAGGAGACAAGGTTCTTGCGTTGTTTCCCTTGCAGTCCAATCCATTGCAGGCTAGATTTCATGGTCCGTATGAACTCCTGGCAAAACTCAATGATCTCAATTACATTGTGAAGACTCCAGATAGGAGAAAGCCAAAACAGTTGTGTCACATTAATTTGCTGAAGCCTTATCATTACAGAGATCGGAGGGTTGCAGCTGTCACTTCAAATTCTCCTATGGCCGAGACGTGTAAAGATGAGGGGGAGTTTCAAGATGATGAACCTAGAATTAAAGCTGAAGTTCTTTCATGTAAATTGTCAAATTCTGAAGTGTTGCAAAATCTTGATGTAATACTCCAGCACTTAGAACCCACACAGAAAGATCAGTTTGAGAGGTTGATCAAGAAATATAAAGATCTATTTCCTGATGTTCCAAAGAGAGTTTCTATAGCCTCTCATGATGTAGATGTTGGTGATGCCAAACCAATAAAACAGCATCCATACCGGATGAATCCTGAAAAGAGAGATTGCGGAGAAAGAGGTTGAGTACATGTTAGAACATGATATTATCAGACCCTCCAACTCAGATTGGAGTTCATCCTCTGTGCTAGTTCCAAAACCTGATGGAAGTACTAGATTCGGTACAGATTATCGCAAAGTCAATGCTGTAACTAGAGCTGATGTGTTTCCAATACCTAGGATTGATGATTGTATCGATAGAGTAGGGCAAGAAAAGTTTCTGACCAAGATTGATTTATTGAAGGGCTATTAGTGTGTGCCTTTAACTGAGAGGGCCAAGAGCATCTCTGCTTTTGCCACACCATCTGGGTTGTACCAGTATAAAGTCCTATCCTTTGGCATGAAAAATGCCCCAGCCCTGTTCCAAAGGATGATACAGTCTACAATCGCCGGATTGCCACACATGGGTGCGTACATCGACAACCTGATCACATGGAGTGACTCCTGGGAAGAACATCTGAAAGATGTAGAGACATTGTTCAAGCGCCTGACCCAGGCTAACCTGACTGTTAACCTGAACAAGAGTGACTTTGGTTGTGCTACTGTCACCTATCTTGGCTACATCATAGGCCAGGATAAGGTGGCACCCATAAATGCTAAAGTCCAAGCCATCATGGACTTTCCAGTTCCTGACAACAAAAAAGCTTTGCGCCGCTTCCTTGGAATGATCGGGTACTACCGCAAGTTCTGCAAGAACTTTGCTGAGAAGTTCACTTGGGATGAAGCATGCCAAAGAACCTTCGATCGCCTGAAGTCTCTGCTGTGTCACTTCCCCGTGCTCAAATCTCCTGACTTCAACAAACTGTTCTCCATCGCGGTCGACGCTAGCGACCAAGCTTGTTGATCTGTGCTCCTACAGAGAAGTGACTCTGATGACATTGAGCATCCCGTGGCATACTTCTCCAGGAAGTTCAATTGCCACAAAAAGAACTATTCCACAATAGAGAAGGAGCTGTTGGCTCTGGTTCTATCTTTACAACACTTTGAGGTTTATGTTTGTACAAGGCAAAAGCCAATGATTGTGTACACTGATCACAATCCATTAATGTTTTTGAGTAAGATGAAAAACAAGAATCGGAGATTGTTGAATTGGAATTTGATTTTACAGGAGTTTGACTTGGAAATTAAGCATGTAAACGGTACTGACAATGTAATTGCTGATTGCTTATCCTGTGTTTGAGTATGTGTATATATCCATGTTTATTAGCACACTGTGTTATATATATATATATATATATATATATTTACACACACACACAACCGTCTACTTCACCATTTTTGTATTGAAAAGAAAAATTTTGCCTTTATGAGTCAAAATTTTTCCCTTTTGGAATGGAGGTGTAATGCGAATAGAAAATTGACCTTTCTTATGTTAAGCCCAGACTGGAGCTAGGTTTGGGCATGTCCTGGGCATGTTTTGGACAAGTCCCAGAGAATTAAGAAAAGAGGTCTAAATGTGGGAGGGGTCTGTAAAAGAATATATAAGGAGGAAAATTGAGGGAGTGGAGTAGGAGGAGAAATTACAAGCAGAAGGATACATTTGACCAGACCTGTCATTTTTTTCATGACCTGTTAAGCTTTTTGTGGAATTTTTGCCTGTGTTGGAGTATTTTCCTCACCCAGGACATCACCAAAGGGACTGTAAATATTTTTGTTCTTGTATTTATCAATCTTGGTCAGTAGAGTAGATAGTAGATTAGTTCAAAGTGTTTGTTTAATTAAATGTGTTTAAGTTTTAAAATTTTGTCTGTCATCCCTTGCTGTCATATATGTAATAACAAATTGGGGCCATAACACTATTTAATGTTACAATCTGAATCAGGACATAAATTATAGTATCTATTTCGATTGTCCTGATGTTAGATCAAAGGAGCTTGGCACACGTAATGGAAACTCCACCTGACTTAATCAATGCAGCTGAGTCTGTGATGCAAACTAACGACTTCACATTTTTCTCAGCCAGCCACAAACTACCTCGGCATCAGGCAGCAGTGCATATAAATAATGCTTGCGTTCTATGCTCAGAAAAGGCGCTTGCACACTAGACACGAAACAAATTTTTCGCATAACTGATTACATTCAAAATCAATGCAAAGTCTTTGCAGTGACTTTGAATGTAATCTGTCGTGCGAAAAATTTGTTTCACGTCCAGTGTGCAAGCGGCTTAATACTACTATTATTGTCACTTAGGTTTTATCGTTTTTAGTCGGGGAAAGGAATACAGCCTGATTGCTATGATCTCGTACTGAGTTAAGATTACATATTGAAAATTAATGTGTAACGTATCTTGCATTGTTATCTATGCATGTTAATCCCAATAATTTAAGCAGCAACAGGGTGTAATAATAGGAACATGCTATCCGTGGTTTCTCTTCCCAATGATTCAGGCAGAAGAAATGAATGAGCAACCGTCGTATTTCATTCCATAAGTTTGTTTTGTTTTGAAATTCCATTCAAGTTCGCTAATGGTAATAATTCACAAATGCCCTAGCTAGCCAGCTGACTCACATTCGTAATGCTTAATATAGACGTAAGCAGTGCAGAAAACATGCCTGAAGCAGCAAAGTAAAATGCAACATTAACGCATCATTCAGATATGGGACAGAGGCTTCTTTATACCAACATTTTAAGGTTGAGGAGAGGAGCTCATTTGATTGGTGAAGATTTGACTCGGCTGTGTTAAACCCACTCACGACTTCTCTCCTCCCTCTTTGCCTCTTGCGCCAGCAGGAGGGACAAAGGCGAGACAGAGGAGTATTTGCGCCGGGCACGAAATTGCAAAATATGCCTGGATACACCCCGTTGGCCCGGTGCTCCCCCCATTTCCTGCGCCTGCGCCTGGTCAACAAATTTAGAGCCCATCGTCTATTACAGTGCATGGATTTTCCTTCACAAAACACTAACTGTAACAGAACGAATGTTTGAAGTGCTGAAAATGCGTTTCAGAACTTTGGATAAGTCATGCATGGGACAACCCATTGTCTGCAGTTGTCGAAAAATCAATTTTGAATCCAACCTGACTCAATAATACAGTGCCTGCGACCCATCTTTCCCGCTTCTATTATCAAATACAAAGCTATTATCTAATACCCCGCATTTCATTTTAAATGTCTTCATTATTATTTATAGTTCGGCTGAAAAATGACGTGGGCATAAAAATGACCTTTTTAGTAGCAGCAAAAGTAACGGAGACATTGTCACTGTCCCTAATTAATCCAAGTTTCTTCCATGTATCTGACTTTACCTTCAATCGTCAGCCAATAGGAAGCAAGTTTTTTTTCACTCTTGTCAGACATTATTCAAGGGGTTACAGAACAGTGATCAAAATAACATTTTCATCTCTTCCTCACATGCTGTTTTTCTGACTCGTTTTAATTTCTGTTGGTCATTCCCCATTAGTGCGTGGTTATTGTTTTACCCCCAACCCTAAATTAATATGGTTTTTTTTCCCTGTTTGCTTGTTTTATTCACAAATTGTCATGTAATGTGACTAATACTAAGTTCAAATGCAGCCCCGGAAACACACTATGACGATTTCTGTCATGATTCTGCCCTTTCGTGTGTTGTCCCGTGCTTATTTGTGCTTTACTTTCGTTTCTTATTTCCAGCTTCAGTTCACCCGTCTGACAATCCACTCCCGATCTGCATTCCAGTGATGTCGCGTGACTGCCCTCAGCATGCCTGCGTCTCGTCGTCCAATCACGTTTCCTCTTTCAGTTTCGGCTTTGGTATTTCATTCATTGCTTCCAGCTGATTAACTCATTTAGCGAGCGCGTGCGTTTCTGGCTTTTGTATTTCAGTCTGAGCTGTCTCTGATTAACTACATTTAAAACTTTGCTTTCCTCTGCTTCTCTTGTGGTGCTTTTTACTTGTCACGTTTAGATTTCCTTAATCTAAACTGTCTAGCTTGATAGCGTCTTTAGTTTTCACACTTTTAAGGCAGCCGGTGGCTGAGCTGTTGTTTCTAACCTTAAATAGCTTGAAATGTATTACAGTGCATGTATTTGGAATGAGTCGTGGAACAGACTCAACCATACCTTCTTCCAGTGTCAGTAAATCTGAATACAGCCTACTGTATTCTAAAACTGTCAAACTGCATTCACAGCTCTCAATTGTTCTGAACACACTGCCTGGCCAAAAAAAAAGTCACACACTCAAATATTTAGTTGGAACCCCTGCAGCTTTGATTACAATGCATATTCGTCTTGTCATTGTTTTGACAACTATATGCAATGCCAGAACATTTATTTTCGATCAGAAATGCCATGATTTTTGTCCAAGATCTTGTCTCCTCGACATAATGGTTGAACCACTCGGTGGTCTTGAGTACATCCCAATAACTTTTATTATGTTAAAGGTCTGGACTTTGTGGTGGAAAATTTGTTTGTGAAAATGATTCCTCCTGCTTGGTTTTGTCATTCATGGTTTTCTTTGCTAAATACAGGCAAATAACTTGCCCGTTCTGAAATACTGTAACATCGTTTCCACCATCAGGGGATGTGTTTTCCGACATGATTTTGTAAGAAATGAATAGCGACGCACTTCATCAGTCAGAGTTAAAATAATTATTGCCATCTGAAACATATTAATAACCGCAATAATGATCCAATTTTAGAATTTGTTCATTAACTTCCAAACGGTGACTTTTTTTTTGGCCGGGCAGTGTATGACAGCTAAGGACAAAGATATTAATGCAGAGTACCATTGGCACTGAGCTGAAAATACCACATTCTTATGATGAACAAGTGTTCCTCACACAGTGTTTGACATGAAAAATGCACATCATGACCAAAACATTTGCGTTAATCCAAGAATGGTGATCACAGAAATATATTCTACAGGACCTCCAAGAAAACAAATATTCAATCCAGTTTGCACTCGTGCAATCTGGAAGAACTGACTGAGAGGGCTTCACATCACTGATATGGAGGTAAACAAGATGGTGTCCTCAGTGGCGTCACGTGATCCGCGTGGGCCCGAATGCAATCCTGATGACATAAAATGATGCATAATTACTAGTAGGTTTAGGTTAGTATGACAGTTTAACAGTGAAAGACACCTATACTGACGTCAGTCAGGGCCCGGAGGTGTCCATCAACAAGCCCCCCCTGCCATCGGGACCCAGTGCCACTGCAGCCATTATTGTTACGCCACTGGTTACTCTTGATGTGGACAGGAAAATGCTTGATCATTTTTGCAACGCACATTAATGCAAACTGAGGGGAAATTAATATAGAACTTGCAACTGAACAAATTAACACTTAGTTAATAAATATTAGGATTATTTAGGGTGATTTCCTTGGTTGGGTGGCATGGTAGCTATTGAAAAATATTGCTTTTTCTCTAATATAAACTAGTAATTTTCAGTCGATATTCATTAAAATGCCAGTGCGCACAGTCGGACAACAAGAGGTGTGCCTTAGTAAGAATGGATATTTGAATTTTAAAGATTTTTAGTCCAAGGATCAAGTTGCCTGGTTGCAAATGAAAAACATTCCATTCATATTAATATTTGAATTCTTATTCAATATTTATTATAATAAATTTATTAATATTATATTAATATTAATAATATTAAAGCATATTCTGAAAATAAAAAGCCTCAGTAAGAGGGAACATTAGAATTATTTGTATTAAGTCCCTTGGTCATTTGGCCTGGTAGGCAGTTAATTTCTTTTTTCATTCATATAAATCTTTTAATTTTTTAAAATGCCACAAAGCATATTCTGACCATAAAAAGTGGTAAGCCTCATTAAAATGCATTTTAGAATAATTTATAATTTGTGTTACCTCCATGGGACACGTTGCCTGGTAGTTATTGAAAAAATTGTGTGACTCCACTCAAATTTAGCTATTAATTTTCATTAAATATTTACTAAAACACTACAATGCCCTTTCTGAAGTCATAAGGTGGTGTGTCTCATGTAAGATGACGATTAGAATAATTTAGGTTTTGTTTTGACGAGCTCGGTCAAGTAGTCTGGTAGCCATTGGAAAAAAGGTTGCTTGTCTGGTAGCCATCGGAAAAAAAGTGATCAATTCATATCTATTCATTTTAATCAAATAATTATTTAAAAAACACTAAGCCTGATGTAAAGTGAATATTAGAATCCTTCTGCATTTGTATTGATTCACTTGCTTTGGTGACCTGGTAGCTATCAAAAAAAAAAAAAAAAAAAAATTTGCCATTCATGATGATCACTATTCATAAACATGAAATGGCTCAGTTTGATAATTAACATAACATTTTTTCTTTTGGGCTTTAAAATGACAGTTATTTGATTTTTTTTCTCGTCAGTAGGTCATGTATGCTGGACAAAATTGGCAAACATATACATTACTACTAATACTTTAAGAATTTATTTGCAATCCCTGGGTAAGATCACAAAATTATGCCAGAGAGTGTACCCTGACTGTCAGTCAACTTCAACACAGTGCATAACATGAACAGTAACAAGCGATTTAATCCTTCTCCAACATTCCATTCCATTGAATGGCAGGCCACGTGTGGATGGCTTGAGGAGGTATCAATGTCTTTTTCTCAGCATACTTGGCTTAATGGCTAGCTTGGTTTGGTCTCCGAGCAGGACGCTGTTAGATTTCTGATTTTCAAAGTGTTTTCTCAACATTTCTTACATTACTCCATAGGGACATGTTTTTATGAATACACATGGAAAGGCTTTTGTGAAGGCATCAGTGAAGGCCTTTGGTTTCAGCAAAAATGACGATGGCAGGCTAATAGCTTTCCCGAGGAAAAAAATGTAATTCAATAGGGTAGCTAACAAAAGTCATCATAGCCTTGCTATGCTAGGGTGAAGGGTCTGGAAATTATGTTAGTGGAGTATTTAGAATAGCTTGGTCTATGAATACCTTGAATGGAAATCCATTGCCAGGGGATGGAATAGGTGGGGGTAGACTGTCTGGTTGGGTGTTATTTGTCACTATCTCACATTAAATAAACTGCCTGTGTTTCTTTGTTCTGAGAATTATGCTGACCTCTCCGAGAGCACAACCATTTTCCACCACAACAAAAACTGTAATGAAGTGCCTCATGTGTCTCATCATTACCACTGGATTTGTGTTCAGGTCATACTCATCCTGAGGTTAACTGTGAACTCAACAGCTGGTTTCGAAACATTGATTCAGTGGTAAAAGAAAAAACAAAACAGAGATTTTCTTCAACACCCAGCTGTGCTAACAATGCTAATAGCTTCATAGCCAGAGCAGCTAATTTAACCTGCTTGTGCTGAAGTGTAATAGTGAAGTGTTTGAACTTAGAGTGACAGTATTTTTGAACAAAATGAGAGTGTGGGGAAGGAAAATAAAGGTTCACCGTGCTAGTCAGGTAATACCATGTAATGTTGATGCTAAAATGGCCTTACTTAACATACTTTTACAAACTTAGTATGACCTTAATGCTTGACTTGGCTTGCTAGGTTTGTAGCCATAGCTATTTTGGTAGCATCCATCTGGGCTGGTGTGTTTCAGCAACAGACTTTCATTCAGCCCATCTCAGCTCCAGCAATGCTCCACCACATTGCACATTTTTTGATTAGCCAGAAGTTAGGTGGAGTCGGGCACTGCCAACATGGCGATGACTGAGGGCACCCTCTTAGCTTCAAAATTGTTTTTCAGGACTCTACAGGTGACGTCATGGAACTGCTTTGATTGTTTTATACAGTCCATATTTACAACCAGTTTTCAATAAGTATTATAGCAAAAAAAAAAAAAAAATATGGAAATGATTCCTGAAAAATATCTATCCAAGTTCTGGTAGGCTGCTGATCAGTTTTACAATAAGACATATTTGTTTTTCATGATTATTTCAGACCAAAATTTCAGCAAATATGTTGATTGGTTCACTTTGTTTGTTCAATTATTTGTCTGTTTTGCAGTTAGTAACACCCTTAATTGCATCTTAAATTAATTTTATAAAGGTCTTCTCCAGCCACCTTGTTTTGTCACGCTATAGCTGGAACCTGATACTTAATGTTCCTAGCTGCAAGGTCATGTTCACACAACAGGTCAAAAACACATGTTGGTACAAAACTTTGGTTCAGTTGTTTTAGTCTAAGCAGGATATTTCTGACAGTTGAGGGTCAGAGGGACACCACACTGATTCAAAGAACATCAAAATAATGTTACTGTAAATGTAAATTCCACTTTTTGTAAAAATTATTTCCATTGCTTGGCATGTGTAGCCCATCGGTCAAGTAGCTCCAACATAAAATTTTTATAAAATTGGTCAAACAGATTTGACAACATTTATGTTTTTCTGATGAAAATATCTGAATTTACCACAGGATACAGGATACCCCCCGCAACAACAAGTAGTCGGGCAGTACCACAGTCAATAGACCTTCCAGCAAGAAAAAAAATTTTCAAAATCTGATGAGTAGGTTATGAGATCTAGGTCCGGAAGCACAGATGCACGCAAACTTACACAGACATACGCACAGACACATGCACGTACGCACACACGGACGGACAAAGCAAATCCAGTATACCCCCCTAAACTTCGTTGCGGGGGGCATAAAAATTTGACAACTAAAATACGTCAGAATGATGTAAAAAAATTATTTGACCGGACTGACATTATTTGTCCTCATACCTTTTCATGCATGTCTTTACATTTTCATTATGTCACTACGCTAAATGGTTTTTCAAGAAGGATGAGCACATTGGGAAACTCAGCACAGAATATCTATCAAAAGAGCACAGCTTTCATCCTGCACCCATTAAATAGCAGAAATGCATCACTGAAATTATAGGTATGTGATGAAAATTTTCAGCATCAATCAATGCAATTTAGGCTCATATTTATTTATTTTTTTTTATTTAACTTTTATTGAACCATGATGGTCCCATTGAGATTAAAAACATATTTTTCAAGGGAGACCTGGCCAAGACAGGTACCAGAATAAAATAAAAGAAAAACATAGGTATTCCAGACAAAAACACAGAAAGAGGAAAAAGGTAAATTTAGAAACATTGACCTCTCATAGAAACTGCCACTAGTTCTTTCATTCTGGACTTAAATTAATTCAACGAGATTAATTAATTGAGTTTCAAGTCATTCTGCAATGTATTCCATGCTGCAGGTGCAGAATACACAAAAGCCCTTTTTTCAATTTCAGATCATACATTAGGGACAGACAGCATAAAGAAATCCCGAGAATGCAAGGAGCATTGCCCGACACTTTTCTGCGTGATTAATATGCATACCAGACCTAGAATGGCCTTACATATAAAAGTGTACCAATGTAAAAGCCATGGGTGACCAGAGTAGGCCATACAAATCGATCGTATAACTCGAATTAGAGCTTTACAATTTGTGATGAACCTCAACAAAGCATGGTAAGCTGTGTCAACCAAACAAATACACAAATACACTGAGCAGTGGTTTGCATATATAAAAGATCACCATAGTCCAACACAGGCAAAAAAAGAAGTGGCTACAAAAAGAGGCTTCCTCGCGTTAAAAGACAAACATAACTTATTTCAAAATAAAAAGCTAGATTCAGCTTAAGCTTTTTTCTTTACTAAATACTGCACATGTGGCTTAAAAGTGAGTGAATCATCAATCAAAATGCCAAGGTATTTGCAAGAATTAACTTGCACTCAGCTGAAGTAAAGTATTTTGTACAATAGTGAAAGCATTTTGCATGTATGCAATAGCATGTACAAGAGTTGATGCACAGCAGTATTTCACAATGTCATCAGTATTAAAATGAAAATTGGTATTTGACACATTTTGAGCCAGATTAATCATGAAATAGTGAATAAAAGTGAGCCCAATAAAGAGCCCTGTGGTACACCCGTGTAGTTAGATACAATATCAGAGCAAAGACCATTATACCTAATGCACTGAGACGGATTACTAAGGTAGTCTAAGAACCAGATAACTGCTTGTTCTGATAGTCCAGAGTGAAGAAGTCAGTTTTATAACATCATGATTAACAGCATTGAAAGCAATGGATAAGTCCATGAGAATTGATGTACAACGTGCTTCCTGTGAGGTGCAACAGAAATATCATTTATGGCCTTATGGGTAGCTGTGATGGTGCTGTGTTTTTGTTGCTGTGTTAAAGCCTTATTGATATGATAACAAAATCTCATTGATATATGCTCACAAGACTTTCAAGAATTTTATCCAGTACTGATAAATTAGATATTGGCCTATAGTTATTTATAACGGTTGGGTCAACAACTTAGAAACAAGAGGCCCTTGGGCCTTAACGGTCACCTGAGTATAGTATATCCAATGTTAAACCTTGGCCATAGGCGTGGCCCTAATTTTGACTCAATAGAGTATTCTAAATTGTATGTATATAACTTGTGGCTATTTTCTTTAAGCAAAGAAGATTTCTCAAGCCATTTTGACCCTTGGGCCCTGCCCCTTAGCCCCTGGGTAAGGGAAACTGTCAAAAATATCATAATATCATCTCATTGTTGTAATGTCAATCAAGTGTGAATGATTTCCAGTAGAAATTAAACAGAATATACCCAAAAGTATCATTTTCCTATATAAACTATAGTAAACTTGACCCCCTCCCCAGGGGCAAACGTGGAGCCTGGGGGTCATGAAATTCACAATTTTTATAAAGCACCTCAAGACACTTCCATCTATAAAGATAACTGGTTTCCAGCATATCTAGGTATAAAAAAGTAAATGCAAGACAATAGGCTTGCACTAACAGAGTTGACAATACATAGGTTTGGTCGGTGCGGTCTGTGAATATGCTCATAAAAACTTCATTTTGCGTTTAAACAAAAAACACTTCAGTGAAAGGAAGGAATAATACCTTCATTAACATATGTAAAGTTACTTTTCTACTTCTGAGGTAAAACCGAATTCCGCAGGGCATTTTCCCCTCAAACTGTACAGGCAGTTGCCAAGTACCAACCACAGGTTGTTGGTTTTCTCCAGGTATACTCCAGATTCCTCCAAAACCTAAACATGACACATCCTTAAATGACCCTTACTTAAGTCGTTGTGTTCACAATGTGGCTTATGATGACAATATAACAAAGGGCAATAACTCCATCAAATTTGATTGAATCGGTCTGGTTTTCGAACTTCTTTGAGATCTTCTAGATATAAGCCAGCATGCAAAGTTTCATGAAAATTGACCAATATTCACTAAAATTATTGTGTTCACAAGGTTGCTTATGATAATAATACAACAAATGGCAATAACTCCATCAAATATGATCGAATCAATCTGGTTTTCGAACTTGTCCAAGATCTTATAGATATAAGCCTGCATACAAAGTCTCGGCAAAATTGGTTCATAAATACTTAAGTTATTTTGTTCACAAGGAAAAGTTTACGGAAGACGTACAACGCACGACGGACGATGCACGACAACGGACAAAAGGGGATCGCAATAGGTCACGCCTTCGGCTCAGGTGACCTAAAAAGGGAGGACACAAGCAGTTTTCCATATTTCAGAGATTTCCTTATGCTCCACAGTGAGGTTAAAAAGATATGAGCGAGCCTCCACTACAAAGTCAGCCTCCAATTTCAAAACATAAGGAACAATACAATTAGGTCCTGAGGGTTTTTTTGGGATCTAAAGATTTTAAACCTTCTTGAACTTCCTGCACAGAGAAAGGTACAAAATTAAAAGACTGCCTGGCATACGCTGGAATTTCAGAACAGGGTTTCACAGATGCAAAACAAGCAGAGTCAACCAAAGAGCCAGTTGATAGATGCTCATTGAAATAATTCAGTATCTGCATTTTGTCATGAATGGAAAAGGAGTTCTTAATAACACAGGTAGGTATAGCTTGTGACTTTCTGCTCACAGAGAGATATTTTATGGTTTTGCTTTGGTCATTTAGATTTTCAGCAATAATGGAAACATAATATTCTGATTTTACTTTCTTGATAAAAAAGGAGCATTTGTTTCTTAGCTGTCTAAAAACAAGTCAATCCAAAGAAGAACCTGTCTTCTTGCCTAAGCCCAGGCCTTGTCACACTTGTGAATAGTATCATCAAGCTCAGAAGAAAACCAGGGGTAATCAAGCTCTTTTATTCTATATTTCCTAATAGGTGCATAGTTATTTACAATCAGCATGAAAGCATCACTAAAGAATGTCCCACATCAGGGATCAGCTCTATTCTACTCCTCTTAAAATTAAACAAGTCACGATAAGACCTTTGTTCATTAAAATGTTTAAGATTCCTTTTATAAATGACCCATGGTTTTAATTTACGAACCTAGGTGTTCCTGATTGCATCAATAACACAATGGTTCCTTAGGTCATTGCAAAAAACACCAACCGCAGAAGATTTATGAGGAAGATTAGACAGGATCAAGTAAGTTAAGGTGGACTTCTCACGGCATTTAAAATTTGGACGAGTGGGTTTTTCAAATAACTGCGTAAGATTGACTGAATCACAGAAAGATCTCAAATTATTTGCCCTTAACCAACCCCAGGTAAAATTTACCAACAAAAAATTTTGCTATAATGTTGACAAGAGGCTCATCATTGCCTGTACTAGGGCTGGTTCTAGGCCTGGGCCAATTGCGAAACCGCACACGCGCATGAGGAGGACAATCGGAAAGAAAAAAAAAAAGAAGAACGGAGCCGAAACCTAAACTCGTGGCCTACCGGCCTGAATAATAATATTATATTGAAGGCTCTGGAAACTTGCCTTGACATAGTGAGAATTCACATATAATATCAAAGTTGGATGTCTCATGAAGCATCTATGAAAAAACTGAGTGAAAATTGACATTCATAACGATTACCTAGTTCAAAAATGGCTCGTCTTGCTATTCAGTCCATTTCTCAAGACAGTTTTGGCATGGCGCATCAAGGTGTGACTGGCCACTATCTCGAATTGAGTGACATCTCACTGGCTCCACGACTTGCTACAGCAATAGAGTAATTAAGTGATGACGTCAGGCTGGTGTCGGAAGTAAAATTTCCCATTCATTTCACCCATAGACTTAGTTTTTTCAGTTCACTTCTGAATCACTTCCCATTGTTTTCAAGCCTCCATCTTTTTCAAGATTTTGCATTATATTTCCAATTAAAAACAAATATAATTTTTCTTGACCGGAATCAACTATATTTCCCCATGATGCTCCTGATTCCTGGGCTGGATGAATTCAGGACGCGTTTAATACCATATACGTAGACGCCTCATAGACTGATGCTGCCTATTAGAGCTGACGTTACAGCGTTCTGCCATTTTGGATGGGTCCCCCATACGCCCCCAGTGCATTTATTTCCACGTAGGAAGATGTTTGCGCAACTAATCATAACTCCCCGAAATTTTACCCGATTTTCAAACTTTATGGTTTGTTACAAACGGCAAAGATGTAGTTATGATACAGGATGCTGTCACACATTAATAATATGTGCTTTCATGCTGAAATACTTTGTCTTTGTTAAAGAGCATAATACAGACATATGGTATGGCATATTAATAAATGTATTAAGGTCGGCCCAACGAATTCGGAAATTCACCAGACGCTACAAACACGAGCACGGTAAAATATGTATTAAATGCGCCATATCCCATCTGCTTCAAATACTCGCACCGTAACCTAAATTCACTGTTTTAATGCTGCATTCGGTAACACGTCCCACGAGCCGTGTTTTTGAGACAGGACTGGTGAATCGCGAGCCTATATAGTGATATTTACGCTAGGGAACCACCTTGCTAGCTAGCTTGTGAGCTAATTGCATCTTGTGCACATAGCTAAACCGATAGAAACAGTAAATGGTTAGTTTACCGTCACTTACTGTTATTCAGTAAGCTAGCTAGCATGACTATTCAATAAATATCACTAGCTAAGCTAGCGAAATAGCTAGCTAGCTAGTTCGCTAGCCTAGCTCGCAAGCCAGCTAATTGAATAAAAACAGTGGGTGCATCTCAAAGCGTAGGCTGCATCCTTTGAAGGCTGCATTTTTGGGGGTCGTCACTTAATTCCATCTGCCGAACTGACGTAACATCATTTCATCTCTGTTAGACAGCTTTGGTTTAAGTGAGTTGTCACTGGTTTACCTAACCTTAACCTTAACTCTAACCACTAACCCAAAACCTAACCCTAAATTTCACCTTTTCTCTTACCCTAAATGTCAGTTTAGCAGATGGAAGTAAGTGACGACCCCTAAAAATGCAGCCTTCAAAGGATGCAGGCTAGGCTTTGAGAAACGGTCACCGAATAGCCAGCATTTCACTTCCGTCACGCCAAGGGCACTTCTGTCAAGCCAGGGGGTGCATCTCAAAGCGTAGGCTGCAGCCTTCGATGGCTGCATTTTAAGGGGTCATCACTTAATTCCATCAGCCAAACTGACATTTGGGTAAGAGACAAGGTTAAGTTTGGGGTTAGGTATTAAAGTTAAGGTTAAGGTTGGGGAAAACAGTGATAATTCGCTTAAATTAAAGCTGTTTGACGGAGATGACATAATGTGAGTTTGGCAGATGGGATGAAATGGCAACCCCAAAAAATAAAGCCTTCGAAGGATGCAGCCTCAGTTTTGAGATGCACCCAGGGGCTTGTGTCACATCCGGGGCTTCTTCTCCGGGGCTGCAGCTGGATAGTGTTGCATGGAAACATCCGACTTGAAACTAGTTCCGACCTTTTCAGCCCCGTATGGCACTCGTGAACATGACAGGGAATGTTATGGCATGGGTGTACTGGTACTGTCAGCGAGATGCGCAAATAATACCCAAAATTATTGTTCAATCTTACTTTTGAAAGGTAATCCCACGTGATCTGCTTACAATACTGCGCCAATTATTGCAAACGTAGGCTGCACAAAATAAGGGCATAGCTGCTCTCTTTGCGTTTACTTCGATTGGCTCGGGTGCAAGCCTAAAGTGAGGAGACCCATCCAATATGGTGGTGATTATGGATTATGCTCCAGCATGTAATGAGGCGTCTACATAAATTATGTCTATGTTTAATACAGTTACCCATATCAAATTTTCCAGCTCCTCACAAAAGCCGTTTGCTTGCTTAATTAGTTATCCACTCTACGTTCTACTTGGTTATGCTTTCCTTGCTAGATATCAAGTTTTACAATTAGCGCCAATTTACTTAAATAACCAGGCATCTTTGTCCAACGTTTGTTTTCTTAAAAAACTCGGAAGTCGGCGAACGAGCTAATCAGCCTTGTCAAAGCATAAGTGACAGTACATTCACTGTCAGCAGCTAACTTAGCCAGCGAGCTAGTTTACCGACTTTGGTAGTTGTCTAACTTTATATTTGCACATCTAGTTAAATGCCAGCTTTTGAAATGCTCGCAGCTCAATGATAGCTAAGTAGCCAAATAATGGCTATGCGCTGCTTGTTTCACTTAGTAAGCTAGGCTAGCAAACTAGCTAGCTAGCTAAGCTAGTGATATTTATGGAATAATCATACTAGCTAGCTTGCTAAATAACAGTAAGTGATAGTTAAACTGATAGAAACAGTAAATGGTACGATGTGCAAAAGAGGTAATAAGCTCACTAGCTGGCTCGCTTGGTAGTTTGCTAGTGTGGCTTAAAGCGAGCTAGCTAAATGGTGAAATAACTATTCATTGTGATCTTTATTTCAACGCATGTAGCTAGCTAATCGTAGCCTCCTATGTGGGAACTGGGAACAGGTGCACGGACATACGGTAATGTAGTGCACTGATCCCAGATAGCAAGCATACATCTCGTCGACATCGGCACGATGAATAGAGTTGCATTGGCGAGACGCATTATGGAGAGCATTTGCGAATTGAGAATACATCGCTGAGACATCGGCTTTGGTAAAATTTGAAATTCTCAGAGACCTTTTCCCAATTTTTACTAAATGCTGATGTCTTGGCGACGTATTCCCAGTTAGCAAACGCTCTCTATAATACAACTTTATTCATTGTGCCGACGTTGGCGAGACGTATATGTGCTGTCTGGGATGGGCTACCGTCGTAGTACTTAATGAACGTTGGCTGAAACTGAGGTACCTCATTGGCTTGGAACAAATCACGGGGTACTCGCCCACTTGTGCAGCGGATTTGTAGTTTGGAGAGGTGGACTACAAACTGGACAAAAACCAAAACCAAATAATTTTTGGCAATAAAATAAAAATTTAATGTGATCATTTGAGTCTGTATACCCTGTAGGCTAATCTCAGAGCGAGGCAGCTCTTAGAATTAATACAAGTTCAAGCAATGCCAAAAAGTGTCCCATCCCCATTATAAATTTCCATAGGGATTTTACTTCTGACACTAGAAGCTAAGTAGCGGTGATGACATCACTTTAGTACTCGATGGCGCAAGGGTCAGTGCAGCCCTAAAGACCCATTTACAGCCGACGTCATCAAAAAGATGCGTGCGCATCTTGGCAACGGAAGTAGCGGTCTCCCCAATTCATTCTGACGAGTTATGAATCTGCAAACATTGAATTATATATTTTACCAGCACCAAAATGTCTGATTGTTGCGTGTACGGCGGTCAGAATTGATATTTCATTGGTGGACTCAAGTTTTACAGGATTCTGAGAAGATCGCATCCGTATAACCCCCACCGGCCGCAAGCGAAGCAACAAGTCAAACGCCGAACGCTGCCTTGATGCTTTTAAACGCCCATTGAAAGCGTCAGCCGCATCAACATTGACAGCTGTCAACACGACCGAGAATCCATGGGTGTCACTCTCAAAATATTCATCGAGATAACATCTAATTTTGAAAACACCAACCGATAAAGCTCATTTTAAGTGATGAAAAAGTGTGACGTTCAGGTTACTGCGCACTATATGTTATGTACAGGCATAATTTTCCTCCTAAATTTAGCTGTTAAGATTATGATTCACTTTAATTCACCCAGCAGCAAATTAGCAAGTAAGCTGACTTAGTAGTGTTAAATTCTTACCAGTGTACCTTGAGTTAGGCTCTGTCTAACTGTAGATCACTTGATAACTTAAATGCACACAAAATAATGGATTTCCTCTCAAAACTGCGACTTGGTTAAAAAGTAGGTATGTCGGTTTCGACAAATGCATGTGAGGTTTCTGTGTTTGCCACCAACTATGACAAGGCGATATAGTTAAATAGCTAACCTCAAAGACAAATGCGTTTCTATTGAGTTGACGCTCAAGAAATTGAGCCATAGCAAAAAGTAAAAATTTAAAAGTAAAAAAAAAGCGTGTCACACGCTGCCAGTGGGCTTTGCTCCTTTGACATTAATGTAACCAATTTTTTTACAGGCGTCTCACGGTTACAGACATTAAATTAAGTATGAGAGAATAATGGTAAACCGAAGCAGATTTCATGTTTGCATGACAACTACGCAGTCAAACTCGCTAGCTAGCAAGCCAACAAAACAAAATAATACTTAGCCTGCCATGCAGGTACAATTAGCCGTCAGGACGTATTTTTCTGTTTATTTATTTTTATTATAACCCATGCATCAAACACAGAGATGCCAAGTCTCACGCATTCGGCGTAGGTCTTACACATTTTTAGGCTTATTCACCGTAGTCCTTACTTATTTATTGAATGCTTAATGAGATTCTCATGCGGAATTAAAATCCTTGTGCATTTAAGTTTTTGTTTCACCTGCGGAAAGATGCACCTCATCACAAGTCACATTGAAAGCGATTATGACTCTGGACTTCCCGTGCTTCTCTTTACTCAGGGATTGGAAACAATGCATGTGTTTCATGATCCTTTAAATTGTTTTCATGAAATAAGACCATTCGAGACGTTTTTAAGCAGTTCCATAGCTTTTAATCCCTCAGTAAAGACAAGCCTGAGAATTCCCGCCTAAGACGTAATGTCATCTCTGCATACACGGCGGTTTTATGCCCTTGTGTTTGACTAGGACGGACCTCTGATTTCGAGACACAAAACTCCAAGTCTGTCGTGGCATTTAACATTCTGCTTATGTCCGCAGATAATGCTGTCATTAGCATCCAGTGACTCGTATGCTCGTAGTTCCTTCCTAGTGTACACGGTAGGTTTCTCGATCAAATGGGTATATATCAGGCCACGGAATACTGGGCTACTAACTAACGTCATCTACCCACTCACTGATACCATACGGATCTGGACATTGGTTGCATTCGTCAGGCGCAGCCTGTTTTGTTTGTAAACAGTAAATGGGTCTATATGTTTGAGCCGTCTGACTCAAGCCGCTTGCACACTGGACGCGCAACAAATTTTCTGCTTGACAGATTACATTCAAAGTCAATGCGAAGGCTTGAATACACGCGTGTATTCGCTTCTTTGCTTTGACTTTGAACGTCATCTGTCTTGCGAAAAATTTGTTTCGCGTCAAGAAGGCAGAGGTAAGAGGGCAGCAGACCAGGGCCCCAGGGTACAGGGCGCGCAACGAATTCTTCACAGAAGAACAGGAGAAGGGACTGCCGGCATATATAAAGAGAGCAGCCGATATATATTTTGGCCCGAGTCCTAAAGAGGTGGGAGCAACACCCAGACAAAGTTACACCACTATCGCCATATAGCAAGCACCTCCGCTCCGGATCTGCCCCGGCTCTGAGCTGGATCAGCTGGAGCCAGGGCAGATCCAGAGCAGAGGTGCTTGCTATCTGGAATGAACCTCTTTTTTATGCTTTTTTTTTTTAGGTGCGAAAGTTTGCATATGAGCTGGCCGAAAATATTGGCCTCAAAAGTCCATGTTCATTGAAGAAAAACCAGATGGCAGGGAAGGATTGGCTCAGCTCCTTCCTTGAGCGCAACAAAACCCTGTCCATCCATCGACCTCAAGCCACCAGCATGTCCCGTTCCACCACCTTCAACTAGACTAACATGACAGGGTTTTTTAACAACCTAAAGACTGTCCTCACCTGCTATAATTTTGAAGCAAATGACATGTGGAACATGGATGAAACAGGTAAAAATTTATATTTAGATACTTTTAAAAGCAACAGTGATTTGCAACAGCAATAATTCATTTCACTTATTATTTCAGGTACCACAACGGTTCAAGTGACAGACAAAATCATGGCCACCAAAGGGCAGCGCCAGGTCGGTGCTGTGACCTGCGGGGAAAGAGGGACATTGGTGACTATTACCTTTGCTGCCAACGCACAAGGCAAATTTGTTCCCCCTTACTTTATCTTCCCAAGGAAGAAGTTCCATGACCACTTCATCTAGGATGGTCCCCCTGGCTGCACTGGTTCTGCCAATGGATCGGGGTGAATGGAGGAGACAGATTTTTTGGCCTTTGTACAGCATTTTGCAAGACACACCCTCATGACCCCGGAGTCAAAGTTGCTGCTACTCTTAGACAATCATGCATCACACCTCTCTGTGGTAGTTATTGACTTTTGCAAGTCACATGGCATTGTACTCCTCTCTTTTCCACCCCACTGCTTCCACTGTCTTTAGCCGCTAGACTAAAGCGTTTTTGGCCCTCTGAAGCACTACATTAAAAGTGCAGCAGACAATCAGATACGAATGAACCCTGGAAGAACTTTGACCATCTACAACATCTCATCTTGTTGCTAAAGCTTTGCCTCATGCTGCGACACCAAGCAGCATTTCATCTGGGCTCGCGTGTACCAGTATCTGACCCTTGAATCCAAATATTTTCAGTGAGACAGACTTTGCTCCAGCTTTTGTGACCGCCCGTCCTGCACCAGCGCCCTCTTCATCACCAGCTCCAGCTCCATCACCAGCTCCATCGCCAGCGCCTTGAGACACCACCCAGATAGCAAGCTCCTCCACTCCGGATCTGCCCAGGCTCTAAGCCGGGGCAGATCCAGAGCAGAGGTGCTTGCTATCTGGGCACCAACCTAGCCACAGCCCATTTGAGCTGCATCCCCATGAGTCAGCCATTCCTGTAGATGGTGTGAGTTTGTGTCTGTGTGTGTCTTTAAATGTGCATGTTGAGCCTTGCCAAGCATTTTTTTAAAATATTATCTATCCATGTATGCTAGTGGTTCCAGGAACATTTAGTGGCACGCCAGAGGTTCAGAGGTTCAGCCCGGAAAAGGTTTGCCTATATCCAAAGGCTGGCTCGAGGAAAGAAAATAAAAGGAGAGGCAGAAAGAGGTGAGCATAGTGTCATTTTTAACTCGACTTGATTCTCTTGCTTGTATAAAAACAAGCTGATTCTGACTATAATCTCATTGAATGTTGCAAGTCAACAGCAATACTGACTGACACCCCAGTGAAAGCTGCTTTGTAGGAGGAGAGTCGGCAGAGGGACCAGAAAAAACAGTCCTCTTCAAAACTCCCAAAGAAAAGGAGGCTTAGTGGACACACTGCAACCACAGTTTCTCAGGGCTATGATGAGGAATGTCTTGTTTGTGGGGAGACATTTGCCTCATCTTTGCCTGGAGAAGTGTGGGTGCAGTGCATCTTTTGTCTGCTGTGGTCGCATGAGGCATGCACTGAGGGTGCCACTCATCACAACTGTGATGAGTAATTTCATCCCAGATAGCAAGCTCCTCCACTCCGGATGTGCCCCGGCTCTGAGCCGGATCAGCTGGAGTCAGCACAGAGCTGGGGCAGATCCGGAGCGGAGGTGTTGCTCTCCGGGATAATTTTTATAAATACAACAATTGCACATTAAACATGTTCATGTTCACGGTTGAAACATTTGAAGCCAATTAAAATGTTTAAAACAAATGTTTGGCTGTTTTGCGTCTGTTCAAACGACAGAAATTTTAAAAGATTCCAGTAAATTTGATCACGTTACTTTTTCCCTGGCGGTGCATTACTTTCATCCCGACTTGAATGGGTGGAATGTAGCAATGCGTAACTTCCGTTCGACGTCAAACTATGGCGAAATCAATATATATGGTGATGATTTAGCACCTGATAGAGCACCCACGAAAGTAGTTAATCGCTCCGAATTTTTTTTTCTGTCTGTAAAATTATCTTTTAAAATGACGTCCATGTGAAAAATGTAACTTTCATACCAGTGTAGGCCCAACAGCTTAAAAAGGCATTTAAATGGCTATCACATGTAATTAATAAAATTAAAAAAAAGTTAATAATTATTTATTAAAACTAAAAACAAATATTTATATTCTTATAAAGGGTCACACACAGGGCATCCAAACACAGAAATCATGGTCATACAAAAATGGGTCCAAATCCAGAAACAATACAAAAAGGGCAATGGCAAGAATTGAAGTCGGACAGTTCAGTAGAAGAGAAACAATACTCAATGGCATACGAGGCGCTCTGCACAAAGAAATATTAATTAACATTCTGACAAGGAGCTGGCTGTTAAAAGACTGCTTAAATAGACAAGAGGGAAGTCGCATGCTATGCAGGGAACAGGTTAATTGGATCAAACTAATTACAAAGGAATGAACATGAGGAAGTTCCCGATTACAAGAAATTGGCAAAAGCCAAAACGAGGACAGGAATCACGGAGATAGCCTACTGACACACATACGGCACCGGATAGGGAGTTCTACCGAGCACGGAGTGAGAGGCAGAACAGTAATTAGCCAGGTGCAGAAAATCTGCTTGAAGCACAGCAAAGTAAATTGAGTGAAGACAAGGGGCGGAGACTAGAGCAGAGCGAGCGCTGACAGCTCGTCAGTCAATTAGTAATGTGCAGCAATACAATCCTTAGTGCATGTTAGTAAGTTAGTACTATAAATATTCCTATAAAAGTTTTATTATAAATATAAATTCACAGGAATTGTCACAAACGCTATATGTCCCCCGGGGGACATAATAAAAGTACGCAACACGGAAGCAGTGCCAGAGAAAATAAAGAACAGGAGAGAAAATTCCTAAAAGAGGCAATTCCTAACAATAAAAGGAATATTACAAATCACTAGGAAGATTTAACGAGAGATTTTCTCTGGCCGACGTGCTAGAAACAAACAGACACTCTAGCAATAGGCGTGGCCAACCCCCCGGTCATATATATAGAGTCCAGAAAACTCCGCCCCAGCTCAATCAGCCAGCTGGGCCAGGAATTCAATGGACAAGAACTCTGATATTGTCCCGGACGATAAAACTAAGAAAGGTCCAACAAACAAAAGCACGCCTAAACCATGACAGATGATTCAAATATTAGGAATTTATCTAATTCTGGGCCTTTGTTTTAATGGGATAACATAGGAAGTCTTGTGACCATCTTTCATCATTTCGTTCTCATTTTGATGCTTTAAAGCTAAACTACTTCCTTAATATTGGCCAAATTGGTATGCAATTGTCAGTGAAGGTAGCCATTGATGGAAACATCCAAATGGTGTTATTTGACTGAAGTTTTATATGATTGAGATTACTAATTAACTTCAAATTAATTAAGTAGGCCTAATCAACCCACACACTTTTTCTATTGCAATTGTGACATCTTTATAAAGTAATCTGCATCAGCATAATAGCTAATTAGCTTTAAAACCTCAACAAAATAAAAATTTCCACAAATGTGAAAATGGTGTTGGGTGGATCTGCTGTCTGGCAGAGATAAAGGTTTTGGAAAATTTTTCCCCCAAACAGTATAAAAATGGAGAACATTTAGAGGCCTTTGACTGTAGAACGTGGGTCAGAGAATATCATCACAGGAGAGCCATGAAGACAACTTATCTTTTGAAGTTATGCCTATGCTGCGTTCAAATAGTCAAAAAATTACGTCCGATCATCTAATTCCAAAAAACTTTTCTTTAACCTCGATGAAAAATGTCATGAGGTAAAGGAAAGGTCTTCAGGGGAATCCATGATGGCTTCGGAAGAAAACCCCTCTAATAAGAGAATCCGTATGCACTTACACTTGGTAACGTGATCACGCATCTCCCGCCTGTCATGTTCATTTGTTTTCGAGATTGGCCAAATGGATGGTCGAAACTCTTAATACTGTTGTCGCCCTGTATTGTGGGGCAGCATTATCTCCCTCCTTTTTGGAAAGGATGGTTCAGTGTACCCTGTGCCAAAGGAGATGAGTTAGGAAGCATTGAAGCTCCTTACCTTTAAATTTGAAGAATTTTATTGCACTTCTCATCGCTGCCATGTGAATAATTGTGGGTCGATTTCTAGGAGATAGGAACTTTCCAAAAAAGACCATTTGAACGCAGCCCAGCTTTCGCCCAAGTGCCTTTGTTTTTTCCTGACTATGGTTTTGAATACAGACCGAAGCTCGGTGCAAAATTTTTATGCCCCCTCCCTCCAAAGAGGAACGGGGGCATTATGTCGACACCATGTCCGTCCGTCGTCCGTTTATTTTTCGTTTCCGTGGGATAACTATAGAATCCCTTGTTGGATTGATGCCACTTCTTAATGGCGTATTGGGAGTGGCTAGAGGAAGGTTCCTTTCAAAAACCATCTCAAAACCAAAACCAAAACCAACCAGCAGCCATCTCAATATGCCCTTGATCAACATACAGGCGGGGGCATATGCCACGCTCTGCGTTGCTCTTGTTGTGTGTTTTCTCTGGTTCCCAAACCATTTCTAAATAATCATTTTATTTAAGCAATGTGATTTGGTTTTCGCTCTAACTTCACTAGCCAGCTGTAACAGCTATTGCTCTTGAGTTAGCTAGCAAGCTACCAAAGATAAAAAATGTGTCAACTGTCGCTCAGATTGAAAGCATGTTCTACATGGTGTGAAAACATAATAGCTCCCTTGACAATTTCTTGTATTTTTGCATATTCGTCACATTGAAATATTTCAGATTGTCTTATGATAAAATTAATTTGACTAAGATAAGCAGGGTAAACACAAAATGCAGTTTTTAAATTATGAATTTATTCATTGACAGAAAAAAAAGCTGTCCAACCCTACCTGGCTGTATGCAAAAAAGCAATTGCCCCTTTAGTCACCTAATCAAGCAAATAAATAAAATTCTAGTTGCTGTGCAGCAATGGTCGGGCTAATTTTAGGCAATTCTGAGCAACAAGCAGAGTGTAGGAAGATGAAAAAAGGTGGCATTCTAATGTGCATTTTACATCAGTTGAGGCTTGAAAGCCACAATTTCTGGCACAAGAGACTATGCTCTCTCTTACTGAGCTAATTGGCAAATGGAAATGTGTAGCTTCACAAATTGACGAAGCCAGTCACCTGTGTGCAAGACAGCAGCTGTTAGAATGAAAAGGCAGATTTCAAACAGCTGTTAAAAATTCAGTAACTAAGACAACAATCTAAAAATACACAAATTGCATCTAGACAGCATGGAGATTTAAAAATTTAAAGTTTTAATTTAAGTTTAAAAATGCCATTTTTGCATTGACTCCATGAATTTTGCATGAGAGCGAAATTCAAAATGCTGTAAAAAATTCAGTTTTTGAGATAAAATTCTGATATTTCCCAAACAGCATCTACCATGATTCCAAAATGTTGTCATTTTTTTTAATGATCATTGGAAATGAATTTAGCAAGAATTTGCAAGTATATGTTTACAATACCGTTCACATTTTGATGCATTGTAGGCTCAATATTCGATAAACCAAACGTCTGTGTGGATTGTTTGTGTGGGACAGGTTGAAGATGCTCTGTAGCAAGTTAGGTGTCAATTGAGCAAAAATTGTGGGGAGAGATAGGTTTAATGAGTATTACAGTTTTTGAAAAAAAGAGTGATGGACTTCATAATTTGCAATAGGTTTAAATGTACTGATATTTTTTCAGTATTGGGGCTACATTTTGGTGAAAGTTACAATTCTGTAGCACATATGGTTGATTTGTTGTGAATTTTCACATTTTCACATTTTAGGGGCTTGCTGTAGCGCTACCATCAGGACATTGGCCTGTTTTTGCAGCTAAGGCAATCTGGCATGGGACTGGACCTTTGTGCAAAGTTTGGTGATTCTTTTCGCATGGCAAGTAGGATTTCCTTGGTGGAAGAAGAAGATGAAAGAAGAACATGCAGGAGAACAATAGGGTCCTGGCAGCTTAGGCTGCCCGGCCCCTAATAAATAATTGGGTTAAATTTCACTTGACTCCCAGACACATGATTATGGCTAGCCCTGTTGAATATAAACATCACTTAAATGCAGAGAACACTCTTGGCACAGCAGATGCCTATTAAAGTACACTGTCCCTACCATTCACATATATTTTTTGGGAAATTTTTACCTCCGCCAACGAAGTTAGGGCAGAGGTTATGTTTTTACCCGTTTGTTTGTCTGTTTGTGAACAACATAACTCAAAAAGTTATGCATGGATATGTCTGAAATTTTGTGGGTGGATTGCGATTACATCAAGGATGGACCATATTGATTTTCACCGCAATCACTGAAGCAATATGGCCACCCTGGCAGCCATGTTGAAATCCTATCACACGCGATAACAACGATAACTCAACTTTGCTCCCACTCATGCACATTTGGATTGTGCTGCCTTGTGAGTGCCTCTAGTTGAAAAAGTTATAAATAACTATATCAGCTCGAGAAGATCAGATATATACATTGTTCTTGTGTCTCAGTGGCACATCGATCCAAGTGGGAACACGACAAAAAGGCATTGTCCTTTCAGCAGTGGCCCGGGTTCAATTCTAGCTTGGGCCATTTTCCACATCATCCCCACTCTTGACCCATCTGTCCTGTCTCTCTTTCTCTACTGCATGCTGTGTAATTAAAGTGGAAATCCCCCCCCCCCAAAAAAAATCTTTAAAGATATCAAGGGGTCAGAGCACAATAGCCAAATTTTCATTTTAGGGGTTTTGAGAAAAACTGATTTTTAGGATTGCAAGTGTTCTATTAAAATTAAAGAAAACACTTTTTCAGCTTTTACCCAAAAAAGTACGTCCTTGTATATTTTTGCAAATTTTTGCAATTTTATGTACCAAGTAATCAAGCATCAAACCTCGGAAATACAAGTAATTAGCAGAAGTTCATGAATATCAACATTTTGCATAATTTAGCCAATCAAAAAATACTTAATGTGGCAATGTCCCGAATGTTATGACATACTTGGATACCAGGAAATCAGCTAATCCATATAAAGTGTATCCAAATCAGTCTTGATTATCATTTGTGCTGCAAGCTAATTTTACGCCGAATGATCAAGGTCCGATGTTACCAATCATTATGAGAACCTGAGTGACAAAAGCAGTCGTAATGCCGCTGTGTGTAGCTATTGATTGCTCC
The DNA here is from genome assembly GCA_029721435.1 of Gymnothorax reevesii. Classification (NCBI taxonomy): domain Eukaryota; kingdom Metazoa; phylum Chordata; class Actinopteri; order Anguilliformes; family Muraenidae; genus Gymnothorax; species Gymnothorax reevesii. The sequence continues at coordinate 133,946,391 of CM056573.1, read as the reverse complement.
AACAAAATGGGAAACTTGGACCTACCCATGGGCATAAGCTTGCAGAGACTTCCCTTGGTGAAGTCTGACTTGTTATGACAGTGGTTGCACAACATCGGATTCAATGAAGAGTCACCAGTTATGCTCTGCACACTTTATACACAGTTGTTTCAAGGAGTATGTTTACACAAAGTATGGAATTGAATCCACCGTAAATATCGGAAAATTTTTAAAGATAATGTCTTTCAACTTTAGCTTAGCCTACAGATGGAAAGAGAAGGCTTTCTAAATCTTATGTCAGCTGATAATTTGTCATTGCAGTTACATCGATTCACAAATAATTAATTGGACAAACTGAAAATTGGTGGGCCCCAGAACATTCCTTTACAACAATTATTAGTCCAGCTTTGTTCTCAATCATTTTGTTTTATTAACAGGTTTTCCAATTACAATAATAAGCCACATGCAATCAAAGTCACAGCTCCTCTCTCCATTGATCTAACTACAACTAAATAATTGGCTAAATTCAGAACAGAAAAATTATTAACTAATAATTAACTAATTATTAATTATTAAATAGGCCTATGCTTTAAGAAAGACAAACTGCTCTGAAACTTCCGCGCAACCTTTCCTGCACATCAGGCGATTTAACTTGTGCTTTACGATTGTTTAAGTTATTTAAATACAATAAAAGACCTTTTGAAACATCTTTGTGCAATATCATAGCTTGTGACCCCTGAGAAAAGAAGAGCGTGAGAAGACCAGAGTCATAATTGGTTTCCATGTTATTAGTAGTGAAATTTACTGTAACGCACATGACACTAAAGAACTTAAATGCAAAAGTTCCACATGAAATGAGTCTTGATTTAATAATGACTGATCTGCTTTCCAAGGAAATATCGCCTTTCAATCTCGATAGAGCGCAGGTTGATTAAAAAGTGGGACTTGGAAATTAAATTAAAAATACTACGCTGGATGCAAGATAGAGGCCTCCATCTCTGAATGGCTCAGAACAAACAAAATGAAGGTTTTGGAGTGGCCTAGTCAAACACCTGACTTGAATCCAATTGTGATGCTAGGACATGATCTTAAAGGGACATTGTGTAGGAATTCCTCCCATCCGGCACTGGAATCGTGTATTACATCCTATTGAATAATGCACTCGAGCGCCTCACTTTTTTTAAACATGTATTGCAACTACGGCAGCCACCGTGTATCAAAAAGCCTTGTCAACGCTGATGAAACCATGGATGTATTAATAGAACTGGTACTACTGAACCGAAAGCCAGCATATCGAGGGCTGACGGCAATAAACAGTTATGCCCAATACATAAGATCTGGACATAACCGTTTATTTCAGTCAACCCTCGATATAATACATGAAGCAGCAAAACAGTACCGTGAATCGGTGTAAGATATTCAAAGTAATGGTAATAAACAACTCCGCTTAGGTGCATCTTTAACATTTTATGCTACAAAAAGCAAAGCTAGTGTTAGCTACATGCACGCTTATAGGATGTCACCTTCAATAGTTACAGAATACATATCCGTCATCCAACCCAAGTGAACTAACAACAGCCTTTGCAACCTCACTGTTTATTCTATAACGTTGCATAAAAGACAGGTGAAGCAGTTGAGTCGCTATGTAGCAAAGCCATTCATCAAATACAATAACTGAAAACACTGGTGTCATTACACCTGCTCACTTTAGCGACTTGGTAATGACATAAGCCGACAGCATGGAATCTCCTGACCAGTGCTACACGCCGAGAACCGCAGCGGTGCAGCTTACGAGAACGCTCATAGAGACAAGGTCCCCTTGGTGTTCGCGTTGCCTGAATTAATTATGAAGTACCGTGGGAAAAGGCACCGACAATTTATAAGAGAAAAATCAACAGATTATATATTGATCATTTGTGGTAGTCAAAAAATTTATTCACGGATCTATTAGAGTGTTTTTTTCAATTGTTCCTTATGGAATAATTTCCTTTTGCCCCCCATTGCATCACGTCACTTACGATCAGCTTGACCGCGAAGTCCTTGCGCGAATAGAGCTAGAACAAAGATAAAACAAAATTTTCAAGCATTGCTAAACTAGACTTTTAAGCGCTCATTACAAAAAATTTTCAATATTTTACTACACTCACCCGAGGTAAGCAGATGTTTAGCTGTACTCACGTAATAAGTGGTCAGGCGGAGTTGACCACATTTTATTGTTCGGCCTGTTACTTGCATAATGCATTAGGGGAAGTAGGTGTACATTTAGCAGCGTGTCTCGACCACCTGTTGATGCAAAATTACGGACAAAAGACACCGTTGTGAAAATTCAATGTCGGATGAGGCGGCCAATGTCAGATAATAAAATTAAAAAATTAGTTAATAATTATTTATTAAAACTAAAAACAAATATTTATATTCTTATAAAGGGTCACATACAGGGCATCCAAACACAGAAATCATGGTCATACAAAAATGGGTCCAAATCCAGAAACAATACAAAAAGGGCAATGGCAAGAATTGAAGTCGGACAGTTCAGTAGAAGAGAAACAATACTCAATGGCATACGAGGCGCTCTGCACAAAGAAATATTAATTAACATTCTGACAAGGAGCTGGCTGTTAAAAGACTGCTTAAATAGACAAGAGGGAAGTCGCATGCTATGCAGGGAACAGGTTAATTGGATCAAACTAATTACAAAGGAATGAACATGAGGAAGTTCCCGATTACAAGAAATTGGCAAAAGCCAAAATGAGGACAGGGATCACGGAGACAGCCTACTGACAAACATACGGCACCGGATAGGGAGTTCTACCGTGCACAGAGTGAGAGGCAGAACAGTAATTAGCCAGGTGCAGAAAATCTGCTTGAAGCACAGCAAAGTAAATTGAGTGAAGACAAGGGGCGGAGACTAGAGCAGAGCGAGTGCTGACAGCTCGTCAGTCAATTAGTAATGTGCAGCAATACAATCCTTAGTGCATGTTAGTAAGTTAGTACTATAAATATTCCTATAAAAGTTTTATTATAAATATAAATTCACAGGAATTGTCACAAACGCTATATGTCCCCCGGGGGACATAACAAAAGTACGCAACACGGAAGCAGTGCCAGAGAAAATAAAGAACAGGAGAGAAAATTCCTAAAAGAGGCAATTCCTAACAATAAAAGGAATATTACAAATCACTAGGAAGATTTAACGAGAGATTTTCTCTGGCCGACGTGCTAGAAACAAACAGACACTCTAGCAATAGGCGTGGCCAACCCCCCGGTCATATATATAGAGTCCAGAAAACTCCGCCCCAGCTCAATCAGCCAGCTGGGCCAGGAATTCAATGGACAAGAACTCTGATATTGTCCCGGACGATAAAACTAAGAAAGGTCCAACAAACAAAAGCACGCCTAAACCATGACAGATGATTCAAATATTAGGAATTTATCTAATTCTGGGCCTTTGTTTTAATGGGATAACATAGGAAGTCTTGTGACCATCTTTCATCATTTCGTTCTCATTTTGATGCTTTAAAGCTAAACTACTTCCTTAATATTGGCCAAATTGGTATGCAATTGTCAGTGAAGGTAGCCATTGATGGAAACATCCAAATGGTGTTATTTGACTGAAGTTTTATATGATTGAGATTACTAATTAACTTCAAATTAATTAAGTAGGCCTAATCAACCCACACACTTTTTCTATTGCAATTGTGACATCTTTATAAAGTAATCTGCATCAGCATAATAGCTAATTAGCTTTAAAACCTCAACAAAATAAAAATTTCCACAAATGTGAAAATGGTGTTGGGTGGATCTGCTGTCTGGCAGAGATAAAGGTTTTGGAAAATTTTTCCCCCAAACAGTATAAAAATGGAGAACATTTAGAGGCCTTTGACTGTAGAACGTGGGTCAGAGAATATCATCACAGGAGAGCCATGAAGACAACTTATCTTTTGAAGTTATGCCTATGCTGCGTTCAAATAGTCAAAAAATTACGTCCGATCATCTAATTCCAAAAAACTTTTCTTTAACCTCGATGAAAAATGTCATGAGGTAAAGGAAAGGTCTTCAGGGGAATCCATGATGGCTTCGGAAGAAAACCCCTCTAATAAGAGAATCCGTATGCACTTACACTTGGTAACGTGATCACGCATCTCCCGCCTGTCATGTTCATTTGTTTTCGAGATTGGCCAAATGGATGGTCGAAACTCTTAATACTGTTGTCGCCCTGTATTGTGGGGCAGCATTATCTCCCTCCTTTTTGGAAAGGATGGTTCAGTGTACCCTGTGCCAAAGGAGATGAGTTAGGAAGCATTGAAGCTCCTTACCTTTAAATTTGAAGAATTTTATTGTACTTCTCATCGCTGCCATGTAAATAATTGTGGGTCGATTTCTAGGAGATAGGAACTTTCCAAAAAAGACCATTTGAACGCAGCCCAGCTTTCGCCCAAGTGCCTTTGTTTTTTCCTGACTATGGTTTTGAATACAGACCGAAGCTCGGTGCAAAATTTTTATGCCCCCTCCCTCCAAAGAGGAACGGGGGCATTATGTCGACACCATGTCCGTCCGTCGTCCGTTTATTTTTCGTTTCCGTGGGATAACTATAGAATCCCTTGTTGGATTGATGCCACTTCTTAATGGCGTATTGGGAGTGGCTAGAGGAAGGTTCCTTTCAAAAACCATCTCAAAACCAAAACCAAAACCAACCAGCAGCCATCTCAATATGCCCTTGATCAACATACAGGCGGGGGCATATGCCACGCTCTGCGTTGCTCTTGTTGTGTGTTTTCTCTGGTTCCCAAACCATTTCTAAATAATCATTTTATTTAAGCAATGTGATTTGGTTTTCGCTCTAACTTCACTGTAACAGCTATTGCTCTTGAGTTAGCTAGCAAGCTACCAAAGATAAAAAATGTGTCAACTGTCGCTCAGATTGAAAGCATGTTCTACATGGTGTGAAAACATAATAGCTCCCTTGACAATTTCTTGTATTTTTGCATATTCGTCACATTGAAATATTTCAGATTGTCTTATGATAAAATTAATTTGACTAAGATAAGCAGGGTAAACACAAAATGCAGTTTTTAAATTATGAATTTATTCATTGATAGAAAAAAAAGCTGTCCAACCCTACCTGGCTGTATGCAAAAAAGCAATTGCCCCTTTAGTCACCTAATCAAGCAAATAAATAAAATTCTAGTTGCTGTGCAGCAATGGTCGGGCTAATTTTAGGCAATTCTGAGCAACAAGCAGAGTGTAGGAAGATGAAAAAAGGTGGCATTCTAATGTGCATTTTACATCAGTTGAGGCTTGAAAGCCACAATTTCTGGCACAAGAGACTATGCTCTCTCTTACTGAGCTAATTGGCAAATGGAAATGTGTAGCTTCACAAATTGACGAAGCCAGTCACCTGTGTGCAAGACAGCAGCTGTTAGAATGAAAAGGCAGATTTCAAACAGCTGTTAAAAATTCAGTAACTAAGACAACAATCTAAAAATACACAAATTGCATCTAGACAGCATGGAGATTTAAAAATTTAAAGTTTTAATTTAAGTTTAAAAATGCCATTTTTGCATTGACTCCATGAATTTTGCATGAGAGCGAAATTCAAAATGCTGTAAAAAATTCAGTTTTTGAGATAAAATTCTGATATTTCCCAAACAGCATCTACCATGATTCCAAAATGTTGTCATTTTTTTTAATGATCATTGGAAATGAATTTAGCAAGAATTTGCAAGTATATGTTTACAATACCGTTCACATTTTGATGCATTGTAGGCTCAATATTCGATAAACCAAACGTCTGTGTGGATTGTTTGTGTGGGACAGGTTGAAGATGCTCTGTAGCAAGTTAGGTGTCAATTGAGCAAAAATTGTGGGGAGAGATAGGTTTAATGAGTATTACAGTTTTTGAAAAAAAGAGTGATGGACTTCATAATTTGCAATAGGTTTAAATGTACTGATATTTTTTCAGTATTGGGGCTACATTTTGGTGAAAGTTACAATTCTGTAGCACATATGGTTGATTTGTTGTGAATTTTCACATTTTCACATTTTAGGGGCTTGCTGTAGCGCTACCATCAGGACATTGGCCTGTTTTTGCAGCTAAGGCAATCTGGCATGGGACTGGACCTTTGTGCAAAGTTTGGTGATTCTTTTCGCATGGCAAGTAGGATTTCCTTGGTGGAAGAAGAAGATGAAAGAAGAACATGCAGGAGAACAATAGGGTCCTGGCAGCTTAGGCTGCCCGGCCCCTAATAAATAATTGGGTTAAATTTCACTTGACTCCCAGACACATGATTATGGCTAGCCCTGTTGAATATAAACATCACTTAAATGCAGAGAACACTCTTGGCACAGCAGATGCCTATTAAAGTACACTGTCCCTACCATTCACATATATTTTTTGGGAAATTTTTACCTCCGCCAACGAAGTTAGGGCAGAGGTTATGTTTTTACCCGTTTGTTTGTCTGTTTGTGAACAACATAACTCAAAAAGTTATGCATGGATATGTCTGAAATTTTGTGGGTGGATTGCGATTACATCAAGGATGGACCATATTGATTTTCACCGCAATCACTGAAGCAATATGGCCACCCTGGCAGCCATGTTGAAATCCTATCACACGCGATAACAACGATAACTCAACTTTGCTCCCACTCATGCACATTTGGATTGTGCTGCCTTGTGAGTGCCTCTAGTTGAAAAAGTTATAAATAACTATATCAGCTCGAGAAGATCAGATATATACATTGTTCTTGTGTCTCAGTGGCACATCGATCCAAGTGGGAACACGACAAAAAGGCATTGTCCTTTCAGCAGTGGCCCGGGTTCAATTCTAGCTTGGGCCATTTTCCACATCATCCCCACTCTTGACCCATCTGTCCTGTCTCTCTTTCTCTACTGCATGCTGTGTAATTAAAGTGGAAATCCCCCCCCCCCAAAAAAAATCTTTAAAGATATCAAGGGGTCAGAGCACAATAGCCAAATTTTCATTTTAGGGGTTTTGAGAAAAACTGATTTTTAGGATTGCAAGTGTTCTATTAAAATTAAAGAAAACACTTTTTCAGCTTTTACCCAAAAAAGTACGTCCTTGTATATTTTTGCAAATTTTTGCAATTTTATGTACCAAGTAATCAAGCATCAAACCTCGGAAATACAAGTAATTAGCAGAAGTTCATGAATATCAACATTTTGCATAATTAAGCCAATCAAAAAATACTTAATGTGGCAATGTCCCGAATGTTATGACATACTTGGATACCAGGAAATCAGCTAATCCATATAAAGTGTATCCAAATCAGTCTTGATTATCATTTGTGCTGCAAGCTAATTTTACGCCGAATGATCAAGGTCCGATGTTACCAATCATTATGAGAACCTGAGTGACAAAAGCAGTCGTAATGCCGCTGTGTGTAGCTATTGATTGCTCCAACAAAATGGGAAACTTGGACCTACCCATGGGCATAAGCTTGCAGAGACTTCCCTTGGTGAAGTCTGACTTGTTATGACAGTGGTTGCACAACATCGGATTCAATGAAGAGTCACCAGTTATGCTCTGCACACTTTATACACAGTTGTTTCAAGGAGTATGTTTACACAAAGTATGGAATTGAATCCACCGTAAATATCGGAAAATTTTTAAAGATAATGTCTTTCAACTTTAGCTTAGCCTACAGATGGAAAGAGAAGGCTTTCTAAATCTTATGTCAGCTGATAATTTGTCATTGCAGTTACATCGATTCACAAATAATTAATTGGACAAACTGAAAATTGGTGGGCCCCAGAACATTCCTTTACAACAATTATTAGTCCAGCTTTGTTCTCAATCATTTTGTTTTATTAACAGGTTTTCCAATTACAATAATAAGCCACATGCAATCAAAGTCACAGCTCCTCTCTCCATTGATCTAACTACAACTAAATAATTGGCTAAATTCAGAACAGAAAAATTATTAACTAATAATTAACTAATTATTAATTATTAAATAGGCCTATGCTTTAAGAAAGACAAACTGCTCTGAAACTTCCGCGCAACCTTTCCTGCACATCAGGCGATTTAACTTGTGCTTTACGATTGTTTAAGTTATTTAAATACAATAAAAGACCTTTTGAAACATCTTTGTGCAATATCATAGCTTGTGACCCCTGAGAAAAGAAGAGCGTGAGAAGACCAGAGTCATAATTGGTTTCCATGTTATTAGTAGTGAAATTTACTGTAACGCACATGACACTAAAGAACTTAAATGCAAAAGTTCCACATGAAATGAGTCTTGATTTAATAATGACTGATCTGCTTTCCAAGGAAATATCGCCTTTCAATCTCGATAGAGCGCAGGTTGATTAAAAAGTGGGACTTGGAAATTAAATTAAAAATACTACGCTGGATGCAAGATAGAGGCCTCCATCTCTGAATGGCTCAGAACAAACAAAATGAAGGTTTTGGAGTGGCCTAGTCAAACACCTGACTTGAATCCAATTGTGATGCTAGGACATGATCTTAAAGGGACATTGTGTAGGAATTCCTCCCATCCGGCACTGGAATCGTGTATTACATCCTATTGAATAATGCACTCGAGCGCCTCACTTTTTTTAAACATGTATTGCAACTACGGCAGCCACCGTGTATCAAAAAGCCTTGTCAACGCTGATGAAACCATGGATGTATTAATAGAACTGGTACTACTGAACCGAAAGCCAGCATATCGAGGGCTGACGGCAATAAACAGTTATGCCCAATACATAAGATCTGGACATAACCGTTTATTTCAGTCAACCCTCGATATAATACATGAAGCAGCAAAACAGTACCGTGAATCGGTGTAAGATATTCAAAGTAATGGTAATAAACAACTCCGCTTAGGTGCATCTTTAACATTTTATGCTACAAAAAGCAAAGCTAGTGTTAGCTACATGCACGCTTATAGGATGTCACCTTCAATAGTTACAGAATACATATCCGTCATCCAACCCAAGTGAACTAACAACAGCCTTTGCAACCTCACTGTTTATTCTATAACGTTGCATAAAAGACAGGTGAAGCAGTCGAGTCGCTATGTAGCAAAGCCATTCATCAAATACAATAACTGAAAACACTGGTGTCATTACACCTGCTCACTTTAGCGACTTGGTAATGACATAAGCCGACAGCATGGAATCTCCTGACCAGTGCTACACGCCGAGAACCGCAGCGGTGCAGCTTACGAGAACGCTCATAGAGACAAGGTCCCCTTGGTGTTCGCGTTGCCTGAATTAATTATGAAGTACCGTGGGAAAAGGCACCGACAATTTATAAGAGAAAAATCAACAGATTATATATTGATCATTTGTGGTAGTCAAAAAATTTATTCACGGATCTATTAGAGTGTTTTTTTCAATTGTTCCTTATGGAATAATTTCCTTTTGCCCCCCATTGCATCACGTCACTTACGATCAGCTTGACCGCGAAGTCCTTGCGCGAATAGAGCTAGAACAAAGATAAAACAAAATTTTCAAGCATTGCTAAACTAGACTTTTAAGCGCTCATTACAAAAAATTTTCAATATTTTACTACACTCACCCGAGGTAAGCAGATGTTTAGCTGTACTCACGTAATAAGTGGTCAGGCGGAGTTGACCACATTTTATTGTTCGGCCTGTTACTTGCATAATGCATTAGGGGAAGTAGGTGTACATTTAGCAGCGTGTCTCGACCACCTGTTGATGCAAAATTACGGACAAAAGACACCGTTGTGAAAATTCAATGTCGGATGAGGCGGCCAATGTCGGACAATGTCGGACCCTCATAGAGACTGTCAAAGCACGGACAGGTGTCATTTGTGACAGGAAGGCTGATGCGAAGGCTAACGAACAGAAGTCTGCTGCATGGACCAGCATCCAGAGGCGCAAATCGAACTGGGAATAGGAAGGGACACAGACACGTCCTTGATGACAACAATTAGTCCTGGCTTGTTCTCGATCGTTTTCCTTCATTGTGGTGTTTTCCAATTATCTTCATTGGCAACTGAAGGAACGGTTTATCTCCATACCCGATCTAACAGATATACAATCATGGGCTTAAATCAGGACAGAGAAATTATGTACTTATTAAAAGGCTAATGCTTCGCCTCGATTGAACTGGTCTGCACTGTAATGAAATATATCGTCTTTCACTCTCGGTATTGCATGGGCTGATAAAAAATGTGCCACTCTGCTGTTAAATAGGCTGTTAAAAGCGTGCGGCTTGAGCTACTAGTGTGACAGTCGACAGGTATACAAATTTTTAACAAAGTTGATTTAAATGCAGCAAAAAGGCGTCCAGATGAATGGTTGTCGTCTTACTTAACAGGTGCTGCTTGTTCTCTCCGATTAAGCATGTGCTCTCGGAGTGAACCTTTTGTTAATTATGAAAATGGCCGAGAAAAGGTCAGGACTAATAATTTTTTAAAACGGATGTTTTGTGCAAGCCAATTCTCAGTTCTGGCTACGCCAGTGTATACTGAATCAATCCCACGATTTCATCACTGTTAGATCGCCTATGGAGAGAAACAGTGTATTCAGTTGCCAATTATGATCATTGGAAAATGCATCAAGGAAAGGAAAAAGATTGAGGACTAGCCAACTAACTAACAACTAGCCCCCCCCCCCCCACCCCCACCACCCCCGAATTCCCCATTCGACTTGCGCCACTGCCAACATCATGAAGCGCAATAGCAGCATTCTTTCCGGACCACACAAGAAGAAACGTCTGCCGATCAAGCCCAGAAAATTGAAGCACTGAAAAGAAGGTGGTGGCACCTTCCCATTATTAAAACATGACCATAAGCGTAGCTTGTTCTTTAGTCCTATATGACAAAAATTAAGCACGTTTTAGGAACTGTTTAGCCGTTTCATTCACGTATAGGAGATAAGCACCTTTCGTACTTATGAGCCTGTATGTTTACGTGATTTCAGTAGCTTTAGTCGCAATAAACGCCGGCTTTTAGTCACAGTAAACGCCAGCTTCTAAAGTCTACTCACCAGCTTCGCCTCCACTAAAAGCCGGTGGGTAGGCTTCGAAAGCCGCCATTTACCGCGATTATGAAAGCTACTGAAACCACGGAAACATACAGTTCCACCTGTAACAATGAGGTACTTTAGCAAGATCTACTATTATGCTGCTTATGGTAACAAGCAACACTGTGGGACAAAACTGAATGAAAAGTTGCATTTAGGCTAATTTAGGCAGTACAGCTGACTTACTTGTCGAGGAGAAAGCTGGCAACTTCAGCGTCCCTGAGAAAATCTTTCTCCTTCATTAGCTCCTTCCAGCTGGGGAAGGCTAGCCCGATGTTCACCCTTGTTTTTTGAGCGCGCCGGTCGCGCTGCCCTTTCAAGTCTCTTTTTCGTATTTTCGCGGATAAAGATTGTCTCCTGTGCTGCTGCTGCATATGTATGGTCCTGCATTATGCTGCAGTAGTACTGATATTCAAAGTCGCCGTGATATCCTCTCTTCCTTATTTCCTTCGGTATCTCAATCACTCTGCCCTGCCTGGCAGGGCAAAAGTGGATTTATTCCGCGTTTGGTGCTATTTGTCCCTTGCCGGCGGCAACAGTTTCAAGATGGCTGACTGTCATGGCGCTCCCTTACCAGCTTACCCGTCCAATGTAGAAAAAAGTCTAAAATTCTTCATTTAGTATGTGGTATGTGTTTTTTTTTCACATTTTTTACACCTAATATGGAAGAAGTATAACTCAGAAACTCAGTAATATCTGACATATACTTTATCAAAGCAGAACAGACATTCAAATATTCAGAAAAATCAGGCAATATTCTACCCCGTATTGAACAGAATGGTGCAAAGAACATACCAGCGGGTCGACCGAAGTGTTAAGCAGTTCACATTTTTGCGTAAGGTTTGCGTATATTTTGGGAACCCAGATTGTCCCTACCAAAATTTCAGCAAACTTGTTCTTATTATCTTTCCAGATAGGCCACATTAGACCCAGTTGTGGAGGTATGTCACCAAGACAACTGATTTACGCACTCTAGCATTTGATTGGTTAAAAGGGAGGGGCTACCTGAAGGCTAAAAGTCAAGCCTAAATTGACCACTCTATTCAGGTTATGAATATTAACTTTTGTCCAAAGCAGAGCTTGAGACGCACAACTGTATCGCTGTTGTTGGCAATGGCTTACCCGTTGAAGAGAACCGTAATTTGGAATTTGTTTCAGATTTTTCTTCTTCACGCAACTGCAACACTTTTCCCATTGGCCAACTCATGATATATATTTGATATTACCTTAGGTGCGGAACACTTTTGCGGAAATTTTGTTGTCTGAGAGCGTGAGAAAAAATATCTTTCCATGCAATGCTATTAATATTCAGCCAAACTGAATGCCAAGAGTAATGTTGGGAACTTGGCGACATAAGAAGCTTTTTTTTGACATTCAGGGCGTAAGGGATAAAATTAACTAGCTAGAAACAGTTAGGTATTTAAAGTGAAAACTTGCTAGCTACCTAAAGTTATTTTATTGGGAAATAATGTCAACTAATGCTAGTTAATCATGTTCCTTAGCAAACTAGCAAACTAAATCTGGTTTCTGTCACATGTTGGCTAGTAGTCAAGTTGCTAGCTGTAGTAGCAGTATGAAATTATGTGGTGAATTTCAGTCTAGAAATCCTGCGACGGTGCCATTACAAATGTATTATTTTGTATGCAGGAACCACGTCGGCAAGCTTTTGGTACAAGTGTATCAGAGCTTCAGGTGAGGTCCTAATTATGAACTAGGTATCTCCCCGATACCCAAATTTTGGACCAAATGGCTGCCGGCAGCCATATTGGGCGTCCGAAATTGCCGAAAATCAGTTGATCGCTTGAGTATCGCTTGTAATAATTGTGGTTTCCAGGGGCTGGAACAGAAAATCTCTGTGGACGTGGCGGCGGCGGCAGCGGCGGGCCTGGAACTAAACCATAGTACCTCCTGACTATCGTCGTCAGGGAGATACAATTATAGTATCGAATTATAGGGAAAGCATAAAATTTAGCCTCATGATGTTCAGCAAATACAACCTTTGGAAGTCAAAATGTCCCGACCAACTTTTCCTCGGTGGGGAAAATGAAAGAAAGAAGTTATCGAAAACCGTAAATCTAACATGATCCAGTCCGATAAAACGCTCGGTTTGCGGCTTGTCCAACTCACAGATAAACACTTCAAATGGACCACTGGCTATCTTAGTTGCAGTCACGTTACCGCACAGAGACATACAGTGCTGTGAAAAAGTATTTGCCCCCTTCCTGATTTCTAATTTTTTTGCATGTTTGTTACAATTAAATGTTTCAGATCATCAAACTAAATTTAATATTAGACAAAGACAACCCGAGTAAATACAAAATGCAGTTTCTAAATGATGATTTCATTTAATTAAGCGGGAAAAAGCTATCCAAACCTACCAAGCCCTATGTGAAAAAGTAATTGCCCCCCAAATCCTAATAACTGGTTGTGCCACCCTCGGCGACAACAACTGCAATTGCAATTCACATCACTGTGGAGTTTTAGCCCACTCTTTTTTGCAGAATTGTCTTAATTAAGCCACATTGTAGGGTATTTGAGCATGAATGGCCTGTTTAAGGTCATGCCACTGCATCTCCAGCGAATTTAAGTCCGAACTTTGACTAGGCCACTCCAAAATTTTCATTTTATGTTTTTAACCCATTCAGAGGTGGAGTTGCTAATGTGTTTCGAATCATTGTCCTGCTGCATAACCCAAGTGCGCTTGAGCTTAAGGTCATGAACTGATGGTTGGACATTCTCCTTCCGGATTTTCCGGTAGAGCGCAGAATTCATAGTTCCATCAATTACAACAAGTTGTCCAGGTCCTGAAGCAGCAAAGCAGCCCCAAACCATCACACTACCACCACCAAGTTTGACTTTTGGTATGATGTTCTTTTTAAGAAAGGCTGTGTTAGTTTTAGGCCAGATGTAACAGGATGCACGCCTTCACAAAAGGTTCAACTTTTGTCTTGTCAGTCCACAGAATATTTCCCCAAAAGGCTTGGGAATCATCAAGATGTATTTTGGCAAATATGAAACAAGCCTTTGTGTTCTTTTTGGTCAGCAGTGTTTTTCACCTTGCAACTTCCCCATGGATGCCATTTTTGTCCAGTCTCTTTCTTATTGTTGAATCATGAACACTGACTTTAACTGAGGCAAGCAAGGCCTGCAATTCTTCAGATGTTGTTCTGGGTTCTTTTGTGACCTCCTCGATGAGTTGCCGATGCGCTCTTGGAGTAATTTAGGTAGGCCGGCCACTCCTGGGAAGGTTTACCACTGTTCCAAGTTTTCGCCATTTGTGAATAATGCCTCTAACCATGATCCGCCAGAGTCCCAAAGCCTAAGAAATGACTTTGCAACCCTTTCCAGACTGATAGCTGTCAATTCCTTTGTTTCTCATCTGTTCTTGAATTTTTTTAGATTGTGGTATGACATGTTGCTTTTTGAAATCTTTTAGGCTAGTTCACTTTGTCAACAGGTTCTACTGAAGTGTTTATTAATAAACACTTGGACTCAAAAAATGTGGTTAATCACAGTTAATTCATGATTTAAGAAGAGGAGCAATTACTTTCTCTCATGGGGCCAGGTAGGTTTGTATAGCTTCTTCCCCTTAATAAATGAAATCATTATTTAAAAACAGCATTTTGCATTTACTCGGGTTATCTTTGTCTTATATTAAAATTTGTTTGATGATCTGAATCAATTAAATGTGAAAAATAAGCAAAAAAGTAAGAAATCAGGAAAAAAAAAAAAAAATTTTCATGGCACTATGAATTGCCTGTAATTACTTTAACATTATATAATACCATAATAATTAATAAAATATCCCAATACATACCATACCATCATAATAAAACATACCATTATGTAATTAAGAAACATATGAATTGGGATGAGTATTTGAAATGTTCAATATTGCTAACCTTCATAATAAATGTTCATAACATAAGTAAAAGTTAAAAACTTGTATTCAAAAATCAAATCAAATATTTGGATGGCAACAAAACAGAAACGGAAGCTTATGTATGTGGCATAAGATTATGGAGGCAGTTTGCTTAACATCATAAAAAAAAAAAAACAAAACCAAAGAAACACTTGTTCAGATGATCTCCGTACACAGAAAAGGCAATATCTGCACTCAGATTTGCAAAAATTTTCCAGCTTGCGCGCTCGCATTAAATGTGTGTCTGTATCATATGAGTCCCTATCAAAACCACATTGAGCAAAATGCAACCACAGTGGCAGCATAACCTTTCTTCCTGAGTACATAATTGAGTGATTGGCTGTCAACACCAGTACTTAAGAGGATACAAGGGAGTGCTGAATTCGCAGATTGAGGAATCTTCGCGTAAATCCACAGTAGGGAACAACACATTTTTTATATGTGATGACTATAATCGATTGCAGAATGAGATGGTATCAATACCATGTTGAATTTTTGCTTCAGAAAACTGATTTTTCTTAACTCCTAATTGGGATACCATTGGCTCACTGTAACTGAAGTGGTAGCTAGAGAGGACAAGATTTTTTCTGCCCCGAGATATCATTTTTTTGAACTGCTGAATATATACTATGGGCAGGCATATTGAGGAGTTTGGACACCAGGCTTTACTGAGGAGTTTAATTCATGCAACTCCTGAAAAACAGGGATGGGAGTGAACTCCTGCATATTCTAAACCATGTTCGAGCTCGGCTTGCTAGTGAATTCGGGATGTAATGGTATCAAAATCTCACAGTATGATTATACCTCGGTATCAGGTCCACGGTACGGTATTTATGGCGGTATCAGAAAAGAAAAACCCAAGACAAAAAAATACTTGGAAAGAAAGTGACATCAGCAGTTATTAAACAATTGCTCTTTGAATATTACAATATGTGCAAAAACTGCTGTGTTTCTATTAGGTTTCACACTAAACATTATGAATGTTCTAGTCAATCAGAGGACACAGAAAATAGGATGAAGTATAAGGTGGGGGGGACCTAAGACCCATTTATAAAATAACATTAAAGATTGCTCCAGCTGGACTTTGAAAATATAAATACTTCCAATGATACTGCCCATTTATGTTGAAGATGCAAGGTGTTGAAGTGCAAAAAGTCCACTATAAATCAGGAATATCCAATGTTTTCTGTTAACATGGGAAAAAAATAATCAGATTCTGCAACATAACATAAAAAGTTTCACTTTGGAATTTTAGCTCTTAAAACCTCAAATGAACTCAATCAGTGTACTATCAAAACAAGTCACACAGCCATGCCCAGATTATATTGTAAAATTGGGCCCTCTCTAAAAAATGTCTGTGGTCTCGTACAAATGGCTATCGAACATCAGAGGCCTTCTGAAATGCTTCTGGCAAGAAACTGGCACTCTTAATTCAGCTAATTACCAGCGAGGTTGAACAACTTCCATTACCTTAGCATAATTAGCCTACTCCCAAATCTATTCCTGTGTGCCCAAAAATCAAGCAATTTATTTAGCCAACTGACTGATCACAACCGATACGTAGCCTATAATGATTAACAAACGATAATGAGAAGTAGACAGACTGAACTTGGTTTCCATGTTAGATTGAAAGGGTGCCAATAACCAATAAAAATAAATTCATTTTAAGATGGCCCTGGTTTTCAAAAATATAAAGATGTAGGCAGATGCAATGAGGAAAACATTTCAAGTGTATCATAGGGGTTATTTTTGTATTCACATCAAATCGTCAAATGAAAGCCAATAGAAATAACCCGGTAAACGCATTCAGGCCTGTCTGCGCCGTTTTCCTTGTCATTTAAATCTCAAAATGCAACTTCCAAGAGCCATCAAAATAAACGATTCAAATTAATAATTGTGCCAATCAAGTGTTTGATCGCCAACTGCAGAAAATAAATGGGAACAAGATGAGAGCTAGTGCTGCTTAGACGATATTAATTCTGCAAACCTTGACGATGCATAGTTGAACGCATTGCTGACCAAACTCAGTGAAGTTATTTTCCAGAAGCATTTTAAGCCGCATTAGGCATGACACGTTGAAAGCAAAAAGAGCAAGCCTGTCCGCTTGCCTCAATGTAGAGTTATTATTATTGTGCAGAAAATTATCTCGATAATTCTGATTTAAACGCGGCTGGAGCATCCACAATCTCAATTACTCCGCCAAGTGCTCCCTCGCCAGTACCACTCTCAGTATTCGCCTCTGCCATTTTCACGCTGTTAGATCGAGTGGACCGTGAAGAAAGATGGGCTTGAAATGGTCAACGGGAACTGTAGTTCTCATTTCCCTCCGCTCTGCTCCTCTGCGGCTGAAAAAAGTAGTTTTTGCCCGGAAGACCCTGTGTCATGTCCACGACAATACCGGGACCCTTCTGTCACCACGATACCACGAAATTGGCCGTACCGTCACATCCCTATAGGGGTTGGGGGCGTGACGTCACGGCTGCAGCGCCACAGGGGTTGATGGGAGAGCTTGCCATACTGTGAGGCCACTTGTTGTTGTTGCACACCAAGAACTAACAGCCATGGGAAGAACCTGCTGTGTGGTCGGATGTAGCCAGTTTTCATTTAGCCGATACCGCATACATTACACCTTTGGATTTCTCATGCTTTTCTTTACTCAGGGGTTGGAAGCAATGCATGCGTTTCATGATCGTTTAAATTAAATAAGATCATTTGAGACGTCTTAAAGCAGTTCCATTGCTTCCAACCTCTCCACACACAAGGACTTCAGTTCCGCACGAGAATCTCTTACATATGCCTTGATTAAATAATTGCTGACTACTGCAGAGGAACGTAAATATGCCACTTAAACATTTCGACTGTGTGAGAGTTGACAGGTTTGCGTTATAAATGAAAACTGGCCACATCAGTTTCTGTAATGGTAATTTAAATGAATGACTGAAAACAGGTTGTGACCCATCATTAATTTTACGGGATTGTTTGAGCTTCCCCTGTTGCCAGTTCACGAACCACCACCGAGTAGCCTAATAATGTATGTCTTACTAAGCATAGGTAAGGTAAGCAAGATGATACACACCTTTGTGCGAACGATGCTGTTTTCACAGTGGTTTGCAGACCTCCACATCATGGACCCAAGCCATTTGTGAACTTTACATGGGCTTCCACAGATTTATAATAACGAAATTCATCAATAATAACGAGATGCACTGACGCCACAGACAAAGTACACAAAAATATCAATTAGGCGTGGGTCTCTCCTCTTAGCAGCATTCACGTTCCTGTGCCGTAGTCAGCAATTATTCAATCAAAGCGCACTGAAGAAATTCATGCGCAGAATTTAAGTCATTGTGCATCAAGTTAATTGGTTTCACGTGCATTACGGTGGATTTCCCCACTAGCGACAAGGAAATTGATAATGACTCGGGACTTGTTTTTACTGAGGGATTGAAAGCAATGGAATTGCATAAAGATGTTTCAAATGGTCTCATTTCATTAAAACTATTTAAACGATCATGAAACACATGCATTGTTTCCAATCCCCGAGTAAAGAGAAGCACGGGAAGTTCGGAGTCATAATTGCTTTCCATGTTACTTGTGGTGAGGTCCACCTTTACACAAGTGAAACTGAAACTTCAATGTGCAAGGATTTTAATTCCACGCGAGAGTTTCATTAAGAGTTCAATGAATAATTGCGGACTTCGGTGAATAAGCGTAAAAAATTATGCGTGAGACTTGGAATCTCTGCACTTTCTACAAGTTTTCACCTAGTTACTGTATCTCTTTGGCTTTGTTTTTAATCTAGCTCAATATGGCCTCATAATATGGCAGCATGCTATTGTTTACGTCCCAGAATGCATTTCGCAGTGATGTCGGTTGCCAAGTCCTATAGTGAAGACTGTATAAAAAGAGGGAAGACGCAACCATGACGTCACCCATTGGTTTCAGCATACCATTTAGGAAGCCTCAATTTTGGCAGTTTTAGCTGCGCCATTCTGTCATTTTGATACTGGATATGATTTCTACTGGATGAGAGTGAATTGAAGATTCAGGGAGGAGCAAGGGGTGGATCTACTGAGGATCTGACCGTATCTGACAAAGACCAGAGGATATCCACACCCCATAAAGCAGGGTTCATCACTACATTTGTCCAAGGGCCAAATTTTTTCCCAGCAGACACTGTGGGGGCTGGATTTTCATTCATACACACCTTGTATACTGTATCAGTCAAAAGTTTGGACACACTTTGCTAATGTCACAGCACTCTGTTTTTTGAGAAATGTAAATGACTTAACTTCACTATATAATCTCAAATTGAATCTGGTAAGAGGTAAACAGTCAGAAGTTAAAAGAGAACAATATTCTTGTTTGAATAGTGTCCAAACTTTTAGAATTCTCAAAGAAGCCATATTTTGCAAAGTAAGCAGACAAACAAGCTCCTTACATTTTCCAACAGCCAAATTAAAGACAAGCTGTTTTGGAACTTATTGGGCAAAAAAGGTCGATGAAGAGCAAACTAAAAGTGCAGCACATCTTTGGCAGCTAAGACGGCCGCTCAGCAGCAAACCCGTTTTAGCTCTAGTAAAAAACAAAATAGTAAAAACAAAAAAGTACGCTCTGCAGATATGACAACAAATCCTGGTTAGTTGGATTGATTTAAGAATTACATTGTTTTTTGCCAAATAAAGAGTGCCTACTTCTTTATTTAATATGATGTCAGAAAAATGTGGGCATGTCTAAACTTTTGACTGGTACTGTATATATCTCCATTTTGATCTCAATCTCTCATTTTAGCATTTTTTGCAGCGTAATTAATTGTTAGATGGCTCTTGATTTAGTCATAGGCTGTGGTTTTTCGCATTGAAATGAATACATCCCATGAAGGAGAAATCTTAGGTTTATGAAACCATACTGACAGGTAAAATGGTTTAATGGCAATAGGCCGCGAAGAAATGGGAATCAATGCCGTTTTATGAGCTACATGCATTAGGAATCTTCGTAAGGAAAGCCGTCATTTCTGTGCATAGGAAAACGCCTAAGAACTTCTTGATGCAATTAGCAATAATGCAATCAATAATGAACTAGTTAGTCATCCAATCGATTAGCCTCAGCAACTGAGCAAACTGACGGTGACTGTGTGAAGTTTTTCCTCCATAATGATCTCATGTTCAACTTTGTACCGGCATTCATCTTCCACACCAAAGAATGGCTGTGCCAACAGTTTTATGTGTTGGATTCACTGTAAAATTACTAATAGTTTTATTTTAATAGCGCTATATTTGATACAGCCATAGATGCTGTGAATAGCTCCAGTTGGACCTGTCAACTTTTTTTTATCATTCATATCTGTTATCGCACAAAGATGGTATTTGTCATTGTCGCTAAATAAGCAGATCTTATTTTATTTTTTCCTGTTTTTGACTGTGATAGGCTATTTTCCTTGGGCTGGGCATCTGGCGAGCCAAGTTTTGTGATAGCTGCTGAAGGTGGACGTCAAGAGCAGCGGCCAAATATTAAAAATGGCAAACCTCACAGCGTGAAGAGAGACTAAAAACAGATAGAAATAACGAGGCTCGCGCTACCAACGTACCAGACTCCGTCCGTGGTAGAAAACAAGCGAGCTCAAGGAAAACAAAAGAAAAGGGAAAGAAATCAAAGATTCCCTTACTCACTAACACTGATCCTGTTATGCAGCTAAGTCCCTAACGATAATCTCTCAATAGACCTTACCGGCTAAAGCGCCAAAGATGCACTGACACTCTAGCAAGGAACGCGAGGCGAAACTGGAGCTTAAATAGAGCCTGGGCAACTCCCCCAAT
Source organism: Gymnothorax reevesii (assembly GCA_029721435.1). Classification (NCBI taxonomy): domain Eukaryota; kingdom Metazoa; phylum Chordata; class Actinopteri; order Anguilliformes; family Muraenidae; genus Gymnothorax; species Gymnothorax reevesii. Next base: position 133,925,652 of record CM056573.1, on the reverse strand, counting down.
TACTGGCAGCTGGCCCTGGAATCCGATATCAAAATGATATCATCTCGGACGAGAGTAACAAACGGAGCTCTCAAAGCTCCCAAACCATGACAGGACCCCCCCCACCCCTCAAAGGGACAGCTCCAGAAGTCCCCAAGGAACCCCGCGCACGAAACTCCGAAATTAGCGAGGGATCCAGAATATCCCGCGAAGGGACCCAGCACCGCTCCTCGGGAAAATAACCCTCCCAGTCAACGAGGAACTGGACCCCACGACCTACACGCCTCTCGGCAAGAATGCGGCGTACGGTATAAACTGGCGGGTGCCAGGATCCTAGTGATAACCAGCTTGATCCGAGAGACATGGAATGATGGATGTAAGAGTAAAGATCTCGGGAGCTTCAATGGGACCGTGACCGGATTGATCTTCCGCACTATTTTGAATGGGCCGATATAGCGGGGCACCAGTTTTCGGGATTCTACCTTCAAAGGGAGGTCCTGGGTAGACGGCCAAACTCTGCCCAACCCGATAAGACGGAGCCAAACAACGCCTTCTATCAGCGTAGGATTTTTTTTTGCGCCCCGAACGCAACAGCAAAGAACGGACCTGAGTCCAAACCGACCGACAGCGCCGAATGAACTGGTTGACTGAGGGAATTCGGAATCGTTCTCAGTCTCCAGGAGTAGTGGGGGTTGGTAACCCACTTGGGTCTCAAACAGGAAAAGCCCCCTGTGGAGGAATTACACAGCGAGTTATGGGAATACTCGGCCCAAGCTAAAAATTGACTCCACGATGAGAGATTATCCACCGCCAAACATCAGAGAGTGTTTTCTAGAGACTGATTAGTCCGTTCCGTCTGCCCGTTGGTCTCCGGATGAAACCCAGAGGAGAGACTCACTGTGGCCCCCAACTGCTAGCAAAACGCCTGCCAGAATCTGGCCGTAAACTGAGGGCCTCGGTCAGACACGACATCCTGCGGAAGCCCATGCAGCCGGAACACATTGTTGACCACACGACGCGCTGTCTCCCGTGCCGAAGGCGGCTTAGGTTGCGCAACAAAATGAGCCGCTTTAGAAAAATGGTCAACCACAACCAAAATGACCGTGTTGTCAGATACAGGCAGCCCCATTACAAAATCTAACGCAATATGCGACTAAGGGCACCTGGGAATGGGCAAAGCTCGCAGCAAACCAGCGGGAGGGAGATGGGAAGTCTTATTCCTGGAACAGACGCCACAGGTAGCAACAAACTCCCGAATGTCCCTCATCATATTCGGCAACTAAAAATGTTGGGCCAGGAACTGCTTGGTCCGATGGGCCCCCGGGTGCCCCGCCAAGCAGGAAGAGTGTCCCCACTGGAGGACCTGTGGCCTAACTCTATGCGGGACAAATAAACAGCCTGGAGGCTCCCCCCCAGGACCAGGATCAGACTTCAACGCCTCCTGAACCACCGCCTCAACCTCCCACTGAATGGGTGCCGCGATCTGCGTAGTAGGAATAACAGGCTTCGGGGTAGGATCGCGATCAGTGCAATCATACATTCTTGACAGGGTGTCAGGCTTAATATTTTTAGAGCCCAGGCGATAGGTGAGCGTGAAATCAAAGCGGTTAAAAAATAATGACCATCACGCCTGCCAGGAATTACGCCGCTTGGTTTGCTGAATATATCGGAGGTTTTTATGGTCGTTCCATACCACAAAAGGGTGCTCAGCTCCCTCCAACCAGTGGCGCCACTCTTCGAGGGCCAACTTGACCGCTAATAACTCCCGGTCACCAATACTATAATTAAGTTCCGCGGCGGACAAAGACCGGGAGAAGTACGCGCATGGGTGAAGCTTATTATCCCAACGAGGGCGCCGGGACAAAATAGCACCCAGGCCCACCTCCGAAGCATCTACCTCCACAACAAATGGGAGGGAGGGATCGGGCAAAACCAAATTAGGCTCTGAGCTAAAACATTTTTTTTTAATTCCTGAAAGGCAGCATCAGCTGCAGGAGACCAAAAAAACGCTGAGGAGGTATTTTTTTTAGAGAGCACAATAATGGGCGCTGCAACCGCGCCAAAATTACGAATAAACCTCCTATAAAAATTCGCAAAGCCAAGAAAGCGTTGAACCTCTTTAACACTCTGCGGTGCAGGCCAATTCCTGACCGCAGCCACCTTGTCCGGGTCCATCCGTACTGACCCCTTAGAAACAAAGCCCAAGAACGAGACAGTTTGGGCGTGGAAAACACATTTTTCGGCTTTAACAAAAAGTTTGGCATTGAGCAGGGTTTCCAGTACACGTATGACGTGTTGTTTGTGCTCCGATGGTGTTGAAGAAAAATTCAAAATGTCGTCAAGATAAATGAAGACGGATTTCTCCAACATCTCTCTGAGCATGTCATTGACGAATGCCTGAAACACCGAGGGGACGTTAACAAGCCCGAACGGTAAGACCCGATATTCGTAGTACCCGTCATGAATGTTAAAAGCCGTTTTCCATTCGTCCCCCTCCCGAATGCGAATCAAATTATACGGATTACGAAGATCAAACTTCGTAAAAAATGACGCCTCCTGCAGACGTTCAAATGCAGAATTCATTAACGGAAGGGGGTATCGGTTTTTAATGGTGATTTTATTCAAACCCCTGTAATTAATACTGGCTCTCAGACCGCCATCCTTTTTCCCCACGAAAAAGAATCCCGCTCCGGCAGGGGACGTGGAAGGCCAAATAAAACCATTGGCGAGAGCCTTCTAAATATACTCTCTCATAGCCCTACGCTGAAGTCCGGACAACGATGATAGCGAACCCCTAGGTGGAGTTGTCCCAGGATAAAGATTAATTTTGCAGTCCTACGGACGATGCGGGGGTAATGTAGAGGCATGTTGTTTACTAAACACCTCAGCAAGATCGGCGTAATCCCTGGGGACATTTGGAGGCAAGTCAAAGTTCAGGGTGGCCCCAAATTCTTTACCCTGCTCAGAATCTAATGACTCCGTGACTGATTCCGAATTGCTAAAGTCTTCAAAAAAGTAATCGTCCTCTGGCTGTCGCCAGTCGGATTGAGGATCCCATTCCAACCCCTCCTCTGCCCCTTTTCTAGTCTAGGAGGGTACGGAGTGATAACTTCCTCACACTGGCTCTCGGCGTCAGCCTGCCCCATCGCTTGACGTCCGAAAGAACCATTCTCACTAGTTCTACAATGAGTGCTACACTTGGGACCCCAGCGGACAATAGGATTAATCTGTTCCCGCCAGCTGATACAAGATTCATGTTCCCGTAACCATGAATGACCCAAAACTATAGGAAAAGTGGGGGACCTGATAAAAAAAAATCTAACCTCTTCAGCGTGGCTACCAAAGGAAATGAACATTTTTAGTGGTTCTGAAACTTCTGTTATAACTCCCGTTCCCAGCGGGCGACCGTCCAAAGTTCTTACAGAACGTGATTGTGAAAGCGTAACAGTGGGAACGAAGTGCCTCCTAGCCCACTTGATATCCATGAAACAATCAACAGCGCCAGAGTCCACGAATGCTTCCATAGTAAATCTTTTTCTCCCCACAGTAAGTTCTACGGGGATTAGTGTTCGGAAGGGAAATTGGGTTTGCCCCTTTAGCGCCCCCTGAATCTCAAGAGGGGTTTTCCGTTTCCCCAAAGCTTAGGACAATGTGGACGGATATGACCTGGCACATTACAATAAAAGCAAATTACTCTTCTGCGCATAGGTCTCTTAGTCTGTCGGTCAAACAAATGCACATGCAACACACACACCAGTAAATAATTCCAAACAAAATTATTGTCATCTGCGGTTGTTTTTGGAGTTGTTTCGATCTATATCAGAAATACTATATCTAAAAATACCATGAAACACTTCTATTTTTACATTTTCTGAATGAATTAAATGTTCTGTGGACCAGATAGAAAGCCTTAGCGGGCCGGATGTGGCCCGCGGGCCACCAGTGGATGATCCAGACCATAAAGCATATCTGGATTTATCCTTTATTCTAGTCCATTTGGGACCATAGTTTACAAAAATGAACATCATGATACAGTGCCCTCCATAATTATTACCATCCCTGGTTAAGATGTGTTCTTTAGCTTCTAATAACTTGAGTTTTTTCCTAAGTAATTTAGGACCACATTGAAAAAAAGAGGAAAATCCAACCTTTAATTCAAGTGCATTTATTCAGCGGGAAAAAAAAATCCCACATTAAGAAATAATTCTTTTACATCAAATCATGTGTGCTACAATTATTAGCACCCCTGATGTTAATACTTTGTACAACCCCCTTTTGTCAACAAAACAGCACCTAATTTTCTCCTATAATGTTTCACAAGATGGGAGAATACAGAAAGAGGGATTTCATTCCTCTTTCCACAATCTCTCTAAATCATCCAGCAACCTGGGTCCTCTCCTCTGCACTCTCCTCTTCAACTCACTCCACAGGTTTTCAATAGAGTTGAGGTCTGGGGACTGAGATGGCCATGGGAGGAGCTTGATTCTGTGTCTGGTGAACCATTTCTGCGTAGATTTGGCCACATGTTTAGGGTCATTATCAAACTGAAAGACCCAGTGATAAAACATCTTCAGCTTTCGGGCAGAGGCCACCAGATTTTGATTAAAATGTCCTGGTATTTCAAAGCGTTCATGATGCCATGCACCCTAACAAGGTTCCCAGGGCCCCTGGAAGAGAAACAGGCCCACAGCATCACAGATCCTCCCCCATACTTCACCGTGGGCATGAGGTGCTTTTCTGCATACTAATTTTTTGTGTAACGCCAGATCCACTTAGAGTGTTTGCTGCCAAAAAGCTCTATCTTGGTCTCATCTGACCAAAGCACACGGTCCCAGTTGAATTCCCAGTACCGCTTAGCGAACTCCAGATGTTTGCGTTTATGATTGTGAGTGAGAAAAGGTTTTTTCCGTGCATGCCTCCCCAACAGCTTGTTGGCATGTAGATATCGCTTGATGGTTGATTTGGAGACTTTGTGACCCCAAAATGCTACCATTTGTAGCAATTCTTTAACAGTGAGCTTTGGAGAACTTATTATTTCTCTTACCATCCTCCACACTGTGCGTGGTGGCAAAATAACCTTGCGTCCTCGTCCAGGCTTGTTTACCACTGTTCCAGTTGTTTTAAACTTCTTAATGATTCCTCTGACAGTAGATATGGGCAGGTGCAGGCAAGTGGCTATTTTCTTGTAGCCATTGCCTGACATGTGAAGGTCGACACACATCTGCCTTACTTGAATGGTGTGAGCTTTTGTCTTTCTCATGTTGAAGAGTGGATAAGAGAAATGGCCTCTGTGTCACGTCATATTTATACCACAGGGAAACAGGAAGTGATGATTTACTAATTAAATGTTCCTAGATACTCTGATCAACTTTGTAAACTACTGTAGAAATGACAGAAATACTTCAATTACATTTATTTCCCAGGAATTGTTAGGGGTGGCAATAATTGTGGAACAGGTGATTTTATGAAAAATAATTATTTCTTAGTCAGGGATTTTTTTTCCCTAAAAATTCACTTGAGTTGAAGGTTACATTTTTCTACAAGTTTCAGAGTGAGAGTATGCTTCTGTCATAAAAATTTATTTTAAGGCTTTTAATACATCTTAACCAGGGGTGCCAATAATTATGGAGGGCACTGTACATTGAAGGAGACTTGAAACTTGCAACAGATACCATAAAATAATGTGGAAAATCATTATTGAAATAATAGATCAGGTGGGAAAGTAGGGTCATTTTCTCATTGACTTCTATAGCAGTGGTCTTCAACATCGTTCCTGGGGACCCACTGTGTATGCTGGCTGTTATTCCAACCACAGTTGTAATCGCAGGATTTTAACAAGCTGTTAATGTCTTAATTAGTTGTTTTTCATGTTCATGTCTTGTTACTAACAGTCTTTGGCCAAATTTTTTTGAGAAACATCCAAATATGCTATGAAGAATAAAATACCCTTGAAGATAGTGGTTTTATTAGATAGTGGACACATCTGCACAAAGGGGTTCATTATATTGTATTACGCACTGTAGAGGATGAAAAATCGTTCTCATTTATCTTTGGAGAATGTTGATTTCAAAGCAGTATATTATTAGATCATGCATCGACTGGCAAATCAGAGTAATTTTGAATAATGTTGATTTAAATTAAGCAAACGCATCCAGATGAATGATTGTTGTCTTACCTAATCGGGGAGAACAAGCAACAACTGTTAAGTGTGGAGTGCTCTCGGAGTGAATATTTTGTTAATCATGAAAATCACTGAGAACAGGTCAGGACTAATAATTGTTTGAAACGGATGTTTTGTCCATATGTTTTGTTTTGTCCAAATTTGTCGCATATGGAGAGAAACCGCGTCTTCAGTTGCCAATTAAAATAATAGGAAAACGTGTCAATAAAGAAAAATAATTGAGAATTAGCCAGGACTATCCTAATTGTCATAAAGGGACGTGTCTATGCCATCCCAATTCCCATTTCTAGCTCCGCCACTGGTTCCATTTGGTCTTGTTTCATTAAAACAATTGAAACGATCATGAAACACATGCATTGTTTCTTTTCCCTGAGTAAAGGAAAGCACGAGAATTCCGGAGTCATAATCGCTTTCCATGTTGCTTGTGGTGAGGTCCACCTTTACGCAAGTGAAACTGAAACTTCAATGCACAAGGATTTTAATTCCTCGTGAAAATCTCATTGATAAGCTTTCATTGTATAATTGCGGACTACGGTGAATAAGCCTAAAAATGCGCAGGACCTACTTCGAATGCGCGAGACTTGGCATTTCTGAGATCCGTTCTCTTGCTTACACCCCACTTGCTCAGCTGCTACCCCGCCGAGCCCGGCGCGGGTAGCCCACGGTGCAGCCCTGCTGTACGGCTTCGGTGTAAATGTCTATGTAAGAGTGCTGTGAAGACGAGCTGACAAGTGAGCATGTGTTTACGTTGCTCTGTTGTTGATAGTAACTTAGAATCATTGATCATTGTTGTTGACGATGACATTATAATTTTACATTTGTGTTTGAAACACTGGCAATATCGTGATCCTAGTCACCGGGGACTACTGGGACTTGGGTACGGCACATCTCCGAAACCCAAACATAAACACAAGCGACCGGTCCATGCGAGTATGAAGTTGCCGTGTTTCTCATTCGCTTCTATGTTCAAAGTCCAAAATTTGCACTCATTTTGTGTAGTGGGCTACACAATGCAAGAATGCGTTAAACAACTGTACACGCGTTTACGACCAATGCAAACTTTTCTTTTGCAATCCCAGATGAGATCAGAGCTTTGTTCACGGAAAAGTTAAAAACCCACAAAATCTGGACAGTTTGTGTAAATCATTTCATTGGGTATGTAGAAAATGTATCGATAAGAATATTCGTCCCAAATACGACAACTGTAACTTGTCTTTCTTTCAAAAATTGGCTGTTCATTTTCTGCACTAGCTCCGGTGCAACTTACTTTTCATACGTGGCAGCCGATTAGCCAATCACTCGCGAGTTTTAAGGAGAGGTCTCAAAGCGTAATTTTCTTCATTTTTTTGCCAATATGACAAACAATTACGAAAGTTAAATTCGTATTATTGAATTAATGAATTACAGCCAATAATACATGTCTACACAGTTTATATTTTCTAACTTAGTAGACCTTTAAGTTCAGGTTGTGCTGTCTCTTTAAATACCATGCTTTAGTAATGCTGTTACAAACCAATGTAAAGACACTTGGACTTATCTGAGGTGATGGCCAGCATCTGTGTACTCACTGTCAGTCAAGCATGCTGATATCAAGAGTGAGTAATACTTTGGTAGTGAGTTAATGCAAGATAAATTCTTAAGGAGTCTCATCATATTCCTTTATCTGCATGAATGTCTTATTCTAAATAGCCTAGGTATGATTTAGTCTTCTGCATGAGTTTCACACCACAATCCCTCAGAGACTGAGTGGTTTAGTTCGAAATTAGGGACATTCGCATGTTTTAGTTTCTGGACAATAACAACTCTTTTGCTTTTGAAATTGCTCAAAAGTGACCCAACTTTGAAATGCAAATTCATTATTCCTAAAAACATTACTGAATTTGAAAGTACACACTGATTCCAGGGATTCTATAGAGCATAAATAGTAAGAAACCTTCTAAACACACGCCAAACATGTAGTTTCAGTTATATGAAAAATGGGTACAGGCAATCCTGATTTTTTAAATCAGCTCAAAATGATAAATTATGGCTATGCATAAAGTTATATTATCCATTATTTTGCCGCTTGGAAAAAAAATCTATAGCCCACCAACGCATTTGTTGTTATGCAATATTCAGTTGTAATTAATCATAACCACCAATGCTTCTTTACATAAGAATGTACAGCCCAGAGTGCAATCTTGCAACTATTTCAAACTGAGTGAAGCAACATTTACTTTCTTTCAGTTCACACCCAGCACAGTATTTGGAAGAGGCCTACAAACCGGCTCGGGCTGTCCAGTGGTGACTATCGCTGAAACTAATTAGGATTTACTTCTGTATTTTTGCACTGATAAACAGTTTGCATGAGCCGTGTGAATTCTGATCCTGCACACCAGAGACACCATCGTTATGTAGACATACAGGCCCAGAAGTTCATGGATAGCATTTGTGTTTTACATCTAAACATTTTCCTGCTAAAACATGGAGGATACTGTGATTGCTTATTTCACGATGGGCCTATCCTGGAATTAATCAGTATTGCGAATTTCTAAATGAGATAGTATTTTTATTCAAATGTTCATCACAGTTGCACGTGACTCAAACCGGTTCATTCTCGGAGACCAGTTTTTGGACACTCTTAAGGCGGACGCATTGCCCCATAGATCCAGAGACAGTCAAAAGAAGCAAAAAGTAGCTTCGTAACGCCTTCTTGCAGGGGTGATCTAGTAATTTATCTTCCAGAATACAGCTGATAATCGTTTTTTACATCGACAAAAACTTGATTCATGCAATGTATTGCGTGGAAGTAGCTACTTTACGTTGTCTGACATAGATGTGCTCTAGAACACTGTAAAACCACCTAAGCAACACTATCACAAACACGCATGCACTCTTCAAGACACACGAAAAGACCTTACAACACACGATTACTGCTAACAATCCTGGCCTCGCTGATCAATTGGCACACGGTGATGAAATCACATACAATCGTGAATACTATCACTGCATTTCGACATGCCTCTTCGATGCACCCATTCTCTGAAATTTTCTGTCAGAGATATTATAACGTGAGGGAGAGAGACGGGGGATCGGACAAGCGAGAGAAGAGCAAGGCACAGCGGTAGTGGGAGGGAGAGAGATGCAGCGGTGAATATACCGCTCTCTTACCTTGAAAGGGAACATAGGACATGTTCTAACGGCATTGAACGTAGTCTTCGCTTGTCGACAATCTGACGGCGCACAAAAATTCACACCAATCAGAAATTAAATTATTAAATATTGTACAGTTGCCAGTTGCAGACGTTGGGCAATAGTCCAGCGAAACGTATAAACATATATTACAATTTTTAAATCCACAATCGCTGAGAGCCACTCTTGTCGAAAAAATATATATATATTTCCGTGTACACAAATTATATGCAGAAATATGTCACACGAGCCGTTATTTGAGGTGTGGAAAAAAACGAGAGAGGGAGAGAGAAGGAGAGAGAGAGAGAGAGAGAGAGAGAGAGAGAGAGGAGGGAGGGAGGGAGGGAGGGAATCTGAGTGAGTGAGTGTGCGGGTGTTCTTCCATGTATAACGATTCACTATCAATTCACGATTTTTTTTTGTATCTAAGGTAGGCCTATGCATGACAATTTAGAATATACAATTATACGCTCATACTCTAATGAGCCAAAACATTAAAACCACTCATAGATTAAGAAAATACTATTGTTAATTTTTAAAAATGGTTCACTCTAAGGTCTGCAGACAGTCTGTAGATGGTGAACAAGTCTGTTCTTGTCTTGGACATGTCGGATGAGGATGAAATGGCGACTTTGACAAGGACCAAATAGTTATAGCCTAACAAGTGGGTCAAAACATCTCTTAAGTGACAAAGCTTTTGGAGTGCTCCCCGTCATAGGTGGTGAGTACCGACTGACAGTGGTCCTAGGAGGGACCAACCGTGAACTGATGATAGGGTATTGGGCACCCAAGGCTCATCGATGCACAAGAGCAATGAAGACTATTCTGTCCGGTGCGAACAGGCAGATGGGTTGTTGTGGCATGAGTCACTGAGAATTTTAAGTATACTTACATTAGGAATTTGTCATAGCACAAAGTGCATTGGATCCTGCTGTGCATTATACTTATAGCTGCAGACCAGTGGCAGAGCTCATTCTAACTCCAGCCCACCCCTTAAAAGGGCCAACAATGGGCACATGAGCTTTGGGACTGCACCTTGGCACAATTGAAGAAGGTTGTCTGGTCCTGTTAGTCTAATTTTCATTGATATCATGTGCATTGGCCAGGTATATATACACCATTTACCTCAGGAAGAGAGTGGCACCAGGCTCCACTGTGGGGAGAAGCTAAGCTGAAGGGGGTAGGTTGATGCTCTGAGAAATGTTTGAATGGTTTTGCCAGGAGGAAATCCTTGGTCTAGGAATTCAAGGTAAATCAGTTTGATGGAGAGGTTTTGGTGGCACAAGGGGAAACTGTATAAAATCAGACTGGTGGATTTAATGTTGAGCCTGACCAGAGTGTGCGTGTGTCTGTATATATACCAATGTGATTTGAAGTTCATTCCAATGAGATTCCTTCGATGGAAGAACAGATTTGGTCAATTGGATTAAGGTCTGTATTTTAGGCAGGCTAAATTATATATTTTATGTCACCAGATGTTTCTTTTTGACTGAAATAAACACCCTTGTCACTCCGACAGCCCATCCACGGGTCATCAGGGAAGTAAATAGCAAACTACATCATTTACACAGCTTGTATATAACGAGATACACTCATGCTACATATCTTCGGAAAGCTAAGATTCAACCATTTCAAAATATATTCATCACAGCAGCTTTAATCAAAGCCTGTGTCACAGCTTCATCCTGTGGTCCCATTGTGTTTTTTCAGCTAATAAGACCCAGCTACATTCATCTGCAGGCCTCTGTTTTCAAAAAAAAAAAAAAAAAAGAATTCAGGCGAGAATAAACCTTCTACTTCAGTATGTTCCAACTTAAATTACTCAATGACAGTAGCACTTAGTGATTCTTTCAGTTGGGGGAAAAACTTCAGTGTTTCCTTTCAAAAGAGACCAAAACCATCCATATTCTCCAAATGGTTCAAGAACAGCTTTCAACTGACTTTGGTTATGCCTTGGATAGGCATTTTTGGCTAATTTTACCGGATTGTTAAAGGGTTAATTATTGCACAACTTAGAAGTGTTTTTAGGGTCATTATTTTGTTGAAAATGAAATCCCTGACCAATAAGTCTCTTTGCACATGGCAATGCATGCCTCACAAGGATGCTGTAATTGTGACGTTTTACGAAATGAACCAAGAGCAAACACCAGTAAAATGCAAAAAGGAGGCTTCATTTCTGAAGGGGGAAACCCCCCAACAGAGCTGGCAACAGCAATCCAAAATCAGAGTCCAAGGGGCGAAATCCAGAGTCATACACGGGGCACCAATCACAAAAATCGTAGTCAGACAAAAGGTCAAAAAACAAGAATGCGGCAAAGTACAGGGAATAGGCAAAGCTTGATATCAAGGACAGTCCAGTCAGAAAGATAAATAACAATGAATCAAGGAAAAAAAAACGAAGCACAGGAGACAAGAAAGAACGATCTGAAAAGAAAGTGAACCTAACAGACATCTTATATACACATCCGAGAGAACACATGATCAGAGGGAACAGGTGCAATCAATAGAGACAATGATCAGGGAGGACACATGAGGAATAAACTAATTACATGAATTAAACAGTAATCAAAACGTAGACTGGGATCACGAGACAAACCTATGAACAGAACAACAGCTCCGGTCAAGGAGTAATAAAGTGCATTGTAAAAAGAAAGGAAAGAGCAAAGGTAATGTGGAGATCCACAGAAAGTTGCAGCAGAGATGATTAGGGATAGGCAAGGAGGTGGAGACTAGAATTGGGCGACTGAGGAGAGATCGTTAGCCAATTAGTAGTTTAAGAGCTGATTTGATAACGGATTCCATCTGAAATGGAGATTATGCATAACGCAACATTATGTGCGATTATGCAGACAGTAGCTAACTTGCTACCCACAATTACAATAAACTTATGACGGTTTCTGCAGTCAGCGAGCTGAAATCAGTCTGCTGGCATTGCACATAGCTAGCGAACTGTCAGGAGTTGCTGACACATGAAGTGGACACGTTAGCTTCCTTTGTAACCGTACACAATTACAATCGTTTAATGAATAAAGCCTGATTACTTTGCTGCTATAATATTTCCGGTCATTATCGTTCGAGTACCTATAGTTAACCGCCCCACTGGACGCAACTTGTATGACGCCGCTAAATTTACTGGAGATAAATTAGCAGCTAGGTTTCCGTTGTACCCAGCCGAATACCACGTTTAACGTTGCTAGGGTTACAAGTTGGCTAGTGGATGAATTTCGAATGGTGAAACGACCGTAGCCGAACTACCTGTGCGGTTGCACGGTTTTAATGCATACCTGCCAGCCAGTTAGAGAAAAGTATTCTCCTAGACCATGGTATAAATATATATATGGCTTATGGTGGAGAAATGAACATTCAATGCCCAAGCAACAGATCTGGTTGACATTCCTGCTGTCAGCATGCCAATTGCACGCTCCCTCAATGCTTGCGCCATCTGTGGCATTTTGCTGTGAGACAAAACTGCACATTTCAGGGTGGCCTTTTATTGTGGACAGTCTAAGGTACACCTGTGCACTAATCATGGTGTCTGATGAGCATCTTGATGTGGCACACCTGTGAGGTGGGATGGATTGTCTCAGCAAAGGCAAAAGTGCTCACTATCACACATTTAGACAGATTTGTGAACAATGTTTGAGAGAAATGGTAATATTGTGTATCTGGAATGAACTTTAGATCTTTGAGTCCATCTCATGACAAATGGGAGCAAAAAAAAAAAAGAGTTGCGTTTATATTTTTATTGAGTGTATATTCAGCACCCCTTAAATTAAGAGTACCAAAAGGGCCATTGTAGCTGTCTAAAGACAAATTCCCTTTTTATCCCCCCAGCAGATTATGCGGGGCGGATATAGCTGTCTGTCCGTCTGTAAACATGAGTTTGTCCGGGCCATATCTCGGAAACTATATGTGCTAGCTTCACCAAACTTGACACGCATGTCAATCATAATGTGTAGATGTGCCTTTTAAAGGTTGTTACACAACCTATAGCCGGGGGGATCCGCTATTGCCGGATGGCTCTTGTTTGTAATATTTGTCATCTTTGTACTTGCCTCATGAACATATCTTTTATTTGGGTAATAGTGCATTGGAAATGTATGTGAAGTAATTTTTTTTATTTCATCTGTTGCTTTAAATGGTTTAATTCGCTAGTTGCTTTAAATGGATTAATTTAATTTAATTTAATATTTGGGTCCAGGACAACCATCTTGCAGTATACTGTATATTGAGGATCCAAATAGTGGTTTTGAGAAGCAGCGCGTGAATGTGGAAAATGTTATAGTAGTTTATAGCAGTAATCTACCTTAAGCTCATCTGAAACCAGTCCCAGTCCAATCACTAGTAGAACTGCTCATGAACTAGGTGAAGATGATGATCATGATGTAAAATGGTTGAGCTCTTTCATATTTAAAGCTTTTGATTTAGTCTTTATGTAATTTCTATGGTTTTTTTTCCCCAAGGTATTCTATTTTATTCAGTCTTAATTTGTGCAAGGTTGTTGTCCAACCTTATCGAACAGCTCGGGGTGTGAATCTAGTTTCAGGGTCCGACCCTCATTTTGGGGGTCTGGTTTCAATCTTCAGAATCGAGACAAAAGAATCAGTTTGTCTCTTGTTGGTCGACTCCCAGTCTGTTACTGCATTTCATTGGTTGTGCATTAAGGAATTTTAATACTACCCTTTTCCAATAGGGATTAAATGTGCTTATTTGGAAATGGGCATCGGTCTCTGCCTGTGGCCCTCTGCCTCAACAATAGTCAAGGTGCAGCTCTTGGTGGCCTCATCAAATTGGTATCCGTACCGTACTTCTAAGTTGGTGGTGGTTCGCTTGTATTCAGTCATTGTTCAAACTCCAGTTTTAACTAGGTGTTGGGTCATACTTGCTTACATAAGTCATTGATGCCTGAATTTTGATGGTTTGCAAGTTATGGACATACATCGTAGATGTTTGCTCTGTGTGAATGCATTGTCCTTGTGCTTTGTCAATGAACACAGCAATCCAGTAAAGCTGCCAAAATGTACAAATGCTATGCTGTAAATTCATTCTCCTTCACTAGGTATGGCTGAGCTTACAAGTGGTAGTCTAATGCTTGTCACATTTACCTACTCGGGACATTCATTCAGGTTCTGAGAGTTAAATTTGCATCTTATTGCAGACGTAACATTCCAATTTTCAAGCATGGGCATTGGTCATTTGTGGGCATTCATAAATGTAGCCCTCAGCCTCAATGATAATCCAAGTGCAGTTCTCATGGCCTTATCAAAGCCGCGTCCCTACTTTACACAAGTGGGAGGTCTCACTTGCATGCGTGCATGTTTGTTGTCCGATTGGGGTAAAAGACGTGAACTGTTGGGCATTAATAAACTATGCTATTCAGGCATTATGTTCAAATGTTAAATGGGCAAGGTATGTGCTCGTTGCAAATTGTCATTCAATAAGTTGCTGTTAAATGATTGCAGTGTTTATTCTGAAGTTGTCAAACCATTACAAATGCAATGCCATGTTTTCTTGTCCTCTCGCAGCAGCAATTTCCCATGCGCTACACAAGCGCCAAGGTCATGTGCTGCCTCGCCGGCAGCCATCACGGATACAACACATGCATTCACATCACTTCCACTCATAGTGGCACAGCTCACTAGCGCTTGGCTAGCATTTTGGTTATGGGTGCTCATTGACTAGCTGGCAAGCAGTCAGATACTTCAGGTATCTACCTCACGTCCACTAGCAGTGGTAATGTTCACATATTTAGATGGCGTGATGGTAAGTATCTATATTGGTAAGTAAGCACAAGCGCTTGGCTAGCGCTTTGGTTATGGGCACACCTTGCCTAGCTGGCAAGTAGTCACATACTTCGCAAGCATCTACTTCACGTCCACTAGCTGTGACAGTTCTTATGCACTCAAGTAATATGGCAGAGAGTGAGAGTCCATTCTGGTAAGTAAGCACAGATACCTCATCGGTATCTCCTCACGTCCACTAGCTGTAGCATTGCTCATTAGAGCTAAGGTTTTGGGTGCATGTTGCCTTGCTGGCACATCATCACAGATGCTACACGAGCATCTCATTACGTCCACTAGCTGTGGCATTGCTCATTAGAGCTAAGGTTTTGGGTTCACGTTGCCGAGCTGGCACATCATCACAGATGCTATGCGAGCATCGCCTCACGTCCACTAGCTGTGGCATTGCTCATTAGAGCTAAGGTTTTGGGTGCACGTTGCCTAGCTGGCACATCACAGATTTTCCGCGAGCATGTCCTCACGTCCACTAGCTGTGACGTTGCTCATTAGAGCTAAGGTTTGGGTGCACGTTGCCTAGCTGGTACATCATCACAGATGCTATGCAAGCATCTCCTCACTTCCACTCACCGTGGAAGTATCCGCGCTTCATTAGCTCAAGACCTTCAAGGTAAAAGCCTAACCAGTAAGTATTCTCATACCCTGCACGATCGCTAGCTGTGGTCATTTTCACAAGTGCTTGGCGAGCACTTTGGTATCGGGAGCACGTCGCCTCGCTGGCGCTCTTCATGTCCACTGGCAGTGACAATCATCTGCGCTTAGCTCGCGCAAAATGCTTGTAATTTCTCTAATGTGTGTATTTTGTCTTTCAGGTATTTTCATTGCGATGACTCCTCGGTCTTCCAAGTCTCTCCTTTGGGGGGGCGGCTTCGCCTCTGCCAACTACCCAGGCAGATCAGCACCCCTCCTTGCTGGAGGGTCCATGAGGACGGAGTCATCGCCAAAGACTTTGTCAAATTCATTTCATTGTTAATTCCATTGTCAAATCTTTTACATTTTCATTCCGAAGTCTTCGAGATTGAAATGGGAGTGTAAATGAAAGTTCAATTACTTGACGTAGGACGCAAGCAATCGGTCTTACCCACTCGTAACCCTTTATTTTCTATATAAATGCCCGTGACACGTTCCGTTTTGCTGTTTCAGAGATTCTGCATCGCCCACCACCTCTCCATCACCACCAACTTCCGACTCCGGCCTCTTCAGCATCAAATTCATCCTCTCCATGGCAATCTGATGACCCTTCAAGGGGGGCGGCTTCGCCTCTGTCTACTACCCAGGCAGATCAAAACCCCTCCCTGCTGGAGGGTCCATGAGGACGGAGTCATCGCCAAAGACTTTGTCAAATTAATTTCATTGTTAATTCTATTGTCAAAAATCTTTTACATTTTAATTCCGAAGTCTTCGTGATCAAACTTTTATTAATCAATACTTCATTGGTATCGAATGAAAGAGGAAATTTCAGACAATACATATAACAGAAAATCGGGTTGGAATATCGCCATGTTGGCTTTTAATTAACAAGGTGAAGTTCGACATTACGAAACACAAATGACACTATCAGCATATCGTATGTCCCCCGTTAGCGTTGCACACTGCGGTACACCTGCGTCTCATTGTTGCTTGTGGAACGCTGTTCCACTCTTTGGTCAGTGCTTGTCGTAGCTGACATACTGTATGGTGGTGGTTGACGTCTCCGGATCGCTCTATCCAGAATGTCCCACAAGTGTTCTATAGATTTGGAGAAAACGCTGGCCAGGGAAGGATTTGCATGTTTTCGGCCCAACAGAACTTCATACAGATACGTGCCACATGCAGAAGCGTGTTGTCCTGCTGGAAAATCAGTCAGTGACGTCGGACAAATTAAAAGACAACTGGACAGAGAATTTCATTGTGGTAACAGACAGTGTAGAGGTTTCTTTGAACAAAATGAAGTTCAGTGCGTAGCAGACAGGCAGTCTTGACACGATGATCAGACGCTGGAGTCGTAACACGTGGCCTACCGGATCTGGGGCGATCGGCCGTGTGTCCAGTGGCATTAAACCTGGTTCTGAGGCGACTAATCACGCGTTCTCGTTGAACTTCTGTTTGTCTTGGCATTATTACCCATCTGATTTTTACTCATTTTCGTTCAGACTTTTATAGGCCCCAGTGTCTACAAGGAACTCAAAACAAAAATGGGAGTGTTTGGACAGTGGTAGTACTCGAACCCAACCACTGCCAATTGTTTGGCTCCGGACAAATGGCGGCTCCGGAATATGCGCTGTGATTTGTGCGGTAGAAGTACTCACTTCCAAAAATAACTCATGCATAAGCATCTTTCTCAATGGCTTTGTCGAAATTTGCCACTGGATTATGTAATTGGGTTTCTTTTTTTAGTCTGTATATATTAGGACCCCCTTTTAGATGAAAGTGGTGGAGTATAATCATCACACCACTCTACTACAGTGCTGTGAAAAAGTATTTGCCTCCTTCCTGAATTCTTTTTTTGCATATTTTTCCCACTTAATTGTTTCAGATCAAACAAATTTTAATTGTTTAGATTGTCTTTGCAGAGAACAAACTTACACCTTAAATAGAGATAACTGTTAGTGAAAAAAATGCTTTTTTCAGCTAACTACAAGACTTTTCTTCCCAGATGCCAGGAAAATGCGTATTTGGCATTTAAATTTTCAAATTTCAGGCTTTGCGCCTTTAAGGCTCGTATGGGGGTGCACGCCTTCAACGCTTGTAAGGGGGCTGCGCCCCCCCCCCCTTTTTCCAAAATTCCTATTTCCGCCCATGTACTTCACACTGTTCAAATCAAGTGAACTGGTTTATTCTGTATTGCGGTTTCAAAGGAAAAGCAAAGCATCCCTTACGGTAGTCTGCTGGAATGCACAGTAACGTCAGCGGGTTTCTTTAAGTACAAATTAAAAACCTAACAAATGAAATCAGTTGATTGCAACAATGAAAACGAAAATTACTCTGATTGCACCCAATTCTTTATTGAATGTTATTTCCACTTTGTGTCTATTTGAGAGACACGATCAGAGTCCATAAGAATTTTCAACTTACCGATTGTAATAGTTTACAGTAAAACGATATTGGGACTTAACGTCTCTTGTTCGCAAATGAGATGAACCAGGTTTATTAATTAAATCATACCCTACAAAGTGGAAAGTGTTAGGATATGGTCAAATATAAGCATCAGCCTATTGTGCAGCCATACTTTAACCTTGCAAGTGAAACAGGAGAATCGGTGAGCGGAGCAGGAGTAGAAGGCTCTGAACAGAGTTTAAAATTGTTGAATCTTTGCTGGGAATCTTTTCTAAGAACAATAAGCTGTTACTTGTTTTTCTATGGACTGAATGATAAAAATTGAAGTGTTTAGAGCTCTTGGTGTCTCAGGATGATACAGATGAAACACATACAGATGTTTCTGTTGCTCTATAATATGTTTATTCTTTCAGATTTTAATGTTTGTCTTTTTTATTGATATTTGCAAGGCAGCTAAAATATTTCAATTACTGTTGGCAGAAGTGAGGCAGAAGGGATCTTGTTTAGATTGAAAGCCATCAATAAATATTTTAATGAATTTATTTCTGTTTTGTTTGTTTCCATGATGTATTTTACCGAATATCAGTAATTAGAATCCAAATCCAAATTACTGTCATATTTTTTTAAAAAATTGGACAGATTAGCCAATGATGTTTAGATTACTGATAGTTACTTATACCTTGTCACAATTTCACTTTATTAAGATCAGATTCTGCGGGTAAAATTGCAATAATAACGTGACTTGACTTGGACTTGACTTGACCTATTACAGGACTTGACTTGACTTGCCATAACCTGTGACTTGACTTGACTTGCCCCAGAAAAAATGACTTGGGACTTACTTGAGACTTGAAGGGGAAGACTTGAGACTTACTTGAGACTTGCACATTTGTGACTTGGTCCCATCTCTGCTAAAAGATCTCAAACAACACATCATGCCATGATCTAAAGAGATTCAAGGACAGATAATAAACAAAGTCACTGAAATCTATCAGTCTGGAAAGGGTTACAAAGCCATTTCTAAGGCTTTGGGACTCCAGCGAATCACAATCACAGCCATTACCCACAAATAGAGAAAACTTGGAATAGTTGTGAACCTTCCCAGGAGTGGCCGGCCTCCAAAAATTACTCCAAGACCGCGTCGACAACTCATCCAGTAGGTTACAAAAGACCCCAGATCAACCTCTAAAGAACTGCAGGCCTCCATAGCCTCAGTTAAAGTCACTGCTCATGATTCATCAATAAGAAAGAGAGTTCCAAAGCAAAAACCACTGCTGACCAAAAAGAAGACATTAGGCTCTAAATTCGTAGACCAGGTGCAGGCGCGGCGAATGGGGGGTGTGCCGCGCCAACGGGTGTGTCCAGGCGTACGTTGCAATTTCCTGCCCGCCGTAGTCTGGCGCAAGTACTCCTCTGTCCCGCCTCTGTCCCTCCTTCTGGCGCAAGTGGAAAAGGAGGCGTGTTTGGGTACAACACAGCCGAGTCAAATCTTCACCAGTCAAATGAGCTCCTCTCCTCACCTTTAATTTGTTGGAATATAGAAGCCTCTGTCCTATATCTGCATGATGCGTTAATGTTGCATTTGCTGCTTCAGGCATGTTTTCTGCACCGCTTACATCTATATTATTACGAATATGAGTTAGCTGGCTAGCTAGGGCATTCGCGAATTATTACCATTGGCAAATTTGAATGGAATTTCAAAACGTAACTATGTCAAATCATTCAAACTTATGAAGTTGGAATGAAATACGACGGTAGCTCATTGGGAAGAGAAACGATGGATAGCGTGTTCCTAATATTAATCCCTGTTGCTGCGTAAAATTTTGTGATAAACATGCATGGACAACAATGCAAGATACGTTACACATTTATTTTCAATCTGTGATCTTAACTCCGTACAACATCATAGCAATCAGGCTGTATTCCTTTCCCCCCTCTAAAGACGATAAAACCTAAATGACAATAATAGTAGTACTAAGCCGCTGGCACACTTGACGCGAAACAAATTTTTTGCACAACAGATTGCGTTGCTCGTGTCTGACAGTCGATTATTGTTTTTAATTTCTTCAAATCTACTGACTCTTTTAGATATTAAACGTGAATGTTTTGATAAGAGGGCTCAGTTGTTCAAGAGGAGTACCGAGAATTTCAATCAATGTTTCTGTTTAAGCTCTGCTCGATAAAGTGAGCCGACATTGACGCGGGACAATGTGCAATGCCTGTGGAACATTAAATACTCCGTGTCTGACAGCCAAAAAAAAAAAAAAAAAAGGACGATTGAAACAGATTGATAACGAAATAAAGAATAACAAGAGTAGTCAGAAAGACAACAAAGCTCGCCGGGGCAAGGTTAAAGTTTTTCTGCACGCGGACGGACGCGGACGCCGTGGGTACGACAATAGCTCTCCGGACATTACTCGTCCCGGCGAGCTAAAAAAGAAACATTTTAACAACAAACAGAACATCCAATGAACACTGCGATTGATTTATTTCATCTTTTTTGGATGTTCTGTTTGTTGGTGCTATATTTTTATTCTTTATTTCGTTATAAATCTGTTCTCATATCTACTTTCACTTTTTGCTGGCAGTCGGACATGGAGCATTTCGCGTCGGACTGTAGCGGGGTTGTGTTTTACACAAATCCACGCGCTGAATCAGGAAGTCTAAAAGCTACCTAAAACACTAGGCAACCACTAAATCTGCTAACACACTAATCAGAGAGAGACAGGGAATATAAAAGCAAAAGTGGCCCGAGAGACAATATATATTATATAACTAGAACCCAAAACTACAGAGCAAAGCACCGGAAAAGAGAAACGAAAACGAACTATGAGTTCAGTTAATTTGAGTGACTTGGGAAGGAAAAGGCCAGCTGTTCCCGATTGCGAAAACAATGAATCTCTTTTGAAGCACGAATTTAGAACGAAGAATCTCTAATGCAAGAACCTGGGCTTTGAACCACAAGAGTTGACAAAGCTGACAGGCAAATCCTAAAGACTATGATATAACTCGCAAAGACGAGGACTAAACCTGGAGGAGTTTGCTATAACGGGCCTGGAAATTCCCAATTTGCTTACAGCAGGGAGATGAAGGGCTCTCCACGGCATTTTTGTGTTCTACTACAGCAAAAAAAATGCTGAGGAGATAAAGGGCTCTCTATAGCATTTTTGTGTTCTAACTGCAGGAATTCCCAACTCTCCCCAACTCAATTCATATTCTACACAAACATGCTACACATCATTGGAAAATCCTCATTATGCACATGAATTATGTTATGATAAAAATAAGCATAGTCCATATATCATTTTGTTTTCTAGACGTAATGATTAGGCTACTCACCATCCAAAATCGGGGTCCTCCCCTTTCAAGAAATCTGTCAATCCAGTGTACATAACAGAGAACTATTCAAAATGTCTTGTTTTTTACTGGAGAAAAGTTCGCGTTGGGTTTTTTTAAATACGAAACTGGTTTGTTTGAGTTGGATAATGCATCTACCATACGTAATATCAGCAAAACACGGTGGATATTCGAATTTGCTGGGTTCTTGCGGACATTTAAAGACCAAGCATGCCAGGGTCGGATACAGGCTTCGGATGTAAACACCGATTTATACAGTGGGGGAAATAAGTATTTGACCCCTTGCTGATTTTGCAGGTTTGCCCACTAACAAAGATTGCAACGGTCTATATTTTTAATGATAGGTTTATTTTAACAGTGAGAGACAGAATATCACCAAAAAAGTGGAATAAGACATTGTATGCATTTTAGGAATTTATTTGCATATTTTTGGTCAAAAATAAGTATTTGACCCCCTGGACAAACAGCATGTTCATATTTTGTAGAAAAGCCATTATTGGCCAGCACAGATGTGAAACAATTTTTATAGTTGTTGACAAGGTTTGTGCACATTTTGGCAGGGATGTTGGCCCACTCCTTCCTGCAGACAGCCTCCAAATCATTCAGGTCCCGAGGCTGTCGCCTTGCAACCCGAATTTTAAGCTCCCTCCAAAGATTTTCAATTGGATTCAGGTCTGGAGACTGGCTAAGCCACTCCAGACCCTTGATGTACTTCTTCTTCAGCCAATCTTTTGTTGCTTTGGCGGTGTGCTTAGGGTAGTTGTCCTGCTGAAACACCCATCCTTCACCCATGTTCAGCTCTCTCACTGAGGGAAGGAGCTGTTGGTCCAGAATTCCACAGTATATGGCCCCGTCCATCCTCCGCTCAATACAATGGAGTTGTGCCGTCCCCTTGGCTGAAAAGCACCACTGTGCTTGACGGTGGGGATGGTTTTCTTTGGGTTGTACTCTTTGGGTTGTGTTCTTTGCCCTCCAAACACGGTGAGTTGAGTTGAGCCCAAAAAATTCTATTTTGGTCTCATCTGACCACATCACCTTCTTCCAGGCCTCTTCTGAATCATCCAGGTGGTCAATGGTGAACTTCAGGCGGGCCTGTACATGTGCCTTCTTGAGCCAGGGGACCTTGCGTGCGCTGCAGATTTCAATCCATGACCGCGTAGTGTGTTACCAATTGTTTCTTTTGTAACTGTGGTCCCAGCTGCCTTCAGTTCACTAACCAGTTCCCCCCTTGTGATTCCTCACCGTTCTCAAGATCAGGGACATCTCACGAGATCAGTTCCTGATAACTGCATCGACAGTTGATCTTTTCTCTCAAAGTTGCTTTCAGATTCTCTTGTAGCCCATTCCAGCCTTGCGTAGGTCAACAATCTTGTCCCTGATGTCCTTAGACAGCTCTTTGGTCTTGCCCATGGTGGAGATGTTGGAATCTGGTTGTTTGGGAGTGGACAGGTGTCTTTTATACAGGTAATGAGGTGAGGCAGGTGTATTTCATGTGAATAATTAGTTGGGATTGGGGGTGTGTCTTAAAGAAAGACTAACTGGCTTGTGGGACCCAGAATACTTGCTGTTTGGTAGGGGGTCAAATACTTATTTTTCCTCATCAGATGGTTATCAATTTTTATAAAGTCATATGATGTGATTTTCTGGAATTTTCTTGGTGATTCTCTTTCTCACTGTTAGAATGTATATACGATTAAAATTAAAGATCGTTGCATTCTTTGTGAGTGGACAAACCTGCAAAATCAGTGAGGGGTCAAATACTTATTTCCCCCACTGTAGGTAGGATGACGCGATTCAAGGGAGTTTCGGGGGGTGTTTTGGAACGTGACACAGTGACATAATTTGATTCTTTTAGCGAACAAAACATGTTTTTTCACTCAGTTTCCCAAGACTCTCAGCTTTCCAATGATATGCGCTGTTACTATGTTATTTTATGGTGGGTTGCATTCCAATTCGTTTACCGTTCATTTCAATTATAGTTCGACGGCATTTGGGTCGGTACCGGGTCGTCTACTGAGTATAAGGTTAATTAATCTTCCTATTGAATCTCGCCACCGTTACTAGAGAAAACGGGTACAATGAAGGGACTTGGAATACATCATCATACAGAGATTTACATGTGCTTAGTTGCAAACTTAAATCGTTTTTTTTTTTTTTTTTTGATGATTTGGAGTTTACTTGATTTTTTTTTATTTTTTTATCTGGGACTTGTACTCTACTACATTTAAAAGATAAAAAGTATACTTTCACTTCGTTACTTTGACACAGACCACTTCCTTACGCGTTACGCATTAAAATATGAATGTAATTCCTCATTTAAGGATTATCTGCATATGGCGCGTTCGAGTAGAGCAACGGTGGTCGCAGGGTATCTTAGCCGCTTTGTGCAGATGTTGATGCCAGCGGACATGGAGCTGCAAATTTATGCACGCAGTTACAATATTGTATCACTAGATGGCACACTCGGATCAGTTATTGTATTGTACTTTAAACCAGATTCCAAAGAATGGGGATGAAGAAGAAAGAAAAACAAGATTTTTTTCGCCGGCAAAAGGTTGCCGTCGTTTAATAGTACAATCGGTGGCGATTCTGTCGAATTCGGCAGCAAATGCCGCGAGTGCCGTTATATATTTCCAGGCCTGTATAAGGACCTCCAAATACCGGCTCCAGCACGACCAAATGGCAACACTAAAGCGCCGACAAAAGGACAATGTGTGATTTAAATAGACAAGCGCGGATAGACAACACCTGTCGCAAGATGAGCAAAAATCACTCCCCCCAGGAGAAGAAATGAGGACTCCGCCTCCAAATCATGACAGGACCTCCCGCCTAAGGAGCGGCCCCAGACGATCCTTCTGCACCACGCCTGTGGAAGTCACGAATAAGCTCCGAGTCCAGAATGTTTCTTCTTGGAACTCAACAACGCTCCCCAGGGCCTTAGCCCTCCCAATCTACAAGATACTGCATACCTCTGCCAACACGTCTGCTCGTCGGGATGCAACGCACAGTATACGCCGGGTGCCCCTGGATGAGGCGAGGTGGTGGAGGAGGCTGTTCAGCTGGGGCCAAAACACTAGTTAGAAGGGGTTTAAGACGGGAGACATTAAATGTGGGGTGTATTTTCATGGACTTGGGAAGCAGAAGATGAACCGTAACTGGATTGACCTTGCGAATAATCTTGAATGGACCAATGAATCGAAGAGTGAGCTTCCGTGACTCAACGCGTAAGGGAAGATCCCGTGTGGAGAGCCACACTCGTTGACCAACGTGATAGAAAGGAGTTGGACGGCGGCGACTATCAGCTATTCTTTTTTGACGAGCGGATGCCTTAAGTAGGGGTGCACGAACCCTCCTCCAAGTGGCCCGGCAGCGCCGAACAAAAGCCATGGCGGAGGGAACGCCCACATCCTTCTCCAGCTCCGGGAAAAGTGGGGGCTGATACCCTAACTGGGCTTCGAATTGCGATCGACCAGTGGACGCATTGCAAAGCGTATTATGCGCGTATTCCGCCCAGGCCAGATGTCTACTCCAAGAAAGGGGGTTGGAGGAGGTGAGACAAC
The DNA here is from genome assembly GCA_029721435.1 of Gymnothorax reevesii. Lineage (NCBI taxonomy): Eukaryota > Metazoa > Chordata > Actinopteri > Anguilliformes > Muraenidae > Gymnothorax > Gymnothorax reevesii. The sequence goes on along the minus strand of CM056573.1, from coordinate 133,900,570 downwards.
GTAAAGTATTTTCCAGGGACTGGTTAGTGTGTTCTGTCTGACCATTAAACTCAGGATGAAAACCTGACGATAAACTCACGGAAGCTCCCAGGAGAGAGCAAATCGCTCGCCAAAACCGCGAGCAAACTGTGGACCTCCATCAGATACCACATCCTGGGGCAAACCGTGCAGGCGGAAAACATGATCCTCTATCAGCCGTGCTGTTTGTGAGGCTGATGGCAGCTTGGAGAGGGGAATGAAATGTGCTGCCTTAGAAAACCGGTCTACCACCACATGGATAACTGTGTAACCATCAGACACCGGCAGGCCAGTCACAAAATCAAGAGCAATATGGCTCCACGGGCGACAAGGAATAGGCAGAGGGTGTAGAAGCCCTGAGGGAGGTTGGTGTGACCCTTTATTGCGGGCACAAACCGTGCAGGCTAAGATAAACTCACGCACGTCTTTTTCCATCTTCGGCCGCCAAAATCGTCGGGCCAAAAAGTCAAGGGTTCGATGAACACCTGGATGCCCTGTAAAGTGCAAACAATGGCCCCATTCCAACACTTGAGCCCGTACTGTGGTTGGCACAAATAGACGCCCCACAGGCCCGTTTCCTGGATCCGGTTCTTGTCTTTGAGCCTCCCGCACCCTGGCTTCAATGTCCCAAGTCACTGGAGCCAGGATCTGGGCAGGGGAAATAACAGGTTGAGGAGGAAACTCCTCATCAGTTCTATCATGAACCTGTGATAGTGCATCTGGTTTGATGTTTTTTGACCCAGGACGGTACGTTAATAGGAAGTTTGAACCTTGAAAAAAAAGCGACTAACGAGCGTGTCGCGAATTACGTCGCTTAGCCTCTTGGATGTACTGTAGTTTCTTATGGTCAGTCCAAATGGTAAAGGGATGCTCTGAACCTTCTAACCAATGGCGCCATTCCTCTAGGGCCAGTGTTTGACAGCTAATAGCTCCCTGTCACCAACATCATAATTTCTCTCAGCAGGAGAAAGCCGCTTAGAGAAATAAGCACATGGGTGTAACTTCTGGTCCAACGGAGAGCGTTGAGACAAAATGGTCCCCACCCCGAGTTCAGAACCATCCACCTCCACAACAAAGGGTAGGGATGGATTGGGCAGAATAAGGATGGGTTCAGAACCGAACCTCCTTTTGAATTCTTGGAATGCCGAATCAGCCCTAGCACTGCTGCTGCCTTCTTGGTCAAAGCAGAAATTGGAGCAACCACAGAACTAAAATTACGAATAAAACGGTGATAGAAATTTGCAAAGCCTAAAAACCTCCGGACCTGCTTCACAGAAGTTGGTGTCGGCCAGTCAGCGAAAACAGACACTTTCTTTGGGTCCATCTGAACCTTCCCCTCAGCCATAATAAATCCCAAAAAAGAAACTGAGGAGGCATGAAAAACGCATTTTTCGGCTTTGACGTACAGGCTCGCGTCTTACAGACACTGTAATACTCTTCTTACATGTTTTGTGTGTTCCTCACAACTCTTGGAAAAAATCAAAATGTCGTCTAAGTAGACAAACACAAATTTTTCCAACATTTCCCGGAGTACATCATTGACAAATGCCTGGAAGACAGACGGCGCATTAGTAAGCCCGAAAGGCATCGCAAGGTACTTGTAGTGGCCTGTATGCGTATTAAAAGCCGTCTTCCACTCGTCTCGCTCACGTATTCGTACCAAATGATACGCATTACGAAGGTCCAGCTTTGTGAAAATAGAAGCCCCCTGGAGACGTTCAAAAGCCGAGCTCATAAGCGGAAGAAGATAGCAGTTCTTAATTGTTATCTTATTTAGCCCCCTGTAGTCAATCCAGGGTCTAAGACCGCCATCTTTTTTCTCCACAAAAAAGCATCCTGCACCAGCAGGGGAAGTGGAAGGTCTAATGAACCCATTAGCCAGTGATTCGGCAATGTACTCATTCATAGCAGTGGTTTCTGAACCCGACAGTGAATAGAAAGAGCCCTGAGGAGGAATGGTACCAGGCTGTAACTCCATGGCGCAATCATATGGTCTGTGAGGCGGCAAAGTAGTGGCTTGCTGTTTGTTAACACCTCGCCTAAGTCTGAATAAACCTCAGGCACACTAGCGGGTAGTGGAAACAAACTAGAGCCCAAGATCTCTGTATTATCAGGATGACAAAAATCTGATCCAAATAAAGACCCTGCATCTGATTGGTCCTCTAGAAAAAGGTCCGTACTTAAGGGCTCAGTATCCCAAACCGGGTCCCATTCAAATTCTTCTTCCTTCTCAGACATGGGCGGGGATACGCCTGTACCGTCACCATAGGTCACCTCCTCCATGACTGAACTAGTCTCACTGGTACCACAGTCACTGTCAACAGGCGGTAAGTGAGGACTAGATAGGGAATGGCTGGTGTGCAATGAGGACCCCACTTCAGAATGGTACTATTCCTTTTTCCCCAGTTGATTTGAGGCCTATGTTTTGTGAGCCATGAGTGTCCTAACACAAGGGGGCGAGCCCACTAAAAAAAATTTTATGCGCTGTCAATGGCCTTCAAATGGAACATGCATGCTGACATATCCTGTGCTCTCATTGATGCACCGATTTCCCAATGGTCGTCCATCTAGTGCCGTGATATAACGAGAGTGGGGGAGTGAATGCACTGGTAATCCTACTCCCATAGCCCATTCGGAGTCCATAAAGCAATCAACTGCCCCTGAATCTAAAAAAGCTTTTATTTTGACAGAACAATTGTTCCAGGACAGTTCTACGGGTAAAAAGGTCCGAAAGACTGAAGTGCACAGTCTCGTTGACTGCTTTCGGTTAGTCAACGAGCCTGTCCGTTTCCCGTAAGTTTGAGACAATCTCGCTTGTAGTGCCCCTTCTGACGGCAATAGCGACACCACTGCTCGCGAGATCTAGCCCCCTGTTGCTCACTAGCCAGGCTATCAATTTGCATTGGCTCATCGGCCCTAGTTCGTGATGTTTTGAGTGAGACAACAGATTGGGGGGGTAACCTCGTCTCAGGCACTGGCTCTCGCCTTCTCAGTCGCTCCCGTTTTCGCTCCCTAATACGGTTATCAATCCGTATTGCTGTCGACACTAAGGCATCAAAAGTGGCTGCAGCTTCCAGCGTAGCCAATGCATCCTTCACCTGATCAGACAAAGCATTTGTGAATAGTGTCATTAGTGGACCTTCGGGCCACTGAGTCTCCCCTGCTAATGATCTAAATGGAATAGAAAACTCTGCCACACTAAGCCCACCTTGCCACATTTGAACCAGTCTGGTTGCCGCTTCCTTGCCAGTTAATTCATGATCAAATACAACCTCCATTTCTTTCATGAGCCTTGTTGAATCAGACAGAGTCAGTGATTGTGAACGAATGAGAGGGTCAGCCCATTCAAGAGCTGCCCCACTAAGGAGAGACATAATAAATGCAACTCGCGCTTCTTCCGTTTGGTAGCGAGAGGGTTGCGCCTTAAACGCGATCATACATTGTAATAAAAAACCCCGACATTTTCCTGACTCCCCATCATAACGAGAAGGAAGCTGTATCTTTAGTTCCCGTATTAGGCAGGGTAAATGATGCGAGGCAGTGGAATCTTGAAAACTGGAAGGTGCTTAGTGCAACATTGGGGAAGTTTGTATATTCGCCAATCTGGCGAAGTTATCGGATAACTCTTGTAACGCATTTCCCATGCGACGTATCTCTTCATGCAAGGCATTTTGAGTCTCGCCCATGCTTGACTGCTGGTTATGCAACTGTTTTATTGCCTCATCGTGTGCGTGGATTATAGATAGCTGATCTGCCATAGCTTGCTGAATTCCCTGGCGATCTGCTGAATCCGTCATACTGACTTTAGTGTTCTGTAGCGGGGTTGTGTTTTACACGGATCCACGCGCAGATTCAGGAAGTCTAAAAGCTACCTAAAACACTAGGCAACCACTAAATCTGCTAACAGACTAATCAGAGAGAGAGACAGGGAATATAAAAGCAAAATTGGCCCAGGAGACAACATGTATTATATAACTAGAACCCAAAACTACAGAGCAAAGCTCCTGAAAAGAGAAACGAAAACGAACTATGAGTTCAGTTAATTTGAGCAACTCGTAGGGAAAAGGCCAGCTGTTCCCGATCGCGAAAACAATGAATCTCTTTTGAAGCATGAATTTAGAACGAAGAATCTCTAATGCAAGAACCTGGGCTTTGAACCGCAAGAGTTGACAAAGCTGACAGGCAAATCCTAAACACTATGATATAACTCACAAAGACGAGGACTAAACCTGGAGGAGTTTGCTATAAGGACCTCCAAATACAGGCTCCAGCACGACCAAATGGCAACACTAAAGTGCCGACAAAAGGACAATGTGTGATTTAAATAGACAAGCGCGGATAGACAACACCTGTCGCAAGATGAGCAAAAATAACTCCCCCCAGGAGAAGAAATGAGGACTCCGCCTCCAAATCATGACACGGACACAGTCTTGATCGTGCATGCGATATTTAATTCACAATGTCAATGGTCATGGATTTGATTTGGTCACTAACTACAAGCACTATTTTATTTATTTATTTTAAGCCTATTTTATCTCTGCTGTGGAAATAAAGCGTGAATCTGTTCGATCCATTTCAAAAGAGAGACCGAATAAAGACTGAAGCCTATCTTCAATGGAAGAAAACAGAAGAATAAACAGACTTGTGTATTCGCGTCTTTGCATTGACTTTGACTGTAATCAGTCTCAGTCGTGCAAAAAATTTGTTTCGCGTCTAGTATGCAAGCTGCTGTACTGAGCATAGAACACAAGCAATATATATATCGTTGGCGGAGATAGATGTGAAGTTATTAGTTTGCATCACAGATTCAGCTGGGTTGATTAAGCCAGGTTGTGTTTCCATACGCGTGCCAACCGCCTTTAATCTGACATCAGGACAATCGATATAGATACTATAATATATGTCCTGATTCAGATAGTTACATTAAATAGTGCTTGCTGTAATTATTTATTGCATTGGAATGTGCCTGACATTCTGGAGACCTGCCTGTGAGGTTTCGGTGACGTGTGCGCACTGTGCACTGGTCAGCCAAATTACCACTGCACCGAAAGTAAACCAGGTTGGAGCTGGCGAATTTTCTGCACAACTTCAACGGAGACTTTTTCGACGAAATTGTCACTGCGTCTTGATGAATATGTGACACCTCCCCCTACTACGCCGCCACACCCATCTCGCCACAGGTTCGTCTACCAAAGGCTGCGCACGGTGTTGCACCTCACGAAATTACCACTGCGTGGGCTGCGTCAAGCTATGCCATGTTGCGCCACCCTGCGCTGCGCCAGGAAATTAGAGCCCAAAGGCTCATTTCATATTTGCTAAAAAACATCTTGATGATCCCCAAGACTTTTGGGAAAATATTCTGTGGACTGATGAGACAAAAGTTTAACTTTTGGTAAGGTTTGCATCCCGTTACATCTGGAGTAAAACTAACACAGCATTCCATTAAAAGAACATCATGCCAAAAGTCAAACTTGATAGTAGTGGGATGGTCCGGGGCTGCTTTGCTGCTTCACCTGGACAACTTGCTGTCATTGATGGAACCATGAATTCTGCTCTCTACCAGAAAATCCTGAAGGAGAATGTCCCACCATCAGTTTGTGACCTCAAGCTCAAGTGCACTTGGGTTATGCAGCAGGACAATGATCCGAAATACACCAGCAAGTCCACCTCTGAATGACTTAAAACAAACAAAATGAAGGTTTTGAAATTGCCTTGTGAAAGTCCGATTGAGATCCTGAAGTATGACCTTAAACAGGCTGTTCATGTTCAAAAACCCTTGAATGTGACTGAATTAAGACAATTCTGCAAAGAATGGTTGGCCAAAATTCCTCAACAACAATGTGATAGAGTAATCGCAAATGCTTGATTGCAGTTGTTGTCGCCGAGGGTGGCACAACCAGTTATTAGGTTTAGGGGGCAATTACGTTTTCACATCGGGCCAGGTAGGATTGGATAGCATTTTCCCTCAATAAATGAAATCATCATTTTAAAAGTGCATTTTTTCTTTACTCGGGTTATCTTTGTCCAATATTAAAATTTGTTTGATGATCTGAACCATTTAAGTGTGACAAATATGCAAAAAAATGAGAAATCAGGAAGAGGGCAAATACTTTTTCACAGCATTGTATATTGGTACTAATTAGGATGAAAGGCATTATGAATTCCACCAAGGATCAGGATATTTTGGCTGACAAACTGGTTGCCTCCACCAGAGGGCTCGGACCTGGCCATACGTTGACCCATGGGTCAATAAAACTACTACTACTAGACTTTCGAACAAGACAATGACCAAAAGCATACCTTAAGATCCAGACAGAAATGCTCTGTGACTACAAAATCAAAATTCTTTAATGACCATCTCAGTCACAGACAGACCTCAATCTAAATGAAAACTGTGGGCTGATGTGAAGAGGGCAGTTGATAAATGCAAACCCAAGAATGTGACGGATCTTGAAAGGATCTGTTTAGAGTGGACCAAAATCCCCCCCCAAAAGTTTGCCTTAATCGTGTCGAAAATTACAGGAAATGACTCCATGCTGTTATCCTTGCCAGAGGTAGTTGCACTAAGTACTAAATAAAGGGTGCCAATTATTTTGCATTAAATGATTGTTATGACTTTGGTTGGTTCCATTGAAGAATTTATAAAGTACAACCCCAATTCCGAAATAGTTGGGACGAAGTGTAAATTGTGAATAAAATCAAAATGCAATGACTTTCAGATCAAATGAGCCAATGTTATTTACAATAGAACATAGATAACTTTCCAAATGTTGAAACTGAGACATTTTACATTTTTATCGACAAAATGAGCTGCTTTCAAATTTTTAGGCTGCAACAGGTCTCCAAAAAGTTGGGACACTGGCAAAAAAGGGCTGTAAAAGCAATTATTATATATGAGAATCAGCTGAAAGAATATTTAGCAAGTAATTAAGTTAGCTGGCATCAGGTGTGTAACATGATTAGCTATAAAAGGGATGTCTTAGAGAGGCTGAGTCTCTCGGAAGTAAGGATGGCCAGAGGCTCTCCAACCTGTGAAGGCTTGCGTAAAACAAAATATTGTGGAATACTTTTAAAACAATGTTCCTCAATGTCAAATTCCAAAGGCTTTGAAGGTCTTATCATTGACAGTGCATAACATCATCAAAAGATTCAGAAAAACTGGAAAAATCCCTGTGCGTAAAGGACAAGGCCAAAGACCTTTACTGGATGCCTGTGATCATTGGGCCCTCTGACGCCACTGCATCATTCACCGGCATGATTCTGTCATTGACATTACTAAATGGGCCCAGGAATACTTCAAAAAACCACTGTCTTTAAACACAGTCCGCCGCGCCATCCACAGATGCCACCTAAAACTCTATCATGCAAAAAGGAAGCCATTTTTGAGCATGATCCAGAAACACCTCCGTGTTCTGTGGGCCAAGGCTCATTTAAAATGAACTGTAGCAAAGTGGCAAAGAGTCCAAATTTGACATTCTTGTTGGAAATCATGGGCGTGGTGTCCTCCAGGCTAAAGAGGAGAAAGACCACCCCTCCTGTAATAGGCGTTCAGTTCAAAAGCCAGCATCTCTGATGGTATGGGGATGCATCAGTGCATATGGTGTGGGAAACTTGCATGTTTTAAAAAGCAGCATGAATGCTGAAAGGTATATAAAGGTTTTAGAGCAACATATGGGGCTCTAATTTCCTGGCGCAGCGCAGCTGGCGTAGCGAGGCGCAGCCCGCGCAGTGGTAATTTCATAAGGCGCAGCCCGCGTAGTGGTAATTTCGTGAGGTGCGCAGCCTTCGGTAGACGAAGGTGCGCCGAGATGGGTGTGGCGGCGTAGTAGGGGGAGGTGTCACATATTCATCAAGACGCAGTGACAATTTCGTAGAAAAAGTCTCCGCTGGAGTTGCGCAGAAAACTCGCCAGCTCCAACCTGGTTTAATTTCCGTGCAGTGGCAATTTGGCTGACCGGCGCAGAGTGCGCACACGTCACCGAAATCTCACAGGCAGGTTTACAGAATGTCAGGCACATTTCAATGCAAGAAAAAATTACAGGAAGCACTGTTTAATGTAACTATCTGAATAAGGACACAAATTATAGTATCTATATCGATTGTCCTGATGTCAGGCGGTTGCCACACGTAATGGAAACTTGACCTGGCTTAATCAACGCAACTGAATCTGTTATGCAAACTAACGACTTCACATCTTTCTCAGCCAACCACAAACTGTAATATATATATATATATATATCGAATGCTTGCGTCCTATGCTCATTTAAGCCGCTTGCACACTGGACGCAAAACGAATTTTTCGCACGACTGATTACAGACAAAGTCAATGCAAAGACGCAATAGTCGGACAGGGTTTTAATATAGCTCCGTGTCCGAGAGTCATAAAAGTTCTAGTTTTTCCGAGTATTCCAGGAATTATTAGACGTGCAAACTTGGCTATGTTTGTGTTCGGCCTTCACAAAATGCAAATTGATAGCTATCGACTTTTCTTGGTCTTTTTAGCCTATTCATCTGTTTTCTTCCGTTGAAGATAGACATCAGTATTTATTCGGTCTTTCTTTTGAAAATTAGTCAGATGGATCGAACAGATTCACGCTTTATTTCCACAGCAGAGATAATATACTGCGTGAGCAAATCAATTCCATGACCACTGACAGAGTGAAGAAATCATCGCATGCACGATCAAGACTGTCCGACACGAAATGCAAATTACTCCATGTCCAGCAGCCAGCAATAAGTAAAAGTATTGATATGAGAACAGATTTATAACGAAATAAAGAATAAAAATATATCAGCAACAAACGTGATATCAAACAAAGATGACCCGCCAATAAATAAATCGCAGTGTTCATTGGATGCTCTGTTGTTAAAATGTTTCTTTTTATTCTTTATTTCATTATCAATCTGTTCTAATCGTCCTCTTTTTTTGGCTGTCAGACACGGAGGCATTGTACATTGTCTCGCGCCAGTGTCGACTCGCTTTATTGAGCAGCTTAAACAGAAACATTGATTGAAATTCTCGGTACTCATCTTGAAGAACTGAACTCTCTTATCAAACATTCACGTATATTGTCTGAAAGAGTCAGTAGATTTGAAGAAATTAAAACAATCATAGACTGTCGGACACGACGATTTATTAAAACCCTGTCAGACCTTTGGACACAAGACGCAATCTGTCGAGCGAAAAATTTGTTTCGCGTCCAGTGTGCAAGCGGCTTAATACTAGGCTACTATTATTGTCACTTATGTTTTATCGTCTTTAGTGAGGGAAAGGAATGCAGCCTGATTGCTATGATCTCGTACTGAGTTAAGATCACATATTGGAAATAAATGTGTAACGAATCTTGCTTTGTTGTAAATGCATGTTAATCCCAAAATTTTAAGCAGCTTCAGTTTGTTATAATAGGAACACGCTATCCATCGTTTCTCTTGCCAGTGAGCAATATTTGACTCGGCTGGGTCGCCTTCTATATTCTAACACATTAAAGGTGAGGTGAGGAGCTCATTTGACTGGTGAAGATTTGACTCGGCTGTGTTATACCCAAACACGCCTTCTTTGCCAACTTGCGCTGGAAGGAGGGGCAGAGGCGGGACAGAGGAGTACTTGCGCCAGGCTACGCCGGGCACGAAATTGCCACATACGCCTGGACACACCCCGTTGGCGCGGCGCACCCCCCATGCGCCGCGCCTGCACCTGGTCTACGAAATTAGAGCCCACGCTCTTGTGTATTTCAGCTGGACCACATACTGCAGCTAGTACAACAGCATGGCTTCGTAGTAGAAGAGTCCGTGTGCTGAATTGGCCTGCCTACAGTCCTGATCTTTCACCGATTGTGATAAACGAAAAGTCCATCAAAGGAGACCCAAAACTCTCCATCAGCTGGAAGCCTGTATTAAACAAGCATGGGATCAAATTCCAATGGGTAAACTCAAGAAACTTTTCTCCTTGATGCCCAGACGCCTCCACTCTGTGTTAAAAAGAAGAGGGGATGCTACACCATGGTAAAAAGGCCCCTGTCCCAACTTTTTTGAGACCTGTAGCAGCCATCAAATTTGAAATGAGCTCATTTTGTGGATAAAATTGTAAAATTTCTCAGTTTCAACTATTTCTATGTTATCTCTGTTCTATTGTGAATAAAATACTGGCCGGTGTGATTTGAAAGTCATTGGGTTTTGATTTCATTCACAATTTGCACTTTGTCCCAACCATTTTGGAATTGGGGTTGTATTCCACATGTTGGTATATTTAGTTTCACTATCATTCATTTTTTTATATATTTTTTGTATTGTTTATACATTACCAGTCAGGGGTGCAAGTAATTTTAGAGCCCACTGCAATTCAATCAGTCAAAATGGTAAGCATGTGCACTCTATCAATAAACCTATCAATTCCATTTCCAATTGTAACAGACCACGAAGCATCTTATTTTTGGTAACTTCTTAGACAAATATGAACTCTCTCTTCGGCTCATACATAAGCGAGAGCGCATAAACGCAATACACATATAGTCGAAAGCAGAAGAGAAATCTAGTGCAATGATTATATTTTCACAATGTGTAAAGGGTAAAATTTTGCACATAATTCCAAGATAGTGTCATGCTTGGCAGTTTCCCCACAATTTGGCAAAGACATTCAATATCTGTACATCACTACCATCTACTGGTTAGTTGTGGCTACTACGGACTTGATTCACAGCCCACGCCAATCCACTGCAAGGGATTTGTTGCAGTAAAGTAGTGCATGCCTCTTCAGAACCAAGCCTCCTTGCGGACACTGATTGTAATAACATTTTCATAAATCCCCTCAGTATGATTTAATTACCTGGCCCCTCCCCTAGGGGACCAGGTTAAGCAATGATCATGTCTGTGTGTGTTTGTGTGTGTGTGCGTGTGTGTGTTTCTGTCAGTCTGTCTGTCAGCCCGTGGCTGGGGCCAGGTCTGCTATCTCTGATTGCCTTGTTTCTTAAGCACTGGACAGTTGCCATTGTCCATAGGGTTCAGCCTATGCTTGCCACTGTTCAAGAGTATGTTAAACAATGAGAATCCGCAACAAATTCCCAGTGAGTGCTTAATGTTATAACTGTATACTTGAAACAGATCCGAAGTCTGTTGTTCAAAAAAAGTGGGCTGAGCAGCAGGTAGAGGAGTTCTCAAGCTGAGCTCAACATCAGTCAGTCTTATATACATTCCTTCAAGGGTGGCCAAGCATGACTGTCGTTTTCTTCCAAGAACATTTTTATTTGGGTTTGTGTCAGCTTCAGTGCAGCTGGTGCATTTGATCCTTCATGTTGCATAATGTCTGTCTCCAGTACTGTCACATGGTCTCAGCAGTAATTTGCATCCGAAAAACAGTGAATTTCGCAATGGAAAAGCAATAAAAATTTTACCTGAAATCTTAATTATCTGCATCAAGGAGTGCACATAGAGAATATCTTTAGATTGATTTAAAAAATGTTAGTGGAAATGTCAGAAAGTGGTGACAAGCCTGGCACTGTCACAAACCTTTTCAACATGCCCTCTGTGACTCTTCCCATTCAGCAACTTGCAAGTCTTTAAGAAGCAATATCTCCTTTGATTGGTTTATATCTTGCATGCTCCCTTAATTCCAGGCTGTGTCTTGTTCCATTGTAACCCTGCCTCTTGTATGAGTGACATATACCACCCCAATTCCGAAATAGTTGGGACAAAGTGTAAATTGTGAATAAAGTCAAAACGCAGTGACTTTCAAATCACACCAGCCAGTATTTTATTCACAATAGAACAGAGATAACATAGCAAATGTTGAAACTGAGAAATTTCACTATTTTATCCAGAAAATGAGCTCTTTTGACATTTGATGGCTGCTACAGGTTTCAGAAAAGTTGGGACAGGGGCCTGTTTACCATGGTGTATCATCCCCTCCACTTTTTAACACAGAGTGGAGGCGTCTGGCCATTGAGGAGACAAGTTTCTTGAGTTTAGCCATTGGAATTTGATCCCACTCTTGTTTAATTCAGGCTTCCAGCTGCCGGAGAGTTTTGGGTCTCCTTTGACGAACCTTTCGTTAAATGATGCACCAAATGTTCTCAATCGGTGAAAGATCAGGGGCTTCATATACTAACAATTGCGTGGATTTTATACTTAAATATTGCGTACGTTCATAAAAAGAAATGAACTTATCTAGTCTTATCTCTCAGAACTTATCTAGTTGTGCAATGTTTCTGATACATAGAACTTTAGCTTGTTCTGGTGTGCCTTTTGTTTTAATATAAACTTTGCAGTTGGCAGACCAAGTAGATTGGATCTTGCCCTGTTTTCGTAAAAAGCGTGCTTTCCGTGCAATTTCTGCATTTTTCTTAGTGAGGTGTTCATTAATGTACACATTTGAGCCCTTTAGTTTCCTCCCCTGCCTAAGGTCAACCTTGCATTTCCTATTTGTAAAGCGGACAATTACAGCAAGTTTATCCTTCGGGTTTGTCATTGGAAGTGTGTGGCAAGCCTCAATATTATTTTTGTCGATGGTTATGTTCTTGCCAGAGAGGAATGCAGCCACCTGATCTTCTGTTGAGTCCTCATGGTCAGCACTGTCTGTCCCCCTGTCCCGTCAGGGCTTGGAAGTACGACCGTGGTTTGATGGCTAATCCAGTTATAATGACATCATTTATTCTTGAGTACTGTTCCAGGTCTGATACCCGGTTTTCCAAGTAGACAATCTTCTTCTCCTGTTCCTCATTCAGTTTTTTAAGTTCCCTAATTTCCTGCACCAAGTTCATTATAGTACGTTGCTGGTTGGCTATGGTTGCCATTTCATCATGCATCATGTTCATTGCCGCCTTTAACTCCTCTATGTCTCTCTTGATTTCCTTTGTGGCCATCTCGGCTCAAGGAAAAAAAAAAAAAAAGGCAAGTCTCGTTCCGGCTGTAGAAAAACACTTCACCTCGGGTTTTCCAAGCTTCCACTCCGACTACTAAGCAAGAGAGGAATCCGGTTCCCACGACAAGATGAACATTTAAAAAAAAAATAAATAAAATAAAAATTCCGTTCCGGATCTTCTATGCAACCTCCATAAGAGCCCGACCAAGACCAATCACAGCGTCAAGCGGTAAAAAACAACTCTGTGATGCGGAAGTTTAGTGCCATGTGAAAGGCAAGAATAGCCACTACTATGAATTACCAACTTCAAACTTTTATTAAGAACCACAAGAAGCTTGTAACCGAACAGTTGTCACGTCAATCACTCCCATGCCAGACACCGATGCATACTCATTACACATACATTTGGCCAAGAGTTGCCGAGGAACGCCGTACCTTCCAGGCTAACCCCGTCAGCAATGGGATACCGGTTTGCGGAGACACAGCAAACAGCCAAACCACCACAGCTAAATCGACCGCACAGGAATAAGTGGAGACTTACCCGAGGGCAGGCAACCGCCGGGTGAGGAAATCGCTGGATTGGATAGCACGTACAGCCCCCGGACTCAGTAGCTCAGCTGATAAGTGCAAATTTCCCCGAATTTGCCAGCTATGGAGGGCGACCAGCCAGTCAAGCCCGGGGCTTGCGAGGTAGCCACAGTGACTGGTCCTCAGAACTGACAAGGCTTAGACCAATGGAGAGGTAACAACGAACGACCAGCCACACTCCGGTACGAGTAATGTGAACGAGCAGTGTGAACAAGCGGAAGTCAGAAGTCCGGCTATAGGACCACAATGGAAAAAAAGAGGAAAATCCAACCTTTAATTCAAGTGCATTTATTCAGTGGGAAAAAAAATCCCACATTAAGAAATAATTCTTTTACATCAAATCATGTGTGCCATAATTATTAGCATCTCTGATGTTAATACTTTGTACAACCCCCTTTTGCCAACAAAACAGCACCTAATCTTCTCTTATAATGTTTCACAAGATGGGAGAATACAGAAAGAGGGATCTTCGACCATTCCACTTTGCACAATCTCTCTAAATCATCCAGCGACCTGGGTCCTCTCCTCTGCACTCGCCTCTTCAACTCACTCCACAGGTTTTCAATGGAATGAGGTCTGGGGACTGAGATGGCCATGGGAGGAGCTTGATTCCATGTCAGGTGAACCATTTCTGTGTAGCTTTGGCCAAATGTTTAGGGCCATTATCTTGCTGATAGACCCAGTGATGACCCATCTTCATCTTTGTGGCAGAGGCCACCAGATTTTGATTTAAAATGTCCTGGTATGTCAAAGCGTTCATGATGCCATGCACCCTAACAAGGTTCCCAGGGCCTCTGGAAGAGAAACAGGCCCACGGCATCACCGATCCTCCCCAGTACTTCAGTGGGCATGAGGCGCTTTTCTGCACACTCATCTTTTGTGTTCCGCCAGACCCACTTAGAGTGTTTGTAGCCAAAAAGCTCTATCTTGGTCTAATCTGACCAAAGCACACGGTCCCAGTTGAAGTTCCAGTACCACTTAGCGAACTCCAGATGTTTGCGTTTATGATTGTGAGTGAGAAAAGGTTTTTTCCGTGCATGCCTTCCAAACAGTTTGTTGGCATGTAGATAGCACCTGACAGTTGTTTTGGAGACTTTGTGACCCCAAGATGCTACCATTTGTTGCAATTCTTTAACAGTGAGCTTTGGAGAACATTTTATTTCTCCTACCATCCTTCTCACTGTGTGTGGTGGCAAAACAACCTTGCGTCCGCGTCCGGGCTTGTTTACCACTGTTCCAGTTGTTTTAAACTTCTTAATGATTCCTCTGACAGTAGATATGGGCAGGTGCAGGCGAGTGGCTATTTTCTTGTAGCCATTGCCTGACTTGTGAAGTGTTACGGTTCAGTCTATTTGCCCTGTATTTGTGCTGCTGCATGGCATTCTTTGTTCCAGTTTTAGGTGCAGCTGCCTGATATGAGATGCGGGACACCTGCGTGAGGGCGTGGCCTTGGGCTATACAGTAGCCCCTTTTACTCCGCCCTCGCTAAATTCCTCAATCTAGACCCTGCCATTTCAGTGCTGTGTGTTTGTGGCCTTTTGCTTTTGTCTTTCTTTGTTTAATAAAAACTGCACATTTTGCAACTGGCTTGGTGTTGTGTCTCCATTATGTTACGTCTCTTGAGCCGGTCGTAACATAATAGGGGCTCGTCCTAAGTTCAGTTTGAAATTAAATTACTATTGTACTCCTAGACTTAGTCAGTGAGTTTATGCTAGCGTCACCACATAAGGTAGTTTTTTTTTTTGTGAACTTGTCTGGTTTAGTAAGTCGCCGGGTGTTGGAGAGACCATCACCACTTTATCGTTTTTGGTGCGGTAATCCTGGGGTGACCCCTGGCGTGCCTGGGAAAGCCGACGAAGACCAGTTGAGGTTCAGTTAAATGGCAGTACAGTTTAGGGTAGAGAGGTAATCGGGCAAGTTCAAAAGTAAGTAAGTTTGATGTGTTCTTTCTTCTAGTGTTAGTATGTGGTGACATAGGCTGGCCTTTTCTTCACACATGCCATAAACTGTGTGAACAAGGAGGGTAGAAGCACCTGTGCTTCATCAGGCACATTAGTTTTATTAAAGCTAAATTGATGATTGGGTCGCTTAGAATTTTTTGTAATACTGATTAATCTGGCAATGCTAGTTTGATATCAGTGTTTACTGTTTGCTGGTGGCTCAGTTTTGTTTGTTTGGCCGCATGGTTCTTGCTTGGCCTACATCTTGTGTATACTCATGGTCTTCTCAGTGGAGTTAGTTCAGTATTGTTTTTGTATTGCAGAGGTTATGTTACCCATATTTCTATACAGTGTGGCTTCAAATTGAGTAACTGCTCCTCTAACTAGCCTTGTGTATTGTAAACCCTGATTACCTCTTCATTTTTGTAGGCCTGGAGTGCTATTAATTGTGATTTTTGTATCACTATTTAGTAGCACAAGTGTTGTGTGACAGTGTTTAAGATTTAGTAATTTAGTGGTCAGTTTTCCTCGGGAGAATTGTACTTGTTAAAGATTATTTCACGTTGGAATATCCTATGAGCTTAGAATGGAGTTTGACTTTCATGGGTTTAGTGAAGTTCCCACTGTGGAACAACTCTCTTTTTACCAAAGCCCAGCTTAAGATAATTGCTGAATATTATAATCTTGATGTTGCTACTCAGACTTCAGTTAAAAAGGATGAACTTGTGGGTAAATTAGTCACAGTACTCGAACATGGAATACTAGCTAAGACATCTAGTCAGGGTGATGAGGAGCTGGGCATGAGTTTATCGGGTGATTTACCAGATGGTAAGGCAGAGGAATTGCAATTTCAAGTGGCACAATCTATACGTTTAAGAGAATTGCAATTGCAATTTAAGATGAAACAGCTAGAACTTGAGGCAAAGGAGAGGGAGGAGATGAGGAAGTTTGAAATGGAAAGGTTGCAGCAGGCACATGAGGAGAAAATGAAGGAGTTGGAGTTGAGGTCGAGAGTTGAGACTAATTTAGCTACTTCAAGCTCTCGTATACCTGTCACTCCTCATTTTGATGTAACTAAAAACATAAATTTAGTTCCTCAATTCTGTGAGAAGGATGTGGAAAAGTACTTCCCTCACTTTGAGCGTGTGGCTACAATGTTAGCATGGCCGAAAGAGTTCTGGACATTGTTATTACAATGTGTGTTGTCAGGTAAAGCTCAAAAGGCCTATTCTTCGTTGACTCTAACACAGAGCTCTGACTATGAGATTGTAAAAGCAGCTATCTTGCAAGCTTATGAGTTGGTTCCTGAGGCCTATCGGCAGAGGTTTAGGGAGTATCGAAAATCTGAGAATCAAACTTTTGTGGAGTTAAGCAGAGAAAAAGAAATTCTTTTTAATAGGTGGTGTATGTCACAGCCTTTGGCACCACAGAAAAACTTAAACAATTGATTCTATTGGAGGAATTCAGAAATTGTGTTCCTGAAGTGGTGGCTACTTATCTGAGTGAACAGAGAGTGTCTAAGGTGGAGGAAGCTGCTGTGCTTGCTAACGAGTATGTCTTAGCTCATAAAGTAACTTTTAGTAGTAAAGTCGATGATGTTGGGAACAATCCCTACCCTCGCACTCAGCGCTCCACTGCTAATAACAGTAGTCCTTCAGTTTCCAGTAATAAGGCTGATTGGTTTTTTTTGTAAAAAGCCGGGTCATCTTATAGCTGATTGTTTTGCTCTCCAGAAAAAGTCAAAGACTACCAAGCCAGTTAGGCTAACGACTTCAACTCAGTTGTCCTGTGACGTAATGAGAGTTTCTCAGTCCAGTAAAAACCATACTGAGGATGATCCCTTTGACCCATTCCGCATGGATGGTTTAGTGGGAATCTCAGGGTCTGAAAAGTTAGTCTCCATTCGTATTCTTCGGGATACAGGAGCCTCTCAGTCATTGTTTTTGGCAGAAGTTTTGCCCCTCTCCGAAAATACTTTCACTGGTATAAGTGCTTTAGTTCAGGGATGTGGGATGACATGGCTTAAAGCCCCATTGCATGTGGTGTATCTACAGTCTGGTTTGGTTACAGGTCCTGTGACAGTGGCTATTCGCCCCCTATTGCCTGTAGAGGGTGTAGACTTGATTCTTGGTAATGATTTGGCTGGAGGGAAGGTGTTTCCTACACCCATTGTTCTTGATAATCCAACTATCTCTGTAGTTGATAGTGAACAGAGTGAAGATGAGCTTTCAGCTCAGTTGCCTGGAATTTTTCCTGCATGTGTTGTTACTCGTGCACAGACAAGAAAATATGAAGATGTGGTTAATCATTCAGAGCAATCAATGACATCTTCTGGTGAAGATGTAGGGTGTTTACCAGCTAACTCTCCCCTGACCTCTGAGCTGCCTAAAGATGAGCTGCCTCTTAAGGAGCCCCTCGAAATTAAGTTGATTAGTCCTGTCACCCCTTTTACAGAGTCTGATCAACAGTCAAAGGTTGGCAAAGAACAGCTTATAGCCGCGCAGAGGGCTGACCCGTCTTTAGCTAAGTGTATTGCAGCAGGGTTGCCTAGAGATGTGAGTCCTACGACACGTGTCACTTTTTACTGGGAGGGTGGTGTTCTTATGCGGAAGTGGTTACCTTTGGATGGCATTGAATGGAATAGTGTCCACCAGATCCCTGTGGAATTATTAATGATGTTTACAAGGTTTATCCTTAAATCTAATTATTTTATGTTTAACAATAAGTATTATCTACAAATTCAAGGGACAAGTATGGGATCCCCATTTACACCTAATTATGCAAATTTATACATGGGTTTATGGGAAGATAGACACATATTTAATAATAACCCCTTGGGAGATAACATTCTAGTGTTTAAACGGTTTATTGATGACATTTTTTTGATTTTCATTGGCTCTGAAAATGAGTTGTGCCAGTTTAGTGAATACATAAATGGGACTTATCCTACCTTAAGGTTCACTATGGAATGTAGTTGTGAAAAAATAAATTTTTTGGATTTGTTAATTACAGTTAATAATGATAAATTGGAGATCTCAATTTACAGGAAGGAGACTGACAGAAATACTATTTTACATTCGTCAAGTTTCCACCCTTACCATGTAATTAAGAACATTCCTTATGGTCAGTTTTTGAGGCTAAAGAGAATTTGTAGTGATCAGAAAGATTATCAAGTTAAAGTTAAGGAAATGTCTCAACGGTTTAGACAGAGAGGATATGACCAGACACTAATTGATCAAGCAGTTGAAAAGGCTAACAGAAAAAATCGGAATGAGTTACTGAACCCCACTTTTAAACAGCCTGAGGGTAGAGTTACCTTTGTGTCTGAGTACTGTACAGTCTCCAAGCAGGTCAAAAGAATCATAAATAAATATTGGAAACTTTACGAATGTGACCCTAGTCTTAACCACTTACTAGAAATACCTCGTTACTGTTTTAAAAGAGGCAAAAATATAAGAGATCTCGTCGTTAGTTCCATGTATAAAGATCCCTCAGTCTCCAATTGGCTTGCTAAGCAAGTGTACGGAAATTATAGGAGCGGTAACTGTGTACATTGTTCAAATACATTTGACACTAAAACATTCAGTCATCCTCACTCTGGTAAGAAGTATAACATTAAACAGTTTATTAATTGCCGCTCAAGACATGTGGTGTATCTGTTAAAATGCCCTTGAGGCCTTATGTACATAGGTCAAACAAAAAGGAATTTAAAACTTAGAATTGCTGAACACAAAGCTGCAATCAGAAATGATAATATGGATTATGCTATTGCTAGACACTATAAGGAGAAAAACCATGGACTAGCCACCACACTTAAATTTATTGGTATTGAGAAAGTAGAACCTCACCCAAGAGGGGGTAATTTGATTAAGCAATTGTTGAAAAGAGAGGCCTTTTGGATCCATGAGTTGAATACAGTTGAACCATATGGACTTAATGAAAAACAGGACCTGAGTGTATTTCTGTCATAGATGTTGATTTGGACCATGACTTGAATGTAATTTTCTGAGGCCTATGTAAATTTAGTTTGAGTATTTCAGCTTTGCTTGTTATCCCTTTTTGCAATTGATACTTTGTACAGTATGTATTTATTCACAGGCCAATGGACTATCAATATGTATTGTGACGCTATAGTGTGACGATTAATTCGTTTTTAGTGGTGTTATTTTTGTACTTTATTCAGATTCTATTTTTGCAATAGTATTTATAAAAGAAAATTGTTTATATGTGAAAATTGTTTAATTAATTAAATAACTCGAGAAGGTCATGTGACACTGAATTTGACTATTTCACCTGTGGGTGTCTTGGGGAAAGCTAAGAGCAAACCTGACGAAGCTAGTGCGAAACGCGTTGTTCGCTCCTAATAAAGCTCTACTATGGTGATCAGTGTGCGGTGATCTTCTTTTTTTGTGAATAACTAGTGTCCACCAGATTGTTGTTCCTTCTGGTTATCGTACACAGATCCTGAGTTTATCTCATGACAATGTGCTTTCTGGTCATCTGGGCATTAATAAAACTTACTACCATATATTAAAATATTTCTTCTAGCCTGGTTTGAAAAGTGATGTTGTCAACTGGCTGGGAAGCCAAATCAAGTTATTTCTCCAGCTCCACTCCACCCAATTCCAGTGATGGGGGAGCCTTTTGAGAGACTCATTATTGATTGTGTTGGCCCGTTACCGAAGTCAAAATCTGGTCATCAGTACCTTCTGACCTTAATGTGTACTGCAACTCGATTTCCAGAGGCAATTCCATTACGCTCTCTCAAGGCAAAAGTGCTTGTGAAGGAACTTGTAAAGTTCTGCACTACTTTTGGTTTGCCAAGGGTCATTCAAACTGACCAAGGTAGTAACTTTATGTCTAAAGTGTTTAATCAGGTGTTGCAGACGTTGGCTGTGAAGCATCAGATATCTAGTGCATATCATCCCGAGAGCCAGGGGGCTCTAGAGCGCTTTCATCAATCCCTGAAGACGATGTTGCGTTCCTATTGTCTTGAAACTGGTAAGGAATGGGATGAGGGTATCCCACTCTTGCTTTTTGCCATAAGAGAAACTGTTCAGGAGTCATTGGGTTTTAGTCCTGCAGAACTTGTGTTTGGCCACTCAGTCCCAGGACCTTTGAAACTGTTGCGTGAGCAGTTGGTTGATGACTCTTCCTCCACCCAGAATGTCCTGGACTATGTTTTTTTAGAGAACGCCTCCATCATGCCTGGGAGATGACCAAAGAAGCATTGACTGCTTCTCAAACTAGAATGAATATCAATTTTGATAAGAAAACTGTGAAACGAAGTTCCCAACCAGGAGACTCTGTGCTTGCTTTTCTCCCTGTCACTAGCTCAGTGCTGCAAGCTAAGTTTACAGGGCCTTATATTGTTGAGAAGCAATTGAGCGAGACTGATTATGTCATTCGTACCCCTGAAAGGAGACAAAAGACTCGTGTGTGCCATGTGAACATGCTGAAGCCTTATGTGTCAAGGTCTGCTGATGCATCTTTTTCAGAGTCTCCTGTAGCTTCAGCCTCAGTGTTATCAGTTTATTCTTCTTGAGATGATGATTTGGTGTTGCAGGATGCTCCTGTTCTGTGTGCTCGGTTGCAGAATTCGCAAGTGCTGAGTGATTTGGAGGGTCATCTGTCTCATTTGTCTGAACCTCAGAGGCGTGATATACAGTAGTTGAATTGATTGAACAACATCGTGAACTATTTTCAGATGTTCCCACTTAAACCACTGTCCTGCAGCATGATATTGACGTTGGTGATTGTTTCCCAATTAAGCAGCATGGCTATCGAGTGAATCCAACAAAAACAGCCCAGATACAGCAGGAGGTCCAGTATTTACAAAAGAATGGCTTTGCTGTGCCTAGTTCCAGCTCCTGGAGCTCTCTATGTTTGTTAGTTCCGAAGTCAGATGGAACTTAGCGTTTCTGTACTGACTTTAGGAAAGTAAACAGTGTGACAAAAAAAGATTCTTTTCCTTTTCCGCGAGTGGAAGACTGTATTGATCGGGTTGGAGCTGCAGGTTTTGTCACAAAATTAGACTTGCTTAAGGGCTACTGGCAAGTGTCTTTGACAGTCTGTGCCTCTGAAATTTCTGCCTTTGTCACTCCAGATCACTTTATGCAGTACACTGTCATGGCATTTGGCATGTGCAATGCACCTGCAACTTTTCAACGCCTTATGAAAAGTGTTTTGTCTAAAGTTGTAGACTGTGAGGCATAACTTGATGATGTGGTTGTTTTTTCTGCTGATTGGCCATCCCATGTGGAAAGACTACATACTGTATTCCAGTGCCTAAAATAAGCTTCTTTAACCTTGAACCTGGCCAAATGTGAGTTTGCCAAAGCTACTATCACTTATTTGGGCAAACATGTTGGTCAGGGACAGGTTTGGCCTGTAGAGGCTAAAGTGACTGCTATAGCTCAGTTTCCAGTTCCCACTACAAAGTGAGAACTGCGGCAATTTGTTGGGCTGGCTGGTTATTACAGGGGGTTCTGCCAGAACTTTACCTCTATTGTGTCCCCTTTAACTGACCTCCTTAGCCCCACAAGGAGTTTTGTTTGGGATGCAAAATGTGAGCGAGCTTTTAACACAGTTAAGGCTCTCCTCTGTAGCTCTCCAGTGCTGATGGCTCCAAACTTTGAGGTGCCATTCAGCTTAGAGGTTGACGCAAGTGGTACTGGAGCTGGTGCTGTGTTGCTACAGGAGGATTTAGTTGGCATTGATCATCCAGTTTGCTATTTTTCTAAAAAGTTCTCTCCAGCCCAACGTAACTACAGCACCATCGAAAAAGAAGCCCTGGCCATGCTTTGGGCCCTTCAGCATTTTGAAGTATATGTAGGCTCCACTCCACAGCCAGTGATTGTATTTACCGATCACAATCCTCTTGTTTTTTTTAATCGAATGTATAACCATAATCAACGCCTTATGCGTTGGGCCCTTTTGGCCCAAAAGTTTAACCTGGAGATTCGTCACAAGAAGGGGCGTGATAATGTTGTGGCTGATGCCTTATCCCGTGTATAGTGAGATGACTGCCTCATGGCTGTCATCTTAAGGAAGGGGGTGTTACGGTTCAGTCTATTTGCCCTGTATCTGTGCTGCTGCATGGCATTCTTTGTTCCAGTTTTAGGTGCAGCTGCCTGATATGAGATGCAGGACACCTGCGTGAGGGCGTGGCCTTGGGCTATATAGTCGCCCCTTTTGCTCCGCCCTCGCTGACTTCCTCAATCTAGACCCTGCCATTTCAGTGCTGTGTGTTTGTAGCCTTTTGCTTTTGTCTTACTTTGTTTAATAAAAACTGCACATTTTGCAACTGGCTTGGTGTTGTGTCTCCATTATGTTACGTCTCTTGAGCCGGTCATAACAGAAGGTCAACACACATCTGCCTTACTAGAATGGTGTGTTCCTTTGTCTTTCCCATGTTGAAGAGTGGATAAAAAAATGGCCTCTGTGTCACGTCATATTTATACCCCAGGGAAACAGGAAGTGATGATTGACTAATTAAATGTTCCTAGATACTCTGATCAACTTTGTAAACTACTGTAGAAATGACACAAATATTTCAATGACATTTAATTCCTAGGAATTGTTAGGGGTGCCAATAATTGTGGAACAGGTGATTTTATGAAAAATAACTATTTCTTTGTCAGGGATTTTTTTCCCCCCTTAAAATTCACTTGAGTTGAAGTTTACATTTTTCTACAATTTTCAGTGTGAGAGTATGCTTCTGCAATAAAAATTGAATTTATTTTAAGGCTTTTAACGCATCTTAACCAGGGTTGCCAATAATTATGGAGGGCACTGTATGTATACATACACACACACACACACACACACATTATATATATATATATATATATATATATATATATATATATATATTTAATGTGTGTGTACAGAGAGGACAATTAAGGGACTCAAGTGAAATCTGACTAATGCCAATTGACCAGGGCTGGATATGAAATTGACCATGCATGTCATAATGGGTTGCATAGTCATTTGAACATAAAAACAGGCAAATGAATCTTGCCAGTGCATTGGTCGTAATGACCTGGCACTGCCGAGCATGGTGCGTCCACAGATTACCCCCAGGCAAAGGGCCTTCTTGGTCACTGAATATCATAGCACACGGAACGTTAGCAATGTGCTGAGGAGTTTTTGGCGTCAGTTTTCTGATGTGCCATAAATTTTTACTAGAAACTTCAGAGAGGGAATTCTGTTTTGTTTGCTTTGTATCAGAGACTGATCAGTTGTGTCATGGTTTGTGAGGTTTGCGTGTTATTTGGAGCTTTCTTCGTGGTTCTCGTCCGGGGACGATATCGAATTCTTTACCCAGCTGGTTGATTGGACTGGGGCGGCACTTGCCCAGAATCTATATTAGCAGGATGTCCGGCACGCCTCCTTCGTTTGAGTGTCTGTGTTTAGATTCGCACTGTAGCCGAAGATGTCTTTAGTCAGGTTTGGTATTACTTTCTATCTTCTAATTGTTGGAGTTTCTTCTCCCTTTTTTGCCTGCTTGGCCGACAGGCCCAATCGGGCTGATGCTGCGCTTCGAGTCACGAGTGGCGGTCTGTTGTGCTTCCGTGCATGAGTGAGTGCCTGCGTCCGTGCATCCACAATTGTCGTTTCAGCGCAATACAGCTTTCAGTTTTCCATGGATCCTTTTAATATTTTATATGCATCTATATGGGCTCAAGATCTAGCCCAAGTTTGATTTTAGGCAGGCTGTGATTCTTCATTTGGCCACTAGGCAGCTTTTTCTGCAAAATTTCAAAAAGCTTTAGCTCCCTTATTCTATGAGCTATGATGCTCAAATTTTTTTATTTATTTATTTATTTATTTTTTAAATCGGTTGTTCTGCCAAGGGTCCATCATATATAAAATTTGGTGAAATGAAAAACCCATTGTATAAGTTATATAGGTCAAAGGTCATAAAATGTGCCGATTTTGTTTCAGTGCCATAGCGTCCTCAGTTCTCAATGGATCCATTTCCTATTTTATATTCATGTAAATAAGCCTAAAATCTGACCCAAGTTCAATTTTGGGCATGCTGCGATTCATGGTTTGGCCACCAGGCGGCTTTATCTGCCAAACTTCAAACCGCTCCAGCTCTCTTATTCTAGGAGCTATGATGCTCTGATTTTTACTGGAGGTTGTATTGCCAAGAGTCTGTCATATAATAGGTTTTTTATTTGACCTCATTTTAAAGGTTTTATAGGTCAAAGGTCATAAAATGTTCCAATTTTGTTTCAGTACCATAGCGCCCTCAGTTCTCAACGGATCCTTTTCTTTTTTATATGCGTGTATATGGGCCCAAGATCTAGCCAAAGTTTGATTTTGGGCATGCTGCAATTCTTGGTTTGGCCACTAGGTGGCTTTTTCTACAAAACTTCAAACTGCTCTAGCTCCCTTAGTCTACGAGCTAAGATGCTGAAATTTTTACTGTAGATTGATCTGCCAGGGGTTCACCATAAATGTAATGGGTTTTTGATTTGACCTAAATTTAAAGATTATGTAGATCAAAGATCATAAAATGCACAGATTTTGTTTCACTGCAATAGTAACATGAATGGCAAGAACAGGCCATTCAGCCCAACTACGCTCGCCAGTTACTGTATACTATCGTGAATATATCCCTTCAGATACTCATTGACTCAATGGTATCTACCTTTAAGTCAAGCCTGCTCTTGAAAACCCCCAAGGTCTCTGCCTCAACAATATGGTCAGGCAAGCTAATTCCACATTGAAATTACTCTTTGGGTGAAGAAATATTTCCAAATAGGAGTGCTAAATTTACCTTTGTCAACTTCCATTTGTGACCCTGAGTTCTACTCAAAACACTTGGTCGAAGGAATCCTACATAAATCACTTTGTTAATCCCTTTAACATATTTAAAGACCTCAATCAAATCACCCCTTCGTCTCCTTTTCCTAAGACTTAAGAGATTAAGGATCTTCAGCCTCTTCTCATAGCTTTCATCTTTTATACCTGGAATTAGCTTCGTGGCTCTTCTCTGAACTTTCTCTTGAGCCTCTATATTTTTCTTAAAGTATGGTCCCCAGAACTGTACACAATACTCCAGATGTGGTCTGACTAATGTGTTGTACAAAAGAAGCATCACCTTCTTAGATTTGTACTCAGCACTTTTGGCAATGCATCCCAGCATCCAATTGGCTTTTTTAACTGCTACGGCACAATGGTAGTGGAGCGGGTAACTTGAGAATAGCAGGGGAAAAGTTCAAATAGTGATACAAGCATGAAATTCGGCATAACTATTCCTCTTTGTCTCCTGTCTCATAATCAACCTCCGGCCACACAGAATTTGACAGTTTTTCAAAATGGCTTCCTTCCGATATATGAATATGGACATTTAATTCCTTAATCACTTAAAAATTTCTTTATCTGTCAGTTTATGCTAAAATATTGAGAGCAAGCCTACAAGTACTAAGATTATGTAAAATAGTTTCTAGAAACATCCAAGATGGCTGTCATCATATCCAAAGTGGCCGCCAAAGAGCAAAATATTTGCGTATAAGTTCATATGTGCGCAAAAAGGTCAGGTAATAGATTGATCTGGGGTAAATCTAGCTGGATCAGTTTATTTTTGCAAGTAAGAAAATAATTAAGCTCTTTTTAATTAATTTTCATTCTAATTTGAAAACATAAACATAAAGGTAAATATAACATTGTAATAGTGTAGTGTTATTGCAGTACCAGGGCACACTGGTTGACACTATAGCTGTGAAACTCAGCATGGGGTTCAATGCTAGCTAATGGTAGAAATTTGTGATTAGTTTCCCAAATGCTGTTTCTCCAGCCCCATTTTAAAGTTAAACAGCCGCACCTGAATTGACAGGATGTGCCAGCGCGGGAGAGCCGAGCCAAAGACGACGGGGCTATAGTCTTCTGGAAGGTGTACAGATCACACGGGAATTAAATAGCATTGGATGAATGATTGGGCTAGGGATAGGATTGTAACATATCTTAGCCTAGTTGTATCCCATATCTGAAAGTGCTTACATGTTGTATAGGTGGTAAAAGGATAAGGATTGGAAGGGCTGGTTTAGTTTCTCTCTTTATGACTGTAAGAATGCCAAGATACATGAATTCACAATGATTATGTAGAAAATATGCAATTTTTGTAGCTTATAGGCTGAAAATATTCAAAATATAGAGCAAATTTGCCACCATTTTGAAAACGTGTCGGCCATCTTGGATATAACTATAAATTGAAGTGGCCGGAGGTTGATTTTGATTTATGGGGATATTAAGAGTTCTCATGCAAAGTCTGTTGCTTGTATCACCATTTGCACTTTTTTTCCCCCAACTACCCCGCTCCACTATGGCTAGAGCCTGTGAGGGTTTGGTCAACAATCACTCCCAGATCTTTCTCGTGTGGAGCACATTCCAGTTTTAAACCTCCCATGAAGTAATCCCGTCTAATGTTTTTATTACCTACGTATACAACTTTACATTTTGCTACATTAAATTTCATTTGCCACATTTCTGCTCAATTCTGGATTCTGTCCAAATCGTTCTACTTTTTGTGACTTTCAAGATGGAGGCGACCGGACACTAGCTCAAGGTACTGTTTGCATAAATAGTCTTTCTTTAATAAACTACTTGTGCATTTTCAAAGTTCTCAATGCCTCGTTTTAAATGTCAGGGCCCTCGAAATTCTACCGATGAAGTGTGGAGCTACTTTGAGCATTGTTAATGATGAAAAAAATAGTGATTTCTTAGCATGGCAGCACTATGCCCGATTCACTGCTATTGTTAGCCTGCTGGGAGCTTCGGCTAAAGCTATATATTTTGAAATGTTGCGTGCGTACCGAGGTGGGGTATTCGATAAAGGTTAGTACGCGCCATCGTGTTTCAGTACACCCCAAGTCAATTTCACACCAGAATTCTCCTTTTAAAGGTGTATAATTTTTTTAGACTCACTCTGTATTGTTTTTCTGACCAAGTTTTAGGACAACTCTCGAGTGGTCCCTGAAAGTCGGACAGTCCATCCAGATCAGAGGATGAAGGGCCGTTTATTGAAACACCCAAAAAGAGACCGACTGTCTATCCAAGCAGGGATAGTCCATGGCTGGGTCGGACGGTCTGTCATGTTTGTTGAAACAGCCCTCTGGATACCACACACCACACCAACACAGATTTAATTTCTGCAGCCATTTATTTGGTTATTTAATTTATGGCCATATTTTATTTATTTATTTATTTATTTAACTCGGGGATGTAATTTTCCACTAATTTGCGGAATTAGGCTTTTTTATCTTCTAAATTTAAAAAATAAATTAAACTCAGCCATGAAAATCCGATTTCACATCTACAGCATTCTGAATTTTAGTATTTCCATAACTGAATTGATCTTAAGCATGCTGCATTCTACAGAACTTCCATTTTCAAATTAGCCAGCTAAGGCACTTCTGGTCAAATGGCATGCTGTGTGGACAGGGGCCGCGGCGGAAAGTTTCAACACTGCGGAAAAGAAATGACGTAGATATTGCGGATATTCGAGATGACAGATAGCTTGTAGTATAGTAACAATAATTAATAGTCCGTATACCTGTATTTTGTGTCGCCCATTCGGCTAGTGGAGTGAGGATGAAGCGGTCTTGTAGCCTAGGTTTCAGCGCCGTGAGTGTTTGACGGCTGAACACTACTGCGTCCCATTATGTAACTCGAGACAAATGCTGTCCACCACTAGTAAGTTGCCTGGTTGGTTTAGTGTGTATCAGTATTCCCCGGGAGTGCGAGTGGGTGCTCGTCTTAGCTCTTTGACGCACCTTTGCCAGCTCCCATTAATGGTAGTATGGCCAGTCAAACCATAACGTTGCATTACGTACGCTAACCCACAAACCTGATGGACTTTTATTTTCCTTCCTCACTTTCGCACACTTTAATATGAAGCATTATCACCCTACATTTTGACTTCAGTGAATGCTGAATTAATTGGTTTCTGTGGCCAGCATACACACGGGTTATCAGTGATAACGCAGCTGGGCGTCTAGCTCCAAAACTAAATCATGGTTATTTCATCAGCTGCCCAGCAAATCCATGACCTTTAGCAATATTAGCGAACGATACCGCTAGGACACGCAATTTTTCTATCGCGTCGTATAATTCAAGGCGCTTCAGGACCTCGATGAGGAGCCCTTCCTCGTAGTTTCACTTTTGTTTTTTTCATGTAAATGGAGCGTCACAGGACACCGAATATAGCTGAATGTGGCTAGTTAGTGACACCGTTTTCGCTTGGCTTATTCACTAGGTTAATATGTGATGCATAATATGTAAAGCATATTTCCAGGAGTTCCATCAAGATTGTGTTTTAGTCAATAATTGGAAGCTGAAAATACTCACAGAACTCAAAGATGGTTTCTACAGATGATTGGATAGAGAAAAAAGATTTATTAGTGGTGTGTATCTACAGTGATTATGTTCTTATATTTCATTTTTGCTATTACACAGTACATTCAGGGAAGTCTAAATTCATAAAATCCCATGAGCATGTGACTTTGTGATATGATTTTGGAGTTGACAAAGAAGTCAATGATTTTATTGATATATTGGCAATAGATACACACGGAGCTAGACAGGAACGCCCACAAACGTTACATCCGGTTTTAGCCTGGGTGGAAAACAAAGCCTTAGCAACCATTGAAAACAACGAGCGGACAATGGTTAATGTTATGGCCCCAATTTGTTATTACATTTACAGCAACAGCAACAGCAAGGGATGACAGACACAGTTTTAAAAACTTAACCACATTTAATGAACAAAGACAATAACAAATAACTACTCTATCTACAACTAAATGACCAAGATTGATTAGAAAACAAAAAAAAAACAGAAATATTTACAGTCCTTGTGGGTTTGCTGGTGATGTCCTGGGCAAGGAAAAATGCTCTGGGGCACAGGCAAAAATCCACAAAAGAAAACTTCACAGGTCTTGAACAGAATGACAGGTCTGGTCACACGTATCCTTCTTCTTGCAATTTCTCCTACTACTTTACTGTCTCAATTCTTTGCCTTATATACTCTTTTGCAGACCCCACCCACGTTTAGACCTCTTTTTTTTTTAATTTTCGGGGACTTGCCCCAGACATGTCCAGGACACGTCTAAACATAGCTCCAGTCTGAGCTGAATAAAAAAAAGGTAAATACTGCCATCCAGTGGCCTATATTCACATTACACCTCCATTCCAAAAGGGAAAAATTTTGACTCATAAAGGCAAAATTTTTCTTTTCAATACAAAATGGTTAAGTGAACACTTGTCTATATATACAAATCATACAATATTCAAATAAACACATGATATATATACATATTCAAACACGGGATAAGCAATCAGCAATTACATTGTCTGTACCCTTCACATGCTTAATTTCCAAGTCAAACTCCTGTAAAATCAAACTCCAATTCAACAATCTCCGATTCTTGTTTTTCATCTTACTCAAAAACATTAACGAATTGTGGTCAGTGTACACAATCATTGGCTTTTCCCCTGTACAAACATAAACCTCAAAGTGTTGTAAAGAAAGGACGAGAGCCAACAGTTCCTTCTCTATTGTGGAATAGTTTGTTTGGTGGCGATTGAACTTCCTGGAGAAGTATGCCACGGGATGCTCAATGTCATCAGAGTCACTTCTCTGTAGGAGCACAGATCCACAAGCTAGGTCGCTAGCATCGACCGCGATGGAGAACGGTTTGTTGAAGTCAGGAGATTTGAGCACGGGGAAGTGACACAGCAGAGACTTCAGGCGATCGAAGGCTCTCTGGCATGCATCATCCCAAGTGAACTTTACGCCTTTCTTCAATTGGTTAGTTAGACTGAGAGCAATCTCAGCAAAGTTCTTGCAGAACTTGCGGTAGTACCCGATTATTCCAAGGAAGCGGCGCAAAGCTTTTTTGTTGTCAGGAACTGGAAAGTGCATGATGGCTTGGACTTTAGCATTTATGGGTGCCACCTTACCCTGGCCTATGACGTAGCCAAGATAGGTGACAGTAGCACAACCAAAGTCACTCTTGCTCAGGTTAACAGTCAGGTTAGCCTGGGTCAGGCGCTGGAACAACGTCTCTACATCTTTTAGATGTTCTTCCCAGGAGTCACTCCATGTGATCAGGTCATCAATGTACGCACCCGTGTGTGGCAATCCGGCGATTGTAGACTGTATCATCCTTTGGAACGTGGCTGGGGCATTTTTCTTCCCAAAGGGTAGGACTTCATATTGGTACAACCCAGATGGTGTGGCAAAAGCAGAGATGCTCTTGGCCCTCTCAGTTAAAGGCACACACTAATAACCCTTCAATAAATCAATCTTGGTCAGAAACTTTGCTTGCCCTACTCTATCAATACAATCCTCAATCCTAGGTATTGGAAACACATCAGTTCTAGTTACAGCGTTGACTTTGCGATAATCTGTACAGAATCGAGTACTTCCATCAGGTTTTGGAACTAGCACACAGGGTGAACTCCAATCTGAGTTGGAGGGTCTGATAATATCATGTTCTAACATGTACTCAACCTCTTTCTCAGCAATCTTTCTCTTTTCAGGATTCATCCGGTACGGATGCTGTTTTGTTGGTTTGGCATCACCAACATCTACATCATGAGAGGCAATAGAAACTCTTTTTGGAACATCAGGAAACAGATCCTCATATTTCTTGATCAACCTCTCAAACTGATCTCTCTGTGAGGGTTCTAAGTGCTGGAGTTTTACATCAAGATTTTGCAACACTTCAGAATTTGACAATTTACATGAAAGAACTTCAGCTTTAATTCTAGGTTCATCATCTTGAAACTCCCCCTCATCTTCACACGTTTCGGCCATAGGAGAATCTGAAGTGACAGCTGCAACCCTAGCATTTCTGTCATGATAAGGCTTCAGCATGTTAATGTGACACAATTGTTTTGGTTTTCTCCTATCTGGAGTCTTCACAATGTAATTGAGATCATTGAGTTTTGTCAGAATTTCATAAGGACCATGAAATCTAGCCTGCAATGGATTGGACTGCAAGGGAAACAACACAAGGACCTTGTCTCCTGGTTTAAACTCATGGCTTCTAGCCTTATGATCATACCAAGTTTTCATTTTTCCCTGACTTGATTTCAAGTTCTCTTTGGCTAGGTCACAAGCTGCACGCAATCTTTCCTTGAACTTGTTAACATAGTCTAACAGACTGATGTGCGGCTCTTCCTCTTGCCATTGTTCACTCAATAATAGCAAAGGTCCTCTCACTTCATGACCAAACACTAGCTCAAATGGACTGAATCCAGTAGACTCCTGCACTGCTTCTCTAGCTGCAAACAACAGCAAATGAACACCTTCATCCCAGTCTTTCTCATGGTCATAACAATAAGTCCTCATCATTGTCTTGAGAGTGGAATGAAACCGCTCGAAGGCACCCTGACTTTCTGGATGATCGGCACTAGAAAGAATCTGCTTTGCACCTAGTTCATACACAACCTGCTGAAACAATCCTGAAGTGAAATTGCTACCTTAGTCTGACTCAATTTCCCTGGGAAGGCCAAACAACGTAAAGCCTTTGAGATTGCAGTTGCCTTGATGTTACGTAGAGGTATGGCTTCAGGGAATCTGGTCGATGCACACATGATTGTCAACAAGTACTGATTTCCAGATCTAGTCTTGGGTAATGGACCAATACAATCAACAATGACCTGAGAGAATGGCTCCCCAAATGCTGGGATAGGCTGCAATGGAGCTACAGGTGGGTCTAACTGGTGTTTTCCAACTACTTGACAAGTGTGACAGGTTTTGCAAAAGTTGGAAACGTCTTTCCGAAGCCCAGGCCAAAAGAAGTGTTTCATGATTTTATCAACAGTCTTGTTAACACCAAGATGACCTCCTAAAGGTAAACTATGAGCCATTGTCAAGATCTCATTCCTGTAGACCTTCGGAACAACAATTTGCCTAACCACTGCCCAATCTGCATTGGCAGGGATATCCGGAGGGCGCCACTTCCGCATCAACACACCATCCTTGAGATAATACCCAACTGGAACTGCGTCTATTTTTTAATCAGGAAGGGCTCTCCTCTTTAGTACACAAATTTCAGGATCATCAGTTTGCTCCTCAATCAACCGCTTTCTGGACAGAGACAAGTCTCCAGACACATCAGAATCACCAGACCCATCCGGCTGGCTGAATAGAGAACTGATAAAAGTATCTGATAAGTCCTCAAACGGAGAAACCATAGTAGGCCAATCAGAGTCATGAGGCGAACCACCTGAGTCCTGACTATTCAATGTGCTGGACGGCACCACAACATCTTCTTCTTTAGCCTTCTTGGCCATAGCACGAGTCACTGCGCAAGAAAGATACAGAGATGGGTCCTCATCCCCATCTTCAGTGCTCGGCTGTGAAGTAAGATGTACAGGGGGAACTACTTTGCCCCCAGCCAGGTCATTGCCTAGCAACAGAGAAACACCCTTTATAGGTAGACTTGACATAAGTCCCACCTTTACCTGTCCTGTAACTAAATCTGACTTCAAGAATATAGAGCGCAGGGGTACAGATACAGTCCTCCCTTCAATACCTTGTACAAGTATGAAATCCCCTGAAGCGGTCTCATCACGTAACTCCAAGGAGTCCATCAACAAAAGTGACTGAGAAGCTCCGGTATACCTTAGGATATATATGGGGACAGGAGTAGTATGCTCATTCAGAGCCACAAATCCCTCTGACACAAATGGAAGAAATTCCTCCCTCACAAAGTCAGCAGTATCAGGCTTTTTAGCCCCACAAGAAGCAGGTAATTTAGCAGATCGGTTATCTACTACAGGGGTTTCTAACCTCGTTTTCACAAAGGCATTTGGTTTGGTATCCTTTTCTTTTTCTTTCTTAGCTTTTAGGAACCAACAGTTAGTTATAACATGACCAGATTTCTTGCAATAACTGCAAACTAGACCACTTTTGTCACTGTCAGCTTCCACACTTTGATCAGACCCGTTACTGGATTTCTGAGCACCATCACCAGATTTGTCTTTGTCTTTGGGTGAGGAATCTTGGGTATCACCGTAACCCTTTTTCTGAAATTGGGACCATCTATTGTTACTGCTAGACTGAAATTTGGACTTATGTGTGAGAACATATTCATCTGCAAATTTGGCAGCTGATTGCAAATTCAGTGCTTGCTTCTCATTAAGGTAGGTCTTAACATCATTCTTAACACAGTTCTTGAATTCTTCAACTAACACCATCTCTTTTAGTGAGTTGAAATCATCCTTGACCTCCATAGAAGTACATAAGCGCTCAAAGCAAACCTTCTTCTCATTAGCGAATTCCACATAAGTCTGATTTTCAGATTTCTTCAGACCTCTGAATTTCTGTCGGTAAGCCTCTGGAACCAACTCATAAGCTCTCAAAATAACCTTTTTGAGAACCTCATAATCAGAGGAATCATCTGCAGACAAAGCCGAAAAGGCTTGTTGAGCTTTACCCTTGAGGACAGTTTGCAACATCAGAGGCCAGTGTTCCTTTGGCCACTGGCATCTCTTTGCTACCTTTTCAAAACACTGGAAATAGTTGTCAACATCCTTTTCTGCAAATGGAGGCACCAGTTTTACCTCCTGGCTAGCCCGAAATTTATTTTCTATTGCTATTTTAATTTTTAGTTGCTCCATTTGGAGTCTTTCTTCCCTATCGAATTTCTCGAATTCAAAATCTCTCTGTCTCTGTCTCTCTCTTTCTGCTCTTTCCTCTTTCTCTCTTTCTTTTTTCTCTTCTCTTTGCTAATTTTTCTAACTCAAATTCTCTTTGTTTTTCTTTTTGTCTTTCCTCCCTTTCTTTCTCTTTTTCCTCTCTTTCAATCTCTAGCAGTTTTAATTTAAGTTCCATTTGTATATGAGGATTTTCCACTGGAAACTGTTCCAGATCTCCGGGTGCAAACACATTTTCATCAATGTAATATTTAACTATCTCTCGAGCCAGTCTTGCTTTGCGCATGGCTGGTTTTACCTCTGTCAGCTCTAAATGTCAGCAAATTTCTAGCAGTTCTGTCTTTTTAAAAGACTTCAAAACCTCAACGGTTGGTGATGCCAAGAAATCATCCATTGCTGTTGATCTGTCAATATATTTATATAGGAAAATTCAAAAAACAATTTTACAATTTGAAATGTTAGATTTTCAATTAATTACTCTCACAATGGTCTATCCCGGACGAGCCCCCAATTTGTTATGGCCCCAATTTGTTATTACATTTACAGCAACAGCAACAGCAAGGGATGACAGACACAGTTTTAAAAACTTAACCACATTTAATGAACAAAGACGATAAAAAAATAACTACTCTACTATCTACAACTAAATGACCAAGATTGATTAGAAAACAAAAAAAAACAGAAATATTTACAGTCCTTGTGGGTTTGCTGGTGATGTCCTGGGCAAGGAAAAATGCTCTGGGGCACAGGCAAAAATCCACAAAAGAAAACTTCACAGGTCTTGAACAGAATGACAGGTCTGGTCACACGTATCCTTCTTCTTGCAATTTCGCCTACTACTTTACTGTCTCAATTCTTTGCCTTATATACTCTTTTGCAGACCCCACCCACATTTAGACCTCTTTTTTTTTTTTATTTTCGGGGACTTGCCCCAGACATGTCCAGGACATGTCTAAACATAGCTCCAGTCTGAGCTGAATAAAAAAAAAGGTAAATACTGCCATCCAGTGGCCTATATTCACATTACATTAAGAGCTGCAGCGTGACGTTTAGCACATTGAATTTCGCAAAAAATCCGGAATTAAAGTTCATACGTTTGCCAAATATAAAAACAGAGCCCATTAGAAGGACATAGCGGTTGCAAGCCATTTGCCGTGAGGATTAATCTGGCTGTCTGTGGAGCCCTACCACAACACGTTTGGGTCTGTGTTCTCCACTTTATTACCTGTAAGTTTGTAAACTGCAAAAATGCATTTTGCTTCTTGTACCTGTATGAGTGACAAATGGCCTACCTGTAATTCACTCAAATGAGCTCCATAAACATGATTAATTCATTACTGGCTCTTGCTGTTTGATATTAAGGTAAGTTTAATCGAACGTAGCTGTAGAAAATGTAATAGTGTCTCTAACCAGGCAACTCCAATAGTTGTAGATATCTCTGTACGCGACCGGAGGCCATTGCCTTGGATCAACTGTCCAGTCCTTCATGAGATACGGACAACGATCGATTCCGATCTTGGTCAACTTTGACAGGTAACATTCTTTGTCGGCTGGCAATAAAGCGTCAATTGTTAGCCATTGATATTCATTTGAAAATCTCTATTTTATTAGAAAATAGGCTTCAAAAATTGCACTGAATGCATGGGAATCAATGAGAGCAAAGCAATGGTTTCTACCCAGGTGACTACGCCCCCCAGCTATGACTCGCTGATGACACTACGCCGTGTGTATCTATATTCAATTAATGTTATTTTACTTATGCAAGTGCAATAGTAGCAAATTAAATTCTTTACAAGCTTGGAGCTTGTGACTAATTTTGACTTGACTTAGAAATCAAAGATTGCGTATGTTTGTTGGCTTGAGTATACATTGGATAATTATTCTGTTATTTATTATTTTATTGAATTCTTAGTACACTTAGGGCACTAAAAATAACTAAAACCTAGGAGCTTCGGGGGGCTTTGCCCCCCGTATCCCCCCCACCAGGGCGCTGCCTTGGACCCAGCCAATGGCGTCGCCAGGATTCAATTTCATAGTACACACAGAACTCCCCCCCACCACCACCACCACCAGATGTGCCTGAGCAGCAGCTCGCGCAATTTGCAAATAAGCCTCAAGAACGCTCCGCTCCGATTACTGTAACTATTACCCTGGGCAGCTGCCAGAGCATGTACTGGATGTGGGAATTCGATGCATTTGAACCCGCGAAATGTCGGTCAGAAAATTTTGTTTTTGATTAGCCTACCTGTTAATATAAATTTAAAATTAAACACATAGCGGCAGTGCGCACTGCAGACCAGCATTCGTTTTCATCCAAGCTTTGCAAACGTGGTCGGGATTTGTAGAAGACATGTATGCTGCTCACTATAAAATGCTGTCACTATAAATAAATGCATCTCTGTGCAGAGAGGAAAGTAAGATAAAGTGATCCGTAAGTCGCCGCTCTACCCTTCGGTAAGCAGAGCCTATCGGGCATATTATGTTTTTGGTCCGACCGCCGCCGCCCTACGTGTTAACGCGATTACTTCAGTAATATTTCAATTAGAAATTTCATGTTTTGCATACAAGTAAGTATCATAAAGAGGAAGAACTGATTCAATTTTGGACAATTTACAATCTCTAGATTGGCCACCAGGGGCCAAAAACTGAAAAATCACTTTTTTCTCTGGAAATATTTGTCCGATTGACCTCAAATCAAGTGCAAATGAAAGGTCATGACGTGAGGTCATGACCTGTCCCACGATGACATTATACCTGTTTGGTTCAAAATTTTGGCACAAGGTGGAGCTTTGTCACATAAAATTCACCATTTTTGCCATATCTTCGGAACCATTTGTCCAATTGACATGAAAATATGTGTCACATGATGACTTTATACCTGTATGGTTCAATATTTTCCCACCAGGTGGCGCTTTGTGATGGAAAATGACCATTTTGGCCATATCCTCAGAACCATTTGTCCGATTGACCTGAAATTAAGTTCAAATGAAAGTCTATTCAAGGACTATTCAAGGATTGGGAAATTGGAGGATGGGGGGCGTTCAGGGATATACCCCAAGCTGTCGCCTCCGACGGCATAAGCCTAGTCTTCAAAATTTTCTTGGGCCCTCGTGCTCTGAATAATTGTGAACATTATTTGCTGTGTCTTGAAGATGAAACCTTACTCTCCGTATGGAAGCACAAATGAATACTTTTGCTCAAATTCTAAAGTGTAGGTAATCATAGTCGTTATTTATTTTTTATTTTTTTTTTGCATAGAACTTATCTCACAAAAGATTTATTTGGAATGCCTGTCTGACACTAGGTAGGACACTTTGACTTCCACCAGCTGAATTCTGACCCTGCCTCCTGCATGACACACTGGAAATTGAGATTCAACCGACCAGGTGATGTTTTTCCAATCTTCAGCTGTCCAGTTCTGGACAGCCTTTGCCCACCCAAGCCTCAGTTTCCTGCTCTTAGTTGACAGGATTGGAACATGGTGGAGTCCTCTGCTGCTGTGACCCATTCACTTCAATGTTAAATGTTTACTACATTCAGCAATGCTGTTCTACATAGCACTGCTGTAATGCATGGATGTTCGAGAAGTTGGCTTCCAGTCAGTTTGGACAAGTTGGCCATTAAACCCAGATCTCTTTCATTGACAAGGCATTTTTTCCACCAGAACTGCCACTCATTCTCTGTAAACTCAAGAAACTGCTGTGTGTAAAAATTCCAGATCAACAGTTTCTGAGATACTTAAACCACCATTTACAGTCATTCCATGATCACATAAATTACATCTGTTCCTAATTGTGATCAGTTTCAACAACACCTGACCTCTTGACCGTGTCTGTATACTTTCATACATGGTCTACTAGCAGACCTAATAAAGTGGCCAGTCAGTGTGCGAGTGTAATCTAGAAGGATCAAGCTGACTATGCCTGAGCCTTATATTTGATGGAATGTCTTAAAACTGTGTTTGGAGATATCTGCAGCATTGCAGTTCTATCATCTGCTCTCACCAGCTTTATGCTTGCAGCAATGGAGGTGCCTATGCAGGGTGATTTGTGCCATAATTAAATACAATACACACTTTGAAATACAATGCACTTATTGAAATACAATACACATCTCGGTCGAGAATATTTGTGCCAAAATTAAAACAATACAACCGTATTGTTTTTCAAGTTGTGTATTGCATTTCAAGTTGTGTATTGTATTTCAAGTTGTGTATTGTATTTCAATGTGTGCATTGTATTTCAATGAGTGCATTGTATTTCCATGTGCGGTTTTGGCAGTATGTAAATTTTAGTCAATGAGCTCCAACCAATTAATATGATTGGACGAGGCATTCCATTGAGTGCCTAAGTCATGCCCGGTTGGTACTCTGATGTATATGATGGTCTGGGTGAATACACTTGTCTGATTGGCTGGCAGGGGTAAATTAAAACCGTGAAACTGCACAGATAGTTTGGCTACGTTAGTTTCACCGTTCGAAGTGCGAAATTCATCCGCTAACCAACCTATAACCATAGCTACGTAAGAGCACTGGCATTTGGCTAGGTATAACAGAAACCTAGATACTCATTTATCTCCTGGGGACTGTTTCAATAAACTTTACTTGTCCGACCGAGTCAGACTATCTGTCGAGTGGAAAGTCGGTCCTTCGACAGACCATGTCCGTCAGGTGTTTCAATAAAACAAAAGTAGGATGTCTGACCATGGTCTGACGGGTCATCACTGTTCGTTCGAAGTTGCGTGAGAATTTACACCTCAGCGATGCACTGGTTTGCTATTTGACGTTCAAATGTTTGAAATACCGTTAAATGAAAAAAGAAAAAAAACACAATTTTGATTAGGTAGATCATTAACTTCTATTCAGACATAAATTAACGGCGCACATCGCTGTACGATGTCACATAAGTATCATTTTCAGTAGGCTATTAACTGAATACAGTCTAGCTAATTAAAAGCAGTCTTTGCTCACTGTGCACTCTGTGCTAAAACTACTACTGGCTACAAAACAAAGCTATTCAACACACAAAAGACATTAAAACATTCATATCGTCACAATCGCTCATTTTACAGAATTGAGTTAAGCTGCTTTCACACTGGACGAAAAACAAATTTTTCCAAAGATAGATTATTCAAAGGCAATGCAAAGACGCGAGATCGTCCTGTGGGGTGGTTAACAGTAGGTGCTCCAGCGATAATGACCGTATAAATTAAAGTAGCGAAGAAATCACCCTTTATTCATTAAACGATAGTAACTGTGTACAGTTACAAAGGAAGCGAACATGTCCACTTCATGTGTCAGCGACTGCTAACAATTCGCTGGGTACGTGCGATGACAATATACTGATTTAAGCTTGTTATCTCTATGGAAACCGGCATTTATTTTTGTAGTTTTGTTGGTCCAAATAAATCCGCCGCCAGCGTGTGCACCTGGCCAATCCTGGCCACGTAGGGCGTATCTAGCCAAGAACCAGCCTACATCGTGCCAAAACTGCATATCGAAATACAATACTGCACATCAAAATACAATACATGGTGTATTGTATTTTATTGCGAGGTTTTTGGCACAGAGCTCAAAATACAATACATGCCTCGAAAATACAATACATGAGTAACAATAAATACAACACAAACATATTTTGTTTTTCAATGTCGGTCAGGATTATTCATGACAAAATTAAATACAATACACACATTGAAATGCAATACACATATTGAAAATACAACACACATCTTGAAATACAATACACATCTCAAAAATACAATTCAGTTGTATTTTAATTTTGGCACAAATATTCCTGACTCACATTGAAAAACAAAGCATTTTTGTATCGTATTTACTGTTACACATGTATTGTATTTTCAATATATGTTTTGTATTTTCAATATGTGTATTGTATTTAAGCATTTTTGTATTGTATTTATTGCTACACATATATTGTATTTTCGAGATGTGTATTATATTTCAATAAGTGCATTGTATTTCAATGTGAGTATTTTATTTAATTATGGCACAAATCACCCTCCTTAGGTGCCTGATTGGACATGCACAAATTTAAATGCTTCTCTGATGCAGTCAAGAGAAAGTTTTTCTGAGATTCACCCAGTAATGCATTAGGGGGTGATACATCATAGTCATGGATTTTCCTAATTCTTTGACATGTTGAAGGTACATTTCTCAAATGGGAAAAATCCTAATTTTGAGGTCTACGGACCCATTACTTTTCTAAGACCCCCAGAAACTTTGGGGTTAATTAGCCTGTAAAAGAAAACAGACATTTAGAAGTCTATATCTCAGTGCGCCCATGACAGCCCAGACTCATTTTCATGGATGTGCATGAACAATTAAATTTCTTTCAGAAAACATCAAAATTGTGCAGGGAGTGCAGGGCGCAGCTGATAGGGGGCATTTCAATCAGCTACCCAAGCCAACACCATCCATTTTTTTAAGGATTTACAGGCTGCCACTTCAGCAGCCCAACATGTTTTACATATAATATACAGTTTAGTTACCCCTCTACCTAATTAACCTAAATTCAGGTTAGGTAGTTTCAAGCACATGGATATGGAGGGCACTCTTTAAGGTCACAACACAGTTTTTGCCTGAATTTGGCAAATGTGACCTCAAAGATTTTCACGCTATTTTCTTTATTATGTTCACTGAAAAATTGAGACTTTGGATCAAAGTAAAAAAATTGCGTCAACTTGTTTCAGCTAATTTTTTTAGTTTTTCTCAATGGAAAAAATTACCTTTTTAAAATTTTTGTCAATTGAGAAAAACTAAACAAATTACCTGTAACAAGTTGAAGCAATTTTTTAACTTTAATCCAAAGTCTCAATTTTTT
Source organism: Gymnothorax reevesii (assembly GCA_029721435.1). NCBI lineage: Eukaryota > Metazoa > Chordata > Actinopteri > Anguilliformes > Muraenidae > Gymnothorax > Gymnothorax reevesii. Next base: position 133,859,648 of record CM056573.1, on the reverse strand, counting down.
CAGTGTTGTTTATTATGTTTAATATATGTCATAAAGGAACTACAGCGTCAAGAGGGCGAAATTTCTCAAACAGGCTCTCTTAGAGTAATTTCTCATCCAGAAAAAAATCATGGCAGTCATTTCCCATAATATCAAACCGTTGTGAAGTAATTAGTAACTTTCTACTTGCCCCAGGGAACGCCCCCTTTTAATCACTACAATCGATAATGCCGCCCTCTCAGCGCAATGTCATTTCAAGAACTCAGGACCAATTTGCTGCATAGCCGGTATGTACAACTGCATGTAAAAATATCATTTTGATCACTTCATTACATGTTTTTGTCGTCCCAGTGCTTAGTAACTTCAAATCTTACATTGGTTTTCTTAAGCGGCAATCAGAGACCGGCTAAATGGGCTAGGGCGCCATGGTTCACTCGCGTTCGCCGTCTGCGAAAGCTACTGCTAAACGCATTATGTTTGGTTCTCCATTTATAACAACATAAGTACCGCGTTTTTAAAAGGTATAACCCAGATTTCTGTTATGAAAATCTAATTCCTCGATCAGCTGTTCGTGAGTTTGCCAAACTGCATGCTAGGCTAACGTTAAACTTTGTCGATTTGACTTCATTCATTATGCTCTCCTGAGCTGACAACTAACAAGCTTGTTAGAATATGTACGCCATTTGGTCAGGCTAGAGCAGGGGTCGGCAATAGGCGGCAATTGTTTTTTCGTGCACGTCTGCGGCGCACAGCTGTGCGAACCTGCTTCTCCCCTGGTGTTACGTCCCGGTTCTGTGTCTCTCCTAATGTTTCCTCACCGAGCTTTGCCTCGTTTGAAATGTGAAGAAAGCCCATGTGAGGAAAAACGTTGCCTCCGAGATGTAGAATGAGTGTTATAGAAGAGAAACACATATTTCAGGACCACTGACTTGTATCCTCAGAACAGACATGTCCTTGATTGTCAGCCTCCTTTCATATTACGCAGTGTCTACCTGTCCGAAAGTCGGACAGGATTTTAATATATCTCCATGTCCGACAGTCGGATGGTTTCAATATAACGCAGAGTCCGACAGTTGATTATTGTTTTTAATTTCTTCAAATCTACTGAATCTTTTAGATATTAAACGTGAATGTTTAGATAAGAGGGCTCAGTTCTTCAAGATGAGTACCGAGAATTTCAATCAATGTTTCTGTGCAATTGAGCTCTGCTCAATAAAGTGAGTCGACAATGTCCGTGTCTGACAGCCCAAAAAATAAAAATAAAAAAATAAAAGAGGACAATTAGAACAGTCTGATAACGAAATCAAAAATATAAAGAAACATTTTAACAACAAACCGAACATCCAATGAACACTGCTATTCATTTATTTGCGGACCATCTTTTTTGAATGTTCTGTTAGTTGGTGATATATTTTTATTCTTTATTTCGTAATAAATCTGTTCTCATATCAATACTTTCACTTTTTGCTGCCTGCCGGACATTGTGTATTTTGCATTTCGCGTCGGACAGTCTTGATCATGCATCCGATATTTAATTCACAATGTCAATGGTCATGGAATTGATTTACTCACTGACTACAAGCACTATTTTATATCTGGTGTGGAAATAAAGTGTGAATCTGTTTGATCCATCTGACTAATTTTCAAAAAAGAGACCGAATAAAGACTAAATAATAAAGTCTATCTTCAACGGAAGAAAAGACAAATAAAAAGACCAAGAAAAGTCGATAGCTATCAATATGCATTTTGTGAAGGTCGAAAAAAAACATGACCAAGTTTGTAGCCTACGTCTAATAATTCCTGGAATACTCGAAACAAGAGAGCTTTTGTGACTTTCGGAAACTGAGTATTTTATGATCTCTGTCCGACAGTCGCTAAATTCGTGATAAATGCACGAAATCCCACGTCAATGTCGACTCACTTTATTGAGCAGAGCTTAAACAGAAATATTGATTGAAATTCTCGTTACTCATCTCGAAGACCCGAACCCTCTTATCAAAACATTCACGTTTGCCATCTAAAAGATTCAGTAGATTTGAAGAAATTAAAACAATATTCGACTGTCGGACAAGGAGTTATACTGAAACCATCCGGCTGTCGGACATGGAGATGTATCAAAACCCTGTCCGACTTTCGGACCCGTAGACAGTGCGTTCATATTAAGCTGAAAATCAGCAGTGTAAGCTCCAGCATATGTAAATGATGATATGATTGGTCAAGATTTTTCATATCATGCAAAAAACCAAAGATGTGTGTAAATGAAAATGATGTGCTTACAAGTAAAATAAAAATATAAACAATAATAATAATATATGATATTAATTAAAAAATAGGCAAAAAGATTAATTTAATTTCAATTAAGGGGCCTATTTGAATGTCCGGCCCCCGAGGTGGCAGTTGAGAAAAATGTGGCCCTCTGACAAATGTAATTGCCTACCCCTGGGCTAGAGTATAACAATAATATGATCGGACTAAGAGAAAAAGATTAGAATACGAGACAAGAGTCAAGACACAGCGGCAGCATGCAACTAGACGCGCAGCATCTGCTAGGCGGAAGCGCTTTCACAATGGTAGCGAAATGAATTTTCAGTACGACAGGTTACATTCAAAGTCAATGCAAAGACGCAAATACACGCGTTTCGCGTCCGGTGTAAAAGCAGCTTAATAGAGCGCTGGCGAAGAGAAGGCGTTAAACGTGTGGAGAGCACGCCAAAGCCTGCTAAGTGCTAGCGCAGCCAGCGCTCCATTAAGCTCTATAGTCTCTAAAACGAAAGCCCTGCTGAAGGGCTGGTGTAGCAAACGCGTTATAATTGTTCATTAGCAGCCTACCTTCATTTACTTCCATTTTTCAGTGCCCGGTCTGCTCTTCTTTCTCCCTTTTTCCTCGGTGCTTCTCTCCTTGAATGGAATTTTGATTTTCGGGATAGCACCTGGCTTGATTTTCCTCCTCTTTTTCATCGCGAACTCAGACCAAAACTCTTCATCCTCAAAGTCGGAATCGTTGAAATGGTCGCTACAAATCACACTATTGTCGCTTGGTCCTTGCCATTTTGCCGGAGTCAGTTTCACCCAAGACACCCAAATTTAGCTTATTTTTTCATCTTTTGGAAATGGATGAAAGCTGACTCCTCCGTTGGATACGTTACTATAACCTGCTACAGTGCATCTGGTAGGCATTTGCTCCTCCGCTTCCCGAAATTTCGCGAGGAAATAACGATTTCATAAATCTACTGCAGTTCGTGTCCTATTAGGCAGTAATAGAAAAAACAGCTCCACTGAGCTCGTCTTGTTCTTAATATGACGTCAGTGTCAATCCCACGGAAGTTGGACCTAATTGTGGGCGGGCTGAAAATCAGCCACCAGAAAACAAGCCGAAAATGATTACTCTGTGTATTTTCATGGGAATTTTTGGCGCAGACATAGTTTACAAGTACAGAACCATGGAATTAGTGTCAATGTACCCGGTAGTAGAGAGTTCCTTAAAGATCATTATCGGGGTTCAGTCGTTAACCCTTTTTCCAACCTCATTTTGTGACTAGGTTGAGAGAAATTATATAATGGTGATAGAAGATATTCAGGCCTGTTTTATTTTTGTTTGTGGTTAAATGATCTGTATTGGAATTCTCACCCTTAAATTCACCAAATTATGGACAGCACTCTAATATTTTTATAGCATAAAATTGTTGTGAAAAGCTCAATATTGATAATCTCAAATAACATGGCAACAGCTCAATGAATTGTGAGTAAACCAAAAAAAAAAATACAAATGAAATGTGAGAAAAGGTAAAATGAGTCAAAATACATCATAGCTTGAAATATCACAAAGTCTCAAATTTATGTTTGTCAATATCAAGTGATTTTAACCTCAGGGATGGTCAATGATCAGCTGATTAGATTGGCAGTATCATAAACATGGGGATAGGACCAGCTCAAATGAGCCAAAGTACATCAGTGCTTGAAATATCACAAAATCTCAAATTTGATATTCAATGTCACGCAATCCTGACCCCTGGGATGGTCAATGATAGGCTCATCAGATTGGCAGTATTTATAAATACAGGGTTTGGACCAGTTGGAATGAGACTACCAGTGGTACCCTGGAAACCACAAAATATCATAATTTTATATGTCAATATCACCATGACCTCGATGCCAGCAATCTCAATCAATGGTCTCATCGTGTAGCTAGGATCATAAAACCTAGGGGTAGGACCAACATCCAGGATTCTAGCTGTTATGGGAGCCGGGGTATGGCCCGAATAGACTCATAATTAAACCCTGTCACGCTCACAACGAAGATGGTGGAAAAGGGTTAAAGGAGCTGAACCCCAAAGTGATCAGGATGATACAGATATTACATACTATGAACTACATAATAACCTGCACTAAAATCTGTCGAAGGCGCATGATATTTCACCCCAAAGTTAGGCAAAAACTGTTGTGACCATAAAGAGCGCCCTCCATATCCATGGGCCTGAAACAGCCCAACCTGAAATTCAAGTTAATTAGGTAGAGGGGTGACTAATCTGCCAAATAATGTTTAAAACATGTTCAGCTGCTGAGGGCACAGCCTGTAAATCCCTGATGAAAAATGGCTTGTGTTGGCTTAGGGGCAATTCAATCAGCTACCAATCAGCTGCTCCTTCACTCCCCATGGAAATTTTGCAGTTTTCTGAAAGATCTTTAATTGTAGATACACAGTCATGAAAATGAGTCTGGGCTGTCGCGGGCGCACCGAGATATAGGCTCCTAAAAGTCAGTTTTCTTTCAAGGGATGATTAACCCCCAAATTTTCTGGGGGTCCTAAAAAATAACGGGTCTTGAGACCTAAAAATCTGGATTTTGCTATTAGAGACATGTACCTACAACATATTAAAAAAAAAAAAAAATCAATGACTATAATGTATCAAGAACCAGGTGAACCTTAGAAAAACTGGCTATTAAGATCTTTGGAAAGTGAAACCAAAAAGAAAATATAACTTGAACCACCCAAATAAATAATACCTAAACTGATAATATATTATTAATGCAAATGCTTTGAAAATAAATTTTATATATTATGTATAGCTCCATCCAAACGGTGCTACTAGTGGAGGGGACATAAAACAAGGTGCTGGTAGCTGCATACCATCATGATAAAAAACACCCGAGGATTCATAAAATTCATAAAATTAATTTCTTGATAGGTCAACAGTGCCAAGTCACCATTATGGGAATTGAATCAGGGAGATGAGTTATCAGCAAATGAGATATTTTATGGCCATTAAATATTTCCTATTTAAGAGATGCGTTATGGGTGTGATAAATGTAAAAGCCAAAGCAGGGCATCGGCTAAAACCCAAACTTCCGACCACAGAATCAAAAATTAAAGAGAGGATTTACGAGCAAATAGTTACATCAAAGTCAGTTGGAAAAGATTAGGCATTTTGTGATGGAAAAAAAATGGTGAGCAGCTGCCAACTAAACTGATAGTGTCATATGTAAAACAAATAGTGATGGCTACTGAGAACAAGATGCACTACTTAAGGAGCTTATTAGGGCATTTGAATTCAGGAGGAATGGCATACAATTTGTCCACCTCGTACAAGGTATACAGGCCTATAATGCTGAAATATAAAAAATAAGATCAAATCAAACATGTTGTCTTAATAAAAAGCTCTACTCATTCAACTTAAAGAGTATACAAATCCACATTTGATTGCTAATCAAGCAAAGTAAACAGGAACAGGTTACTTTTCTTAGAGTTGTCCAATTGCTTAATTGGAGACGATTCTGTTTTTATTTGCTTGGCTCCTTTCAGGACGTAGCCAAAAAATACTGATGTCAGTCAAGTTTTTTCCGGAGGGATTTCCCATGCCGTATGATGTTTGGCACTTTCGTTCAGGACATCATGGGGGTTAACAGAAAAGGGAAAGCTCGGATCACAGAGATGTTCGCCCCATGGCAGCAGGTGGTGTTACTACTCGCGATTAACAATCGTTGCATCCCTAATCTGGAGTATTGTGTACAGTTCTGGGGCACATACTTTAGGAAAATACAGAGGCTCTCAAGAAAGTTAAGAGAAGAGCCACTAAGCTAATTCCAGGTATAAAAGATGAAATCTATGAGAAAAGGCTGAAAATCCTTAATCTCTTTAGTCTTAAGGCCCAGTCACACAGCGAAAACGCATGAATTACGCATGAATTACGCACAGATTTTCGTTTCTGCGCGAAGCGTTCGTCGTATGCGTAATTCGTAGGTGGAACGAACGTGGACTGTCAGTGATTGTAAGTGGATGTGCGTTGAAGGCGGTTTGTGCGTGATTTTGAGTTTTGAACGGTTCAAAAATTTTCCGACGCACAACTGTGCGTTGGTGTGCGTAATTCATGAGTCGGCATGCGTAGTTTATGCGTCGAGTATGCGTAACTATGCGCGGGACACTCGTCGGCCGTCAGTGCTTATGCGTCAGAACTGGTTTGAATCCGCGCACGTCCACGTCCGTCCACTGATGCCCCACGTTCATATCACGCATGAAACGCGCACGTATCACGTTCATTCCACTGACATCCACTGACAATCAATTATAAAACTGACGAATAACTGGCATATCACTGACGGAAAACGCATAACGACGCACATCCACTGACGAGTGACGCATTTCCGACGCACGACTGACTGACAGAAAACTGATGATTCACTGATGTTCCACTGACGAACCACTGACAACTCACGTATGTATTTTGGCATATAAAAGCAGCCATTTCGGGACCTCCAAGCAGCAGCACCAGCAGCAGGTTTTTCAGCAGCAGCAGCTTCTGGTGGATCTACATAGACTTCTTCTTCAGCAGCTTTCTTCTTCTGCACCCTTGTCTTTGAGGGCAAGCGAGATTTCCTGGGTGGCATCTCTTGAAGTGTTCTTGATTGGCGAAAGGTACTGAGGAACTCCCGTCGTTCACCGCTTTTTATATGCGCTGAACCGAAGCGATAGTGACGCCGAAGGTGCGTTTTTCGTGCGTGATCCGTCAGTGATTCATCCGTGGGGCATGCGTCGACATGCGCGGAACGAAAGTGCTTGTACGTGGAATGTACGTGAAGCGTTCGTGTTTGGACGTGCTCCGCCGGTGATTCATGCGTCAGGCGTGCGTCGAATGTTCGTGGAATACTGCACCGTGTTTGCTATTATGCGTCGACGTGCGCGATATGTCAGTGATTGTAAGTGATACATGCGTGGTTCATGCGCGATTCATGCGTGATTCGTCCGAGATTTCTACCCCCGACACCCCGAAAAATTGGTCAATTTCTCAACGCACAAGCACGCACAAACCCAATCTGTGCGTGATTTGTGAGTGATTCGTGCGTGATCGGCTGTGTGACTGGGCCTTTAGGAAAAGGAGACAAAGGGGTGATTTGATTGAGGTCTTTAAATATGTTAAAGGGATTAACAAAGTGAATTATGTGGGATTCCTTCGACCAAGTGTTGATAGTAGAACTCGGGTCACAAATGGAAGTTGACCAAAGGTAAATTTAGCACTGATATTTGGCAATATTTCTTCACCCAAATAGGAATTTCAATGTGGAATAGCTTGCCTGACCATATTGTTGAGGCAGAGACCTTGGGGGTTTTCAAGAGCAGGCTTGACTTAAAGCTAGATACCATTGAGCCATTGAGTATCTGAAGGGATATATTCACAATAGTATAAAGAAAGTGGCGAGCATAGTTGGGCTGAACGGCCTGTTCTTGCCATTTATGTTATGTTATGTTATCATATGCAAATTGAGGGGTGAGGACACAAAATCCCAAGGACGCAGTACAGTTAATTGCAGCTTGCTAAAGCCTGTTTTTGAATAAAAAAATGTATTGAGACCAAAATTTACAAGATATCTTGGTTATGACGGAATTAGACAGTTAATGAATGAATAATCTGATGATCTCGAGCTCATAGATGATAGTGATAAAAATCCCATTATTTCTCAGAAAAGACAACACAGTGGGAGCAAAAAAGACTGATTCTGACTTGCCTATGTGTTCTAGGCCTAGTACTGATAAATAGATAAAATGATAAATAGATTCACTGACATGATTTCTTCTTCACGAGTGAAAATCACACTCCACCGCGGTATTTTGTACAGGCTAAAAAATAATTTTGTCTACATCCACTCAAGTGAAAGGCAAGGGGAGCCCTACAGGGAAACTCTTACTTATACGTCGCATCTGCTTTCTCCTATGGCCAGCATTGTTGATTGGGGAATATTGGGCGCTAAAATTTTTAATTGTTATCAGTGCTTTAATGTTGCATTTTCTGTCATTCTTCTTGCCGTTTGTCAGTCAAGAGGGTATAAACTATTATTGTTCTAACAGTTGGAAATAGGATGGCAGATTCACTTTAAAATACGGAGTTTAACAGGTAACTCTGTCTCCTTGACAGTTCATGGAGGTTAGTGACTATAGGTTAGACAGACAGTGATTATTGTGAAAATGACCTGTTGTTATATCATAGTGGTGTAACCACATTCTTTTTAAAGTCGAGTGAAAAAAGTGAAAAAATGCCTTTTTAACCCTTTTAGATCACATCCCCGGTCATATTTTGTATCTATTTAACCATAAATCACAAAAAATTACAAAAAATTAGTTTTTTTTAATTCTTATATCAAAATCTAATCAAGTTGGATGTAAAATATGCCTTGTGCTTACGTAAGCTAGTACCAACCAATTTCAACCAATAATATCACGGCATCGACCCGTCAATATATCTTAACTTTTTAGCGGCACAGAGCTAAGATTCATTCGTTAGCTAGCTGGCATGGTACGTCGTTGCGTCTTTAGGTGTTGCCCGCCTCAAACTCTGTTTCGTTTCCCCTAAATACCGTGGCTACGAACCCGCTGGCTAGAATTTATTCACTTTGAGGAAAGTGGTATCTGACAGCTCCAGATTATGCGCAAAGCATTTTACAGTGAACTGCTTTACCATCTACATGGAGCATAGGATGGTCTTCACCTCCCTGTCCCTGACGGATACTGCTGTCCCGTCGGTGTACACCCACTTTTCAACGGTCAAATCGAATTCCGCCCAAAATTATGTCCCGTCTGTCTATGCTGTTTCACTCAGAAATATGTCACGATTCGGAAGTTAGATACCCTCAAAATGCCATTTCAGCTTGAGTTTAAGCATGTGCACTGGTTAATTTTTAATCAGTCACTACTGTAGCAAGACATCCAAAAAATAGGTGCAGACTAAGTGGGAGGATGGAACAAAACCCTGTCTAAAAGGTGGTAACTTTTATTTGCAATTATACAATCAAAGTAAAAAATCTACTTTGCAGGAGCGAAAGGCAGTACCCCTCAGCCTCGACATATTGAATGAAGGGCCCAGACAAAGTTTCAAAGGTCAAGGTCACTGAGCAAAGGTCAAAGGTCATTCGGATACAAAACCTCAACGAGGCAAGGTTACCCACCAAGGCGAGTCCATATATGCAAATAGAAGTTCCTAACCCAAGCAGTTTGATAGAAACGACCCGGACAATGTTTTGAAGGTCAAGGTCACTGAGCAAAGGTCAAAGATCTTTTGGGTACGAAACCTTGACGAGTGAAGACTTCCTGCAAAGGCAAGTCCAAATATGCAAATTGAGTTCCTAACCCAAGCGCTTTGAGAGAACTGGCCCAGACAAAGGTCAAGGTCACTGAGCAAAGGTCAAAGGTCTTTCGGATACGAAACTTCAACGAGACAGGGCTTCCCACCAAGGCCAGTTGACATACGCAAAATAAAGTTTCTAACCCAAGCGATTACAGAGAAATGGCCTGGACAATGGCTAGACACCCAGACGCCTGTCCAACCGCCCATCTATCTGCGAAGGGGATGACAATACTCCTATGCCCCTTAGTCAGGGCTGAGGGGTAAAAAAAGCTCAATTTTATTTTAGGCGCGCACATAAGATTAATTAAATCCTTTTCTTTCTTTGTGGCTTCAAAGGAAGTTCAGGAAGCGAACAGCGCAAGTGGAAGGAGCGTTGATGCAAACCTCTGTACCCTCCACCACTGGGATCTTAAATGAGAAAAACGGTTAGTGAACTGCTTTAGGGGTGCACTCGTGGCTGGCCCCCCTGCAACTGCCAGGCTGCATCTTTTGCGCCCTAGTCGCCTCTGATTACAGTGGGCTACAGCTGCGGCTGCCCATGTGCTCTTTCCCCTGCCCCGCCCAGCCTTAAGACTTGCAGCTGACGGGATCTGCAAGTCTAGGGAGTGCTCACTGCGTGGGTGTCGGCATTCCGGTCACTGTCTTGGATGCTAAAATTCCAATCTTGGGCAGCGACGCAAGGGAGGGGAATTGGCTGTTGTGGGCTTGCTGACAAGTCTATTCTATTTGCTACCATGGCTTACATGTCCAAAATCATTACGACGCTGTGGATTACACTGATCATCCTACAAACCATCAGCAATCTGAGAAGTGCTGTGCATTGCCCGAGGGTGCATGATGAAAACAAACTCACCTACTCCTGGCAAGATCTCCTTCTCCTCTGGGGTGCCATAACTCGCATTATAAAACCAGTGAATGTAATCCCAGCTGACATCCTACACAGACTAAGGAGATGAAGAAGATGTAGAGAGGTCCTGACCAGGCTGAGATTGTGTTCATTCAACCCCCACCCCCCCTACCCTTGGTTGTGATGGCTAATGTGCAATCCCTCTGGAGTAATATGGACGTTCTACACACTAAGTGCCATGTGGAGGCTTTTCGGGAGGCTTGTATCATTGCCCTTACTGAGTCCTGGCTGAATGAGTCAATCTCTGATTAGAAGGTTAACCTGGATAACTTCACCCTTCACCCATTGGGACACAAATTACCACTCAGGTATATCAGCGGATGCTCCTCCCCCTGGACCTTTTATGACAACATGGCCTACAATCCCGTCTCTGACGCATCTGTCTGTAACACAAAGGAGAAGTTGAAATTGGGCTTATGCAGTTTCGGTTGCGAGCACAGGGCAGCCTTCAGGGCCAAAAATGCTGATTCCTCCTGCTGTCCCCACAGGATGTTCTTAGGCTGCCCCTTCTGGGCAAGGTCCGACAGAGGCACGGCTGTGGAGGCAAAGTGAGGGATGAACCGCTGATAGTACCCCGCCAGGCCCAGGAAGGCACATACCTGGCATTTGGTGGTGGGCCTGGGCCAGTCTCGGACAGCGGTAACTTCCAGCTCCTGTGTCTTCAGGGGGCCTGATGGACTAGTCCAGGCACTGTGCCCCATAGCTATGGCTCCATGCAGGACAAAGGGGAGGACCCAGTATTGAATCGGCGTGGCGAAGGCAGTCTTCGGACGATCTTTTGTGGGCTAGGGGAACCTGCCAATACTCCTTGCTCCGGTCCAGGGTCATGATGAACCAGGTCTCCCCCAGGTGCTCCAGCGACTCATCAGCGCGGGGCAAGAGGTAGAGGTCAAATTCTGCAACCGCGTTCAGCCTACAGAAGTTTTTGCAGAATCCAAGGGTGCCGTCGAGCTCGGGAACCATGACAATAGGGTTCAACTAAGCGCTGCAGGCTTCTTCATCAACCCCAGGTCCTGCATCCGCCTCACTTCCTCCATGATGGCATTCCGCCACACCTCTGGTACCTGGTAGGGCTGCATGTTCACCAATATTCTGGCTAGCATCTTTACACAATGTACCAGCACATTGGTGTGTCCTACATGAGAAGAGAACACATCGTTAAAATTTGACTAGAGCTCACGTACCTCGGATTCTTGGCGCGGTGTCAATTTGCCGCCCACTTTCATGACCTCGCGCCCGACTGATGGTGCTGTGGTGGTTAACAATGCAGCTGTGGACACCTCGACCCACTTCTTTAGTAGGTTGACGTGGTGCAACTGATGTAGTTTCCACTGTCTTGGTTGCTCCACCACATAGTTGACGTGTCTCACTTTCTTGATAATGGCTTAGGGACACTGCCAGGAGGTCAGGAACTTACTTTCCAAGGTAGTAATCAGCACCAAAACCCTTTCTCTCTGCTCAAATTCCCTGGCTGGGCTCCCTAATTGTACATCTTTTGGTAAGCATGTTGAGTTTCTTCCATATGCTCTTTCACCAATGGCATCACCGCCTGGATCCGGTCCTGCATCTGCTATACATGTTCAACTGTAGTACGCAGCGGAGCGGGCTCAGACTCCCAGGACTCCTTAGCCGGGTCCAGGATTCCGTGGGGTTGGCGCTTGTACAGCAGCCCAAATTTGAAAATCCCAGTGGAAGCTTAGGGCACCTCTTTCACCACGAACCAGATGTACAGCAGGAGCTGATCCCAGTCCGGGCCTTCCTGGGCTACTACCCGGCGGAGCATACGCTTCAACATCTAGTTGAAGTATTTCACCAGGCCGTCTGTCTGATGGTAGTATAGGGTTTGACTCGCAGCGGTCGACACACATCAGCCATGACCCTGGAGACAAAGAGGCTAGCCTGGTCAATTAGAATTTCAGCTGGGACACCTACCCCACTCTAACTTGACTGCACCAGCCTTCGTACTTCCACTTAATTTCATTTCACTTCAGTACTCAGTCTGACCACTCAGAGCTCTGCCTCATTTATCATCCGCAGAAAATACGCCGGACCAACCAACGAACAGAAGGCGTGGCCGACAGCCATGATGTAGCCGCTGCACCGAGTTTGAAATTGTAGTCTCCGAAATCAACAATGGCCACGGACATGGATACACTGGAGGCCATTCGCTCTGTCGTGGAGAAAACGCCAGTTTTCAGCGACATATAGCCACAACAAGATGAATGTTTGGTTAGTTTTTTTGAATGGAAATGATGTTGTAGCGCTACTCCCTACAGATTGCCTTGAAATAGGCACCCTGTTCATCTCTGTGAGAGACAGCCGAACCACCTCAGCTAGCTTGTAGCTTCCAGTGTTACATTGCCTGCGAATTTCACACTATTAAAGTTAGCAGCAAACTTTTTAAAAGCCGTGCTTTTGTTCATGCTACAAGACCTATTCGCTGTCGGTGTTATGTTATGTTATCCATGAATGAAATGGCTGTCTGAGACAGCCAAATGCTTAGACCAAACTGTGTTGTTATGAAGTTAGATATCGAGCTCGGTATGATGTTCGCACAAGTATGGTTCACGGTTCAGTTTTCATGTTAACGCAGATTTCGTCCTGATGTAAATAATGCGTTATTCTCGCCAATTCTGCCATTGGTTTTGGGTCTCTTAGGTTTTTTTAAAAGCGGCAGTATCTTCAGGAAAAATGATAGCTCAACAGTTTGTTTCTTGTAAGGAGAACAGAAAGAGCACCTTTGGTTCTTTTAAGTGAATGAGTGAAGGCTAAAATTTAGTAGATGGGCATATGCATGGGTACAGTATTAACTTTAATGTACTGATCAGTTTGTTTTCGCTGCATTTGTGGTATGAAGGACTGTATTTTCCAGCGGAAGTACTAGGCAGCTGAGCCGGCGCTTAACATACATCATCGCCAAACGTTGGTGATTAGTTTAGGAGTACACCAATGATTTAAACTTCTGACAAGTGCCCACCCACCAGGAGGTAAACACTTGTTAATGACAACTACCCAGACTCTGTGTACGAAGCAAAGTGAAGTAGGAGAGTCTGGTTTTACCAGGCTAACCCTACTCACCAGCTGCTCCAACTCGTGGGTGATGTTTTGGTGGTGGCCGTCCACTGGGGTATGGCCTCAGGGTACTGGGTGGCATAATCCACTATCACTAGGATGTACTGGCGCCCCTGAGCCAATCGCGGGAGAGGTCCCACCAGGTACGTCCCTATTCTGTAGAATTGGGTGTTGATGACAGGCAAATGGATCAGGGGTGTGGGTGTTGTGTTCTGGGGTCCTGGCCTTTGGCCCGGACAGCATTTATGGTTTTAACAGTCATGTTCAAGATTTCATAGTTCATAGTTTCATAGTTTCATGTTCATAGTCATAGTTTTAACAGTTTCATGTTTCAAGATTTCATAGTTCATGTTCATAGTCATAGTTTTAACAGTTTCTTGTATCAAGTCATTGCATTTCATGTTTCACATTCATTGTCCACGTTTTTACTTTTCCATGTTTTTGTTTTCGCCAGGTCTGCCATGCCACTCCACCGCTTGTCTGCGTTCCGCCCCGTGCCTTCGTTGTTGCACATTTCAGAGCTCTGGTTGGCTTTGGTATTTCCCCCTTCCTTCTGTGCTGTGCTGATTCGGGCCTCTCTAAGCTTAATTGGCAATTAACTGTTTTTAAGTTACTAACATTTACTAACACTCACTGGGTGGTGTAATTCTTAGATAGGCACATTACTAATATTACTAATTTAGACAGGGAGTTTATTGTCATGATTCCTGCTTTGCTATTTCAAGATCTTGCTGTGCTTTTCTGTTCTTAACATTCATGCTTGCTTCCAAACTGCATACTTAATTGGTACTTAAGCTGAGCACGCTCATTCTCTTAATGAGCAGGTCATGTCATCCAATATCTGTCCATGTCTTGATCTTGCCCTGCCTCTTGCTTCTGCTTCTTCAGGTGTTGCCCCTCATGTGTCCTTGATTATCAAGCCTTTATCTGGATGCGGTGGAAGTTGGCTGGCAGACAGTGTCTCGCATCTCGTTGCATGTTCAAGTTTAGCCAAGTTCTTGTTGTCAAGTTCCCTAGCATTTCTAGTTTCAAGTCTTGTCCTAGCCTCTTGTCTTGTGAATATATATATAGTCTGGTTATTTATTTTTCTTGAGCATCTTGCCTGGAGTTTCCAGTGCCTTTTTGTTATTTGCCTTTTTGCATTTATTGTTTATAGCTCTGTGTAGCTTACCTTAGTTTGTTTTTTGCAACCCTTTGGGCCAAGTTTTTTGTTGGCCCTCGTGCCTGTTTTGTTTTGGTTTATAATAAAATCCTCATTCCCTTTTCCCGCATCTGGTGTCAACTGATTCCCTATCAGTAGACACTGTCTCTTTGACACCAGCGGGATGGAGCGCAAGATCGCCCAGCAAGAGGCTGAGCTGCTGCGGCAACGGCAGCAGATTCAGGAGCTGACAGCTGCGCTGGCTACACTGCAAGCCAGCCTTCCCCGGGCAGGTCCCAGCCAGGGCCCCATCATGCCAGCTGTCCAGTCCCTTCCTCCTGCGGCACACCAGCCACCCGTCACCCCTGTACGCCAGCCTGGCGCAGAGGCACCTCAGCTGCAGCCAGCTGTCCACCCAGGTCCTGAGCCCCGCCTTCCGCCGCCCGAAAGGTACGGTGGAGAACCCGGGTTCTGCAGGGCTTTTCTCACCTCCTGTGAGATGTGTTTCGCTCTGCAGCCCTCTACCTTTGCCTCAGAGCCGGCCCGAGTCGCCTTCGTCCTCTCCCAGCTGACTGGGCGGGCTCGCTTGTGGGGAACTGCCGCATGGCAGGCTCGGCAGCCCTGCACTACCACCTACCAGGCCTTGGCGACGGAGCTGCTGCGAGTCTTCGACCGCTCCAAGCAGGGGAGGGCTGCAGGACGGGAGCTGCTGAAGATGAGGCAGGGAAGGAGATCGGTGGCGGACTACGCCATCGATTTCCAGACGGTGGCAGCCACGTCAGGCTGGAGCAAGGAGGCCTTATGTGATGTGTTCCTCCAGGGGCTGTCCGACCCAGTCAAAGACCGACTGCTGTTCTGCGAGATTCCCGAATCTCCAGAGGCCCTTGTCGACCTGGCCCTTCGTATAGACAGCCGCCTGGAGGAGAGGGCGCTCACCCTTGGTCCTGGCCGACGTCCTGCTCCCTATGACCGGACCCAACCCCCGGACCTCGGTCGTGCTTTGCCTCAGGACCGGTCGAGGGGGCACGCCACCACACCGTCTCCCGAGGAGGCATCTCCCATGGAGATTGGGAGGCTCCGGCTCACCCAGGAGGAGCGCCAGCGGAGAAGGAGGTCGGGGGCGTGTTTCTACTGTGGTCAGCAGGGTCATACTGTGCGAAGGTGTCCGTTAAAAGACAACGCCCACTAGTGTCCGGAGGAGTACTGGTGGGCGCGTCATCTCAAGAAACCTCCTCCTACCGCTGGACCTGCATCCCGGTAACCCTGACCTGGGAGGGCCGCTCCCGTAAAACTTCTGCCCTCATTGACTCAGGAGCCGAGGAGAGCTTTATTGACGCCAGAGCTGCTGCCGAGTGGGGGGTTCCCCTATGCCGACTGCCCAGCCCATTGTCCATCTCAGGGCTGGGTGGGCAACCCCTTGCTAAGGTGTCCTTCCAGACCGCTCCTATCCAGCTGCTGGCGTCTGGTAATCACCACGAGCAGGTTCAGCTGTTCGTTACCGAGACACCTCGCTCTCCGATCGTCCTGGGTCATCCCTGGTTGGCGTTACACGGCCCGGTTGTCGACTGGACTCGCCATGAGGTGCGGGAAAAGGGAATGAGGATTTTATTATAAGCCAAAACAAAACAGGCACGAGGGCCAACAAAAAACTTGGCCCAAAGGGTTGCAAAAAACAAACTAAGGTAAGCTACACAGAGCTATAAACAATAAATGCAAAAAGGCAAAAAACAAAAAGGCACTGGAAACTCCAGGCAAGATGCTCAAGAAAAATAAATAACCAGACTATATATATATTCACAAGACAAGAGGCTAGGACAAGACTTGAAACTAGAAATGCTAGGGAACTTGACAACAAGAACTTGGCTAAACTTGAACATGCAACGAGACGCGAGACACTGTCTGCCAGCCAACTTCCACCGCATCCAGATAAAGGCTTGATAATCAAGGACACATGAGGGGCAACACCTGAAGAAGCAGAAACAAGAGGCAGGGCAAGATCAAGACATGGACAGAGATTGGATGACATGACCTGCTCATTAAGAGAATGAGCGTGCTCAGCTTAAGTACCAATTAAGTATGCAGTTTGGAAGCAAGCATGAATGTTAAGAACAGAAAAGCACAGCAAGATCTTGAAATAGCAAAGCAGGAATCATGACAATAAACTCCCTGTCTAAATTAGTAATATTAGTAATGTGCCTATCTAAGAATTACACCACCCAGTGAGTGTTAGTAAATGTTAGTAACTTAAAAACAGTTAATTGCCAATTAAGCTTAGAGAGGCCCGAATCAGCACAGCACAGAAGGAAGGGGGAAATACCAAAGCCAACCAGAGCTCTGAAATGTGCAACAACGAAGGCACGGGGCGGAACGCAGACAAGCGGTGGAGTGGCATGGCAGACCTGGCGAAAACAAAAACATGGAAAAGTAAAAACGTGGACAATGAATGTGAAACATGAAATGCAATGACTTGATACAAGAAACTGTTAAAACTATGACTATGAACATGAACTATGAAATCTTGAAACATGAAACTGTTAAAACTATGACTATGAACATGAAACTATGAACTATGAAATCTTGAACATGACTGTTAAAACCATAAATGCTGTCCGGGCCAAAGGCCAGGACCCCAGAACACAACAGTGGGAGCTGGTTTAACCAGGGAGCAAAGCAGGCATGTGGGACAGCTCCGACAGTACCTCCTCGCCTCTCCACACCAGGCCAAAAGAACCTGTCAGTGATGCACACCAGGGGTTTCTCTTGCCCTAGGTGTGCCACAACATGTGACTATGTGCGAACATCATTGCTTGAGTGACATAAGGCCAGGGCAGGACCAATAGCTCCTTCACTTCCCCCCTCTTCTCCATCGCATAGTACAGGAGGCCCTTATTTACCAGGCAATAAGGGGGTCGTTTTTCCCCCTCTCCACAGGGGTGCCTTCCACCTCCCACACCCTTGAGCAGGCTTGCCGTAGATTGGGGTCTTGTAGCTGCTCCACCCCAAACCTTCCACAGGGACGGACCTGGGAAGGCAAATCAGACATAAAGAGGGTTTGCTATCATTCACCTTCTCTGTCTATCTGTCTTGCTTCCACCCCTGTGACCATGCACTACCCCAGTTTTGCTATATAAGGGCCTTCTTCCCTCAACCAGATCGGGCGTCTCGGGGCTCAGGATGACTCAGCTGGCAGCGGGAGGTCATGGCTGGCAGGGGACCCGTCGCGACCGAGTCAGTGGGCATGGTGGTGTCTGATGGTGTGCTCCAGGGTCGGGGTTGAGGTGGAGCCAACTAAGGTGGGCGCTCTGCTAAGGCAGGCTTGGGTCATTTCCGGCTGCTTCGAGGGGTTCATGGGCAGGAGCAGAATGAGTGGCACTCTTTGGACCTCAGGTCAATCGGGTCTTCAAAGCATTTGTTGTGTCACCTCCACTCGCTCCATCAGGGTGAGCAGCTCCTCTAAAGCAGCGGGTGTCTGCTGGCTGGCCAGCTTCTTGGCCTCGTATCAAGTGGTCCATCACTACACGGTCTACAATCTTGCTCGCAGGCAGCAGTTCAGGCTGTAGCCATCGGGTCCCCAGTCGCACCAGCTCGGCCATCTGGATGCGGGTGGGGCGGCCAGGTTGGTACTCCAATTTCTGGGCAGAAGCGTAGACTGATAAGCCTGGACGCAGCAATATCTCTTCTCGCAGGCGTGGGTAACAATGGGCATCTGTGGTTGGCAGGTTGAAGTAGGTCTTTTGTGAGACTCTGGTCTGGAATGGTGTCAGGACCCTGACCTACTCATCCTGCTCCCACATCTCTTATTAACCTGTTCTCTCAAATTTGTGGAGGAAGGCTGTGGCATCATCTTCCTGTCATTTTTGCCAATAATTTGCAAGGTGTCTGCCAGGTGGGGAACTTGTTTGGCCACAGCTCGGGAGCCCTGCTGGGCCCCCATGTTGGTCTTAATTTAGGTTCGCACCAGGTCCTCTTTCTGGCCTGTAGGGTAAACAGAGAGAGATAGAAAAGGGCCAAAATGCACAGCTCCAACACCAGGGACTAAATTGAGGACTGACTGCAATAAACAGTTATGTCCAGATGTTATATATTGGACATAACTGTTTATTGCAGTCAGCCCTCAAAATACACCAAACACTATAAATCCCAATAATATTGTTACCACTGTTTATATGCACCTGTGTCATTGCCCGTATTCTCCACCAGTGTAGCAAGACACTGGAAAAACAGGCGCAGACTAGGCAGAAAGACAGAACAAAACCTCGCCTACAAGGCGGTAAATTTTATTTGCAATTATACAATCAAAGAAAAAAAGGTGCATTTTAATTTAGGTGCACACTTAAGATCAAGTAATGTTTTTCTTTCTTTGTGGCTTCAGCGAATGGTTCAGGAAGCGGACGGCGCAAATGGAAGGAGCTGTGACGTGAACCCCCGTTCTCTCCACCACCGGGACCTTAAATGAGAAAAAAGTGAACTGCTTTAGGTGTGCACTCGTGGCCGGCCCCCCCTGCAACTGCCAGGCTGCCTCTCTTCGACCCTAGTTGACTCTGATTACAATGGGCTGCAGCTGCGGAGTCGGCTCACTGGCTGCTGTCTGGGGTGCAGAAATTCCTATCTTCAGTGGCGACGCAAGGGAGGGGAATTGGCTGTTGTGGTCGTGCTGACGTGGTCAAGGGGTGTGACCATGCCCGGTTTGCCACAGTGCATTAAAAAAAACTGCCGCTAGGATGGACTGAACTTTATATATATATAAAATAATTTTATTTTTTTAACTACTCACTTATCTCAAAAACAGTGTTCTGTAGCTTAGACTGCCCTGGTTTCAAGCCCTAAATACTCAACAAAAAAGTTAAGGAACACTCGATTTTGACCCGAGTATGAGAACTGTAAAAATGAAACATAGGTCCCAAGTGTTGTTCACATCATTGGTGTTAATCCAAGACAGAAAATACATCAAAATATTTAATCAAACAAATTTATTACCCCAAATCAGGATAATCCACACTGCCCTACAAAGTCTAAGTGCAGTAACTACATATTGGGTAAAATGTGAGTTACACAGTTTTGGGCCTGAAAGTATATTGACGTCAGGATTTATTTGGACAGAAATTATACCATGGTGAGTCAGTTAATCATAATCTATCATAGAAGTGCTGACTATTTATTTCTTGGGACAGCAAACAAACTCTGTAACCATTTTTTACAGTTTGAATTATTGCGTAGTTACTGCACTTAGCCTTTGTAGGGCAGAAGTCCGACCATCACATCAAGACACCAATGTCTGAAATCATTACAATATCATATGACCACCACCTGCCCTCACCACATCTTGACAGCATCTTGAAAAGTTCAGAACAACAGAAAATAATAGAGAAAAAAACTCAGCGTTCTTTAGCTTTTTTGTTGAGAATAAATTATTTTGAACTTGATTTGGAAACATGAAGTCCTTATTTGAGGATAATGCAGATTTTGTACATGTGGTACTTCCTCTCGACTGGATACAGCTCTTGACCTTTTCAGTCACTCTGTTCCAGCCTTACAGTTTGTAGATATGTTTCAGTGGCCATTACTAAATCTGCCATTCTCTATTTCCCCCCTCTTCTCTGCCTCACACCAGTACTGATTAATTTATAATCTGTTTCCTCACACTCTGCTTGTCTCCCAGTGCTCAGCTCACACTCGCATGTCCTCACTCCACTAGGAACTGAACTTCCCGTCTGCTGTCACTCATCTCACCAAAGTCCACATGGCCTCCCCGCCTCCCCAAACTGTGTCCTAGACTGACCATTCCCCATCAGCTCCACTAGAACAGGATGTGATATCTCACAGGAAAAACACACAGTGTAAGTCAGGACTCTGTTCCATCTGGTGAATGAGAGATCCCGAGAAAGAAGGGTTGGGTGTTGGGTGTTGGGTGGCTACAGGAATTCTACACCCTGAAGGGAGACCAAGAGAGATGCAGTGAAAGGTTGTGAAACCTGAGAAAAGCATTTTATCGCTTGAATTATTTATTATTATTTTCATTTATATTATCTTGGGTGGGGGCTGTATTGACATTGATCCTTAATAATTCATTGTAGTTGTCAGCAGTGCACTGGGTGATGGGCACTGGTATAAGGATAAAGGGTGAGGACCCAAATGCAATGGAATTGAATATTTATTTGACTGAAGCAAGCTCCATCACAAACAGGGGTGAAGACTGACAAACAAACCAGGATACAAGAGGGGATAAAGACTGAACTACTCTCTTTCAATTTAAAAAGCGATATCAAGCTGTGATAACAAATCAGCAACACACTGATCACAGCACAGCTGGAGAGCTGCTACAACTTCGCTCAGGACTACTGAGAGGAATGGGTATTCATACGCAGAACATGAGCTAAGTGAATTATGGGATACAAGTGAATTTAATTAACACCACACACGCAAGAGCAGGCCCGTGATCCATATTCAGGTGAGGCTGAGCATTGAAAGGAATGCATAACAATCATGTTATGAACATTTTATGAACATTTTGTGTTTTTGGAATTCACCTGATTGCATCACTAATGACAAATATAAAAATGAATATGTGACCCTGCAAAAAAATGATGAGCACATCGGCGCCTTCCATAATTATTGGCACCCCTGGTTAAGATGTATTAAAAGCCTTAAAATAAATTAAATTTTTATTGCAGAAGCATACTCTCACACTGAAAATTGTGGGAAAATGTAATTGACTCAAGTGAAAAAAAATCCCTGACTGAGAAATAATTATTTTTCATAAAATCACCTGTTCCACAATTACTGGCAACCCTAACAATTCCTAGGAATTAAATGTGATTGAAGTATTTCTGTCATTTCTACAGTAGTTTACAAAGTTGATCAGCGTATTTAGGAACATTTAATTAGTAATTTATCACTTCCTGTTGCCCTGGGGTATAAATATGACGTGACACAGAGGCCGTTTCTCTTATCCACTCTTCAACATAGGAAAGACAAAGGAACACACCATTCAGGTAAGGCAGATATGTGTCGACCTTCACAAGTCAGGCAATGGCTACAAGAAAATAGCCACTTGCCTGCATCTGCCCCCATCTACAGTCAGAGGAATCATTAAGAAATTTAAAACAACTGCAACAGTGGTAAACAAGCCTGGACGAGGACGCAAGATCATTTTGCCACCATGCACAGTGAGGAGGATGTTAAGAGAAATTAAAAGTTCTCCAAAGCTCACTGTTAAAGAATTGCAACAAATGGTAGCATCTTGGGGTCACTAAGTCTCCAAAACAACCATCAGGCGCTATCTACTTGCCAACAAGCTCTTTGGGAGGCATGCACGGAAAAAAACTTTTCTCACTCACAATCATAAATGCAAACGTCTAGAGTTCGCTAAGCAGTCCTGCGACTTCAACTGGGATCGTGTGCTTTGGTCAGATGAGCTTTTTGGCAACAAACACTCTAAGTGGGTCTGGCGGAACACAAAAGATGAGTATGCAGAAAAGCACCTCATGCCCACTGTGAAGTATGTGGGAGGATCGGTGATGCTGTGGGCCTGTTTCTCTTCCAGAGGCCCTGGGAACCTTGTTAGGGTGCATGGCATCATGAACGCTTTGAAATACCAGGACATTTTAAATCAAAATCTGGCGGCCCCTGCCGGAAAGCTGAAGATCAAGCTCATCACTGGGTCTTTCAGCAAGATAATGACCCGAAACATGTGGCCAAATCTACACAGAAATGGTTCACCAGACACAGAGTCAAGCTCCTCCCCTGGCCATCTCAGTCCCCAGACCTCAATCCCATTGAAAACCTGTGGAGTGAGCTGAAGAGGAGAGAGCAGAAGAGAGGACCCAGGTCGCTGGATGACTTAGAGATATTGTGCAAAGAGGAATGGTCAAAGATCCCTCTTTCTGTATTCTCCCATCTTGTGAAACATTACAGGAGAAGATTAGGTGCTGTTTTGTTGGCAAAAGGGGGTTGTCCAAAGTATTAACATCAGGGGTGATAATAATTTTGGCACACATGATTTGATGTAAAAGAATTATTTCTTAATGTGGGATTTTTTTTTCCCTCTGAATAAATGCACTTGAATTAAAGGTTGTATTTTCCATTGTGGTCCTATATTATTTTGAAAAAAAAAAACTGAATTTATTAGACGCTAAAGAACACATCTTAACCAGGGGGGCCAATAATTATGGAGGGCGCTGTACAAGCTGACTTGGACAAACTTTAGCAGGAAAGTAAAGTTAGAGCTTTGAAGACCTGAGAGAGAGTATGCACAAAGGTCGAGCAAGACTGTGGTAGGGAACAGGGTACAGAAACAGAGCTGGTTGGATTGAACTGTGCAGAGCAGGTCTGTTTGTAGTGAAGAAAAGAAGGGGGGTCCAATGGCTAGTGCGTCGGCTAATAAATAAACCTTCTCAGGGCTGTACGCTACAGTCAAAACCACAATAGGACTTTTAAGGCAAGATAAAAAAAAAAACAGAGGATACTTGGCAAATAAAAAACAGTATTTCTGGAAAAGTTTGGAAGGTATGGAAATTGCAAGTAAAGGAAAAAAGAAAGCAGTGCTTTGAATTTATCGTTGACATGTCTTAAAACACAACAAGACTAAACATTTGATTTTTAAGCTCATCAATTTAATTTCTCCTTTGGAATAAAGGTCATTCTGAAGTCATACTGACAACTAATGTCAAAAAAGTTGGCACAGGGGTAATATTCGACTCTGAAAGTAGTGGAATGCTAAATACACGGCAGTGTATTGTTGAACACGTGATTCTATAATGGTTGAATATAAAAGTAGCATTCCCAAAAGACCCATTTTTAAGTCTCAAACAATAATAGAGATTAGACGATTTGCTCTCGAGGGATAACCTTTGTCGCAATAGAGGCAGGGAGAATCTTTCCACCGTATTTTCCCCCAGTAACAACTCAGTGAGCAAACAGCCAAATTAAGTCGCTAATCTGGTCAAATAAAGGCGACGGGGGTTTTTTGGGGTTTTTTTGTTGGGGGTTTTCAGTCTCCTGAGAGCAAAGCAAAGTAAGGTAAAGTAAAATAAATTTAAACGCTAATTAATTGTCGAACTAAGTGAACTGTGTGATATACAAAGTAAAACTGTTTTTTTTTTTTTTTTTTTTTTTTTCTGTAGCTGATTTAGCAAACGAACCCTTGCAAGCTCTCAACGCCAAGAATATAATCGAATTACCTGGATATCTAACTATAGCCTGGACTGGTTCATACTTAGTTGCTTGCCTTTCATACAGTCTTCTAGCCTATAAATATTGACGTTCACCGGGGCTTTTAGTCCCCTTCGTTCTCTATCCTGACTGCATTACCGTATAAACGCATTGCCAAGCTGAATATTAACGCGAACTGGGGTTTTTGTCTTTCTCACTTTTTATTCTCACGAAGGGGCTCTTCTGATTAAACGCATCGTAAATACCCCATCTTTGTATTTTCTCTCCAGTTACTGTGCCTCGATCAGCTGATTAAAGTTTAACTGCTTGTTCGAGTGCTTAGGACAGTTTGTTGGGGGGGTACCGGGTTTTATTCACTCACGTAGTAAACAACTTGTTTATTCGGCCCGTTTTAATTAAAGGGAACCCGGGGCTTTACTCTTTTCTCGGTCACCCTTGGTTGTATTTGCGGCTAGCTAGCTAGATAAGTACTGTTTGCATTCTTGGCTGGGGATCTGAGATTTAGTATTTAGTTAGTAGTGCAGCAGTCACTTGACTCGTTCGTTAGGTTAGGTTGGAATTTAAAAGGAAAATTTTTTTTTTTTTTTTTTTTTTATTTGAGTGCTCGCCTCCTCCAGTTTCTCCTGGGCGTTGGAGCCAGTCTTTTTTTATCTGGGTCTCAGCTAAGCCCTGTGATATTTTTAGTTTGGTATATTAATAGAACTGGGACTATATAAACTCAATCCAGCTTATTAGGAGTGCTTATTATTACATATAGAGTTTGGCTCAATCTGGTATTTCATTTCTGTTAACTGAAACTAAGCCCCTGTTATTAGAGGCTTATAAACCATTTACATATTTTCCCCGGGGTTCCTATTGTGACTGCTGCTAAGGGTTTCCTAGGTTAATAAATAAATAAATAAAAATCAATTATTTGTGGTTCCTCAGCTTCTATCTCGGCATTAGTAATTTTCTTTTATTTAGCAAAGTCATTAGGTAAGGGCTTCAAAATGTGGCCAAAACTATGTGACGGTTGCAGGATGATCGCACTTTTGGAAAGAGATTTCCAGGGTGGGTTTGTCTGCCACCGGTGCCAGCTAATTGAGCATCTGGAGAGCAAGATCCTTGATCTTCAGGGCCAGTTGGTGGCGCTACATAGTTCGCAATCAGTAGAGTTCCTAGAGGAACTAAGTAGTATGTCGTTTAGAGAAATCGTGTGTACGCCGAAGCAGGGTGGTACTGGGATCCCAGAGCAGGCAGGGAGAGAAAGTTGGGTGACTGTAGGTCGGCAGCGCAGGAAAGAGCGTGCACGCCATACAGCGACAGCTTCTCCAGTGGTTGAGGTGTCCAACCGATTCCAGCCCTTGCAGGAACTCGACTTGGCCCCTGACCTTGTGAGTGAGGGGACTGATGAGCAGCAGGGCACCCTGTTGGCCTCTACCCCTCAGAAAAGAGAGTAATTGATAGTCGGGGACTCAGTACTTAGAGGAATAGATACCTTAGTCTGTTCTCGCGACAAGGAGTCTCATACGGTGTGTTGCATGCCTGGTGCCCAGGTAGGAGACCTCCTGGAGCGTGCGGACAAGCTCCTGGCCAGAGCGGCGAGGGATCCAGTTGTCATGGTCCATGTTGGGACAAATGACATAGGTAAGGGTAGGTTTGAGGTTCTGCGAGGTAAATTTGTGGAATTAGCTGAGAAGCTTCGGAGCAGATCCTCAACGGTAGTGTTCTCCACCAGCAAGCAGAGGTAAGCAGAATTCTATTTGGAGGTTTAACACGTGGCTACGAACCTGGTGTAGGAAAGAGGGGTATAGGTTTATGGGGCACTGGAACTTTTTCTGGGACAGGGGTGACCTGTTCAAGCCTGACGGACTGCACCTGAACCGGAGGGGTACCTTTGCACTGGGCCAGCGTATGTTGAGGGTAGCACCGGATTATTTAAACTAGGGACTTGGGGGGCAGGGAGGTTAGTGAGTGTTACATGTTACGGGCCTCACGCAGGAACGGTCCGTGAGCAGAAGAAAGTTTGTTAATTGTCCTGTTTTCGTGCAAGAAATCAGAGACGAGAGACATTAGTTGCGTTCTCTTTGCAAGCAGTCTTCAATCTGAGGAACGAAAGCCTAACGCAACTCCAACAAAACTAGAGTCTGCTTAAAAAAACTGCTCCCTCTTGAGGAAGGATTATTTAACTGCACCTTATTATTTAAATTCAGAAATTATTTAACTTCAGATGATAACACTGAAACCCATTAATACAATTAATTAATCAGGGCCCTTTTTTTTTTAACTTTTTCCACATAATAAATTAACAATTGTGACAATACAATTGTGGTGTCACACACTCCCCAACAAAAAGAAATGGCTCCGGACGTTTTAACTCTGAACTCATACTTTACCTTACCGCAAAAATTCCCATCTCAACATACCCTTCTCAGCTTTCTAAAATGCGTAAATAGGCCTGTTATAAAGTATTGGCAGAGTGTGAGGGTGTCGTAAATATGAGAAGTTATACGGCACTGGAAAAGGTAACGCTGTGAGGTGGTATAGTAGTAGACCCCAAGGTGCCATATTTGGTACTTCTTGAACCTCTACACTACTAACTGATGGAAGTACCTGAACAGAGGGCTGGCCTAGTGCATTGTAAGTGAATATTGTTGCTGGACGCCTGTCTCTAGTAGACCCTCTGGGCATATATTCATCAGTGTCCTGGATCAAGTCAGTTCGTGTCCCCTTTGGGCAAGGCTGCTCTATTTCACTTTCACTCCCTGTGGCTGGTGCGTGTAAGACCCCAGGCTCCTCAGTCCTTGCGTGTTCCTCTTCTCCACCGTCTCTATTCAGGTCTATGGCTTCATATTCACCATGCTGTACTGGTTTCATTTCTCTTTGTCTTCTGGCTACTTCTATAGGTGTCTTCTCCATGGGTACTGACCCTCTTCTCCTCGAGGGCTGCCCGCAGTAGGAGGTTTGTCTGGACTCAATGAGAGCTGGACTCCTGAAAGGAGCACCAATAAGTTCCTGGTTAAGTGGAACGTCTCTTTGGCCTTCACTTCTCGGGTTATATCTTAGTTCATAGTAGGTAGAGTTGTCATCGTCATCAGAACTCGTCTCGGGGTCGATGGATTTCGACTTTCCCCTTTTCTCGGATGGTGTTTTAGTTCCCTTTTTCACGGCTGGTAGGTCAACAGGAAGGTCATTCACAAGATGCAGCAGATTGCGATGCAGGACACGTTACTTTCTCCCATCCATTTCTGTGACCACTTTGTAGACTGGGCTGTCGCCGATCTGTTCTTTCACAACATAGATAGTGTTTTCCCAATATGACCTTAATTTTCCCGGGCCGCCCCTTTCAGTCAAGTTTCGTACCAGTACTCGATCACCTTGTTGCAACATGACTCCTTTTGCGTGTCGGTCATAATATTTCTTACCATGAGCACTCGACCTCCTACTGTTCTCTGATGCTATCCGGTAAGCCTCTGCCATCCGCTCTGCCCACTTTTCAGCATAACCCCTTGCTGTCAGTGGTTCCTCATCGCTAGTCATCCTGAGCAACAAATCCACTGGCAACCGTGGATGCCGGCCAAAGAGCAGGAAAAAAGGTGAGTAACCAGTCGCTTCATGGCGGGTACAGTTGTACGCATGGATGATTTGAGGGAGGTAATCCTTCCATTTGTCCTTTTTCTCCTCACTCAGGGTCCGCAGCATCTGTAACATCGTGCGGTTAAACCGTTCAGCTGGATTGCCCTGAGGATGATAAGGAGTCGTGCGCGAGTGTCCTACTCTGCTCAGTTGTTGCAAAGTCTGAAAAAGTTCATTCTCGAACTCGCGCCCTTGGTCATGATGCAGCTTTAAGGGGTAGCCAAACCTGGGAATATAATCATTAAAAATCTTCTCCGCTGCCGTTTTCCCACTCTTATTGCGGGTTGGGTAGGCCTGAGCATACCTAGTGAAGTGGTCTACTACAACTAGTATGTACTGGTACCCTCCCCTACTTGGTTCTAAATGCAAATAGTCGATGGAAACAAGCTCCATGGGGGAACTGGTGGCTATGCTAGACATTGGGGCTCGTGTGTGAGTCACTGGCTTCTTTTGCTTGATGCAAGGACACTGTCTTGTCACATAAGCCTCAATCTCTCGCCTCATGTAGGGCCAGTAAAACCTTTGCCGTGCCAAATGGAGGACTTTTTCAGCCCCAACGTGGCCCATATCGTCATGCAAATGCCTGAGAACTAGAGACTTGAAACAAGTAGGCAAGACTAACTGGCGTCTGTCTGCTGTCTTTCGGTAAAGAACCCCATCCTCAATGTGAAGCCTTGTCCATTCATGCATCATTTTCCTGCTAGTGCCTCTCACACTACGTTTCATGTCATCTGTGACTGTTTTGTTCAACTCTTTCATTTTCAGGATTTCACCTATCACTGGATCTGTTCTCTGAGCTTTTTGCAGGTCAGCTAGATCTATGGGTAGTACCACTTCTCTACCACTTAGTTCAAGCTGATCCCCTTGCACCAGAGCCAGGGCAGCAACCCAAGAAACATCTCCATGCTTACCTGCACCACAGCCTTCCCATATGGCAGTGACAGCCTCTTTAGGGAGTTCCTGTGTGCACTCGGTGACATATTTGTTTACCTCAAGGGGGCACCTTGAAAGAGTGTCAGCGTCAACATTTACTCTACCGGGTCGGTACCGAATGTCAAATCTAAAATGAGACAGTTCTGCCACCCACCTGAAGCCCACTGCATTTAACTTGGCGGTACTCATGACATACGTTAAGGGATTATTGTCTGTGTAGATTGTAAACTGTGGCGCATAGAACAAATAATCCCGAAATTTCTCACAAACGGCCCACTTTAAGGCAAGAAATTTGCCAGAGTGGAGTCTGTAATTCTGTTCAGCTGGTGGGAGGGTTCTCGAGCTATATCCAATGACCCTCAGCTTCCCACTTTGTTTCTGGTAAAGGACAGCTCCAAGTCCCTTATCTGAAGCATCCGTGTGTAGTACAAAAGGGAGCTCAAAGTCGGGATAGGCGAGAACAGGGGGATTTGCCAGCATGTCAATCAGCTTACAGTGTCTCCCGGTGTTTCTCAGTCCATTCAACTGGAGTTCTGGATGGTAACTGTGCACCCTTACCCTTCTGCCTCCCCTGCTTCCCCTGAAGCGCTTTGTTTTTCTTGGGCTGCAGAAGCTCATAGATGGGTGATGCCATCCTGGAGAAATCTTGGATGTAAGAGCGGTAATAGCCCAAAAATCCCACAATCCTCCGAAGATCTCCAACAGTGGCAGGTGTCTCATCCTTCAGAGCATATACTGCCTCTAGATCTTTGGGGTCAATGCGCACGCCCTCAGCTGAAACCAGACAGCCTACGTATCTCACCTCTCGCTTAAACAGGTCACATTTTGTGGGCCTGAGTTTAACTCCATGACTCTGTAGAGCCCTCAGGACCCTTCTCAGCCCTTCAACGTGGTCTTCAAATGTCCTGGCATAACACAGTATATCATCCAGGTATGGTATACAACATTCATCACGAAGGGGAGCTAGCATCTCCTCCATACTGCGTTGAAATGCAGCGGGAGCATTAGTCAATCCAAAGGGGATATGCACCCACTCATATAAACCCCAGGGGGTGATGAATGCCGTCAGGTGGCGAGACCCCTCCGCTATGAACCCCTGGTGATACGCCTTCCCCTGATCTAGAATGGAGAACCAGCTGTACCCACCTAAGGTATCTGTGAGATCTTGGATTCTTGGCAATGGGTGTCGGTCAGGGACAGTACGCTGATTTAAGAGACGATAATCGACACAGAGTCTGAGTGTTCCATCTTTTTTCCGCACGCATACAACGGGTGCTGAGTAAGAAGATTTGGACTTTACAATCCACCCTCTCGCCAGAAGATCTTCAATATACTCTTTTACCTCCTTGTAAAGGGGTTTTGGGATGGAAGTATAAGATTTCTGAATTGGAGTATAGTCTTCGAGGGTGATAGACATTTCCAAACTAGATATACAGCCCATATCGTCGTCATCTCGAGCAAATACTCTCGACTCCTCTCACAAC
This sequence comes from Gymnothorax reevesii, assembly GCA_029721435.1. Lineage (NCBI taxonomy): Eukaryota > Metazoa > Chordata > Actinopteri > Anguilliformes > Muraenidae > Gymnothorax > Gymnothorax reevesii. Next base: position 133,829,735 of record CM056573.1, on the reverse strand, counting down.
ATTTTCCTCACAATTTTCTGCTGATCGTCACTCAAATGATAAAGATCTACTGGTGGGTCCCACTCCCGGGCCATACTACACACTTGGTCCTGCTGAATGTCAGCAGATCCTTCCCAGTTGACTGCCAGGGGAACGCTCAACCTTGCCAAGTTCGGTTCGTCTGTCTGTACAATTTTAGATATTGGCTCCACGCTCCCAAGAGCGGTCTTACAGAACAGGGTCACATCATGTTTGGTGTGGTTACCAATTGGGACTCTTACAAAGGGAACTTTCGACTGACATATCTCTAGGAGACTGTCGCCAACATCCAGCTGTTGTAACTGTGGATTACTCTCACTGGGTTCAAAAAGCACAAGTGGATTAGCCAAGTCAAGGGAAGACGGTACTTTACACCTGATGTGTCTCACCTGACCAGCTGGAATGATGACATTGTGCACGCCTACTTTCAGCACTCCTTGACTAGCATCATTATTACTGGTAAGTTTTGTCTGAATAAAATTTACTAATGCCGTGGCTTTGTCATCCTGCAGATTCATTGCACCACGAAGGAGGTTCACAATGGTGGGTATGAGATCTGTGCTCTCCGTTGGTCCCAATACCAGCTGCTCAATCACATTGAAACCAAGCAGAGGACAGTCCATGGGCATAGTACTCACTAGAAAGGGCACCTGTATCGACAGGTTTGGGTCGCTGTTGTCTGGAAGACTCACCATCACTCCTACCCAACCATCAAATGGCAATGGCTGACCATTCACAGCCAGCACACTGAGGCCCTTTGGTCCTATAAGCTCAGCCAACGGCCGTAGTTTCTGGTCAGGAAGGTACGTCTTTACCCACTGTTGATCCAGAAGACTCACTTGGGCACCAGTGTCCAATAAACAGTCCACTGTAAAACCATGAATGTAATATTTTATCTTACATCTCCTCCCCACTAGCTGAGCAACCCTTTCATCAGCTTCAGCCGGTGTGGACGTCACATAATTAGTCTTTACATCGGCAGGTTTTTCCGTATGCATCTCTGACTTTGTGGGGACCTGCTGTCCGCTGTTGCTTAATGACTCGTTATCAGCAGACAGCTGACTAACGTTGCTTGATTGCCCCCGCTTCAGACATCCAACTGCCCTGTGACCCAACTCCCCACAAATGAAGCAATGATTGCATGAGCTAGCATTCTTTTCAATACACAAAGGACAGCCATATTGTTTTGTTGCTTTGGGCTTTCGGGTGGTGTGGCTACACTGACAAGCCTGTTCTGGGGCCTTAAGGGCTGTGATAGACTCCACCACTTTAGCCAGAGCGTCGAGCTTGGCACTCAGTTCTTCTATGCCTTTATTTTTATTCTTGGCTTTGTGATCAGATGGTGTCTCGGTACCTACATTAGAATCAAGTTGAACACTATGAGCATGTGTTACCTTTTGTCGCGAACAATGTCCTAGTCTCCGCAGTCTCTCACTCTCCTCGCTTGACACTTTATTTACCCGTCTAATCAGTGCTTCATTTGAAATGGTATAATCACCAAGGAGAGGCTTGAGTTCATTGCGAATATCACTGAACTTGGTCCCTCTCACAACCTGTGGTCCCTAAGCTGCCTCAACCGCCCATCTGCCGCTCCACTCCGCCGGTCCTGTGATGGCTGTTTTGGGTTTGTAGATTTTAGGATCAGCATCAACGCGCACCAGACGCCGATCCCAGCGGTGCCTCCAAAATTCTGTTACGGGCCTCACGCAGGAACGGTCCGTGAGCAGAAGAAAGTTTGTTAATTGTCCTGTTTTCGTGCAAGAAATCAGAGACGAGAGACATTAGTTGCGTTCTCCTTGCAAGCAGTCTTCAATCTGAGGAACGAAAGCCTAACGCAACTCCAACAAAACTAGAGTCTGCTTAAAAAAACTGCTCCCTCTTGAGGAAGGATTATTTAACTGCATCTTCAGATGATAACACTGAAACCCATTAATACAATTAATTAATCAGGGCCCTTTTTTTTTTTTTTACTTTTTCCACATAATAAATTAACAATTGTGACAATACAATTGTGGTGTCACATACACATAGGGAAATGCAGACTGCCCCGATGGAAGCTGACGGCGTAACATGCACTATTGATGTTTTACTTTTAAAGCAACAAAGCGTAGAGGGGGGCTCAAGGCGGCGGCCACATGGGAAATCAAGGGGGAAGAGCATTAGTAATAACCTGAAATGTTTTTATTCAAATGCAAGAAGCATAAGAAATAAATTTCCAGAACTTGAGGCTGTAGTAATCAGTGAGGGCTATGACATAGTTGGGATAACAGAGGCATGGCTATGTGAAGAGGATGGAGATGAATATAATATAGAAGGTTACAAGCTCTTTAGGAAGGATAGATGTAATAGGCGAGGAGGAGGCGTAGCACTCCATGTGAACGAAAACATTAATGTACAGGAAATTCCCGAAATTGAACATTCCTTCTCCTGTGAAGATATCTGGGTCAGGCTCATTGGCAAACACGAGACTGGTTTAAACATAGGAGTATGCTATCGACCACCAGCTTTGGACAGTACAATCAATGAAATGCTTTTTAGGAGGATTACGCAAGCTTGTAGCGGTGGTGGGACTATTATCATGGGAGACTTAAATTATCCTGGTATCAATTGAGAAATGGTGAAAGGACAGGGTAGGAGGGAGGAAGAATTTCTAGATGTTATCAATGATAATTTCTTGGTGCAGTATGTTAATAAACCTACCAGAGAGAAGGCAATTTTAGACTTAGTGCTCTGTAATGACCCCGATAGAATTAGCAATGTTGAGGTACTGGAGCCACCCGGGACAAGTGATCACTCTGCTAATAATTTTGATCTTTCATGGGAAGTTAAAATGGTGCATTCTAAAACAAAAATTTTCAATTTTAGACGAGCAAACTTTGACAGGATGCGCTCATATCTAGCTGAAATAAATTGGGAGACACTCCTGGACTGTAAGTCTGTAAATGAGATGTGGGAAAGATTTAAGGGGGTTTTACTTGAATCATAATGCAGATTCATTCCGAAGGTGTCCAAAAGTAAGCTGAAAAAGCAGAATCCTCAGTGGATGACCAAAAGTATTTGTCGGATGTTGAGGGAAAAGAGGAATCTTTATAAGATGTACATAAAGGATAACAATGAGAATACAAGGGCTGAATACTGTAAAATGCGGGCTGTGGTAAAAAAAGAGCTGAGGAAGGCTAGAAGACTGTATGAAAGACAAATTGCAGAGGGGGCAAAAACTAACCCTAAGCGCTTCTTTCAGTATATTGCAGATGCCTTAAACAGTTACTTTGTTGAGAATTTTACCTCAGAGGGGGTCTTTCTTTGGCCAGAGGGCATGTCAAATGCTCAAGATTATTTAGCGGAAATTGAGGTCCGGGATAACAAAGTATTAGACAAGTTGCATAAACTAAAAGCAGATAAGGCGGCGGGTCCTGATGGCTTATATCCTACAGTGCTCAGGGAAACTGGTGAGCTCATCTTTACAGTCGCTATTCACCATCTTCAGACGGTCTTTAGAAACTGGAGAAATACCAAATGATTGGAAACAGGGCAATATAATACCAATATATAAGAAAGGGGACCGTACCGAGCCAGGAAACTACAGGCCAGTGAGTTGAACTTGCATTTCGTGCAAAATATTGGAATCTATCATAAAAGATGAGCTGGACTTATTTCTTGAACGTAACAGTATCTTGAGGGATAGCCAACATGGTTTTCGGAAGGGAAAGTCATGCCTAACAAACCTTCTGGAATTTTTTGAAGAGGCCACCAGGGCTTACGACCAGAGTAGGGCTTATGACATCATATACTTGGATTTTCAGAAAGCATTCGATACAGAACCGCATAAGAGACTTAAAATGAGCTCCATTGGAGTTACAGGAGGTATTAAGGACTGGATTCAAAACTGGTTACAGGACAGAACACAAAAAGCAGTGGTCAGTGATATCTCATCTGAGCTGGGTATGGTGGGGAGTGGCGTCCCCCAGGGATCGGTGTTGGGACCCCTGCTATTCCTCATTTACATTAATGACCTTGATAGGAATATTGAGAGCAGATAATTTGCAAGATGACACTAAACTTGGGGGTTTGGCAAATAGTCTTGGGTTCACTAAAGTGATTCAGGACGATTTGGATAGAATCCAGAATTGGGCAGAAATGTGGCAAATGAAATTTAATCTAGCAAAATGTAAAGTTGTACATGTAGGTAATAAAAACATTAGACGTGATTACTTCATGGGAGGTTTAAAACTGGAATGTGCTGCACAAGAGAAAGATCTGGGAGTGATTGTTGACCAAACCCTCACAGGTTGTAGCCATTGTGCCGTAGCAGTTAAAAAAGCTAATCGGATGCTAGGATACATTGCCAAAAGTATTGAGTACAAATCTAAGGAGGTGATGCTTCTTCTGTACAACAAGTTCGTTAGACCACACCTGGAGTATTGTGTACAGTTCTGGGGACCATACTTTAAGAGAGATATAGAGGCTCTAGAGAAAGTTCAGAGAAGAGCCACAAAGCTTATTCCAGGTATAAAAGATTAAAGCTACGAGAAGAGGCTGAAAATCCTTAATCTCTTTAGTCTTCGGAAAAGGAGACTCAGGGGTGATTTGATTGAGGTCTTTAAATATGTTAAAGGGATTAACAAAGTGAATCATGTAGGATTCCTTCGGCCAAGTGTTGTTAGTAGAACTGGGGGTCACAAATGGAAGTTGACCAAAGGTAAATTTAGCACTGATATTCGGAAATATTTCTGGAATAGCTTACCTGACCATATTGTTGAGGCAGAGACCTTGGGGGTTTTCAAGAGCAGGCTTGACCTAAAGCTAGATACCATTGAGTCATTTAGTATCTGAAGGGATATATTCACAATAGTATAAAAACTGGCAAGCTTAGTTGGGCTGAAAGGCCTGTTCTTGCCATTCATGTTATGTTATGTTATGTTATGTTATTTATTAACAAGCAACAAGTGATTGAGACTTGCCACTTTGCAAAAAAACTGCGTGTTTAAATAATATATTCATCCATCCATTTTTTTTACCCCTCAGCCCTCAAGGCTGATGGGGTATTGCTATCCTTCGTGCGGTTGGGCGGGCGGGCGTCTCCAAAAACTTTGACATCGGGCTGAGGGGTATTCCGTGCATTGCACGCCTATTTTTAGGTTTTGTAAGCGAGAAGGGACAACTTCAAGCGGGCCCCACTAAGGTGCAAGCAGTGGCAGTGGTCCACTCCCTCGAACTGCAAACGGCTGCAACGCTTCTTGGGATTCACAAACTTTTACAGACGATACGTCAGAGACTATTGCAGAATCGCAACCCCTCTGACCAGATGAACATCTTTTGTTTGGTCCTCTGATACAAATTGTGCTTCTGAAAAACTCAAAACTATGTTCAGAACTGCTCCTATTCTCTCTCATCCTGACCCAGCGACTCAATTTGTGGTGGAAGTCGACGCCTCTGACACCGGTGTGGGGGTCCTCTCCCAGCACTCTCCCAACGACCAGAAGCTCCATCCCTGTGCGTTCTTCTCCCGCTGTCTCACTCCAGCAGAAAGAAATTACGATGTCAGTAACTGTGAGCTTCAGCCAGTGGTCCTGGCCCTTCTAGTATGGAGAAATTAGTTGGAGGGCGCTACTTACCCATTTCTGGAATGGACTGACCACAAAAACCTTGTTTACCTTTGCTCTGCCCACAGACTCAATTCGCGCGATGCGTGGTGGGCCCTGTTCTTAGGGAGGTTCAACTTCACCATCACCTACTGGCCTGGATCGTCAAGCGTGAGTCAGTTCACTCCTCCATTGGAAGATCGTCCATCAGAGACTATTATCCCCGCTTCCTGTGTGGTGTCCCCAGCCAGGAGGGAGATTGAGAGAGTGGACTGCCTATCAGACCGCCTATTCATCCCACCTTCCCATACTCCAATGGGGTCACAACTCCAGAATGGCATGTCATCCCAGTTTTCACTATACCCTAGCTCTCCTTCGATAACGTTTCTGGTGGCCTTCCATTTCCTCGGATACTAAAGACTATACCTTTATGCCACCACAAGGCTAACCACCAGGCCCCGGTTTGTCTCCTGTGCTCCTTAACTATACAACATCGCCTGCGGTCAAATGTCGCAGTGGACTTTGTTACTGGCCTCCCATCTTCTGAAGGTAATACTTTCATCCTCACCCTCAAAGACAGTTTTTCCAAATCTGTTAATTTTATTCCCTTGGCCAAGCTTCCCTCTACCCTTGACATTGCCTCCCAGTTAATCACTCATGGATTTCGTCTCCATGGCATCCCCCAAGATGTGGTCTCCTACAGGTGGCCCCAATTTGCATCGAAGGTCTGGGAGGTGTTCTGTGAAGCTCTGGGGACGTTGGCTAGCTTATCCACTGGATATCACCGTTAAAGCAAAGGTCAAACTGAACGAGCTAACCAGGATCTGGAATCTGCCCTCCACTATGTTGCCGCCCACTACCCCGCCTCTTGGGCCACCCACCTCCCTTCAGTCCAATACACCCCCATCTGTTATGCTCATCTACAGGTATGTCCCCTTTCATGGCCTCTCTGGGATATCAACCTCCTCTCTTCCCTGTTCAAGAAGCAGAAGTGGCAGTGCCCAGTCTAGGGACACTTCCGTCGACCTTGTCTGTTCCTCCGCCCATCACCAGAGACTTGCTGGAAAGCATCATACTCCTGCCCCTGAATACAAACCCAGACAAAAGGTGTGGTTATCCACCCGAGACCTTCCCCTTCAGGTAGGCTCGCATAAACTTGCTCCTCGATACATTGGCCTCCATGTCATCAATAAGGTCATTAATTCCAGTGAATTAATTCTGGTCAAATTGAATCTGCCCTCATCTCTCAACGTACATCCCACCCTTTATGTGTCCCTGTTGAACCCGTTCCTTCTTGCCCACTGAGCCCTCCAAGCAATCCTTTTCCACCCCCACCCACCTCCATCGACGATCACCCAGCCTTTTCGGTCGGACGTTTTCCGAACATGCAGTGATGGGGGCGTGGATACCAATCCCTGGTGGACTGGGTAGGTTACGGGCCGGAGGACCGTTCCTGGATCTCACGTTCATTGATTCTAAACCCCGAATTGTTGCAAGTTCTATTCTTGCCACTCAGACAAACCTGGTAAGAGGGGGGGCGGGGGGGCTATCATGGTTTTTGTGTCTATTTTTTACCCCTGTGCCTGCTCCCTCTCCTCCCCTCCCTTGCAGCAGTGTGTGTTGTGTGGCAGTGGGCGTGACTTACTCCTACCTCCATGGCTGACTTTTGTTTGTACTCTCTCTATAGACTGACTAAACTATCCGTGCTTCTACTGATGTTGTCAGCCTGCTGCTTTGGGGTTCACCTTTGAGTAAAAGGTCACAACAAGTCTATTTTTGACAGTGACGGACCACAGTCGCGCTGAGCTAAACATAGCAGGGATACATTTCCCGTAGTTCACCCATATACAGTCATTGGTTCCAACTACGTTAACATCTGTGCCTATGGGAAATGCACCCCAGATTTTGCTGGGCAGGAATTATCTATCAAAGGGAATATGCTTTTAACTAAAAGAAACTAGCCACAAGTCTTTGATATACAATTTGTTTATGACTTAATTTTCCACTATTTGTCTGTGATTTTGTTTTTAATTAAAACACAGACACAATTGTTTGATCTATGGCATTCATGGCTTGAATGTTAGCTATAGCACAACAAAGCCGGAAATGACATTAAATGCAATTTTAGCAGGCAAAATGCAAAGCAATTAATTTTGTAGCCTAGTTACCCATGGTAGAAGCACAAATATCCAGGAAATATGACAAGGGGTCAATTGTGCCAGCCAACAGGATGCTTTCCAAACGTTTTGTTCTCGGTGGGACATGAAGTCATGTGCGAGACGAAGCAAAATGGCTTTGCACATGTTACATTGCAGATACGCGCCCGGTGAAATCAAGGGGTAAGAATGATTGTTGACTAAACCCTTGTAAATTCTTGCCACAGTGCTGTAGCTGTTAAAAAGACCAACAGGATCTTGGAATATATAGCCAAAAGGATTGAGTATAAATCAAAGTTATACTTCTCTTGCACAATACATTCATCAGACCACACTCTGAGAATTGTGTGCAGTTCTGAGGACCGTACTTCAAGAAAGACAAGGGGGCTTTAGAATAGGTTCAAAGAGCCACAAGGTTAATTTCTGATATAAAAGATAAAAGCAACTAGGTAGAGCTGACGAATCCTAATCTCACTAGTGTTCGTAAAGGGAGACTTCTGAGCAATCTGATTTTAGTCTTGAAATATGTTTAAAATGGAAATTAGCCAAGGGTAAATTTAGCTTGGATATTAGGAACTATTTTTTTCACGCAGTGTGGAATAGCTTGCCTGGCCAAATCGTAGCGGCAGAAACCCTGGGAGTCCAAGTTTTCAAGTCCAAGGCTTAGTGCTAGATACTACGTAGTCCATGAGGTTCATTTTAGTGATCGGAAAAAGGTGAGCCTTGTTAGGCTGCATGGCCCGTTCGCTACTCGTGTTATGCTATATTACCGCTCTAGCTGGTGAGTCGTCGTAGGAACAGCCCTTAAATTTAATGAGGTTATGCATATTGGGTGTCTCCAGTAGTCAATTAGATGGCATGGTTATAGCTCCCATTTTTGATCGAATTGTTAGGTACACGAAGGGGATATACAGTGCATTTCGCACTGTACGCAATCTAATTGGAGGGGCTTGGGGAAGGGGGGACTTGCGACCTTATTCAACATTTTTCTGGAGAAAACCATTAAGTATTTCCACCACCTAGAACTTATTGAAAATCATCCAGCGAAAAATCATTACTATGCTTATTGCATTTTGTGTAAACCTAATCTGAGAGTTTTACCTCCAGTCACCCGCCTGCTCTCTGCCATCTTCGAACCTCCACCACAAAGCATCACCCACTCGCCCCAACCGGGGTGCCCAAATGACCGAAGCAGTTTCCCTGTTTTGGGCTCCGTGCCACAGGAATTCCAGCTTCTTTTCTCGTTAATCGCAGTGCCCAGAAGCAACAGCCCGAAGCACCCCAGTGAGGCTTACCACGGCTCGCACTCCAAGGTCATCCGGGGCTCTACTTCGGACTGTCACTAGACTCCACTGGGCACTCAAGCAGAAGAAAATCCCCTTCCACCGCTCCGACAACAGGCCAGGCTACTAAAAAATTATACACTGACTCTTTCAGCAATGTAGCTGATCCTCCCCATGTGCAGACCAGACGTGTACAGACCACACAGCACTTCCAGGTTCTACGGTCAACGTTCGCCCCACTCTGGTTCCTCCGTTTTCAGCGACTGTTGACCCCTGACACCACAACCCGAGCCATTCGCCGCTTTATTTCGAGATACTATTCTAAACGGTTATGCTCCACGCTTACTTTCCCCGTACCTCGCAGGACGGAAGCAATTCAAGAAATTCCATTCTGCCCTCTGATTACCATTCCTGGAACTCAGCGAGCTTCATTTCGTACATGCACTCCATACACTACGTTCGACCAGCGCCAATACAAGTCTTCCTCAGCGGCATCAACTTCTCTGTCAAATTGGCCACTGATTATCCCTGTTCATCTATTTCTCACTCTCACGTGTAAGCACTGCTGAAAGGTTGACGTAAACAAACCTCCTGCTCCGGCTAAACATTTACCCCTTACGGCAGACCTCGATGCGTTCAGGGTACCATTCTCCGTCCATGGATTTCTCTCTAGAAGCAGTGTTACTACTGGCCTTACTTACTTACTGGTTTTTTGAGATGTGCCGAGTCTGCTCCGTTCTCCGCCAATTATTATCCTACTTGTCATGCCTGCCTAAACAACATCTCATTCTATTCCATCGACTGCCTCATGTTCAAGATAAAGAGTAGTAAACAGATCAGTTCGGCATTTCTCAGCCCATATGCCTATTTTGCCTAGACTCTGCCCTCAGTCCGATCGAGCCAATATAAAACTACGTCACATTGAGATACAATAACCACCCTTCTCCCAAGACCCGTTATTTACGATCGACACCGGGGCCATAGCCACTCGCCACTGGTTCCTCTACCATTTCCGTCAAGTTTTAATTAGATCCAACATTCCGCCGAAATACTCCTCTGTACTCATTCCGCATCAGCGCCGCCACAACAGCATCCAAGCGATGAGTGCCAGACCACCTGATTAAAATCCTCGGCCGCTGGACATCAAACTCTTATGAAAGCTATATTCCTAATAATGTTGACGACATTCGTAAAGCCCATCTTTCGTTGTTACATTAACACTTTTTGGGGCTTGGGAGCCACACAAACTCCAAAAAGAGATGCGAGCCCCACCTTGAGTCTTGCCACCTGGGGGGCGCCCAAAGTCTGCACAATCACAGACCTAGTCCAACACCACACCTGCCCCAATCTCCTATCTTCAATCCCACCCAATACTCTACTCCACTTTGGGAGTGGCCCAGAATTCATGAAAGTTTTTTTTAAATAATGTATTTTGTTAGACACAAATAGACAGCATCATTACATTCTTGTAATATTTCTGAGGTTGATGACAATATGTCCCCTCCGAACTCTGAAAAAAGAAAAAAAAAGTAACAACTGCATCCACATCTTCACAGTGCCCTAGTAATGAAACACACAAAAAACTGTCCTCACGACTTTTTGAAATTCTGACTATCATCATTGGCTCTGGCCAACATGTTTTCATACGTTACTATTTCTAACATGGTTTCCATCCATTTGTTAAAATCTGGGGAGGATGTGTCTTTCCAGGCTCTGAGGATCATTCGGGCAGCTGTAATTACCCCCTATTTTTATCACGACCAAGTCATATTTTAATACTGATTGGTGTCCCAATAAAAATAACCTTGGTGATACAGGTGCCATGAAACCCTGGTTTAAGAAATCTGACTTCACTTTTGAAACTTTGGTGAATGTCTACAAACCTTGTAACAGTGAGCAGGGCCAGATTTGGCCCTGGAAATTGCACATAAGAGCTCTTATGTGAAAGAGCTCTTTCACATAAGAGCTGAGTGCAAAGCCAAAATATAACCCCAGCAAAAACTAGGTGTGAAACAGCCACATATAGAGCTTTTAGAGAGAAATATCCCACTAGATGGAGCTAAGTTTTGATTTTCTTTACTTGCCTTGTTCTAATTTCATTTGCATTTGCATAGTTTGATCTTGAGGTGGAAGATGAAAGAATGGAAATGCTAATCTGAAGCAAAACTTGGAAATTGTATATAACTGTTAGTGCTCATGTGTAAGTCTATGGTTAATGCATCTAGGAGGCTATATTTTCATTGTGAGAAAAAAAGACCGACATGAATGCAATTAATGAGATAATTTGTGCCTGTGAAATGTTTTCTGTGAATCCTGGATACTGCATTTTTGCTCCCGTTTAAAAAAAATTGCCTCATTTCTTCACAGAGCAAAGGGTTATAGCAAAGGGTTAAAGTAGACATGCATTGAGAACTGGGCAAATTGGGCAAAATGGGCAAATTATACCTCCACGGAAAGCTAATGTCATGGAGATGATGGATAAAACACCTTCTGGACACAAACTCAAATAGGAAGAAAATGATAGAGGCATTTTAAACTCCCTCTCATCTTGCGCACAACCCAAAAAAGACTGAATGAAAATAGCCGCTTTCTATTGATGTAATCCTTGGGAAATGGGGACAAAGGGTAAGGAAGTCAAGTGCATTGACCATTGCCTGTTGTAATTTGTTTATTTCTTGGTCTCACTTTGTCTTATATTCCTAGAAGATCAGATTTATGCTCGTCAAAAAGTATGTTGGGCTACTGGGTTAGCTCACCCGGTTAAGGTGCAAGTCTTTGGCCAAATACTACATAGAAACACCCATACGTAGTATGTAGAATAAAATACTACGGTCGCCCTGAAGGCCGATTGTAATAATTATTTCAAAAGTGCAAAATATATTTCACAAAACAGAAATACATTTCACAGAGCAAAAATGAATTTCACAAAGCACAAATACATTTCACAGAACACATATAAATTTCATAGAACAAAAATAAATTTCAGAGAACACAAATTCATTTGTAAAACCCACACAGCGAAACCAACAATGGAAGAGCTGGGAGCGAAGGTTCAAGCGTGTACTCAGGCTGTTGTGAGGCAAAATGAATGTAATATTAATGAACTTTCTCCGTTCGCAAACGGGACCATGCTGTAATCACGGATGTCTAATCTGCCGCAATGCGGTGAATAATCCAATGTCAGCATTTCGAATATTACACCCGAAAGAGGCAGGACATCAAACATCACTGCAAAAGAATCGTAACAGTTATTGTATTTACTCTCGTTTCAAATCTGACTCCATTTAAAATTAGAATTTATAATTTTGGGAGAACATGCCTGGATCTCGAAGTGACTACACCTCGAACTTTTAGGAGACAACGGCCATCACTTAAATATATGGTCCCGGGTATTAGCATTATTATCGAATCCTAGGTTCGTTGGTAATACTAGAAGATGGAAGTCAAAACATCACAGCAACGGCATCTTTTGGCATGAATACTGCAAACCCAGATCTATGCACGCCCATGGGTTCCTTCAGGGAATTTTAACAGATAACCGACTTTTCGTCCATGGCTTTCCCTAAGGTTAAAATTCCAGAACCGGCAATACATAAACCCTTTATGTAAGTAGATTATGATTGTCTCTCCAACTTAATAAAACCAATTCCAATACCAGGCCGCTGGCCAGTCATTCCTCGGTTGGGATAAAACCCCTCGGTATCCGCCGCAACATGGCTAGAAAGAATGTACTAGTGTTAAGAGTCACTGAGACCACGCAAGTTTAAAGGAATAACAATATTTATTCACCACGTAGGCAAGAGATAAAATCAAACAAATCAAAGTTAAACCAATAACACGTTACAAACAATTTATAAAATGAATGAAGTCATACCTGGCGAAAAGGCTACACACAGAGCAAGCGTGCGGGAAGTTTGAATTACGATTACGAAGCTTCACTAAGGTAGAAATAAAGCACGGCCCAACGTGCGGGAAGTCGTTTATGATCTTCTCTGACTATCTGGTATGGGCTACACACGGCATAGGGATGCACGTGTGGGAAGTCATCTTCGATCTTCCCAGAATGGATTGTTTCACCTAGATTTAAGGCAAGTAGCGCCTTTGATCAGGGCGGCTCAGCCCACACATATGGCCCAAGTTGGAATTTAGACTTCCCCTCGGAGGAAATAAGAAAACAATTATTATTAAAAGTAGATAATAAAAGTTCTTAGATAAGTGAGAGGACCTTGGAGACAGACCTCGGGGGTGGGGGGGGGGGGGGGGGGGGGGGGATCGCAAAGCACTTCCTGCAAAGGGGAGAGATGATTTTAAATACACCTCAAGAGATGACTCTGGTTTAGGACGAATTATTGCTGGGGAACAGAAACAATGTTTTCTTGAAATACAGTGGATATGAAATGCATCTCATTCAACTCCTTGAATTTAGCTGAAGAGATACATACCAAACACGATGACATAGAGAATTATGATGATGTAGTTGTCATGAAATTCCTTCCCAACAGAACCATTTCCCATGAAATTCACATCACTATCACCCCAGATATAATACAGTAATTCAGTGAGGTCATGAGGGCAGTTAGAACGGTGTAATAGTGGCTTTTGTTAAAATTGAAATTCCCAAATCAGAACAGTTTCAGTGAGGAAATGAAAGGGTGCAGTGACAGTGTGTCCAGAAGAGGTCACTATGGCACTAATCAGGCAGAGAGCACAGGTCACACCCTGCTGTGAGAGAAATTCCTGGCAGCAACTAAGCCAGGGTACGCTCCCTTCCCCATCTTTGATGTGCTCAAGACACACACACACACCCATGCCAAACTGTCCAGTTTCCCCTTATCTCAGAGGTGGAACTGAAGAGGCAGCTGCAGAGGACGTCTGGATCCTGATGGCTTTATTACCCCACTGTTCCCAGCCATGTCTGACTGGAGACGATGCCAGCTGTGGAGGAAGTATATGTTTTTATTAACCCACTATGTTAAGTAGTCCCCCCAGGAATACGCGATTCCGCGATCGCGGAATTTACCGCAGATTTCAAAGCCCTCCGCGGAAATCAAAGCAGTCCGCGGAATATAGGGCGAGGTGCAGAATTTTATATTTTACATGTATTTTTCATCCCGGCCGCTAGATTTTGCGGTCAGATAAACGGGATCTAAGACTCACAGCTGGTGCTGCCGTTTACGGAAACTGATTTTTTTCTGCTGTATGCAGCATAAACTATATAAAAAGATGGACGCAGCACCCTGATTTGAAAAAAGATGCCCATGTGGAAGTACCATAGAATGGCATTCTATTTAATGGCCAGCAGATGGCGACGTCAGTGGTTGCAGAAAGAAGTTCAATGCAATAGAAGTCAATGAGAAAATGATCCTACTTTCCGACCTGATTTTTAATTTAAATAATGATTTTTCACATCATTTTATGTTAGTTATAGCAAGTTTCAGGTCTCCTTCGATATATCATGACATTCATTTTCGTGAATTATGGTCCCATATAAACTAGAATAAAGTATAAGGCCAGAAAATGCTTCTGGGGCGTCGCTATCCTCTGGTCCTCGTCCGTTACGGTCAGATCCAGAGCCACGTTCCTTCCCGGATCTTTGATTCACTTCTTCATCTTCGAACCAGTGGGTGACATCACGGTAGCTTTATCCATCTTTTTATACAATCTATGGTATGCAGTAACGTTTACAATATCCTGAGGATACAGTGAATAGTTTACACTTTGTTTAAATCTTTACTTTGATCTTTGGCACTTGTTCAGTTTCTAAGCCTCGTTTACCCATAGTTTGGTGAAATGTTTTGCACTTTATAAGTTATGCAAATAAATCTGCTCAATAGGGACAAAAAGAATATTGATGCTGCTTATTTTATAACCACAATGTTTCGCAGTGTTTTGGTATTGCAAATAATTTCAAAAGAGAATTTTTGCTTCATTATTACTTAAATTTGCTTTATAACTGGTCATTTAAGGTTTATTTTTAATGCCCGCGGAAAATCAAATTTCAAGCCGCGGAATCAGGAATTGCTCTCCGCAGAATCAGGAATGTTCTCCGCGGAATCAACACTTTTTCTCCGCAGATTCCTGGGGGGACTAGTTAAGAACAGAGGGCAACAGGCACTCCTGGTCGCATGTCCGTGTCACCTCCTGGCTTTCCCCTTACAAATTTCACAAAACACAAGAACATTTCACAGATCACAAAATACATTTCACGAAACCGGAAAGGGTACTTGTTTGTGATTGGCTAAACCAAAGTCTGTCTGACATCAGTCATTTATCATTTCCTGCTTACACTGGATACCGCAATAGTAGAGGCAGTGCGAAATTTCAAGGGTTTACCAGGATGGAAAAGGCACTTGAGTTGATAGCGCAATACTTCGACAAGGCACATGTACATACATGCCAACTCTACCGCGTTTACCGGTAGACTACCACTTTCGGGGCGTTTCATTAAAAAAAAAAGGCCCCGAAAGTGGTAGTCTACCGCCCAAGGCGATGGAGTTGGCATGTATGCATGCATTTAGTGTGATTCTTGAAATTCTCTCCTCATATCGTGAAATACACAATTCAATTGGAACCCTTAAATCACGCTTAAAAGACCTCGGACTACAGAGAAGGGGTGGATATTCTTCATTGAATGTCGTTAGGAGGGCAATATCATCAGAGCTGGTGGGACCTGAGGCCTGTACCATAAACCTGGATTAACGTACCCAGGGTTTCTCTTAGTTATCTGGCTGCACTTAACCAGACTTCTGCATTCCTGATAAGCGGTACTACGAAGCCAGTTATCAACTCGGTGACTGAACCCAGGCTAGGTATGTGCGCGTTCACATAAAAAGGGCAGAGTTTGAAGCAAATGACCAATTGCAAACATGGACAAACCGACTGGAAGTAAAGTTGTTTACTCTTCAAATGCGGAGCAAGAGCTCTTAATTAAAATATAAAGAGAATAAACATATCATCAAGGCAAAAATTAACACCGTTGCAACTGCCAAATACAGAAAGGAAAGTTGGCAAAAAAGTCACTGACCGTGTAAATGCGGAAGTTAATTATAATGATAATATCACTGCAAATAACTCCCGTATTCATGATTATACGTGGGCTATTTTTGCCATAGTGACGATTTAATTTTACTTCTGCTGCAGTAAATCATGATGACAGGCACTATGTAGGCTAGTGAGCGCATCTCTCTCCTTCTCTGCTTTACAGGATATGTCTGATCCAGCACAATGCCTATTGGGAGTCTTATCGTTTATGTCACTGCCCCATCAGTAAAATTACAGTTGCGCATTTCATTAAATTGACATGATGTGAGGAAGTATTCTTATGGCGAGCATGGATTGTTTTTTTCCAGCTACAACCCCAGCAGTGTCAAAAAAGCCGGAGAACATATAATGAATTACAACAAAAACATAATTCAACGCGGTCAGTAGGGTTATTTTCATAAGTGCGACGAGTACAAGGCTTTAGTGCTTTTGCCCGTGGTAAAATACAGCATTGTGATATAGTCAAGATGTGAAACTAAACGCACACGACTCCACTGCATTTGCAACGTCATTCCCTCAGATGAGAACCTGTATTGTACATATTGGTATTCATCCGCGCACCGAACTCCGCTGAAACCTCTATAGACGGTGATGACATTTTCTCAGAGAACTGACTGGTCAGCAGGCGGTGCTTTTGCAAGCTGTGATCTGAATCTAGAACTAAACTTGCTCCGGAGCAGGTAAGCCGTTCAGCTTATGTTGCCACGGTGATATACCTCGGTAAGAAATGAGCTGCCTTCATGCCACAGAAAATCCAAGGTTAAACTTGAGGATACCGCGCTAAGCGCAAATTCAGCTTTATGGTACATGACTCAGGTCCCACCAGCTCTGATGATATTGCCGCCCTAACGACATTCAATGAAGAATATCCACCCCTTCTCTATAGTCCAAGGTTTTAATCGTGATTTAAGGGTTCCAATTGATATGTGTATTTCAAAATACGAGGACAGTAGGATCACTCTATAATAATGTCCCTTGTTAGCTCCCGCCACTCGCGGTGCGGGAGCTATGGTATCGGGCTCTATCCGTTCGTGCGTGCGTGCGACCGTCAACACAATTTGCTTTATCTCATCAACGATTTCAGTAACAGGCTACAATTTTTTAATGGACATGCAACTCATGAAGGCCTACAAATGACGTGCCTAAAGGTGACCCCAGCCTACTTTTGGTCTTTGACCTAAAAATATCACCAAAAACTTTTTTTCCTGTATCTCAATAACTTTTTCAGTTACATGCTCCTAATTTTTCCTGGACATGCATCTCATGAAGGCTACAAATGACATGCCCAAAAGGTGACCTCAACTTACTTTTTCAAGGTCATTAGCCTAAAAATATCGCCAAAAACTTCAACATTTTCTTGTATCTCATCAACTATTTCAATTAAAAGCTCCTAATTTTTATTGGACATGCATCTCATGAAGGCCTACAAATGACGTGCCTAAAGGTGACCTTTCCCTAATTTTCAAGGTCACTGGCCTAAAAATATCACCAAAAACTTCAACATTTTGCTTCATCTCATCAACAATTTCAGTTACAGCCTCCTAATTTTCACTGGGCATGCATCCCATAAAGGCCTACAAATGACTTGCCTAAAGGTGACCTTGGCCTATTTTTTCAAGGTCACTGGCCCAAACATATGACCGAAAATCTAGACATTTTGCTTTATCTCATCGACTATTTCAGTTACAGGCTTCTAATTTTTACAGGCTCCCTAAAAAGCTGCCGCTGCCCTAGTGGCAGTGGAGCTATGGTATCGGGCTCCATCCATGTATGCCTGCGTGCGTGCGTCCGTCAACAAAAACTTTGACATTTTGCTATATCTCATCAACTATTTACAGGCTTACAGGCTCCAAATTTTTCCTGGGCATGCATCTCATTAAGGCCTACAAATGACCTGCCTAAAGGTGACCTTGGCCTAGTTTTTTCAAGGTCACTGGCCCAAACATATCACCAAAAATTTACACATTTTGCTTCATCTCATCAACAATTTTAGTTACAGGCTCCTAATTTTCACTGGGCAAGCATCCCATATAGGCCTACAAATGACGTGCCTAAACGTGACCTTGCCCTATTTTTCAAGGTCACTGGCCTATAAATATCGCAATAAACTTTGACAGTTTTCTTTATCTCATCAACTTTTTCACTTACAGGCTCCTCATTTTTACTGGACATGCATCTCATTAAGTCCTACAAATTATGTGCCTAAAGGTCACTGGCCTAAAATTATCACCAATAGCTTCAATAATTTGCTTTATCTTATCAACATTTTTAATTACAGCCTCCTAATTAGCTCCCACCGCCCGAGTGGCAGTGGAGCTATGGTATCGTGCTCCATCCATGCATGCATGCGTCCGTCAACAAAATTTTTGACATTTTGTTTATCTTAAAGATTCTGGCGCCACCAGTGCTCTATATTTGAACTATAGATATCAACTCAAGCTTCTTTTCCATCCTGGTAAACAATGGAAACAAGTACCATGGTCCTACCCTTTCCAGTTTTGTGAAATGTATTTTGTGATCTGTGAAATGTTTTTGTGTATTGTGAAATGTCTTTGTGTTTTGTGAAATATATTTGGCGCTTTTGAAATATTTATTACTATTGGCCTTCAGGGGCACTGTAAAATAGCCTTGAATATAGTGGTTTTATTTCTATGTTGCAAGAAATTTCAAGCACTATAACATTTCAAACAGATCAAATTGGACACTGAGTAACCCCAAATTAGGCTGCTAGACTCAACTGTTTCAAGTTATTTCAGGAAACTTCAGGTGAACTTAATTGGACCAACATAATATAAAACTGGTTTGACTCTTTACCATTTGCACGTCGAGTAAATTTGTCATGATGTGCCAATTAGTTTTCACAAATTAGGAGCCAACTACATCTTTAATTTGATTGGTTACATTGTTTTCTCTCATTTTATGCTGTTATTTCCAATGCATCGTAATGTGGGTATGGCATCATTTTATTCTTGATGGCAGACATAGCTTTTTCTGTTATCTTGTGAGTTAAGAGGGCAAATAACTGCTCTAACCATTAAACACTTCATTAAGACAAATTAAGAGATTAAATTTAAATGTTAAAATTCTGCGATTGCAACAGTGGTTGGAGCAAAAGCCAGCATACACATTGGGTCCCCAGGAACAATGTTGAAGACCACTGCTATAGGCTATGAGACATTAAGTAGTTGACAATCTCTCCGCAAATAAATTAAGCCAAAGGGGGTTGGTGCTATGCGATGTTGACAGTCTAGTTCAGTTCTGAGGAGCCTACATTATAGAACTTAGCCCCTCAGAGCTAAGTGTAGGTGTGGTTTTCCTTTTTCTGCTTGCAATAATCATTTGGTTTCCTTGGGATTTCGATTTCATAATTACTTGCTATATATAGCCAACGGAGTTGAATTTGTTTGCCAGTTAGATTTGCGGACGTGAAATAATGTCATTTACACCTCTATGATTGGGTCCCAGGCCATAAGTCTGCAAATAGCTACAGTGTTCTTGCGACGAATTCGCATTGCTCAAAACAACCAGCAAGCACATATGATTCTAATCTCCTCTCAACATGGAAAAGTGCTCAGGTACACAAGTAAAATACAAGGCTATATCATTACTGTTTGACTGAAGGCTACACATTTGATTTCGGATTTTCATTTGTGCTGAATATCACAACATCAAGGACTTGACAGTATCTTACCAGTATAGTCTCTCAAGTCTCTGTTGCACTGAAATTGTCAATGCTTTCAGTTTGTAGGGGAAAACGAATGAAGCTTAGTCTAGCTATGTTGTAAGGGGGGAAGAATTTCTTATCCAACCTCCACTTTTTTCTGGCTTTTTATATGCCAGAACAATGTAAAAAGGGGGGCGCCAATATATTTTAGGGAGTTTTTTTCAGCGAGAAGAGGGTTAAGAATTTAGCATTAATATTTAATATTGCAAATGCATATGCTACGTCTGCCCTAGCAACCCGGTGTGTCATTAGTGACATGGCAGACGCCGTGAACGATATGCTACTTACACGAATAGCAGCACTTGAAAGTAAACTATAACCTCTTAACTGGAAATACGCTTGATGTGTTTATATATCCTCGTGTTTCTCTGGGCACCCAAACATCAATCGATATTGGCGTAGTTTGAATACAGAATTATTAATCTCGCCATCCGGGCACAAAATGTACGCTGCACACCCTTGAATGTTCCTGAACAAAAATTATTCCTGTTTATAGTCTGTTACCATGCTGTAGGCTGCCTGTTACCACAGGGAAAGCGAAAAAACTAATAATTCCCCACCTTTTCAATGTGATTTGTGCATCGTCTGCCCCACATAGTCTGCAAAGAGCATGCGCACTCCATATCTCGCTTTTTCACGTCCTTAAACTGAAAGGGTCCATAGGCTTCACGCTGCAGGGGATCGGGTGGGACTGCTGATTTGGGATTACAGGATTATAGCATTGTTTGTTGCTCAAGCAACTCCAGTTGCTACTGCACTCGTCAGTAAAATTCTAAACTTGCACATATTCGGGAATCCTCTGCCCTTTGTCTGAGCTTGCGGAGCTTCAAGCTATGAGTATAAAATGAAGCAGGGGCTGCCAGGCGCGTAGTTCAGAGGAGAGCCGCAAACTGTCTTCACTCTCCCGCAATGGCAACATGGGTTGCACACAAGCAAGCTTGAGTGCAAAGATTGCTAATTTGGCATTCCAGATTCGGGTAGGATTGGAAATGCCAGATTGAAAAAATATGTTGATGAGCACATCAACATCTTTGTAACATCTTGGGCTCTAAATTAGTAGACCAGGCGCAGGCACGGCGAATGGGGAGAGCGCCGCGCCAACGGGGTGTATCCAGGCATATTTTGCAATTTTGTGCCTGGTGCAGCCCGGCGCAAATACTCCTCTGTCCCGCCTCTGTCCCTCCTGCCGGTGCAAGTGGCAAAGAGGGAGGACAGAAGGCCTGAGTGGGTTTAACACAGCCGAGTCAAATCCTCACCAATCAAATGAGCTCCTCTCCTCACCTTTAAAATTTGGATAAAGAAACCTCTGTCCTATATCTGCATGATGCGTGAATGTTGCATTTTACTTTGCTGCTTCAGGTATGTTTTCTGCTCCGCTTACATCTATATTAAGCATTACGAAAATGATTATTACCATTAGCGAACTTGAATGGAATTTCAAAACGAAACTACATCAGACCATTCAAACTTATGAAGTTGGAATGAAATACGATGGTTGCTCATTTATTTCTTCTGCCTGCATCATTGGGAAGAGAAACGATGGAGTTCCTATTATTACACCCTGTTGCTGCTTAAAATTTTGGGATTAACATGCATGGACAACAATGCAAGATACGTTACCCACTTATTTTCAATATGTGATCTTAACTTAGAACAATATCGTAGCAATCAGGCTGTTTTCCTTTCCCCCACTAAAAACAATAAAACCTGAGTGACAATAATAGTATTAAGCCGCTTTGCACACTGGACGCGAAACAAATTTTTAACACGACAAATTACATTCAAAGTCAATGCAAAGATGCGAATACACGCATGCATTTGTGTCTTTGCTATGACTTTGAATGTATTTAGTTGTGCGAAATATTCATTTTTCGTCCTGTGTGAAAGCAGGTGAAGGACACATATCCACATAGCCTACACATGCACTCACACGCCCTTATGCACACATCTCTCTCTCTTTCTCTCTCTCTCTCTTTGGTCTCATATCAGTACAATCCATTTACAGCGCCCACCATAATTATTGGTACCCCTGGTAAAGATGTGTTAAAAGTCTTTTTTATTTTATAATTTTTTAATTTTTATTGCAGAAGCATAATCTCACACTGAAAATTGTAGAAAAATGTAACCTTCAACTCAAGTGAATTTTAAGGGGGAAAAAAAATCCCTGACTAAGATATAATTATTTTTCATAAAGTCACCTGTTCCACAATTATTGGCGCCCCTAACAATTCCTAAGAAATAAATGTAATCAAAGTACTTCTGTCATTTCTACAGTAGTTTACAAAGTTTTAAATCAAAATCTGGTGGCCTCTGCCTGAAAGCTGAAGATGGGTCATCACTGGGTCTTTCTGCAAGATAATGACCCTAAATATGTGGCCAAATCTACACAGAAATGGTTCACCAGACACAGAATCAAGCTCCTCCCATGGCCATCTCAGTCCCCAGGCCTCAACCCCATTGAAAACCTGTGGAGTGAGCTGAAGAGAAGAGTGCAGAGGAGAGAATCCAGGTCACTGGATGATTTAGAGAGATTGTGCAAAGAGGAATAGTCAAAGATCCCTCTTTCTGTATTCTCCCATCTTGTGAAACATTATAGGAGAAGATTAGGTGCTGTTTTGTTGGCGAAAGGGGGTTGTACAAAGTATTAACATCAGGGGTGCTAATAATTGTGGCACACATGATTTGATGTGAAAGAATTATTTCTTAATTTTGGATTTTTTTTCCCACTGAATAAATGGACTTGAATTAAAGGTTGGATTTTCCTCTTTTTTTCATTGTGGTCCTATATTATTCAGAAAACTAGAAGAGCACTCAGAGAGCGCAGAACCTCCGCCGCCAGGGGGCAGCAAAGCCAAAAGCACGGCAATTGGAACTTTGGCCCATTGGAAAGACTTGAAATCTTGAACTTTGGAGTATATCTCAGCAGTACTTTGGCCTAGATATGCCAAAATTTAATCACTTCTTCCTTGACTTAATACCCACCCACCCTGAAAATTTCATAAAAATCCGGCCATTAGTTTTTGAGTTATCCTGTACACAAACAAACCAACAAACAAACAGCACCGAAAACATAAACCTCCTCGGCGGAGGTTAAAAACTGAATTTATTAGAAGCTAAAAAACACATCTTAACCAGGGGTAACAATAATTATGGAGGGCGCTGTAGATACTATAATTTGTGTGCTGATTCAGCTAGTTACATTAAATGGTGGTTGCTGTAATTACCTTCGCCAGCGACTTCGCTGACGAAGGTAATGTTTTGATCCCCGTGTATTTATTTGTTTGTGTGTCTGTCTGTGTGTATGTGTATCGAATAACTCAAAAAGTACCAAACGGAATTTCATAAAATTTAGTAGGTTGATTTGGCATGACCTGAGGATCAATCGATTAGATTTTGGGAGTGATCGGGTCAAAGGTCAAGGTCAAGGCCACGAAAAGGTCAAAACCGACTTTCGGCCATATCTCGGTCAATTTTTATCCGATCGGCATGAAACCAACGCCAGTGGCGAGGGATTCAGTGGCGTCGGCGAAGGTATGCGCTCTACCGAGTGCCCGTTCTAGTTTGTTTGTGTGTCTGTCTGTCTGTGTGTATGTATGTGTATCGAATAACTCAAAAAGTACCAAACGGAATTTCATAAAATTTGGTGGGTTGATTTGGCATGACCTGAGGATCAATCGATTAGATTTTGGGAGTGATCGGGTCAAAGGTCAAGGTCAAGGCCACGAAAAGGTCAAAACCGACTTTCGGCCATATCTCGGTCAATTTTTATCCGATCGGCATGAAACCAACGCCAGTGGTGAGGGATTCAGTGGCGTCGGCGAAGGTATGCGCTCTACCGAGTGCCCGTTCTAGTTTGTTTGTGTGTCTGTCTGTCTGTGTGTATGTATGTGTATCGAATAACTCAAAAAGTACCAAACGGAATTTCATAAAATTTGGTGGGTTGATTTGGCATGACCTGAGGATCAATCGATTAGATTTTGGGAGTGATCGGGTCAAAGGTCAAGGTCAAGGCCACGAAAAGGTCAAAACCGACTTTCGGCCATATCTCGGTCAATTCTTATCCGATCGGCATGAAACCAACGCCAAAATGTGCAGAATTATATACCCGATCCTGTGATGTGAAACACGGTACACTGGGGTCAATACCCTTCTTAGCGGTTGGGGGTCAAAGATCAGGGGGGTCATTACCTTTCGAACTTAAAGGCGTATTGATGTAAAAAAAAATATATCGTACTCTTGTCATTCATCGATCATTTAAAAAAATAAAAATTGGTCCTCAGAGTTATGTGGTGAGGGATTCAGTGGCGTCGGCGAAGGTATGCGCTCTACCGAGTGCCCGTTCTAGTTACCTTCGCCAGCGACTTCGCTGACGAAGGTAATGTTTTGATCCCCGTGTATTTATTTGTTTGTGTGTCTGTCTGTCTGTCTGTGTGTATGTGTATCGAATAACTCAAAAAGTACCAAACGGAATTTCATAAAATTTGGTGGGTTGATTTGGCATGACCTGAGGATCAATCGATTAGATTTTGGGAGTGATCGGGTCAAAGGTCAAGGTCAAGGCCACGAAAAGGTCAAAACCGACTTTCGGCCATATCTCGTTCAATTTTTATCCGATCGGCATGAAACCAAAGCCAAAATGTGCAGAATTATATACCCGATCCTGTGATGTGAAACACGGTACAATGGGGTAAATACCCTTCTTAGCGGTTGGGGGTCAAAGGTCAGGGGGGTCATTACCTTTCGAACTTAAAGGCGTATTGATGTAAAAAAAAAAAATATCATACTCTTGTCATTCATCGATCATTTAAAAAAATAAAAATTGGTCCTCAAAGTTATGTGGCGAGGGATTCAGTGGCATCGGCGAAGGTATGCGCTCTACCGAGTGCCCGTTCTAGTTTGTTTGTGTGTCTGTCTGTGTGTATGTATGTGTATCGAATAACTCAAAAAGTACCAAACGGAATTTCATAAAATTTGGTGGGTTGATTTGGCATGACCTGAGGATCAATCGATTAGATTTTGGGAGTGATCAGGTCAAAGGTCAAGGTCAAGGCCACGAAAAGGTCAAAACCGACTTTCGGCCATATCTCGGTCAATTTTTATCCGATCGGCAGGAAACCAACGCCAGTGGCGAGGGATTCAGTGGCGTCGGCGAAGGTATGCGCTCTACCGAGTGCCCATTCTAGTTATTTATTGCATTGAAATGTGCCTGACATTCTGGAAACCTGCCTGTGAGATTTCGGTGACGTGTGCGCACTGCGCGCCAGTCAGCCATATTACCACTGCACCGAAAGTAAACCAGGTTGGAGCTGGCGAGCTCTCTGCGCACTTTCGTCGGGGCCTTTATCCACAAAATTGTCACTGCGTCATGATGAATATGTGACACCTCCCCCTTCTACGCCACCACACCCATCTCGGCGCATGTCCGTCTACCAGATTGCCAAAGTGGCTGCGCACGGTGTTGCACCGCACGGAATTACCACTGCGTGGGCTGCATCGGATGAAATTACCAATGCGTGGGCTACGCCACCCTGTGCTGCGCCAAGAAATTAGAGCCCTTTGTGTTTATATATTTTTTGTGCAACAAGCACAAATGTATAATTTTCCTCGACAATGTTCTTAGCGTAAAAGTCTGCCTTTACCTCATGGAAACTAACAAGTTCTTAAAACCTATAATAAAGTACTAGTTCACATCAGTGGCAGTGCCAGAACTTGGAATTATGGGGGCACAGGACATCCCTTTAAAACCTGTTCTCAATCAATTTCATAATTAACAATAGACTCACCCGAGAACACTTCACACTATCAGGTGCTGCTCGTTCTCACTGTTCAGGCAGGATGACGATCATTCATTTAGACACATATTTGCTGCATTTAAATCTGTTATTCAAAATTGTATGTTGGACTGCGCAAAATTCATTATTCAATCAACGCATATTTAAAACATGCAAATTGAAGTCTTGATGCATGGAAGTTTTTCAGTTTTTAAATGATCATGAAGTGCAAGTTAAATTGTCTGACGTGCGGAGAAGGTAGCGCAGAAGTTTCACAGCAGTTTGTCTTTCGTAAAACATAGGCCTATTAATTCGTAAATTATTTTTCTGTACTCAATTTAGCCCATTATTTCATTGCTCTTAGATCGCATGGGGAGAGAAGCCGTGTCTTCAATTGCCAATGGATTCGTACTGTAATTGGAAAACGTGTCAATGAAGGAAAATGATTGAGGACTAGCCACTGTTGGGGCGGATGTAACAACGCTTGTGTTTGTCCCTCTCTGCTAATGCAGCCGCATTTTGTCTTTTAAAGCTCATTAAAAAAATGTGAGTGTTATATTTTACTGACAGAAAATGCTAAGAGTTAGGGTCAGAACTGCCTGGAGAGGAAAGGTTGACCAGCAGGTTTACGAAAGGGTCTTTTTTGATGTCCAAAGAGGCGAGAGTATAAGGAGGGCAGCAGAGGTGCATGGCGTTTGTCATGTCACCCTGTTCAGGTACTGCATGAGGAGGGCAGAGGCAGGAGGGCAGCAGACCAGGGCCCCAGGGTACCGGGCTCACAACAAAGTCTTCACAGAAGAGCAGGAGAAGAGACTGCAGGCATATATAAAGAGAGCAGCTGATATATATTTTGGCCTGAGTCCTAAAGAGGTTGGATTAACACTACAGACAGAGCTACACAACTTCCGCCATTTGCCTGCATCAAAGTCATAACAGCCTGTTCATTTTTAAATTAACTTGACATTATTTATGTCATTGACATTATTTATTTATTTATTTATTTGAAGTGTGAGTTCAGTGTATAGCTAGAGTCATACTAAAAGCAATATTAAATAAATCCACATTAAAAATCAGATTAATTGTAGGAACATACTCTCAATTAACCTCTTTTTTCATGCTGTTTTAGGTGTGAAAGTTTGCTTATGAGCTGGCCAAAAATATTGCCCTCTAAACTCCATGTTCATGGGAGAAAAACCAGATGGCAGGGAAGGGTTGGCTCCCCTCCTTCCTCGAGCGCAACAAAACCCTGTCCATCCGCCAACCTCAAGCCACCAGCATGTCCTATTCCATGAGCTTCAACAAAACCAGCGTGACAGGGTTTTTTTAAAACCTAGAGACTGTCTACTATAATTTTGAGTACTATAATTTTGAAACAAAGGACATCTGGAACATGGATGAAACAGGTAAAAATTTACATTTAGATAAATTAAAAAGCAGCAGTGATTTGGTGGTTTGAAAAGTCGGCCTAGATAATGCAAATTCATCGGTATGCACAATTTAAAACTACACATCAATATTGAACTATATAGGCCTACATCCATAAAAATAGACAGATAATTAGATAAACGTAGATGAATAAATAAACCTTACTACACACACACACATAAACACACACACACACATACACGCACACACATACACACTCATTGATATAAATCCACATTTCATTTATTATTTCAGGCACCACAATGGTTCAAGTGCCAGACAAAATCATTGCCACCAAAGTGCAGCGCCAGGTCGGTGCTGTGGCCTCTGGGGAAAAATACACTCCATCTGCAGTGGGTAGGTTAAGTCCTTCTACCCACCGCACGCTTTCGTACGATTTCGGAATAATTGCCACTAGGTCACATGATCACAACCATCCAATCAGCGCACTAATTTTACCTTAAAATTCAAAATCTATGACATCTTTTGTCATTGGCTCCGGGCGACCCACGTGAGGGGGTGCCTGGCCCTGACGTAGTATGCTGCGCTTCTAGCCAATGTGCTTCTGTTTGAAGTCCCATAGCTGTGAGATCAACAGGTCGCGCTTGTAATCACTCTCTTGCTGCATGTATCTGCTACGGGTTTTATCAAATCTCATCAACTGATTATGACACCTGCAGCAGATGTAAATCTCGCGTTTTAGTGGCAACACGAACTGCCAGAACCATAGATATATATATTTAGAACACTAGATTGGATAATGTAAATACGACGACATCAGCAAAGTGATACACCCAACATCTTCATTAAAATGGTTTCCTATGAGGCCAATTTCA
Source organism: Gymnothorax reevesii (assembly GCA_029721435.1). NCBI lineage: Eukaryota > Metazoa > Chordata > Actinopteri > Anguilliformes > Muraenidae > Gymnothorax > Gymnothorax reevesii. The sequence goes on along the minus strand of CM056573.1, from coordinate 133,801,899 downwards.
AATAAGTCGATATAAGCGAGAAAATGCCGAGATACGCGGCTGCCTTTTGCAGCAATATTTATTTGAAGAGCTGTAATAAAACATTTCATGCGAAAGTTAACGTATAAACGCAAAGTAGTCACTTTAAGAGAAAAAAATCGTGTTTCGTGCTAGCCAGCTAATTAGCCGTTCCATTGACTTGAACAGACCGCTGACTGAAAGCGAACGCTAGCGATTGACAACGGTCACCAGCGAGCTGCCTTGGCGTCGCGGGGACTACATTGACATAGTGGTAAATAAAATTATAAAGGTGGCTAACACGCTTGCTCGCTACTTGTAATTGATAACGTAAACGGTCATCGATGTTTCTTTTTATGGCGATAACTTCCAAGCAATTACCTGATTAGAGGTAAAAGCCTCGGTCGCGTCATTTCTCTGCTGTACTTTAACGTTAACACCAAATAACATTACGATCTTCGCTTTAGAAGGTATGCCGCTTTCCATCCTCCGAAAAGGACATATTTAGGGAGGCAAAATTTTGCTCTGCACAGCGATACCAAAAAATAAAGAAACCGACTCACACGCAAGTGTTTTTGAAAATGTAATTTTAAAGTACGCGAAAATGAATGGGAGTCTGAGCGACTTTTACTTCCGGGTGTATAGGCTCGCAGTACAGATGCTTCACTTGAGCGTGCCCTATCAGTAATCTAGTGTTCTATATACACTCCTGATCAAAATCTTAAGACCAGTTAAAAAATTGCAAGAATTTGCATTTTGCACTGTTGTATCTTAAGAAGGTTCTAAGTAGAGTTTCAAAATGCAAAAAGAAGAAATGGGAACAAGAGACCAAATGTTTTGAGCAGGCAATTTATTGAAAAGAACAATTTAACTGAAATAGGCTGTTCATCAGCTGATCAAAAGTTTAAGACCACATCCTTTAAAAGCCCAAATCTGTGGAAAAAATTTGGATTCCATGTCATTTTCTGTCAAGTAATCACACTGTCAAGACCTCTTGATGGGAAAAGCAAAAAAACTCACTGCCTTCGAACGTGGCAGGATTGTTGAGCTGCATAGACAAGGCCTCTCACAGCGTGCCATCGCTGCTGAGGTTGGACGCAGTAAGACAGTCATTTTGCATTTCTTAAAAGATCCTGAGGTTTATGGAACAAAAAAATCAAGTGGTAGACCCAAAAAAATCTCACCGGCTCTGAGCCGGAGGATCCGAATGGCTGTCCGTCAAGACACGGGACGATCCTCATCCCAAATTAAGGCCATTACTGGTGCTGACTGCAACCCAATAACCATCAGACAGCATCTGCAAAGGAACGGCTTCAAAAACAAAAAACGTCTTCAAAGGCCACGTCTCCTTCAACGCCACAAAATTGCCCGTTTGGCCTTTGCAAGGGAGCACCAAACATGGGACGTTCAAAGTTGGAAGAAAGTTTTATTCTCTGATGAGAAAAAATTTAACCTTGATGGTCCTGATGGCTTCCAACGCTACTGGCATGACAAGGAGATGCCACCTGAGATTTTTTCAACACGGCACAGCGGAGGGGGCGCCATCATGATCTGGGGTGCTTTTTCCTTCAATGGAACAATGGAGCTCCAGGTTGTGCAGGGGCGTCAAACAGCAGCTGGCTACGTGGAGATGTTGCAGCGGGCATCCCTCATGACTGAGGGCCCTCGTCTGTGTGGTGATGACTGGGTCTTTCAGCAGGACAATGCTGCAATTCACAATGCCCGTCTGACAAAGGATTTTTTTCAGGAGAATAACATCACTCTTTTGGATCATCCTGCATGTTCCCCTGATCTAAATCCAATTGAGAACATTTGGGGATGGATGGCAAGGGAAGTTTACAAAAATGGACATCAGTTCCAGACAGTGGATGCCCTTCGTGAAGCCATCTTCACCACTTGGAGCAACATTCCGACAAGCCTTTTGGAAACACTCGCATCAAGCATGCCAACACGAATTTTTGAAGTGATCAACAATAATGGTGGAGCTACTCATTACTGAGTCTGTTTTTGAGACTTTAATTTCTGTTTTAGGGGTTTTTTTGAGCTATGGTCTTAAACTTTTGATCAGCTGATGAACAGCCTATTTTAGTTAAATTGTTCTTTTCAATAAATTGCCTGCTCAAAACATTTAGTCTCTTGCTCACATTTCTTCTTTTTGCATTTTGAAACTCTACTTAGAACCTTCTTATGATACAACAGTGCAAAACGTAAATTCTTGCAATTTTTTAACTGGTCTTAAGATTTTGATCAGGAGTGTATATCTATGGCCAGAACTCGTCCAAGTCTGTGTCCACCCATGTCAAAACTTGTAGCAAATGACCGTTTGCCAGCGATGTCACACATCGTCTTCCACGTGCGAACGTATTTCCTAATCTTATATCGCACTGACATACCACGCAGAAGCATGAAAGCCCTTCGGCACAACGGTATATCCTTTTTTTGGGAGTATTTTCTGCCATGATCATCGCGGATTGTTTACCGTTTACATGTTGCTTCCACTATTCTGTTTGCTGCTGGCGACGCATTTGTAAGCTCGGCGCTGATTGGTCCTCAGTCGTCGTCGACTTGCGGTTGCCACCTGGTGGCCATTATTATAAAAGAGTACGAAAGTGTGTAGTGGGTAGAAGGACTTAACCTACCCACTGCAGATGGAGTGTAGGGAAAGAGGGACATTGGTGACTGTTGCCTTTGCTGCCAACGCACAAGGCAACTTTGTTCCCCCTTACTTTATCTTCCCAAGGAAGAAGTTCCAGGACCACTTCATCGGGGATGGCCCCCTGGGCTGCACTGGTTCTGCCAATGGATCGGGGTGGATGCAGGAGACAGATTTCTTGGCATTTTTACAGCATTTTGCAAGACACACCCGCTTGACCCCAGAGTTAAAGTTGCTGCTACTCTTAAACAATCATCAATCACACCTCTCTGTGGTAGCTATTGACTTTTGCAAGTCACATGGCATTGTACTCCTGTCTTTTCCACCCCACTGCTTCCACCGTCTTCAGCCGCTAGACCGAAGCGTTTTTGGTCCTCAGAAGCACTACATTAACAGTGCAGCAGACAATTGGATACGAATGAACCCTGGAAGAACTTTGACCATCTACAACATCCCAAGTCTTGTGGCTAAAGCTCTGCTTCAAGCTGTGACAGCAAGCAGCATTTCATCTGGGTTCAAGTGTACCAGTATCTGGCCCTTTAATCCAGATATTTTCAGTGAGACAGACTTTTCTCCAGCTTTTGTGACCGACTGTCCTGCACCAGCACCAGCTCCATCCCCAGTGCCAGCGCCAGCTCCATCACCAGAGCCCTCTTCATCACCAGTGTCCGCTCCATCACCAGCGCCCACTCCCTTAAGACACCACCGACCTAGCCAGAGCCCATTTGAGCTGCATCTCCATGAGTCTGCCATTTCTGTAGATGGTGAGAGCTTGTGTTTGTGTGTGTCTTTAAATGTGCATGTTGAGCCTTGCCAAGCTTTTTTTTTTTGGAAATATTAATTCTCCAGGTATGCTTTTGGTTCCAGGAACATCTAGTGGCACGCCAATACAGAGGTTCAGCCCAGAAAAGGTTTGTCCATATCCAAAGGCTGGCTCGTGGAAAGAAAATAAAAGAAGAAGCAGAAAGAGGTGAGCAGAGTGTCGTTTTTAACTTGTCTTGATTTTCTTGGTTGTATAAAAACAAGCTGATTCTGACTATCATCCCATTGAATGTTGCAGGTCAACAGCAATACTGACCGACACCCTAGTAAAAATTGCTTTGGATGAGGAGAGTTGGCAGAGGGGCCAAAAAAAACAGTCCTCTTCAAAACGCCCAAAGAAAACTTTGTTTAGTGGACAGACTGCAACCAGTTTCTCGGGGCAAGGATGAGGAATGTCTTGTTTGTAGGAAGACATTTGCCTCATCTTTGCCTGGAGAAGTGTGGGTGCAGTGCATCTTTTGTCTGTTGTGGTTACACTGAGGGTGCAGCTCATATATGTCACAACTGTACTAATGAGTAAAGTAATTTCATAATTTTTATAAATAGACCAACTGCAGGTTAAATATGTTTACTTTTGAAACATTTGAAGCAAATGAAAATGTTTAAAACAGATGTCTGCTTGTTTTTGTTTCTGTTTTAATGCCATTTTTATGATTGAAATAAATTCATTCATTTAAAATGAAATAAGATTTTTTTTAAAGTGCATTGCATGTTAGCAAAGACAATGTTTTTTAATGAAAAACGACAGTAATTCAAAAGATTCCAGTTAATGTGATCACTTCACTTTTGTCCCGCCCGTGTGTTACTTTCATCCCGACGGGCGGGGTCGAAAGTAACAATGCGCAACTTTGGTTCGATGTCAAACTATGCCAAAGTCAATATATATTGGGATGATTTAGCACCTGATATTGACAAAGCACACACGAAAGTAGTTAATCGCTCCAAAAAATTTTTTGGTCCGTAACGTTATCTTTTAAAATCACGTCTATGTGAAAAATGTTACTTTCGTACCAGCTCTCCCCTAAATGAAACCGCGGCAGTTTCAGTTTCCGTGAATACACTGTTAATAATAAACAAATTAACTGAAGCCTTTTTTGCCAAGTAATTTAACTGGCACCTTTTAGCCAGTTATTTTGACTGTAATTTTACAATTGGTTTACCATGGAGTTCAGTGCATGTTCAGTGTAAACCATGGTTAAAGGCGCACAGGACTCCACTTACAGTTAAAATGACAAGGAGACAATGTGTTAATTTAACAGTTAAATTCAGTCATTTTATAACTGTGTTGGAAAGTCGAACTGGCCTGGTGCAGGTCGGTGCAAAAATAAATAATGGCCTGTTGCAAATACCCGCCTGGTATAAAAGCCTGGGGTCCAAGTCGATTGTGCTAAAGAAACGCCCAGGCTACTAAATGGCCATAAATGGTATATTGTTCAGCATTAATGCTATTTTGTCAACTGTGCGCTGATAAAAAGCCAGTGTCACCAACCCTGTTCCCGGAGAGCTACCATCCTGTAGGATTCTGCTCTACATCCTATTCAGCACACCTGATTCAGCTAATTAGCTACTTAACAAGATACTGAGCTGGGCAATTAGGTAGCTTATTAGTTGAATCAGGCATGCCGAAGTGGAGATAGAGCAGAAACCTTCAGGATGGCAGCTCTCTCGGAGCAGGGTTGGTGACCCCTCGCCAAGAGGATGTTGTGTCCTTGAATTCCAAAAAAAGATGCAGATGTTAATTGGTCAGACCACGGGATAGTTTTTCACTTCACTTCATCTCACGCCATGAAACATGAGCGTAGGCCTAGAAAAGGTGGCAGTGTCTCTGGATCTCTTTTATTTATGTTTTTTTCTGTACATACTAAAGTTTTAACTTGCATTTGTGGATGCAGTAACAAATTATCCTCACTGAGAATGGTTTTCAGAAGTGTTCCTGAGCCCATGCATTGATTTCCACTACAGAATGGTGTTTAATGCAGTGCCACCTGAGGGCCTGAAAACCACGGCCATTCAATACTGGTTTTTGGTCTTGTCCCTTTCATACAGAGATTTCTCCAGATAGTCTGAATAATTTTATGATAATACATACCATAGATGATCAAATCCCAGTTTCTTTGCAGTTTCATTCCTAAATTTTTGGACAATTTCCCCAAGCATTCTGTCAGAGTGGTGAAGCCTTCACCATCGTCTGAAAGACTCAGCCTGTCAGAGATTTTTTTTTTCATACCCATTCATGTCACTGAACCATTTCCAATTAATTAGCTGTGAAATGTTCCACCAGGTGCATTATTCTTATTACTTTGTTGTTGTTATTGTTGTTTTGTTCTCATTGCCTAGTATAGTATTTTTCAGAAGTAACATGGGCTATTAGGATCCCTGTGGGACAAAAGTGGTGGAGTATAATCATCACTCATGTGTGTATATGTTGTGTGTATATTCATTTTTAATATATTTGATTTTTTGGCTACTAAGAAGAATTAGGAATGCGGCAACTTAACTAAGCTAATATCAGCCAAACCTCATCGAAGTTCGTCCCTTCGCATGTTGGTTGAAGTGCAAAACGCGCTGAGTACACACAACTTATCCAGGAACTGCCCCACCAGTGCGAGGGAGCGAGCACACAGTAGACGACACAAACTGCAATCAGACGATACGGTATGAGAGGCGACCAGGAGCTGAAAAGACATGGAGATTATCTCAGAACGTACAGGGAAGAGGCCAACGGGAATGGATGGAAATGAAATGTTTCCAGTCTACTCCTACTGAACAAGAAATATAAATTCGACAACTCGCATTTTGAAGGACCTCAAATCATCACAAGACCAGCTATTCACTGAGTGAGTTTACTTTAGGAATCTAGAACCGCTGCTCAGTAGTATTGCCGAAGTCAAACACTCGCAATCACCAGAGTTACTTCACTTTACTTGATATTTAAAACGGTCCATTTCCCTATGAAATGTGGCTGTGAAAGCACGGGCTGTCTGAAGTGTTTCAAGAGGGTTCTGCTATTTTCCACCGCTTCCAGTGTTCGCTTGCTCGCAACAAATATGATGTTCGAGTTTATAGCACCACCCATCGGCTGAGTTGTTGGTACGGTTAAAAGGGAACTTTTAAGAATTTGGTTCATAACATAACGTACAGTATTGCTCTGTTGTACAGTTGCCTTGTCGACTGGCAGCCATCTTGAGAAAAAATTTAACTCAAGAGCTCTGAAAATCGAAGAATTTAAGCAGTTTGTTGAAGCGGATTTAACTATGTTTCATCGCATCTACAGAAACTTTCTGTTTTTCGCTGTGCATTATTTTCGCTTGGGTTCTGCATTTCCTGTTCAAATTCAAACCCTCAAAATACAGCTTGGACATTACTGATGCGAAAACAAACGGTACATTTATTTCTGTACCTGCGGTGTGAACGAGACGTTGCCGTGGGTAAATTGTTTCCTATTGATGCATATTAAAATGAAGACAATATAGTATGAGCCATTAAAGCAAAGGATGCCTGATTGGGCTATCATTCTAAAGTAATATCATTTCGTAAAAGAACTGATGCTCTTGAACGATAACCAGATGTGACGGGAATACGCTTTTTAGAAGCATTGTGGTAGTAGGCCTATTTCTTATTTGGTTAAAATTATTTTATTTTACATTCACTCAATCTTCTTTTATTTTTCTTCCTGCCAGAAATGTCGTGTTCGCAAAATTACTGGCAGTCCAAATCCTTCAAATGAAAGCGATAAGGAGGGAGGAGCTAATATTCAAATTCTAATACCCTAGAGGCATGTAAATCGAATAAACAAATGTAGTACACCGCACAATATGAATGGATGAATGGCTTGCCTTCTTCTTTAAATATTTAAGATTTTTGATATTTTTGCTTTCTTGGAACACGGTTGATCCGAAAGCGCCAAATAATGCCATTAACTAATGTCGTCATGATCACTATAACCCCACTTTTTAAGTTAAGACGATATGGAATAGGCCTATGCAAATAAAAACAACATTTTTCAGAGATGGTTGTTGTACATTGTTTAATTATCAGCGGAGAATGATTAATGCATTTAATTTGTGTTCATTTTGTTAAGCACTCTTAAGAGATATTGTGAGGATAAAACTACCACTTGAACCCAAGTAGTTTTTTTTTCTTTTTAATTAAATGATTTTGGCTCATATAAGGACACCAAAATGTGATGTCAAAAATATATATTTTTCTAGGCTGTTTGATTGACAAGTCTGCCGTCAACTAGACACAGTCTATATAAGGGCGTCTCTTCCCATTTTCTGTTTGCACTGAGGATGGTCTGATTGTGACCGAAAAGGTTTTGCACTGCACGCACTTTGGTAGCACTTTGCAGTTTTTTATGGAATAAAACCCAATTATTTTTTGTATTGGCTATTTTGGTCTGCGAGTTTCTTTTGACTAATGGACTGATTACGCTTTTGGAACCTATGCACCCACTAGGCCTGGAGTCTTTGGCGCGACACCCTATTTGCTTAACACCTGTCATGTGCATTTGTCCATGAGTGATTTACTCGCAGTTCAGTGACTAAATTCCACTTTGTTACAAAACTTTTCTGGTTAGATCATAGGACCATATCAGAAAATATTGGATTATGGTTGTTGCTAGACGCGTCCACTGTTGGCAGGCAGGTCTTGAATGAGTGGCACTGCTCTGCTATTCTATTGTAGAACTGATTTTCCTTACACCGATAAACCAACTTTTTGACCTCTAATTTCCGTCGATTTTGAAAAACATATACTCAAATACTAAAAATCATGTCTTGTCCAGTAAATCACGACCATTACCAAAGTCAAATTTAGATTTTTATTTTTGACTATACGCATCAGTTTATTGATTTTTCATGTCCTATAAAATGACTTCGTGCACTCATTTTATAGGCAATAAAAGTTTTCTGGTGTGCCGCTGTGAGTTGGCCGATTTCCGCGGCCATACTTTTTGTGTCCACAATTGTGCATGCAGCAACGAATGTTAAGTGAAAAGGTTATTATGATAAACATTTTATGAATCCATCCTTGCTCTTGATCATTGTCCAGCAATTGGCCATCCTCTCGCAAGATAAGACGTTACTGACTGCTATTTACACGACTCGTCCATGTAATTTGCGTTACTGATTTCATATTAAAGGATTATAACGCAATATAATCATGCAGTAACATATTCATTCGGACCCTTTTCTTGTTCACTGTAATCCATCCTGATGAAAGTTATGCTTCAGGATAACATTGTCTTATAAAATATCGCATGGATGATTTGTCCAGTTGAAGCAGTGATAACGACATCAGAAATTCAATATGAATCAGCATTGTCTTGCATGTTTCAATTCCACAGGCCACACCCAGGGCTGATTACTGCCGGACCTGTTGAATCAAAAAATCACTTAAATTGAACCTGTCTGATAAAGTGAAGTATGCTAAAAGATCTCAAAAAGCAACACATCATGCCGCAATCTAAAGAAATTCAAGAACAGATGAGAAACAAATTCATTGACATCTATCAGTTTGTAGGGGGTTACAAAGGCATTTCTAAGGCTTTGGGACACCAGGGAACCACGATGAGAGCCATTATCCACAAATGGAGAAATCTTGGAACAGTCGTGAACCTTCCCAGGAGTGGCTGGCCCACCGAAATTACTCCAAGAGCGCATTAACGACTCATCTAAAGAACTGCAGACCTCAAAATTAAAGTCAATGTTCAGGATTCAACAATAAGCAAGAGACAGGGTAAAAATGGCATCCATGGGAGAGTTCCGAGGTGAAAACCACTGCTGACCAAAAAGAACACGAAAGCTCGTCTTACAATTGCCAAAAAAACATCTTGATGATCCCCAAGACTTTTGGGAAAATATTCTGTGGATTGACGAGACAAAAGTTGAAGTTTTTAGATGGTGTACGTCCCGTTACATCTGACGTGATAGTAACACAGCATTTCATAAAAAGAACATCATATCAACATTCATGGTGGTGGTAGTGTGATGGTCTGGGGCTGCTTTGCTGCTTCAGGAGCTGGACGAATTGAGGTAATTAATGGAACCATGAATTCTGCTCTCTACCAGAAAATTGTGAAGGAGAATATCCGACCATTAGTTTGTGACCTTAAGCTCAAGCGCACTTGGGTTATGCATAAGGTGGTTTGCAAGAAGAAAGGGACAAAATTACACGTTTAATCACTTAGTGTTTTCAGTCTTAAAATGTTTATTAAGTGCTGTGTAAAGGAATAGTAGCATTACAAAGGGGAAAATATGTCACTGTCCCAGCGGTTATAAAATACGTCATTAAAATTAAAATTGAAATGAGTTTTAATGAATGAATAGAATTCATGAAACTCATTAAATAATGTGCTGATGATGTGCTCAAAAATTTTGTGAAAAAGTATTTTCCATTTCTTGATTTCTTCTGTTTTTGCTTATTGTCATACTGAAATGTTTTAGATCATCCAGCTAATTTTACTGGGAGACCTGGACAACATAAGTAAACACAAGATGCTGCTTTGAATTGATCATTTCTTTTATTGATGTGGATTATTCAAAACCTATATCAACCATGTTAAAAAATAATTGCCCCCCTAATAACTGGTTGTGCCACCCTTGGCGATAGCAGCAGCAATCAAACATTTGTGATAACTAGCAATTAGTATTGTACATCACTGTAGAGGAAATTTGGCCCACTCACCTCTGCGGTATATTTTAAATTCAGCCACATTGGTGGGTTATTGAGCATGAACTGCCTGTTTAAGGTCATCCACTGCCTATCAATTAGATTCATACCAGGACTTTGACTAGGACACTCAACAGCCTTCATTATGTTTCTTTGAGCCATTCAGAAGTGGACTAGCTTGTGTGCGTCAGATCATCATCCTGCTGCTTAGCCCAACTGTGCTTCAACATTGGGTAACCAACTGAAAGCCAGACATTCTCCACAATTTTTTCTCTTTAGAGAACAGAACTCAGGGTTCCATCAATTATGGCAAGTCGCCCAGGTCTTGAAGCAGCAAAGCAGTCCCTGACCATCACACTACCACCTCCGTCTCTGATCGTTGGAGTAATGTTCTTATCATGAAATGCTCCATTAGCTGTACATCACATGAAACAGGATCCCTCTCTTCCAAAAAGTTCCACTTTTGACTCATCAGTCCACAGAATATTATCTCAAAGGTTTTTTTGAAAATGGGAGACAAGGTATTGTGTTTGTCTTAGTCGGTAGTGGTTTTCGCGTTGCAGCTCTCCTATGGTTTTCATTTTGCCCAGTCTTTTATGTATTGTGGAATCATAAACACCTGCTGGATGAGCCGTCAATATGTTCTAAGTATTTTGGTAGGCCGGCCACTCCTGGGAAGTTTCACCCCTTTTCCAAGTTTTTTAATTTTGTGCATATTGGTTCTCACCGTGATTCTTTGGGGTCCCAGAGCCTTGAGCCTTATAAATGGCTTTGCAGCCCATTCCAGACTAAAAGATGTCAATGACTTGTTTCTCATCTGTCCTCGAATTTCTTTAGATCACGCCATTATGTGCTGCTTTTTGCTCACTTTACATGGCCTGACTGGTTCTATTTAATTGATGTTTAGGACCAGTAATCATGCCTGGGAGTGCCTTGTGGAATTGAACCAAATTAGCAATGAAATGTGTTTAAATGGTTGATTCAATGACTAAAGAGGCTGTTACCTTTCCACATTAGGGTAAGGGTTAGAACGCTCTTTACCTCTCCAGCTAGCAAGTGTCCATCTAGAAAATCTTCCCGTGCTCCGCCACTGCTGCCCAGACTACCGATTCTTTACTCTTGTAAGTCCGAGCCTCAAGAGCCTAACCTTCCTCAACTTCCTCAACTGCTTACCACAGGTTCCTATCACAGAGGTCCTTAGTGTTCAACTTACAGTTGTCCCACTTCTCCAGTGAACCTACCAGGGTCACTTTAGTCATCACATGTCTAACTGGGCATGCTTGCAATTGGGCTTTGACATGCTCGGAAGCCGGGGATGCGACTGCACGCTCTGTTTCCACGTTTGCAATTGTAATGAGGACGGTCTTCGACAGCTCCTGCTCCAGACAGGACCAGCCAGTTCTTCCTCTTGACCCCTACAAACTCTCAGCCCATCAAAGCTCATGCTTTTGGATCAAGCCAGACATAACCACGTCAGTCCAACAGCATGGCAACGTTGCATGAACTCCAGCCTCTCTCTATACTGTGGTGCAACTGATCACCTTTTGCCGACTGCCCAGTCCAATGTTCTTGAGTCAACCATGGGGACGAGATGCTCTCAGAGCCCTCTGTCTCCACGCCCTGGCCTTTTTTCTTCATTCAACTGCTCGGAGCTGATGGGAACTTTATCCATCCATTCCTAGCAAGATGGTTGGGGGTTCCTATGGTCCTCATACTTTTCCTTATACAGTCCCAGGCCTTTACCGATATCAGGCTCCCTGACATCATTGAAGTCACTAAACCTGTTCTGATGAGGATTTCCTGCAGCCTTCTGGATTCTGTTGTCTTCTGCCTATTGGATCTTGAGTTGGGAAGGGAAAGAAATAGTTTTAAGGGAAATATCATTGAATCGAGTCATTCCTGTTCTGGGTCCTGTCTGCAGTCTGCTTCCTGCTCTTCCTCGTGGCAACAAGGAGTCACTAGACCTTTAAAGTGTCCCTTCATCTACTGTGACCTCAGTCAGGCCTCCACAATTTTTCAAGCCACATCACTTTCTCATCACTGCCCATGTGATTGTCGCATTGACCTCCTAAGAACGTCTCCCTTTAGGGCAGTGGTCGTCAACCCCGGTCCTGCAAGGCCGGAGTGTCTGCTGGTTTTTGACGTTACTCTGCACTTAAATGATAAACGAAAGCAGTTCATTACACGCTTAACTCATCTCACCTGGTGTCTTTGGTTTAATTAGGGTGGAGAAAATCAAACTCGACACACCCTGTGCTGTTAGCAATACTCCTTCACTGAGGGAATAATAAGCTAATCAATCAATTACCAGGAACTACCCACAGGACTCCTAGAGCTAATTAAACAGACATGCAGGTTGTGACAGAAGTCTATGTCAAAAACAAGATTTGTCAATGTAGTTGGACATTTAGCATTGTTGTAATCTGGACAAAGTAGAGGTTCAAAGTAAAGATAAATTTATAGGGCAGGGGTAGCGAGCCCTGGTCCTGGAGAGCCACAGGGTGTGCTGAGTTTGGTTTTTTCCACCCTATTTAAACCTAACCTCAGACACCAGGTGAGATGAGTTAAGCGTGTAATGAACTGCTTTCGTTCATCAATTAAGTGCAGAGTAACGTCAAAAACCAGCAGACACTCCGGCCCTCCAGGACCGGGGTTGCCAACCACTGCTCTAGGGGCTAGCTGCATACCGTGTCAGTGCCAGAATCCAGAGCAATGGATATCTGGATCTCAGAGGCCTAAGCATCTGGCGTCATACAAGCTTTGTCTTCAAGTACCGGTACTGGCTTGTATTTCGCATCAAAACGGACGACTCCCGCCGTCCATGCATCGATGACAGTGGTCTGCACACATCTAGTCAACATTGTTACCTGCTCTCTCTTATGGATTTATCAAACTCCCAAGGGTGTCTCTACTTCATTCAGCTGCACCTGCACAGTTCTTACTACCTAGTTCATATTAAGGAAAGAGGCTCATGAATGACAGCATTCAACGCCCCCTCCAGTTATTATGAGTATTTGGTGATGCTATTCAGGCTGAGTAATGCCTCTGCCATGTTCCAGAGCCTGATGAACAATGCCCTCATTGACAGGATCTTTTGTTTTGTGTATGTGTACCTTGATGACATCCTAGTGTTTATCCCGCAACCCGGGAGAGCATACCTAACACAATCACCAGGTGATCCAACAGCTTCTTGAAAACTAGCTCTTCTGAAAGCAAGAGGTGGGTGAATTTCATCACACATCTGTGCAATTTCTAGACTTCACAGTTTTTCATCAGATTGGCAGAAGGTACAGGTTGTTTTTGATCCTCCAGTCCCCTCAGACTGCATGCAATTGAAGTGTTTCCTGGGCTTCGCCAACTTCTATAGGCGCTTCATCAGAGGCTGTTCCACCATCACTGCCTCTCTCACAGCCCTCTCCTCTTCCAAGATTCCTTTCTGTTGGACCCCTCAGGCTACCTCTGCCTTTAGCTAGGTGAAGGAGAAATTCACTGGCACTCTTGTCCTGGCTGACCTCAACCCTATGCATCAGGTCATCATCATAGTTGAAGCTTTGGATGTTAGCATCGGGACTGTCCTCTCCCAGAGGGCAGCTGATGGCAAAGCACAGCCTTGTGCTTCCATATTTTGTCAGCTGTCTACTGCAGTATGAAACAATGCCTTCAGAAATCATGAGCCCCTGGCTATCGAGCTGGCATTTGAGGAGTGAAGACATTGATTTCAGAAGGCCAGCAATCCCTTCCTGATTTGGACCGACTACCTTAACCTAGAATACCTCGCCTCTGCTGAAAGGCTCAATCCCAGACAAGCCTGGTGGTCCCTTTTCAGCCCAATTTAATTCACCCTCACTTTTTGTCAATGTTCTGCGAGTGTCAAACTTGATGCCCTTTCTCGCCTGAACTTTCTTTCTTCTGAAAAGATCCCCAAGTCCATGACTCCTGACAGATACCTACTGGCAGTCATCAAGTTTGAGGTGGAGCACATCATGCAGGAGGCCCTCTGTTCTAGTCTAATTCCCTTGTGGTGTCCTTGGAACCATCTCTTTGTTCCAAACGGTGTGAGATCCAGAGTCATAACGTTAGCTCACACCTCCCTCAGCATGCTATCCCTGGGTTTCTCCCATCTTGCCCCTTGTCTGTCATCTGGTCTGGTGGCCGATTGTCCGGCTGGACACCTGGTGGCATGTTTCCACCTGCGACTCCTGCGTCTGGAAGAGTCCAATATATATGGTTCATAAATAAATCCTGAAATAAATTAACGCGACAATAAATATCTAATTTATAAATACTGTCAATTTAAATTGAAACATATACATCGATCAATATAGTTAAAAAATAATTCAATTGGTTTTTAGTTTTAAAAATAGCTTTCAAAGGACTACTTTTATTTTTTTATTTCATAATTCCACATTTATTTACAATCCCCAATTCCAATGAAGTTGGGACGTTGTGTAAAATGTGAGTAAAAACAGAAAACAATGAATTGCAAATCTCATAAACCCAAAGTTTACTCACAATAAAACATAGACAACATATCAGATGTTGAGAGTGAAATTTCATGAAAAATATTTGCTCATTTTGAATTTGATGGTAGCAACACATCTCAAAGAAGTTGGGACAGGGCCATGTTAACCATTGTTTATTATCCCCTCTTAACAACAGTCTGTAAACGTCTGGGAAGTGAGGAGACCCATTTCTGGAGTTTTGGCTGAGGGATGTTGTCCCACTCCTGTCTGATGTAGGATTCTAGCTGCTCAACAGTCCTGGGATTTCTAAGCCAGATTTTTCGTTTTATGATGCGCCAAATGTTTTCTATTGGTGAAAGGTCTGGCCTGCCGACAGACCATTTAATCACTCGGACTCATCTACAGCGAGGCCATGCTGTTGTGATGGATGCCGTATGTGGGTTATCATAGTCTTGTCGAAATATGCAAGGCCTTCCTTGAAAGTGACATTGTTGTAAAACCACTATGCACTTTTCAGAATTGATAATGCCTATCCAGATATGTAGCTGTCCATGTTGTAGGCACTGATGCAAACCCGTACCATCAGAGGTGAAAGCCTTTGTACTGAGTGCTGATAACAAGCTGGATGTTTCCTGTCCTCTTTAGTCCACACAACACAGTGTCCGTGGTTTCCAAAAAGAATTTCAAATTTTGATTCATCTGATCACAAAACATTGTTCCATTTTGGCTCAGTCCATTTTAAATGAGCTTTGGCCCAGAGAAGATGGCGGCATTTCAGGATCATGTTCACATATGGCTTTGCATGATACAGCTTTAACTTGCATTTGTGGATGGCATGGTAAACTGTGTTCACAGACAATGATTTCTGGAAGTGTTCCTGAGCCCTCGCAGTGAATCCCTGTGCAGAATTGTGCCTGTTTTTAATGCAGTACCGCCTGAGGGCCCGAAGATCACAAGCATGCAATATTGATCTTCGGGCTTGCCCCTTGTCCCCTCTCCAGACTCTGAATCTTTTGATGATATTATGTACTGTAGATGCTGGGATATTCAAAGTCTTCACAATTTTACATTGAGGAACATTTTTTGAAATTGTTCCATAATTTTTAGGCTCAGTTTTTTGCAGATTGGTGAGCCTCTGCCCACCTTTACTTCCGAGAGACTGCCTCTCTAAAATGCTCTTTTTATACCCAGTTATGTTACTGTTGCCAATTTACCTATTTAGTTGTAAAATGCTCCTCTAGGTGTTTTTATTAGTACCTTATACTTCTCCATCCCTTTTGTTGCATCTGTCCAACCTTTTTTGAGGCGCATTGCTGCCAGCAAATTCAAAATGAGCTAATATTTTTCATGAAATAGTAAAATGTCTCACTTTCATCATCAGATATGTTGTCTATGTTCCATTGTGAATAAAATGTGGGTTTATGAGATTTGCAAATTATTGTATTCAGTTTTTATTCATGTTTTACACAACATTCCAACTTCAATGGAATTGAGGTTTGTATTTCTGGGCACTTTACATAATTTAACATCATTTATTTATTTCAGGTCACTTTTATTTCTAAAGGCCACATTTATTTATTTCATTTCTCACATTCAAATGAATGGGGCATGGCCTTGTTGTTAGCTCACACGTTCAGATGAAAAGCAAGGGCACCGCATCACTGAATATATGGCAGCACTGAATGTAGTCTACACGAGGGCCGTGAAAACTCTGGCAGATGGAAGTTACCTGGAAGGCTACATGGTCTATGACAAGTGGAAAGTGGTGTGCTGTTTTGAATGGAGTTGATTGGCTCTGCACAAAGTAGATTGGCACAAATTGCATTGCTGACTTTACTGACATTACAAGAGACTTAATGAGTAATGTACTGTTATGGTAAATCATACCATGAATGCATTCAGGCCAAAACAGAAAATGAGTTCTTTTGCATCTCCAATGACTTTTTATACAGTATATGGTAGTGCTTTCACCAGATAATACCCCACTCTATACACATTTTTTGGTTTGACTGTAGCCTAACAAATTATTTATAGCATATTCGCTATGATACAAACTATCATGTATATGTTAACAGAATGGGCCTTTGAGTATTCTCAGATGTCAATGATAAAGTCTGAGTATAATGCAAACACCATCTCTTGTTTTTGTGTTTTAGTGGTTCACACCATGCTCCCTCGCAGTATGCGCACCACACTTATGGACCTGCCCGGGGTGGGGCCAAGGGAAGTGCCCCTGACTGGCTATCGGCCTTTAAAGCCTGATAGTGACAACACTAGTGGTGAAACAGGAAAACTAACTGACAACAAGCAACTGGACGCACTACAGGTCAGATTCATTCTGTGTTACATTTGTAATATCTGAAGATCGACTATAGATTGACCCATTCTGATGTTTTCCATTCTATTAACAAATTATTCCAGTTCTGGACTGTATGGTGGCCCTGACCTGATCACAAAGAAATTGGAATAAATAGTTATAAAAATACTCTGTAGTGATCATAACTGTTTTACCAGCTGTCTTCACAGGTAGAACTGCATGCAAGGCACTGCACTTTACCATGAGGCCAGGTGTTTAGGAAATATAGATATTAAGCTGCATTAAGTGGTAAAGTGACTTCAAAATAATCATCATTACTGCATACACACCTCAGATTTTTACTCAGCTCTAGAGGGGTGAAAATGTCAAATTTTTCATTGAGGTTTGTTTCAAATTCCACTGGGTAACATATGGGTATGTCTCAGAACGCAGCACCTTATACAAAAGCAGCTATAGAGCGATCAATGCCCTGCCAGGTACCATTCCACCTTGAAGCCATTATTTAATGGGGTGATTTTTAATCCCCCGCCAACACAAAGTGGGAGGGGGATATAGGTTTGACCTCCGTCCGTCCGTCCGTCCGTCTGAGATAAAGGGGACAGCTTTACTCAAAAACTACTGCCGACAGTAACCAAATTTGGTGTGTAGCTTCAGACTATAAAGGCCTTGATCGAGTTCGAAAATAAGAAGCGTAGCTTCAGACTATAAAGGCCTTGATCGAGTTCGAAAATAAGAAGCGCACGATTGGCGGGGGATGTTGTGGACCATTTCGACTTGTTTTTTTCTAAATCTTTTTATCTTGCTGACAGTCACTCATTTCTTTTGCAGGACTGAAAATGAAGGTTCAACCAAAGTCAATTCGTCTCTTACTTCAAAAGGCTGGGTTCTGTTTATCGTACAGCCAGCTTATATTCTCAATTTAGTTGTATACCTGTTTTCAAGAAATTATATTTGGATGCCTTGGCAATGGGTTTTGAACCAATTCTTCCTGTGAAGTGCAGATTTCGTTGGCTGTTTTCCTAGTTCACTTCTAAATGAGTAAAAGAAGAGGAGAGAAACTCCCCATCAATTAACATCCTGTGTTATTTTGTATCTGATACCTGTTTCGATGCTGCTCTGACACACACACAGATGTGCCATTGCTCAAATTATCATATAATAAATGACCCCCTCCTATCATATTCATATTATGATTGCAGAAACCTTGTGCACAAAGGTTGCAGGTGTGTCGCCCACAAAAACGCCCAACAATACTGTTACAATGACAGTATCCCTGCACAAATGCAGAAGCAAATAGGCAAGGCTTTGTCTTTGTGATTTGTCAACTAAACAGATTTCAACATAAGCATTAACTGACATATTGTAGAAAATACACACAGGATGCGCTTTTGGATTTCCACATATGTGAAATCCAACATACAGTGTTGATATGTCTTTGAGTTAGATTGGTAATCAAGCATGGATATTGGATAACGAAAGTGACTATGTTTCTTGAAGAGCCTAAGTCAGAGCTTACTCAGTGTTGATGCTCAATTCCTCGCTGAAATAGGAGTGTTGTGTACTATGGTGAAGAGCTGAAATGACCTTTGCTTCCACTCAGTTCATGGCCCCTTTTTTAGTCTGTCTTGTCTGACAATGCTGCCGTGTGTTATTTGCCAGTTCAGAAGGAGCTCAGTGTTCTGGCCGTGTCTCGCGGCCAAATATTTTCCCAGCGTTTCACTTCTATATTTGCTGCTTTTTGCTAACAATGAAAAATTAAGTGACAATTTGAGAATATTTTTTTCTGTATGTTTTTGCCCCACAATAATGCGACAGTGTCGCTTCCTTGTTGGCCAGCCTGTTTTTTTCCAGCTCTTCTTCTTGGCTATAACCAAGCAAACTCTTCAGGCAATATTTATTTATTTTTTATATGTGTTGATTCTCTTAAAAGGTTTGTTACAAAAATAATTTAATTACTTCGAAATATGCTCAAAATTTACAAAAATTTTCAGCAATGCCATTTCTACCCGATGTCCACTGGGCTGTGAGCACTGCTGCCACTGCTATTATACACTACTTTAGTTTGTCGTTCATAGTCCCCTGATTTCCGCAACACTGTGGCACTGTTTCGTGGCTTCATCTGAGAAACTCCATTGGCTATAAAAAGAAGTCACACCAACACAGGCAGTTATTTCTGTGGTAACTTCCCTCTGTCGTAGGTCATGTGACTAGCTCACAACAGTGTGTTAAATTATGCAGTCAGAACTACTGTATTATTCAGTGGCTTTCTGAAGAAGTGGGTTACTCAGATGACACAGACTGGTCCAGGTTGAGGTGTAGTGCAATGTAATTGAACCCGGCATTGTAAGGCATTACAAAGGGCTGAAACAGCTCCTACTGACAGAGACAGACCTGAGTTGTGTGATTGATAATGTTTTTCAGCCAAAAACAGTATCCCAACCCCCACTCTTTGAAGAATCCTTCAGTCTTCAGCTGAGTATGTTTCTTATGTTTTGAGTCTAATCTGACCTGAGCCAGGTGATTTGGGAGTAACTTTTTGAACTGTTTGATATGAGTGATTTGATGATTCAAACTTGAAAGTGTTGTATGTACATTTTGCGTATGAAATCAGTAAGTCCTCAGGCACTCTATTTTTTCTGTACATATTGTGTTGTGAATATATTCATGAGTTGTGCAGAGCAATGTGGATACCAGTATTTAATGTGACAACAGATGATAATATACAACTGTCGGCTGTGGCTACATTGAGCTGGATTTATTTGCTCCATATCAGTTATTGTTAATACATACTGTATGCCTTAATAGCTTGTTTAGACTCATTCATTTCCCGTAATCTCATTGCTGCTGTGCAGCTACGGTGAACTGAACAAGAATCCATGAAAGAAGAACCTACATTCTGGAGCCTAATTTTTGCTTATTTTTTCCAAGTTGTCCTAAATAGCGGCATGTATAGGAGTAAGTTAACAGGGATTACTGATTCATCATGAATGGAGGTTTGTGGAAATTAGCTCAGCTAATTAATCCAACACAGTCAGCACAGCACAGTCTCGCAGTCAGCACAATGAATTACTCAAATTAAGCAATATGCAATTTAGATTTTTTTTTTTTGGCTTCAATTCCGCCAACATTTTTCTTAACCCCAACATAAAATTAATTCAAGTGGCCAATTTTTTTTTGTAAAACCAGATTTAAACCAGATATTAAATCTAAGTAAACACTAAAAGTTGAATGAACCGATGACTTGAGTTGCTGCTCAAAAGAATGAAATTATTTTGTATTCTGGTTCCAACGGTTCACACCTTTATGATGGAGCAGTTCACATTTATATAAGAAAAGCCTTAAGAACTTAGATAAGTGCTTGGATACTTACTCCTTCCACAAGCCTCTCTGAGATCTGGATGCCTGTTTCTTTCTCTGCTGGGTTTCCTTTGAAAGGATGTATACACTTATTTGCACAGGCAGTTCTTAGCCTACCTAGCCATATTTCACAAAGCAAAGCCTGCTGTAACATTTCACGCTATACCCTGGTACAGTTGTTAAGTTGGTTGCCCCTTTTCAGAAAAATCAGCATTTTGTGCCAGTATTGGAATATACGGGGGTGGACAAAATATTGGAAGGCATTCCTTAAAAATACCTTTAACTTTGAAGTCTCTATCACAATTACAAAATCACCTCTAAAAGTCATTTCTAATCATTTAAAGTAGCAGCATGTGTCTGCTTAAAATTAGTAGCATATTACTAGATAACCTTCCAAAGCAAGATGAGTATGCAAACTGAGGTCCAAAGATCTAAAATGTTGGTGCCAGTTTTGCAGGTGGGTTGTTGGCACTAGTTAGAGTTCCCCAACGAGGACAAATTAACATTTAGTAGGCAAGCTGCTGATAAACAATGAACAACAGCTCTTAAAATCACAAAAGAATTGGATCTATCCATATTTCAACTAGTTTTGGCATAAACAGTATGTTTTGAGCTTCATTGAGTCGGTGATTATGGCACTATTTCTAATTTTTTTTTTTTTGGGTGGGGGGCACTCAGTATAACACTTTGTGGGTTGAGAATTAACTGGACCTAATGCTTTATCCAATTTATTTCTTCAGTATTTTCTTAGATTAGTAATTTAGTTATTAATAATACATACTTATGACTGTTCGACTCAAAGTTCACTTCTACTGGTTGAAATACTATTGCGGTTTCAATGAATGAGGAAAAACAAGGTATCCCTTGCGGTTGTCTGCTGGTATGGTGTTAAACATTGCTGTTCTTCGCAAGCTCGAATTAAAAACCCAACAAATTAATTCGTAAACAATTAATAGCAGATATGAAAACAAAATAAAATGAATTCATTATTTAATGTCATTTCCATTTTGTGTCTATTTGCGAGACATTAGAGTCCATGAGAATTTTCGTCTTCATGATTGTTGGAGCTAACAATAAACGATACTGGGACTTAAATTTTTCATTAGCAGAAATAAGATTAACCAGGTTTATTCAATAAAACAACCTACAAAGTTTTATGGTGGGGTCAAATACAGGCATCAGTCTGTTGTGCAGTTAATCTTCAACTTCTCAAGTGCAACAGCAGAATCACAAAGGGTAGCGAAAATAGGGGGCTCCAAAGTATTCAAAGCATCTCATTTCGAACGATTGGGGAAAAAAAGGCCGACTATTGGTCAACCAAGATTTGTATTTTGTAGGGGACAGCCCTCGTAATTTATTAATTAAATCACAGCAAAAACTCCAGTCGAGATGTGAATGGAGCTAATCTGGTTTGCATTTCCCGAAATCACTAATGCTAACTTCAATGGTTGGAACCATTGACTTTGAATGGACGAACTACATTAGTTGCCAACATTAGCAACTATGCTTCTGGGAAACGAACCAGAGCTCCATTTATTTGCTGGAATGACCGATTGATCACACCGAGTTTCACCGTCAAAACAACCAAAATTCGGCAATGAAAACTTTCGTACGATAGATAAGAGGAAGCTTACTTCCATTACCCACTCCTTCCCGTCCTTTCTGACAGTTTTAACAGGTTTTATGCCGTTGGTTTCGACATCCCACGTTCTATGAGTGGAAAGCTGCGAGAAATGTCCAACCCGCTTCGCCATCTTTGGTGGGTTTTTTTTTTTTTTTTATCTTAAGTGGTTGGTGCAACGCGCAGTTCCATTGATTGAAGTCTCACGTGTTCACACACTGTTTCTCGTGGGCCTTCGCGCGTTTTGCAAAAGAGTTTGGAAATGCTATCTAGATGGCGCTGCAGTTCGGATAGCTAGGTGCGCAGAAATTGAACGTTTTTTGATGGATAGGCGCGCATTTATTTGCGCACCTAAAATGCAATTTTAGGTGCGCAAAGGTGCACACCACAACTGCGCGCCTTTCAAAAAAAGGCCTGGTATATGGTTCTATCTCCTAGATAGCTCCTTGTATTTTCAGCAGTGGCAATTGGTCTAAGACTGCAAGAGAAGCTCAGCTTCCTCCAAAATAGCAAAAAATAAGGGGTCAAATATGTACTGTTGTGTTTATATTTCATGGAAAAAAAAATGCATTAGAATGCGTTCAACTCTAAGACGAGTTCGTTCAGAATCAGCTTCTAAATGCAGATCGACAGAAGCAATTTTCTTCTCATACATTCCCATAGCGTCACAGTGCATTATACCTTTTGAAGTTCAGCATCTCTGGGCTTCTATGAGGCATTTTTTTCAGTGCAGCAAAACTAGACGGTCATTGGATAAATGCCGCGATTTCGTCCCTCTGACGTGCGCTCAGTGTCTCTGGGAGTCAATGGAGCAGTGGGCGGGCCTGGACGCTGGGCTTCTGCATGATGATTGGAGGATCTTTTTAAAGTCTGAATCCCGTTTTGATTGACAGTGATTTTGAACTATACCAAGGCACAGGGGCATTTTCCAGTTCAGTCTTATTGTGGAATTTGCAAGAGAAGTCGTGAGACAAACTATACAGCTCATTTCTTGGTCTTTGCTTTAGGCTGTAAATAAAACACAATTATAGCATTTCCTTATTTCAGTTTAACTTAATTCTCACATTTCCTTGCTCAAGTTTAATATAGTTTCATTAGATTGTTCATTTATTCAAGTCTTACACGCGCAACACAATGGGTCAAGTCCATCTAAGGGGTCAAGACTAGGTTCAGAAAAAATTTTTTTTTTCATTTTGTTAAAAATTTTTCAAAACATTCATAAAAGGGGATTTTTGTCATGTAAACGCCTCCGGTGCATTCCTTTCGCGACAAAAACGCAATTTTCTCGCATTGCAAAATTTCATAGATTATCAGGGTTGTGGCGGGTATAAAATCCACATTTTTCAAGGTATTACTCTGAAATTTTCACCATAGCATCAGTTTATGTTCTATACAATGTTATAGCCATTTTTGGGTAGGTAGATACATGGTGTATTTATGATCAATCTGCCAGGCAGGTTCTGCCACCCTCTCATAACGAGGAACTGAAGGCAGGGAGCTGCTAGTAACCCCCCTCCAAGGAAACCGAGCCAAAGCAACAATGACCTCACGAAAGAGACATTGCTATAGAACGTAATTTAGACAAAGGGAGCCGGGTTTAATGAATGCAATAGATCGGCGGAGGAGTAAAGTAAATTATGTGTTCAAGGTAAAATGTAATACAGAATTTGAAAGAAAAACAGAGTATCTGACAGTAATAATCACAGAGAAGGGGCAGTCGCCTCCTGTTTGAGTTCAAAGCTTCTTATGGCCTAGGAGTTAAAATATCTACCATAACACAAAGAATGAACTGGTTCTAAATCAAACATCTTTGAGAGCCATTGCAGAAAATGATGCAAACAAACTATTGAACAACTAGTCTCAACTAGTATCCCTGAAAAACAACTGATTCAACAAACAAATGAAGACTTGACGTAAGTTCTGATAGTAGGCTTGACTCCATGGCCTATCATAGGAGCAGCTACCTGCTAGGGTGTCACCTGAGAAACACATGACTGTCATCTGATCTAGCTGATGTTTGCTTGGCCGGTAATATACTATTGTACTTAAGCTCGCCTTCAGGAAGCTGCTCCTCCGTGCGCTAGCTTAACAACCCTCCTCCGCCGATCTATTGCATTCATTAAACCCGGTTCTCTTTGTCTAAATTACGTTCTATAGCAATGTCTCTTTCGTGAGGTCATTGTTGCTTTGGCTCGGTTTCCTTGGAGGGGGGTTACTAGCAGCTCCCTGCCTTCGGTTCCTCGTTCGGACAGGCAGGGATCTCTCATAACAGAGCCATGTCGCCAAACTTAATGTATGATTGTATGCCTGAATATTGTCCATAAATATTTGCTTTTTTTTGACGAAGTGGTCCTATCAGAACTGATACCACTTTACTGGTCCTCTCTCTATAGCCAGTACAAATTCGTCTGAGTACATTTGATGCGGACATTTAATGTGGACATCATATTGTACTGGTTGATGTGCATTTACATGCATCTTGCAATGGATAAAATATGATTGATGATCTTAAATGGCCCCCTGGAATAAGACAAATAAAGGTTTAAGACAGATAGGTACTATAATACTTGTATGAAGCGTCTATCTACAACCCCAATTCCGAAATAGTTGGGACATAGTGCAAGTTGTGAATAACATCAAAACGCAATGACTTTCAAATCACATCAGCCAGTATTTCATTAACAACAGAACAGAGATAACATAGCAAATGACGAAACTGAGAAATTTTACAATTGTATCAACAAAATGAGCTCATTTCAAATTTGATGGCTGCTACAGGTCTCAAAAAAGTTGGGACAGGGGCCTGTTTATTATGGTGTAGCATCCCCCTGTGATGGCTGGTTATTTGAGACGCCAAATGCAGTGGCTGCAAAGAAAGGAAGCACAGTAATTGACAAACACGGAAACCAGACAGAACAGGGACTGGTGCTTCCAAAGGACATACGTCTCGTCCGTGAGAAATAAGGAAGCAAAGCGAGCTGGACTGAACGAACAAAGGAAAGATCTTGGAAACCGAGGTCAAACAATTAAGCACCCAAACAGTGGAGGGAGGGAGGGAGGGAGGGATAGAGAGAGAGAGAGAGAGAGAGAGAGGGAGAGGGAGAGGGAGAGGGAGAGGGAGAGAGAGAATTTGAATTTAAAATCCCCTTTATTGGACATTAATGTATCACAAATAAATCAAAGAGTATTTACCATGAGAAAGATACAAAGAAAGACAACACATAAAAACAAAAGGTCAGCAAGATCACGATATTAACTTAAAGGGAGAATGAAATATTCAGGATGTTAGAAATTAATCTCCAAACTGCTTTCATTGTCATTCACACAACACAAAGCATTTTGTAGCCCCCAAACAGCCAGAAATCGACATTCTGTACCATTTTATAATAAGAAAATTCAACTTTCAACCTTGCAGTGACCAATCCTTTAAACATTTCTTCTGCATCATATGAACCCACTGCTTTGATACAGTATTTACTGGTTTTGCAGATTGCCAACTTAGCTGTGCCAGACAGATAATTTAACAGGACAGATTTTGGTTTGGTCTTTAGTGAATATTGAGGCCCCAAAATAAAAAGTTGCTCTGAAAAAATAACCCCAAGTGTGAAAAACAAACTCTTAAGGAGTTCAAACAAATTTCCTAGCCTTGCGCATTGAACAAACAAATGATAAATACTTTTGGGAACTTGACAAAAGGGACACCCCACCCCAATGCCTGGATCTAGGTGGGCCACGTCTGTTTGTTGCTATTGCCCCATGTATTATCCTCCACTGGAGGTCAGCCGTCCGCTTTTCAAGAGGAGGCTTATACAGGGACCGCCAATTGCCCCTAGGTGGAGGGTCGGAACCAAAAACCTCAGCCCACTTGGTCGCTCTCACCTCCGCCAGCCGTTCTGCATACTGTACCTTTACACAGGTGACATACAGTGCCTTCTTCCCCACGCCCTCAAGGTTCCCGAGTTCAGGGGTCCTGAAGGACAGAAGACGGTCCCCATCCTCCTGCCACTCCTCTACAGCAGCAGTGACATTCAGGGAAGGGACGACGTACCCCTCATTCTGCTGCCACTGTCCCATCCCGTCAGCCGCAAAGGCCCGCTGAGCTTCCGTGAGAGATCCCCAGGCTTCAGCCACCACCTGATTCATTAACCGGAGGGACCTAATGCCAGTCTTCACACTCAGTGCCGTCGCATTGGTCTTCAGCAAGTGACCAAGCTTCACACATCCTGCACCCACCATGGACGATCGTAAGCTCGATGAAGCTAATGTTGTCATTTGGAGGAACTGATTATGAATCAGCGGTTCTTCAAACAGCCACAGTCCCGGTGCATCCTCCGCTCTCCTGGAGATGATGAGAACACGCCAGGCCTCCAGCATGGACTCATAAAATGGAGTCAAACCTGAGAGGTCCACCCCTTCCAGCCGCATAAGGAATAGGTGCTTGTCCAGGCCCAGACGCCCAGCTCTCCGCAGTAAGACGCTGGCTGTGCCAGCCCACCTGTGGTCACTGCTGTAGAGAAACCGCTGTGCCGACTGGAGACGAAAAGCAGCAACTCTGGCAGTGATATCGATCAGTCCTTGTCCACCCTCTTGCACTGGTAAGTACAGAGCACCGGCCCGTATCCAGTGTTGACCCGACCAGAAAAAGTCTACCAGCTGGCGCTGAACAACCTGCAGAATATCCTGTGGTGGCTGCAACACTACAAGCTTATGCCACAGGGCTGAGGCAACCGAGTTATTGGCAACCAGGACCCTCCCCCTATAAGACAGTTGGGGTAGCAGCCAATGCCATTTAGACAATCGGGCACACACCTTCTCCACTATCCCCTCCCAGTTTTTAACCTGAAACTCAGCGGAGCCTAAATAAACACCAAAGACCTTCATCCCAGTCCTCCCCCACTTCAGACCACTCGGAAGAGGTGGCAATCTCCCTGGCTGCCACTGCCCTGCCCATAAAGCCTCCGATTTGCCCCAGTTTACCTTTGCTGAGGCAGCTTTCTGATATTGATTTAGTGCATCAGCTAAAACCTTAACATCTCTGTCATCATTAATAAAAACAGTAATGTCATCAGCATACGCTGACAGAGCGACACCTGAACCTGGCACCTCACCTGGAAGATTAAAACCAGACAATTTAACCCTTAAACAAGAAAGCAGTGGCTCTATGGCCAGGGCATAGAGTTGCCCAGAGAGTGGACACGCCTGCCGTATGCCCCTCTGCACAGGAAAAGGAATTCTCAAACCTCCCCCAATCTTCACCATGCAAGATGCATCTGCATACAGTAAGCCAATGCAGGATAAGAACCTCTCCCCAAACCCAAAAGCTCTGAGTGTTTTAAAAAGATATCTGTGATCGACACGATCAAAGGCCTTTTCTTGATCTAAGGAAACAAGTCCTATATTAGAGTTACATATTTTACAGATGTCAATTGTGTCTCTAATGAGGAACAAATTATCCATAATAGACCGGCCTGGAATGCAGTAAGACTGATCAAGGTGTACCAATGAGGCCAGACATGTTTTCAGCCTATTTGAAAGACACTTAGCCAAGATCTTGTAGTCGGAGCACAGAAGGGCAACAGGCCGCCAATTAGTTAAGACACAGATCTCCCTTTTTGGGCAATAAGGTTAAAACTGCGCGCCTACATGACATAGGCAAACCACCTTCCTGAACCGACTCACACAGGACCTCATAGAAGTCCCGACCAATATGAGACCAGAAATGTTTATAAAATTCGGATGGTAGTCCGTCCAGTCCTGGGGAGCGGCCTGAGGAGAGCTGCTGCACAGCAGTAGTGAGCTCCTGTAGGGTGATTTTACAGTCCAACAACTCCTTTTCCTCCGTGCTGAGCTGCGGAAGCCCTTGGAGAAGCTGCTTAGCACTTTCTGCGTCACAATCCTCTGCGCTGTATAAAGATGAATAAAAGTCCACTGCCATTCGGCGCAATTCAGTGCTGTTAGAAGTGAGACTGCCATCTTGCTGACGCAGCGAGATTATTTGCTTGCTTTTTGCCTGTGTTTTCTCTAAGTTGAAGAAAAAAAGCAGTGGGGGCATCCATGTCCTAGATGGTGGTAAACCGGGATTGAATTAAAGCACCTTTAACCCGCTCATTAAGGAATGAAGCCAACTCCCGTTTCTTTTCCTGGAGCCTCATGGCTAAATCAGGGTTTCCCTTCTGAAAAATGTTCTGCTCAATACGTGTAATGTCCTCCTCCAATGCTTTAATCACACCCCTCAACGTTTCAGAAGAGAATTTTGTGTATTGTTGACAAAAAAGCTTTATTTGGGTTTTACCAACCTCCCACCATTGTCTTAAATTATTGCAGTTGGTCTTTTCCACCCTCCAATGTTCCCAAACCGTTACAAATTGCTCACAGAAAGAAACATCTTTCAATAATTTTGTATTAAAATGCCAATAGGTCCTAGCTCTTGGAGGAGACATAACACTCATACTTAAAACTACAAGGTGATGATCAGTAAAACCAACAGGTGCAATAAAACATTCCAGGATCCGGTTATTAAATATATTAGATACATAAATTCTGTCCAGTCTAGCAGCACTAATTATGTTATTTACAACTTTAAGCCAGGTGTACTGTCTAGCTTTATTGTGCTTCGTTTTCCAAGCATCTAAAAGATCAAACTCTGTCATCAACTTGGATAGACAGACTGCTGACGGAGGGTGAGGTTCCTCCCCAGTATGGTCAATGGTGCAGTCAACAGTGCAGTTCCAGTCCCCACCCAGAACAACACATCCCTCCCCACTGCACTGCTGCAACACATTCTTCAAAGTATAAAAAAACTGAATCCTTTCTGGACCACTATTTGGAGCATAAATATTAATTAGACAAAAAAGTTCTCCTTTTATATCTACTTTTAACAAAATGGCCCGCCCCTTAATGATCTCTTGAGTACTCAGGACAGTGAGGTTTAGATCAGGAGAGAGAAGAACTGCGACTCCTGCACTAAAGTTTGTCCCGTGACTGTAAAAAGATTTCCCTTCCCACCACATTCTCCATTCAACTTCGTTGTCAATATCAACATTCAGCTTCTTTTGTTTTATTACCTCTGCCACACTCGCTCTTTTAACCCTGTCTCTACCGCCATTGATATTTAGAGTTCCCACCCGTAAACTATCCATGGTGTAGAAGAAAATAGGGAAGAA
This sequence comes from Gymnothorax reevesii, assembly GCA_029721435.1. NCBI lineage: Eukaryota > Metazoa > Chordata > Actinopteri > Anguilliformes > Muraenidae > Gymnothorax > Gymnothorax reevesii. The sequence continues at coordinate 133,772,834 of CM056573.1, read as the reverse complement.
GAGAACTGTAAGAAAAATAGTAGTCTGGAAAAAATCCCTGTGCTGCACCATTATTTCTGTTTAGTGATCCGCTTCCCAGGCGGTTAGGACCGTCCATGCCTGATCATCGTTACATATTTACTCAGACGAAAACGTTTTCTTTTACTAAGCTCATCATAGCCAACCGCTCTCTGAAGTGTGGTTACTGACCTGATAAATTTATCTCTATCAGGAAAAAAGTCAGTTAGATTCACCCCAGGTCTTCTATAAGTTTCGTCAAAAAACATATTTAGATCATCCAGAGAATAGACAGCAGACTTTGCGCCCGGGTCACTCTGTGTTAAAGGAACGTCGGCGAGTGACTCACATTCGCTCATTTCTTCCTCATTAAAATCTATAACTACTGGCGAGTTTGTATCGATCACACAATTATCAACAGGCTGCTGTTGTGCACTCGTGCTAGGGGTTGGGTCATTATCAGCAATAAGCTGTTCTGTAGAAACCATTTCATTATTAGTAGCATCATTTCCACATCCAGCCGGAGCCTCTGAACCCTCCTCGGCTTTACTTGCCGATTGAACAATATTGACCGACGCGGTCTTTCTTTTCCTCGCAGTTTTCTCGGGCAGCTGCTCCCCTGAACACCCAGCCTGTTGCCCAGAGTTCAGCGGCACCTGCTCGGATTCCCCCGTCACAGTATTCGGCTCAGAAATACTACTGGGCAAAGTCGCGGACCGACTCTGCTCATTCGGATCCCGACCACCCCCACCCTCGCTGGCGTCCTCAGACCCAGCATTGGTATTTCCAGTTGAAGAGTTATCAGCTGTTTGTTTGGGACATTGAACTCATATGACCCAGGTCCCCACAAAGGAAACACCGCGGACTACCCGTGGTTGCATATATCATGTAGGATTTATCATGTGTAATACGCAGTGAAATATCAAGCGTTTGGGCAGGTGAATCTAAAAACAAATTCTTGGCGTCTAAAAGACAAGACATGCTTTAGATCTGGATTTTTACACCCCAACGAAACCATTCTCAAGCTGGCAGACTTCCCAAAACGAGATAACTCTTGTTGAATCACTTCATTCGGAATGAAGGGCGGTACATTTGAAATCGTAACTTTGACAGGTGAAAAGAGAGGAGTCACCTGTACAAACACCCCCTTAATTTCTATGCCCGTCTCAACCAAAACATTAACTCATTTGTCATCCCTCAAAAAGACAACAGCTTTATTCATACGAGAGGCGGACATATCATTAGGCTTCAAGCGCTTGCACACCGCAAGCAAAACTTCCTCCACCGTAACACTCGGATCAGGTATACACCTGAACCCATGACGGAGAGATGGGGATGGCGTCTCATGAGGAGACGCCGTTCCTAACTCATAACTCCCCTACACCAACAATACACCATAAACTCGAAGCACCGTAAAAGAAAAACCTTTACAAGACCATATACCGCAAGAATCCACAAAAGAAAGGGGAAAAGGTGAAAAAAGACTGGAAACACTCACCAAACTCTAGCTACCTCCCACACACCACCCTCCTTCCTCAAACCCCAGCGTGCAATGCGAGAGAGAGAAACTCCCTAACAAACACTCCTTTTTTGCAACTAATTCCTAACACTTTCTAGCTAGAGAACCTACAGACTACAGTGGAAACGTAACACTGACACTCAACCAAAGGTGGCGAGGCAGAACTTGGGGTTAAATAGTGCCACCCACAATTAATGCCAGTTGGCCAAAGAATCCAATGTGGGCAAAACGATATTGTCCCGGATGAGAGTAACAAAGTAATTTAGAAAGCTCCCAAACAAACATCAACCTCCAAAACCATGACACCCCTCTTTTAAACACAGAGTAGAGGCATGTGGGCATTAAGGGGAGAAGTTTCTTGAGTTTATCCATTGGAATTTGATCCCACTCTTGTTTAATACAGGCTTCCAGCTGCGGGAGAGTTTTGGGTCTCCTTTGACAGACTTGTTTGATTATGCACCAAATGTTCTCAATCAGTGAAAGATCAGAACTGCTGGCAGGCCAGTTCAGTACTCTCCTACTACGAAGCTATGCTGTTGTAATAGCTGCAGTATGTGGTTTTGCATTGCCCTGCTGAAATACACAAGGCCTTCCCTGGAATAGATGTCTTCTGGAGGGGAGCATATGTTGCTCTGAAACCTTTGTATACATTTCAGCATTCATGGTGCTTTTTAAAATATGCAAATGACCACACCATATATGCTGAAAGGCACGGGCTTTGACTCCAAATGCAGTTCAGCATCGGCAGGGCGTTTATTAGGGTTAACACAGCTCATGGTCAATTACAGAAACAGATCGATAGCCAGGTAAACAGGGTAATGCAGAATAGTCAGAATCAGGGGACAAGCAGAAATATTCGGTAACCAGAAAATCAATCCACACAAAGACAGTAACAATAGGGGTAAAGCTAAGGGAATGGAAGGGGAAGGAAAAGGGAATTGGATGGGATAAGGGAATAACACAGGAGAATCTATACAGATGGGTACAAAATGGGAATAAGGGAGAACGAAGTACTAAGCAATCAACCAGCAATCAAATAATGTAATACAAACAATCAATAACGAGACTTACGGGAGAATTCACAAGAAACGAGCAATCAACAATCGAAACCAAGAAACCGCAGAAAAGAGACTTAACCAAAGCGAGCTATGTGAAGAAACGAGTCGACAGGGGGCTGCGCTAAAAATGCGTCTTTTAAACGCAACCTAATCAGTGTAATCTCAGCGAGAATGCAGGACAGCTGTAGAGGAAGGCGGAACTAGAAAAGCAAGGACGGTGATAGGAAAGCGAGGGGAAACAGGTAGAGTTCTAACTCTGATCTAACTAATCACCCGTGCCTCGCTAACTATTCTTCGGTGCGGATAGCCAATGAGAACAGCCAGAGAGAAGGAAGTGGAATTACCTCACCAAAGTATAGGGAAGAGAGTGTGAAGACTGACAAGACGCGACAAGTCAGAAACGAAAGGAAAACGTGAAAGACTAAAGACAGCGCAATCGTACAGAAACATGCACACTCTAAAAGAATAAATATGATAAATAAATATAGCAATAAAAATTACTAAAACATACTAAAAACAAACATTACAAATCACCGATTCTCAACATGCGCATCCCCATACCATCAGAGATGCTGGCTTTTGGACTGAACGCTGATAACAGGAGGGGTGGTCTTTCTCTTCTTTAGCCCGAAAGAAAAAACGCCCATGATTTCCAACAAGAATGTCAAATTTGGACTTGTCTGACCACAGGACACTTTGACACATTCCTACAGTCCATTTAAAATGAGCCTTGGCCCGCAGAACACGGCGGCGCTTCTGGATCATGCTCAACAATGGCTTACTTTTTACATGATAGAGTTTTAAGTGGCATCTGTGGATGGCACGGTGGACTGTGTTTTCAGACAGTGGTTTCTTAAAGTATTCCTGGGCCCATTTAGTAATGCCAATGACAGAATCATGCCGGTGAGTGATGCAGTGGTGTCTGAGGGCCTGAAGGTCACGGGCATCCAGTAAAGGTCTTCAGCCTTGTCCCTTATGCACAGAGATTTTTCCATTTTCTCTGAATCTCTTGATGATGTTATGCACTGTGGATGAAAAGACCTTCAAAGCCTTTGCAATTTGACATTGAGGAACATTGGGTCAGTCCATATCTAAGCATCCAGACCCTCCCAGATGGCCCCCTCAGAAATTTCTAAAAAAATTCATATGGGTACCTCTGGTGGACTTATGAAATAAGACCAAGTGTTAGACCAATATACATAATAGTTTTGAAGTGATGGCCTACCACAATTTTTTATTTTAATTTTGACGAAATTGTGTTTCATCCAAATTTGGGCTTCCACTGCTCCTATATTATTTAACCTACGGATCAGATTTTTGGCTACCCTGGCCAACTTTTCCCCAAGAATCAGAATTTTTGGTCAGATTAGGTGTATCTACCTTGGTTACTCCACCACAGGGCTCTAAAGTTGGCCAAAAAGCCAAAAATCGCAAAGTTTGCTATAGTTGCTATGCTACAGATCAGATCAGAAGGTTTAGGGAATTCAAGCTTGAAATTTTTTTTGTGACCATGCCTGATACCTCTCATGGGTAATCCACTTTAATCTTGTTTGTATCTTGGCAGGAATGAGAAGCAATCTTTTTTTTTATTTTGCTCTTTTTTCATTTTACAGAAAAAATAGCAACTCTGAAGTCCATGGTTCACCATGTGCACAACTGACCACATCCTTCAAATCCTTACCGTAGATTGCTATAGTTGTCAACTTCATCTGGGGATGAAGGGATGGGATGGTGTCAAGCCTAGTTTATTATCCCCCGCCAACACTAGGTGGGAGGGGGATATAGGTTTGACCTCCGTCCGTGCGTCCGTGTGTGCGTCCGTCCGAGATAAAGGGGACAGCTTTACTCAGAAACTACTACAGATACAGTAACCAAATTTGGTGTGTAGCTTCAGACCATAAAGGCCTTGATTGAGTTCGAAAATGAGAAGCGCACGATTGGCGGGGGATGTTGTAGACTATGTCGACTTGTTTGATGTGAATTTTTCACTAGACACACCATATTGGCCATTTAAACACACCATTGTAGATCATAAAATGCTATAGATTTGTTGACAGTATGAATATTTAGTAATGTTCAGTTCATCATGTTAAAACTTGAACAAATAATGAAATCTTGAGACAAGCACAAACTTTCATCTTACATCATCATTAAATCTGCAATCTGAGGTAAGTGAAGTGTGATAACTTAATCCATAATTCGTCTGAACTCGTTTTGGTATTGCGTAATGATAACCAGTATAAAAGAGCTCCAATGATCAGATTGTCATAATCGCTCAAACCATGGAGGGTAAGAAGGATTTACCACAGTGTGACTTAGGAACCAAATTGGGTGATGAATATCATAATACATGTATGGCAAGAAAAACTGGCTTCTTCAGAGTGGAGACCTTAAGCAATGAGGATCAAGAATTTCTCACCTGGAGATCTGGAGTTATGCTTGAGGAACTTGAGCATTTGAGCAATTGTTCATGTTCAAAATCATGAGAAGATTTTTTTTATCTCAGTTCATGAGTGAACAGCGTACAGGTGCAGATCCAGGAAATATTCATACGAAACAGATTTCACGCAAGTGTAATTTCCATGTTTTGGTGTAGCGATTGTATAAATTTATCCTGATTCCATTACAGATTTGCATAATGTGTGATTTTTAGTCCTCTAAGTTCCTGGCAGTGAATGTAAATTTGATAGTTAGCAATGTTAGCAAAAATGACATAATGAGATTAAAAGCAGCATTCTTATGGTCTCTAACAAATACCACGTGAACCATTCCAACGTAGTAGTGAACCATTCCTATGTAGTAGTTGTACATGTAATCCATCGTTAAGCTTCAAATAGAATGGTTTTGCTTGAAAAATTGTATTGAAGTTATTTTTTGCATGTATATAGCTGTTTCAAAGAGCCTAGATGTGGCAAATGTGCTGAATTTGGCCATTGATGCTGCACGATGCTGAATTTTCATCAATATCTGCTCGAAATAGGTAACATCATTCAAGAAATTGCAGTAAAAAATTAGGCTATCCAAATCCAAATTTTTTTGTCAGATGAAGTTGACAACTATAGCAATCTATGGTACAAATTAGAAGGATGTGGTCTATTGCGCACCTGTTGAACCATGGACTTCAAAATTGCTATTTTTTCCGTAAAATGAAAAACGAGCAAAATAAAAAAGAAAATTAATTTTCATTCCTGCCAAGGTACAAACAAGATTAAAGTGGATTACCTATGAGAGGTATCAGGACTGGCCAAAAAATAAAGATTTCAAGCTTGAATTCCCAAAACCTTCTGATCTGTAGAATTTAAAAAGTACGGCAACTTTTGCGAGTGTTGGCTTCTCAGCCAACTTTGGAGCCCTATTGTGGAGCAAACAAGGTAGATACACTTACTCTGACCGGGAATTCTGATTCTAGGGGAAAATTTGGCCAGGGAGACCAAAATCTGATCTGTAGGTCAAATAATAGAGGAGCAGTGGAAGCCCAAAGTTGGACGAAACACAATTTCGTCAAAATTTACAAAAAAAAAAAACTTAAAATTGTGACAGGCCATCACTTCAAAACTATCACGGATATTGGTCGAATACTTGGTATTATTTCATAAGTCTACCAGAGGTACCTATATGAATTTTTTGAGAAATTTCTGAGGGGGTGACCCAGGAATTTTCTGATTTTCTGGATGCCTTCACTTGGACTGACCCCATTGTTTTTAAAGTATTCCAGAATTTTTTTACGCAAGCCTTCACAGGTTGGAGAGCCTCTGGCCATCTTTACTTCTGAGAGACTCAGCCTCTCTAAGACATCCCTTTTTTAGCTAATCATGTTATACACTTGATGCCAGTTAACTTAATTACTTGTTAAATGTTCTTTCTGCTGATTCTCTTATACAAAACCCAAAACCAGTGAAGTTGGCACGTTGTGTAAATCGTAAATAAAAACAGAATACAATGATTTGCAAATGCTTTTCAACCTATATTCAATTGAATACACTGCAAAGACAAGTTACTTAATGTTCGAACAGGTAAACTTTGTAATTTTTCGCAAATATTAGCTCATTTGGAATTTGATGCCTGCAACATGTTTAAAAAAAGCTGGCACAAGTGGCAAAAAAGACTGAGAGAGTTGAGGAATGCTTATCAAACACTTATTTGGAACATCCCACAGGTGAACGGGCTAATTGGGAACAGGTGGGTGCCATGATTGGGTATAAAAGAAGCTTCCCTGAAATGCTCAGTCATTCACAAACAAGGATGGGGCGAGAGTCACCACTTAGTGAAGAAATGCGTGAGCTGGTTGTCGAACAGTTTAAAAACAACATTCCTCAACGGGCTATTGCAAGAAATTTAGGGATTTCATCACCTACGGTTCGTAATATCGTCAAAAGGTTCAGAGAATCTGGAGAAATCACCGCACGTAAGCGACAAGGCCGAAAACCAACATTGAATGCCCGTGACCTTCAATCTCTCAGGCGGTACTGCATCAAAAACCGACATCAGTGTGTAGAGGACATCACCACATGGGCTCAGGAACACTTCAGAAAACCACTGTCAGTAACTACAGTTCGTCGCTACATCTGCAAGTGCAAGTTAAAACTCTACAATGCAAAGCGAAAGCCATTTATCAACAGCACCCAGAAACGCCGCCGGCTTCGCTGGGCCCAAGCTCATCTAAGATGGACTGATGCAAAGTGGAAAAGTGTTCTGTGGTCTGACGAGTCCACATTTCAAATTGTTTTTGGAAATTGTGGACGTCGTGTCCTCCGGACCGACGAGTGAAAGAACCATCCAGACTGTTATAGGCGCAAAGTTCAAAAGCCAGCATCTGTGATGGTATGGGGGTGTATTAGTGCCCAAGGCATGGGCAACTTACACATATGTGAAGGCACCATTAATGCTGAAAGGTACATACAGGTTTTGGAGCAACATATGTTGCCATCCAAGCAACGTCTTTTTCATGAACGCCCCGCCTTATTTCAGCAAGACAATGCCAAGGCACATTCTGCACGTGTTACAACAGCATGGCTCCGTAGTAAAAGAGTGCAAGTATGGTGAGCTGCCGGGTGGCTCACACGGTTAAAGCACTGCTCTGCAGTGCAGAGGTGATCACCACGTCGCGGGTTCGAGCCTCGGCGTACCCACCGGCAGGGGTCGGCAGCCTTTTCGGAGTAGCGCACAATTGGCTTTCGCGCTACAGGGTTTCAAATTGGGAAGGGACTGCCGGATTTGGGTGTTCAGCGACAGCTTTGTTCATTGCTCCAGCGCCTCCTGTTGGCCAGACGGGCGCTCGTCAGGAAGACTCTGGGTTTGTTCACGTCCGGGTATCCTCCGCCCTCGTTCGTAACTTACGAAGATTCGACCAATGAGTGTATAAGAATCAGTGGCTGACGGACACGTGCTTCGGAGGAGAGTCGTGTACTGTCTTCACTATCCTGAGTTGGCAGCAAGGGGTCGCATACGAGCAAGCTTTGTACATAGTTCACTAATTGGGCATTCCAGATTCGGGTGGGATTGGAGATGCCAAATTTAAAAAAAAAAAAGAGTGCGGGTACTAGACTGGCCTGCCTGTAGTCCAGACCTGTCTCTCATTGAAAATGTGTGGCGCGTAAAATACGACAACGGAGACCCCGGACTGTTGAACATCAAGCAAGAATGGGAAAGAGTTCCACCTGAAAAGCTTCAAAAATTTGTCTGCTCAGTTCCCAAATGTTTACTGAGTGTCGTTAAAAGGATAGGCGATGTAACACAGTGGTAAAAAGTCCCCTGTGCCAACTTTTCTGCAATGTGTTGCTGCCTTTAAATTCTAAGTTAATGATTATTTGCAAAAAAAAAAAAAGTCTCTCAGTTTGAACATTAAACATCTTGTCTTTGCAGTGTATTCAATTGAATATAAGTTGAAAAGGATTTGCAAATCATTGTATTCTGTTTTTATCTACGATTTACATAACGTGCCAACTTCACTGGTTTTGGATTTTGTATATTAATAGCTTTTTCAGCCCTTTTTTGCCTGTGTCCCAACTTTTTTGAGACCTGTTGCAGCCAGATCATTTGAAATAAGCTAATTTTGTGGATAAAAATGTAAAATGTGTCAGTTTCAACATTTAAAATGTTATCTATGTTCTCTTGTTTCATATTACATATTGGCTCATGTGATTTGAAAGTCATTGCATTTCGATTTTATTCACAATTTACACTTCATCTCAACTATTTCAGAATTTGGGTTGTAAAATATCCCAGATTTCATCATCTGACAACCTTCTGTTTGGTATGTTAGAGGGTTTTTCCTTCAAAATGGTAGATTGATGAGGTCTTTGCTCGGCTATCTTATCATCCTGACCATGTGGCCCTACATTCAGCTCCCTGATTCGACAAAGTAGGCATAGAATTTTTTATACTGAAATGGACTGAAAATTTCTGCAAAGCACAAAGCATTTTCTAGATGTTTCTCCCAGCTGCCCTCTATTGAAAAATTGCATCAGGATATAGTACCTGTTAATTCTGAGATTATTTCTACGGTAGAAAATAATTTTCGTTGACAAGTGGAGATAGGCCCAGTCAATCCTCAGCCCACGACTTGCAACTATGAGGTTGGTGTTCAAATCTGGCCCAGGCCTTTCTGCGTTGACTTGTCGTGTTCTCCCAAAGTTCATGTGGGTTTTCTCTGGGTACTTTGATTTTCTTTCACAGTCCAGTGACACTCTTGTTCAAATGGCTAAATAGAGACTAAGGGCGCTTTCGCATTAGATACGATTGTTCCGTACTGTGCCTGAGTACGGTTGTCCCACCTCCCCTCTCCCCCCTGCTGGTCGCTTTCACACCAGTAATGTTGTTCCATACCCGAGTACTCTTGCGTATGTCAAAATTCCGATACAGTAGATGGCAGTATATACCTTGGTGGTTTTAAATGGGGAAATATACACAAAGAAGAACAAGCAAGTCTTTGCATGATGGTGCTGTAGGTTGTGTGATGGGTTGCGATTCAAAAACGTTTGGCTCACTCATTGGTTTGGCTGATTATGTTGTCCATGCTGCCGCATTCAACCAAAATTTTTCATCTTTTTCATCACTTGAGCTGCCAGACTTTCGCACCACATCCCGCACTTTGAGATATTGGACCTGCCTTTTTTTAGTGTGTCACGGCTCTGTCCTATTGTTCTATGATAACCATACAAATGTAAATACTCACAAATTATACCATATATCATGATATTTTTGTGCATAGTAACCAGTTGTGATTGTACGTTTTGTCTGCCCAAATTTCAAGCAAGCATTTAATATCTTCGTTTGTTAGAACATAAGGTTCGAATAGATAAGACTTCACATAACAGTCCTCTTCTGTGTTCAAGTACGGTTGCTTTCAAATCTGGTACGAGTACAGATGAACCGTGCCCAAGACCACCTATTCCAAGCGAACTCGCATACTATGCCCGAGCAAGGTACGCTTATGTTCACTCTGACCAAATGAAGTGGTCTATGGGGTCAAGTGTACTTGGATCCCTGGCCAAGTCCTTAGTGTGAAAGCACCCTAAATTAACCCTGAATTGCCCAGGTATGAGTTCACAAATATGTGTGTGCCCTGCAATGGTTTGTGTCCAAAGTGTCTGCCTACCACTTGCCTACTGTAGGCTGGGATTGTCACAAAGAGAAAGACGGAATAGTAAGCCTACTAAACGTGTATGGAGGAGAGCGTGAGAACAGAAACAGGAAAATGTTGGAAGGAAGAGGTGGGGAGGACAGAAATGGCAGTGAGAACAATAGATTTCTTTAAATAAGTCTCCTACGGCTGCATTTGTGATTCTAAAATGCATTGTTTATTTAAGATGATGTGATGAAAGTAGCAGTGCTAAGCTGACACCATCAGGACTTACACAATTTAGCCTTAAACACTGAAAGTCACAGAAATAGGTGGGTTCAGTGTGGGAAGAGGCTCTGGGAGGGAATGGGAGATGAGCTGAACAGATGTGCAAAACGAAACAGTCTTCAGCTTGCTGCTTTCTATCAGTGGTCTTGATCCACTTGATCTGTGTTTCCCTCAGGGTGGACGGTTGAGGAGGAACTACAGCTGCCAGCAGCATGTCCTGTTCCTGTGTTTGTCTTTGCCCATTATGCACTTCCTGCTCTGGGAGAACAAAAATGGAGATCGAAAGACAAGGGCGAGAGCCACTGAGCAACAAAACTTTTCTTGTTCAAACAATGTACCGAAAGTGGACCCAATATGGGATGGTAAACGAAAAATGAAAGGGGATAAAAGGAGGCTCTGATGGTCAGAATGTGAAGGAAAAGAAGTAGCGCTCAAAGCCAATTCAAATATATAAAAACAATGAAGAGCCAATGGCTGTTGACAGGGTCCTAACTGTTTCAGCATGAACAAGGTCTGGGTGAAGGTCTGTGTGAGGCCTCTGCCCTGTCAGACATTGTGCATCATTTATAAGCCTGTTTCCTGTTACAGAAAACAGGATAAAAATTAACTATATAAGCATTAAACTGATTACATAAGCCCCCAGTGCTCCTCATTCATGAGGAAGAACAGATAGGCTACAGTGTAGTTTATTGCATAGAATTAATACATTGCGCATGTGTATGTATTTTCTTTGCATAATGTGCTTAATTTCACCAGTGAATCATTTCATCTAGTGTAGGGGTTCCCAAACATTTTCAGCTCAAGACCCAAAACAGAAATTTGGTGACTCCCCAGGACTCAACATAACATCAGTACATTTGTGAGCAACTAATAAAGAACACAACAAACAATGAATTTAAAATTTATATGAAATACATTTATTATTACAACTCATGGGTCGAATTAAAAGTTAATTCATTTATGAGCATTTCAGCCAAAGCAATTTTAGTCCTGTCAATGAACAGAGTCAGAGAGACCTTTAACCTACTGAGAATCAGTTTTGCTTTAAGAGGGTGCACTGAACTGTTATTATATATCAAAATGTAAATCTGAAGTTGAAAATGGCTTCCCTGAAATTAGCATTTTACAATAAGGTTATTCAGACTGATTCAAATAATCTTTGAGGTTTTTATAACCTCAAAATGTTTACAATTTTGAAACAGTTTAACATGAACAAACTTGTTCTAACTCCCCTTCCTATTTCTCAGCCATTGTACTTTAAGTGCTCTATAACTGCACTAAACAGTTATTACAAATCAAAATATGAATATGTAGCTGAAAAATAAAACATAACTGACATTAACATTTCATCATAAGCTTACCCTGCTCTGGATTCGAGTTTCACACCCTCATTTTACCACACCTTATTTACAATCAATTTTGGCGGAGTTTTAAATCAACAGTTTTAAAATGTATTTTCCCTTTTTATCTCTCACCCTCTCTCAACTCTAATGAGAGGTATGTGGCTGGTTTCAGCCAGCAGATCTATTCTGGGCTTGGTTTTTGAAAGTGCTACTCTGAGGTCATGTTGAGCGTTTGGTCTGTTTCGTTTGTGTTTGTTTTTTAGGTATGCAAGTGCAGAAAACCCAGATTCACATAAGTATGTTGTGCCAAACTGAATCAGCACATCTGTAGCTTTCCTTGCTAAGCAGGAGAACTCTACATCCTGGAGATGAGCAATCCAAAACAGTGAGAGGGTGATTGTCTCAAGCAGCATTTTACTGCCATTGTTGGCCTGCAGTGTCACAAGTGCCTCTACTTCTGTCTGACTTAGACCCAGCTTTGGTGATGGCACAGCTTGCAAGGGACACTTCACCCACTGAAGATTCTGAGATCCCTTTGAGTCAGTAAAGTACTGCTTAAAGTTCTCCTGTAGGCGAGACATGTACTCAACTATGTCCTGCTTCACAGAGTCAGTCAGAGTAACACCCATGCTCTCTTGGTAGGCAGAGAGGACAGGATACATTGCCATTTCCCCCGCACCCAGCTGTGACTGCCACAGTCTCTGGCATGCAGTGAATCCTTGAATTCCATCTTCCAGCTCCAAAATGTTGTTCTCCTTTCCCTGAAGGCTTGTGTTCAGTTTTTTCAGCTTGTTGAACATGTCCACAAGGTAGGCAAGTCTTTCCAACCACTGTTTGTCCTGAAAATGCTTGGCAAGGTTGGGGTCATCTTTCTTGAGGTGGGCTGTGACCTCTTCTCTAAGCTTCCACACTCTCTGGAGAACTCTTCCCCTGTAGAACCATCTTACTTCGCAGTGAAAGACCAGGGGCTCATGCTCTGCCCCTATTTCCCTGCATGGCTCTGCAAAGAGCGTTGACTGCAGTGGACACTTTTTGATAAGATTCACAACTCTCTGTTGTGAACTGTATCAAAAACCTCACCTAGGTCCTGCTGTAATGCTTTGCTGGCTAAAGCTTCCCTGTGGATGATACAATGTATCATCTTCACATTTGGAACCACTCTACGAACATGAGATGCAAAACTAGATCTGCACCGTGTCATGTTCTTGGCACCATCTGTACAAATCCCAATACAGTTCCTCTATTCCAATTTGAGGTCTTTCAAATTTGTATCCACTACTCTGAAAATATCCTCTCCCCTTGTTGTTGTGTCCAACTGGTCACAGAACAGGAACTCCTCCTCGATATCCTTACCACTGATGTATCTGACAAACACTATTACATGGGGAATCCCAGCAACATCAACAGACTCATCCAGCTGCAGTGAAAATATTTTGCGTTCCAATATTTTCTCTCTAACTGACTTTTGAACGTCCTCTGCCATGTCCTTGATTCTGGATGCAATGGTATTATTTGACTGTGGGATAGACTCTTTTGGCAGCGTCCTCGCCAAGAAGACAGAGAGTCACATCTTTTAAACATGGTTTTATCAGCTGCTCCCCAATGGAATGAGGCTTCTTTGTTTTGGCAATGTGAAAGATGACTTGGTATGATGCCTGAAGTGTTGCTCTGTTTCTCCTGAATGGCTGGTAGATAAGAGAGGATATTATCATTAAAAATCACCTCTCCAATCTGTCACCACCACATGAGTCTCGCTCTCTCTCTCTCCCTCTCACTCACTCACTCACTCACACAGACACACACACACACACAAATAGATATAAGGTCTTTTATTATTTTGACACAACTTGCATCTGAACACACACACGGACGCAGAGAAAAATTCGGGTGAGTAAAAATGTCTTGCGAACATCAAGTCAAAAAAAATTCTACTGCTGCTATACCACGTAGTTATAGCAAATAACAGCGGTAGCCATATAAAGCACCGGTTTCACCAGCGTATTTTTGATGAATAACACGCCACGAAAATCGATTTTTCTAAAGTTCGTGGGGGGTTATACAGAGTTAGAGGATAATGTGAGGCGAGTTATTTGGAGTTCACACAGCAGTTCTTTAGAGTTCTCAGGGACAATTTTTATGGGGTGGAAATTTCAAAGTGTTCATTTTTTAAAAATTTGCAAGCTACTGAAAAAGCGAGGATAGTTCGTGACCTACGTAGCGGCTTCAGGGCTAGTAGCCTACGTGTCTTGCTATTCCAATACGAGGCCATAGCGAGATCAGTTATCTTGGCCAGGTAGACATTTCATCGCTGCACATGCGGGTACGAGGGCCGATATTTTGTTTGGGCATTTGTCAAACATCGCAGCTATTATTCTGTGAGCTTTAGAAAATCTATACCAGACTCATACTTAAATCAAAACTACTCCGGTGTGACTGATGCTTTACTGATGACACACCAGGCTGCTAGCTAGCAAGCTAAACAGGGCATGCGGAGCATATGCATTTGCTATACTAATATTTAATATTAAATTCTAAACCCCCATCTCACGAATAAAACCCCCCCAAAATATATTTGTGGTCCGTTTTACAATCGTTCTGGCAAATAAAAATCCAAAAAAGTGAAGGTTGGACATGGAACTCTTTCCGCCTAATTCACTTGCCTAATCCACAAAGCCCGCAAACTCCCTGACAGATAATGTTACCGTTAGCTTGCAAGCAACAGATTATCGTCCAACTAGCTAACGTATGGTAACCAGTGCAATGAGACACATGAAGCTAACAATTGAAATGCAGCACAAACACAAAGTAACATTAAAGTTGAATTACTTACTTTTACACTGTCAAAACACTGCTTCTTAAAAGCCTCTTCTTTGCATAGGAAAAAATCTCTTGGCTTGTCACGATGCTGAGGGTGCTTAGTTTCAAGGTGTCTCTCCAGATTGTTTAATTTCAAACTTTCGTTGCTAAGCACTTCGCCACATATAACACACTGAGGCCTCTCCTCGCCGTTTCTAAAGGCTTTGGTAAAGCCAGCTTTTAATATGTCGTCCTTGTACTTTCGTTTCGACATCATGCAGGTTGCAATCAAGTTATTGAAACAGTTGTACCATTAACATCACCGCTCAAACACCAGCACACGCACCTTGAGGCACATGCTGATGAACTGAATTGTCACCAGGGTCCGATTACAACCTATATAATGGTCCCGACTTGCACTCGAGGGGGAGTGGTGGGTGAGAAGAGAGAAAGAGATACGGAATGAGAGCAAGAGAAAGAGAGAGGTGGACTGCCGCATCTGAGCTCTTAAATTGAATTTTAATTTGGAAAATAAATTCACATAATTATAAAGATTTTTTCTCTACCAACTGGCAACCCAATGAAACTTGGTCCGCAACCCACTTTGGGTCACGACCCATAGTTTGGGAAAGGCTGATCTAGTGGATCCATTTGGGCAGTATAAATGTAACTAATTTGTGATCTGGAGTTAGAAGCACCGGAATTTTATCTCTACTAGAACCGCCATGAACAGTCGTTTGGACCGCTATGTTCAAAACATTCTAATCCGTCTCTCTGAGCACCTAATTAAGCAATTAATGCATCTTGTATGTTACCATGTATGTCAAAAGACCAAAACAACACCAGCATTACGTTTGAATGTTTAATAATACATTTATGAATATTTGGAGACGCGGTAGGGCAGTGGTCAAGTAGGCTTGACTTGAGATCGTCAGGTCCTGAGTTCAAGCCCCAGCCACGGCCTTCGCAGTGTGTTCTTGGGCAAAACACTTTATTCCCACACTCTACGCCTCACTTCACCCAGGTGTATAAATGGGTACCAGCAAATAGGCAGGGAAACTTGTCAAAGAGCTGGGGGGAGTACCTGTGATGGACTGGCATCCCATCCAGGGGGAGTAGTAGTACTCTTAGTCGCTTCATGCCATAGAAACCGGGGTTAAGCACCGGCCCGATGGGCCACTAGGCTCGTACAGGCTTACTTCTTATATATAATTATATTGCCTAAATATTCATAATTAACATGAATTAAGCTGCTTTGACACAGGACACAAAACAAATTTTTTGCATGACAGATTGCATTCAAATTCAACGCAAAGACGCCAATATGCGTGTTTCGCGCGGATTCGCGTCTTTGCATTGACTTTGAATGTGATCTGTCGTGAGAAAAATTTGTTCACATCCAGGGTGAAAGTGGCTTAATTGTAAACATTCACAACAACATTTTTGGGTATAGAAATAATTAAACAATTCAGAACGACAAGAATCATTAAAAACATTATTTTGATTAATATACATTCGGATTCAACATTCATAACAACATAACCATATGGAATATCTTATTTATTATGATATAATTAATAGGAACAATGACACGGAATTAGAAAACAATAGGTAGGTGCTGAACTTTTTTTTTCTGATTACCTTTTTATCCCCCCGGCATATAATGCGGGGGGATATAGCGATCAGTGTGTCCGTCCGTCCGTCCGTCTGCAATAAAATCGTTTCTGGACCAGAACTCGAAAACTACAACACTTACAAACACCAAATTTGGTATGGAGCTTCTCCTTATGGTTTAGTTGTGCCTTTTGAGGGGTTTCGGTCCATCTGTCTGTCCACACAACCTGTAGGTTACACAACCTACAGCCGGGGGGATCCGCCATTGCCAGATGGCTCTTGTTATTTATTGGCGTGGCGTAGTATTTAGTCTGCTCGTAATAGTCTGCGCAGGTGACCTCTGTTCTCCTGGTGCAATTCCCACAGACGGGTCTGAAGCATCTGCAGCAGGTGACGAGCGTCTTATTTTATGAGCAGCACCTGCAGACCTGGAACTGCCTCTGTTTGGATGCCAGTGTCTCCCGCTGCTGCTGGCTCAAACTTTTTGCCAGTGCAGCCCAATTAAATAATTCTAGACTATACTAATAATTCTACTCTACTCTACCAACTCTGACGGTGGCATCAGTTAGTTGCTAGCCAACCAAAAGATAGCCTACATTTTCGAAAAAAATAACAGCCGCAAAACTTCACGGTCAGTGAGACCGCTAATGGCAGAGATAGGTTGATTTGGTGATATTTTATGCTCCATTGGTGTAATCCATTTAAAATCAATTGCACTTTTAGGAAAAGTCAGTGACCCTCAAGGTTGTATTCTTTTATTATGAAAAGTTATGACGCAAAGAAATTTCAAAACGGTCAAAATGATCATCATGGCGGTTCTATTGTTAAGAGCAGATATTCATCGAATTGGGGCTTATATTTATTTTTGCTGCCCATATTATGGCGCAGTGAAGGTGATTTAATTAGTCATTGAAGTTAGAATATTGAGTCTGAGCCAAAATTGAAGTTTGCTGCAACAATGGAGCAATGACACTTGTTGGCATACTCGGTGTGTAGTGTACAAGCAGTTTGTGGACAAACTCGTCTCCTCATTATAACTCTAGGTAGCTCGTCATCATATAATGTAATGTAACAGGTAATCCAACAATCCATCAAAATTCAGTGCAACGGAAAACCTCTGTGTTTGTAAACATGTATCAACTTGCTGCTGTGATGACTGGCTGCAGTTGACACTGTTGAGTTTCTTATAGATTCATTCCTTGGTTGTGGACGTGAATTGGTTTTAAAATCTGCAGTGGTATCTCTGTTGCTCTGGCAATAGATTTTATGTCCGTAAGTGGATTAAGAGAATTGAAATGCTCGGAAATTGATTCACTTCAGTGCAGTGTCTCAATGCCAGTCTCCACTTTCTTTGTCTGTTGCAGCCACTCTGTCAAACAGGTTTGTCAGTATGGGAAAAGATACAGAGCTTCAGGCCGCGGGAGGGAGAAAGAAAGAGATTTGTAATGGATCACCGTGCAGCCAGTAGCGATTGGCTGTGAGGTGTGTGTAGTGTGGGTGTGCCACTGTGACGTTCAAACAGAAGGGGGGTGGCCTAGCGACAGCTTCAGGTGTGTTTGCCTGTGAGAGGGAAAGAAAGAAGAAGACAAACAAAGGAAAAAACGGTGGCAAAATAGACTTTCAGACCCAAGACAGGAGGCCAGACTTGAAAATACATTTGCAAGAGCCACATGAAAGAGATTGCAGGAGAGAGCCTTTTCTCCCAGATTGTGAAGATTTCCAGGAAACTCGCTGCACTCGACCCGTCAGGACTTGTTAAGTCAAAGGTAACTCCTTGTTTTGCTGTCGATGCAAGTGCAGTGTGGGTTCGTAAGTATAGAGGGCCAGCCATGCATGGGACACTGGACGGCTGTTGTGGGAAAATATGGAGCAGCATGGCAGTGAAGCCTGTGGAACTGGACAGTGACAGAACTAGGCCTCGCTCCCTGTTCAACGAGGAACTTTGCCTTAAGTTCAGTGGAAAACATGGCTTTCAGGCATAGGAATGTTCAAAATCTTTGTTTTAGATAAAAAGAAATTTGAGCAAGTGGTTAAGATAAGATAAGATACACTTTATTGAACCCTGTGGGATAATTTGTCCTCTGCATTTGACCCATCCTATTGTTAGGAGCAGTGGGCAGCCACACAGCAGTGCCTGGGGACCAACTACAGTTCTAAAGCCAGTGCCTTGGTCAGGGGTACTGGCAGGAGTGTTCCTATAATGCATGTTTTTGTGGTTGTCATGTATCAACAAAGGTCACCCCCATGGCACATAGATAATGGAGTGAATCTGAGGAAACTGCTGCAGGGACAGGGGCATGGCTTCAACTGCTACTGTTGCTACGGCATGCACGAGAGGCCTGCCGAGATTGGTTTAATGACAACAATGAGCTTATCACAGAGAGTATGGGTAGTTTCCTGTGACCATGCTGCAGCTGCTGTAATTTCAAAACAGTTATTTTAGCTCCGATTAGTAGGTGAAGTCATGATTCATCACTGGATTTTTTCCATGATGGAAGCTCACAGTGTCTAAATTGAGACCTAACGGTAACCGATCAGTCTGAATATATTTTGGGGGATGTCTATTCATTATCAGTCTATGAAGAACAGTTATTGGCCCACTGAATAATCAATTGATTATTTTTAATCAAACAATGACAAGATTTTTTCCTGGCATAGATTTCCATAAAGTATGAATTAAATACTTTCTGAAATACTTAAGCATATTGCTTGACTTGAGGCAGTTTGTTCATAGTTTCAGTGTTACAATAAAGCATATTTGTTTACACTACCACACTTAATTAAAATTGTAGTACCATAAGTTGAAAGACATTATGTTTAGAAATCTTCACTTTTTTATTTTCCTGGAATGGATTCACTACAAGATGGCTTGTTTCTGTGTACAAGGCCTCCAGGTCTGTTACAGCATATTAGTAAAAGGAGATGATGACTGCAGTCATAGGTTGTATTGACTGAACACTGTGACCCAGATTTGCAGCTTTCTCGATTGTGTCTCACACTCTATACTCTTCTTCAGAGTAAAGGCTACTTTACCTTTATCTGAACAACCATTTGAGCATTTAACCTCTAATAACAGTAAGAACAACAATATGTACTATTGCTTCAATGCCAGAAGAACTGGGACAATGTGTAAATAGTAATTAGCAAATGCCTTTTAACCTGTATCCAATTGAACAATGTGGGAAGAAAAATAAGTAATGTTGTAACTGACTAACTTTTTTGGGGGAAAAAAAAGCTATTCGAAAATGTAATGTCTAAAGCACATTCTAATGAAGAGTACCAGTGGAAGTTCTCAATCATGTAATGTCACCTCTCCTTTTTGTAATGCTCCGTAGTCACTTTGAAGTGCGTACACTAGTTGGAGTTTCGAAAGCAGAATTTGATCAA
Source organism: Gymnothorax reevesii (assembly GCA_029721435.1). Classification (NCBI taxonomy): domain Eukaryota; kingdom Metazoa; phylum Chordata; class Actinopteri; order Anguilliformes; family Muraenidae; genus Gymnothorax; species Gymnothorax reevesii. Next base: position 133,753,271 of record CM056573.1, on the reverse strand, counting down.
ACTCTTGGACAATACCAGTGGAAGTTCTCAATCATGTAATGTCACCTCTCCTTTTTGTAATGCTCTGTAGTCACTTTGAAGTGCGTACACTAGTTGGAGTTTCGAAAGCAGAATTTGATCAAACTCTTGGACAATATAGGACTTCAGTTTGTCAACAATCTCTGTTGTCATAGTTTGCGCTTCATATTCTGCCACGCGTTGGGAGACAGGTTCGGGTTGCAGGCCGGCCAGTCCAGTACCTGTGTGTCTTCAACTGTTCAACCGTTTACCTGAGGAATGTTCCAAATGTTTTTTATGCCCCCGCCCTCCAAAGAGGAAAGGGGGCATTATGTCGACACCATGTCCGTCCGTTGTCCGTCGTCTGTTAACTTTTCGTTTCCGTGGGATGACTATAGAATCCCTCGTCGGATTGATGCCATTTCTTAATGGCGTATTGGGAGTGGCTAGTGGAAGGTTCCTTTCGAAAACCAGCGTCGTGCAATATCTAATATGGCCGCCGCAGCAGCCATCTCAATATGCCCCTGATCAACATACAGGCGGGGGCATATGCCACGTTCTGCGTTGCTCTTGTTTAATGAAGATTCCAGGACTTTCCACATCTTTATATTTACATGTCCCAGTTGTTTTTGAATGTGTTTCAGGCGTCAAATTCAAAATACACAAATAATAACAAAAATTAATACAGTTGATGAGGTTAAACCTTAAATTCCATGTTTTTGTTTTGAATGTTTCTTTGTGCTGTTTTCTAGTTAATTTCGGTAAAAAAGGTAAAATTCATAAATCAATTCATTCTGTTTAATTTGCATATTACAAACTAATTCTAATTCTAATTCTTGTGAAATTGAGATTGTATTATTATCAATAGTAGCCATTGTGGTAAAAGTAGTAGCAATACAGATTTTTAATGAAATTTTGCTAAAGGCTTTATCATCAAGACCTGAGACTGTCGTTAACCTCTGGAGTCAGTCCCATTACCTAAACCACAGTACTAAGTGGTGTTGGTCTTGGCTGATAATTGTGTTGTTAGTCTTCAGTTCCACTGGTACTGATCAACCAGCCCCCTGTATAGGAAGACACAGAGCAGGATGTACTTCCTGAGGAGACTGTGGTCCTTCAGCATCTGCAGCAAACTTCTGTGGATGTTTTACCAGTCTGTGGTTGCCAGCGTCCTTTTTTACACCGTGGTGTGTTGGGGGGCAGCATATCCAAGAAGGACACTGCCAGACTGGATAAACTGATTAGGTGGGCCGGCTCTGTGGTGGGCATGAAGCTGGACTCTTTGGTGACAGTGGCAGAGTTGAGGACTCTGGACAAACTGCTGGACATTATGGACAATGCCAGCCACCCTCTGCACACTGTCATCAGCAACCAGAGGAGCCTGTTCAGTGAAAGGCTGCTTCTTCCCAAGTGTCGGGCCAACAGGCTTAAGAACTCTTTTGTCCACCACGCCATTGTACTCTACAACTCCTCATTTGGGGGTAGGAGGAAGTAGTAGAGTACACTGCACTGCACGACAATGGACCTTGGTGCAATAACCTACCCCCTTGGTGCAATTTATAGTATAATACTGTAATTTTAACTTGAATTTAAATATATCTCACATATCCCATACAATGTTATATTTTGCTTTGTATATTTATATGATTTAATTCTTATTTTTGTATCTTATTTTTGTATCTGTGTTTATTCAGTCAAATCTTTATTCTGCTGGAAATGTAAATTTCCCCTGAGGGAGCTATCCCAAAGGGATCAATAAAGTAAAGTCTAAGTCTAAGCTCTCTGCAGTTAAGATGGGGTTTACTCAAGCCAAGTGGCAATATTAATTCATTCTGTGGTGTCTGTGTTGTTCAGGTGGAAGCGTCACCAATGAAGACGACATGGTACTGCCCACTGGACATGGTAAGACCCACAAACCGAATAGGTAATATAAAGGGTTGACTGCAGTAATACAGTGTAGCAGTGAATAGCTGACATAACTCTCTGCTTTACATACATCATATACTGGAACACAGTGAAAATGCAATGCTGATTTTTTTTTAATTGCAGCAGATTTTTTGAAGCCATCAAAATTACCACAGAAGGAATATAGTGTTATGAAGGTTAAAAGCTGGAATTTGTGCAAGTACAGGTTCGAACCCAGTTTGTGTCTGTCAGGGGATCACTTCTCCAAAATGCAACTTTGTCATGTCATTAGCGGCAGGTTGAATGCATCACTTGAATGGCATTCTTGTCCAAAGCAAGACATTGGACGCGTGAAAGGCACAGTGGTTGATCCCCATCAGCATCAGTGTCAGGATGCCATGGCTTACAGAACAGCTGAGGGAGTGAGCTTTGGGGATGCTGCTTGTAGGAACATCTCAAAGAGAGGCTGCCCGCTGGTTTAGGGTCAGTCCATCCACCAGCAACAGACTGGAGCATCGCTATCAACAGACAGGAAGCGTTCACAACCTCCCCCGACCAGGACAACTTCCAGTTACGACGGCACGTCAGGAATGACACAGTTGCCGGATCCATCAGAGGAACTGGTTCCAAACAGCAGCAGTCAGCTTGGAACACGATTGGATGCCACGGACACCTCGTCCATGGCATGACTGTGATTCGGCGACTGCAAGCTGTGGGGTTAAGGAGAAGGAGGCGTTATCAAGGCAACATCATGACACAAAATCACAGAAACAACAGACTCCAGTTTGCTGGACGTCATCATCTTTAGCTGCCACGAGTTTTTCACTGTTGGATATTTTCAGACGAATCAAGGTTCTGTGTATCATTTGCTGACAGCCGACAACGGGTGTACAGGAGGCAATATGAACGTCATCAAGACAGGTGTGTTCTGGAGAGAAATTGGTTTGGAGGGGGCAGTGTCGTGGTCTGGGCTGCCATTAATGTGAGATTTTGGGGTGAAATTGTTGGGATGAATGGAGGTCTAATGGCACAGCGATGTGGATGAGATTTTGAGACTAGTTTTCCAACCACTGTTGAGCAACCATGGACAACAACGATTACCGTTCACATTCCAACACGACAACGCCCGTCCCTGTACTTCATGCCTCACCAGAGACTTTCTCCAACGAGCAGGGATCGATATTCTCCCGTGGCCATCCATTTAACCCGTTCTTAACCTCATTGAACACATTTGGGATGAACTGGGTCCTCGTACGCACCGGCGTCAACATCAATCATGCAATGTCGCCAGGTTGACAGCAGCATTACAGGAGGAGTAGAGGAACAGACCCCAAGCAACTGTGCGACGTTAGTATGAATCGATGCCTCGATGTTTACGCAAGTGTAAAAGCACAGGGAGGACACACTCGCTACTGACAGTTTGTGGAGGGTCTGTGCATTCACAATGGCATATCTGAAACATTTAATGATATAACATTATAAAACTTTACAGTGTCGTGGACAATCCAATTCTTTTTCTATTTGTATTAAAATTTAATCAAAAAACATTGGTTGTTTCTTCCTTTTGGTTATTAAATATGGGTGTTGCGTTTTCACCGTGTGTCAGTATATTTACATTATAGGCATGGACACACAAACTGAATAATGCATGTAAAATACAAATGAGTTTTGTTTCATAATTTACTCATTAAAGGGGAATTGAACTTTCAGTCATTTGATGTTTATTGAGGTTATTATGTAATAAAAGTTTTTACAGTTGAAGGCTATAATTTGTAATACATTGTGAATGGGTAAACAATAATTATTACTGTATGCGTATGTCGATGTAAGAGAATGTGAATGGCATGTTTTATGTCTTGCTCACTCAGTCATCGGTGACTGAAAAACAAGAGGATGGGGTGATCTATACAGTCATCGTGAAGCAACAGAATGTCTCCCCCACCTGTCCAGCAGTAAGACTGCAATTATTTATGTTTTTTTGTTGCTCAGCAACACTATCTTCCATGGAAGTCTTCTCACTAAAAAACTCTGGGGAAAAAATGAACTAAAGCGGTTTCAGAGAGCAGTCAATAAAAAGGATCAGTAAATATAAAAAATTAGAATTGAATTTATGTGCAGTGTTGCGAGGGTCATGAACAGTGATGCTTTGAATGCAACATGTGACCCTGTCTTTGAATCAGCTCCCTGTAGATTATGGATCACCAGCCGTTTTCAGGCTTGTGTAACATATTTTGGCAGCTGATAAATTAGCTCAGAAGAAGTACAGTACATTGCAAAAGTTTTAGGCACATTTAACACAATTCTGTGAGGCAAAGATGCTCCCAAAAATCATTAAATTATAGGTTTCTAAAAATGGACAAATATGCTGTGAAGTGCTGTGAACTGTTAGAAACTAACAAAATCAATATTTAGCCTGACTACCCTTTACCTAAAAATCAGGGACACTGTGCGTCATGATAAGATTATTGGCCGTTTGGTTATCCGAAGCTTATTGGGGAATATGCCACTACAGGCTATCACTCTCATTTGCATCAGTTTCCCAAGGTATTCCCAGAAAGCCTTGATGATGTTGAGATCAGGGCTCTGTCGTGGCACATTATTTGTATCAACTGTATTCAGTGAAATACAAAGTCCTTATGTAAGATCATTTTTTAAAATCAACATTTGATGCTCCAAATTTTTATGTACAGCACCACTAATATGGAAAACAAAAATAAACAATCAGCATCAAATTTGAATAAAAAAAATCCAGGGTGCTTAAGACTTTTGCACAGTACTGTAAATGCCACTGTATTGAAAAAACTTTGTGCTCACAAGTGGTGGTTGCCTGTAACTCATTCAATCCCTGTTCTTGTCTCTCTCTCGCTTTCTTACTGCAGCCAGTGACATTGCGTTCTCAGTGTGTGAAAGCAGGAACAGAGGAGAAGCTTGTCCTTCATCTGCTGCACTCATTTTCCATGGGGGACTCCTCTTATGTCTCCATATTCCTCTCCACGTACCGGTCTTTCACCTCCACACAGAGAGTACTCGATATTCTGACCGACAGGTAGAGACATTTTACACTCTGCCGAGTGCTAAACAGTTTGCAGCAGTGGTTCCCAACCCAGACCTCAAGGACCTCCTGCAGATTTTTATTGCAGCTTTACTTTTGCACACCTTATCCATTAAAGGCCCAATGCACCTTCATGCACACCCTGTTCAGGTAGATGTTTTTCGACCAATCAGCATGAAGTCCTTAAATGGATCAGGTGTGAAAGAGTAGAAAGAGAGCAAAGACCAGCAGGGCAGGGGGTCCTTGAAGATTGGGTTCGGAACCACTGGTTTACAGTATGTCTCTGTTTCCATAAAGCAGTATCACTTGATACCATGGATCTGTTCATTCAGGGATAGAGGGAGTGAAATGTATAAGCATTGGCATTCAAAATAAATACGTTTTTTTAAATGTTAGTTAATACTTTGTTGAAAATGATAGATGGCACAATGCGTTAAGTGCCTGCTCAAAATGAGAAAAAAATGTGGTGAAGTGATGCCATGCAATTTTGGATGTGAGTCCTGCTACATGACATAGGATCAACAGCCTGAATCTGTATTCAAATGGAGACAGGTAAGGGCAGTGTTATCTTGTTGTCTGTGTCTTGTCTGTTTCTGTAGGCTGGAGCATCCCCCAGGGGAGAACAAACGCAGCCAGAGCAGACTGGCCTTCAATATGTGAGTCATAACTAATACATCATACCACCTATTATCTCTTCATCAGCACACTGTTGCGCCATTATCACTCTTATTCTTATGGTTGTTATTTCTGTCGTCAAACCAGGTGGCCTTGGCTGGAAAGAATATGGTATATTACAACCACAATTCCGAAATAGTTGGGACGAAGTGAAAATTGTGACTAAAATCACAATGCAATGACTTTCAGATCCTATGAGCCAATATGTGATTTATAATAGAACATAAATAATATTTCAGATGTTGAAACTGAGACATTTTACATTTTTATCCAAAAAATTGGCTCATTCCAAATTTTCTGTCTGCAACAGGTCTCAGAAAAGTTGGGACACTGGCAGAAAAAGGTCTGAAAAAACAATTAATATATTAGAGAATCAGCTGAAAGAACATTTAACAAGTAATAACATTAACTGGCATCAGGTGTGTAACATGATTGGCTATGAAAGGGACGTTTTACAGAGGCTGAGTCTCTCTGAAGTAAAGATGGCCAGAGGCTCTCCAACCTGTGAAGGCCTGCTTAAAAAAATTGTGGAATACTTTAAAAACAATGTTCCTCAATGTCAAATTGCAAAGGCTTTGAAGGTCTCATCATCAACAGTGCATAACACCATGAAAAGATGCAGAGAAACAGGAAAAATATTTGTGCATTAGGGACAAAGCCGAAGACCTTTACTGGATGCCCGTGATCTTTGGGCCCTCAGACGCCACTGCATCACTCAGTGGCATGATTCTGTCATTAACATTACTAAATGGGCCCAGGAATACTTCAAGAAACCACTGTCTGTAAACTCAGTCCGCTGTGCCTTCCACAGATGCCACCTAAAACTATATCATGCAAAAAGGAAGCCCTTGTTGAGCATGATCCAGAAGCGCCACCGTGTTCTGTGGGCCAAGGCACATTTAAAATGGACTGTAGCAAACTGGCAAAGTGTCCTGCGATCAGACGAGTCCAAATTTGACATTCTTGTAGGAAATCATGGGCGTCATGTTCTCCGGGCTAAAGAGGAGAAAGTCCACCCCTCCTGCTATCAGCGTTCAGTTCAAAAGCCAGCATCTCTGATGGTATGGGGATGCATTAGTGCATATAGTGTGGGACACTTGCATGTTTTAAAAGCACCATGAATGCTGAAAGGTATATAAAGGTTTTAGAGCAACATATGCTCCCCTCCAGTCCAGATGACATCTATTCCAGGTGTACTTCTATTGTGTATTTCAGCAGGACAATGCAAAACCACATACTGCAGCTATTACAACAGCATGGCTTCGTAGTAGAAGAGTCCGTGTGCTGAACTGGACTGCCTGCAGTCCTGATCTTTCACCAATTGAGAACATTTGGCACATAATTAAACAAAAAGTCCGTCAAAGGAGACCCAAAACTCTCCAGCAGCTGGAAGCCTGTATTAGACAAGAGTCAGATCAAATTCCAATGGCTAAACTAAACAAACTTGTCTCCTCAATGCCCAGACGCCTCCACTTTGTGTTAAAAAGAAGCGGGGATGCTACACCATGGTAAACAGGCCCCTGTCCCAACTTTTTTGAGACCTGTAGCAGCCATAAATTTTGAAATGAGCTCATTTTGTGGATAAAATTGTGAAATTTCTCAGTTTCAACATTTGCTATATTATTTCTGCTCTATTGTGAATAAAATACTGGCTGGTGTGATTTGAAAGTCATTGCAATTTTATTTTGCTCACAATTTACGCTTTGTCCCAACTATTTTGGAATTGGGGTTGTATATCACTGAACGGAAAAGGATAATGATGGAAGTATATACATTGCCAGTCAAAAGTCTTTGTGCACTCCGCTCATGTTTCGGTCGTATTTTTTTCTGTGAAATATAAATGACACCAGGTACATGGAAAGTGAGTCAAAAAGGATCTTTTATTCAGCAGTGGAAAGTCCTGAAGGCGTAGAAATGTGCCAGATTATCTCGACCTAGAGAATGAGTGTTGTGGCACATCTACTGAAAGCAACCAAAATTGACTGATGTAATAGATTCTGATATGAGGAATTCAAATATACTTGTGGGGGCTTTCAAAAACCAGCAGTTTTGAGATATCATGAATTTACGGTGAGCAATCTGTACTGATAAAATGCACGCAGCGTAAGGTAATTGTTCACACCAGGTCTGTAGTAAATTTATGCATCTGAAGCTTAAGGCGGAGCTGGTAAATGCTTCAGGGTTTTTCAAGTTGTCACGGAGATATGCTACTGTTGAGGGCAAGATTTTAGCTGTGCCCCATACTGATTCACTCGTTTACTTTTATTGCTTGCTGTGTAAGGCTTTCCCAATCAAATGATGAATGAGAAGTCAAGAGATATAAAAAAAATAGCGGCAAAGCCACTGCGCCCGCTTGGCCAAACGTGGCCAAAATGGAACGACCCCTGTTGGCCAAAGTATCAGTGCGATTGCACTGAAAATGGCAGTTGGTCTAGACTTTATGATGCTATACACATATGAAATATGAAAAGGATCAGTGAAAAACTGAAGATGCTAGAGCGCAGACAAGCCAAAAGTTTACACACACACCCAAGCACAGACACTCGACAGACCACCACTAAAGACCCCGAGCATTGCATAAGCCCCTTGGGCCTTTTGGGCAAGTGGGCTAAAAATTTGAGCATCTTAGCTCGTAATATAAGGGAGCAAGAGCTGTTTGAAGTTTTGCAGAAAAAGCCGCCTGGTGGCCAAACCAACAACCGCAGCATAACCAAAATCAAAGTTGAGCTAGATCTTGGGCTCATATACATGCATATAAAATCGGAAAAGGATCTGTTAAGAACTGAGGGTGCTATGGCGCAGAAACAAAATCAGCACAGTTTATGACCTTTGATCTATATAACCTTTAAAATGGGGTCAAATCAAAAACCCATAACACATATGATGAATCTTGGCATATCATCCTAGCGTAAAAATTTGAGCATCTTAGCTTGTAGAATAAGGGAGCAAGAGCTGTTTGTAGTTTTGCAGAAAAAGCCGCCTGGTGGCCAAACCAAGAATGGCAGCATGCCGAAAATCGAACTCGGGCTAGATCTTGGGCCCATATACATGCATATGAAATATGAAAAGGATCCTTAAATTGTTGTTTAAGCTGTATCGCGCTTAAACGACAATTGTGGACGCACTAACGCACTCGCGCATGCACTATCGCACGCACGCATGGACGCACAACAGACCACCGCTAATGACCCTTATCAAAGCATAAGCCCCTTGGGCCTGTCGGCCAAGCGAGCTAAAAAATTACATAAAATATTTTTTCAGAAGTCAGAAGTCCACAATGAACATTTAAGGTAAAATGGGAAATAGATGCACCAAATTCAAGTTTAAAAAGCAAGTTCTATTTTCTGTCTTGGAAGCGCTGTGATAATAACTATTAAAAAGATTTTTTTTTAATAAGTAGAAGCTGACAAATCATGTTTTTGTGAAGACAAATGTTTAAAGAACAATGTATTTCTGAAGGTTTGGGAAATGCTATTTTCATTTTTTTTCATTTCTTGATTTCATTCACATAAAAAGATGAAAAAGACGTACAGTAAATATAAAAAAACAAATATGAAGAAGAAGCTGCGAGAAACCCTCAACGGACTTGAAAGGTGGCATTCTCCAAAATTTTTCAAAACCATGTCAAGATCACATGAGAATACGTTCAGCACAAAAGAGTTTGTTCTGAAAGAAAAAAAACCTGGTCACTTACTCAAAAATACAAGTGTGTATCAATCCTGGTTGTGCTACGCCTTTTGGATGCAATTCAGTACCAAATAGATTTTTGAAATACAAAATATGACAAATTATCTGAAGCCATCTAGAGCTGACTGTATGATCATGTGTAAAAACATTGTATTCTAATTCGCTCCAAAAACGAGGTACTGTAACAAGTTTTTAATTGCATTTGGCTGATTATCTGCTGGGATTTGCAGATTCAGATCTATCAAACTGCAGAATAAAGGGGCATGTTTCCAGTAATCCAAAAGAAGCAACACACAAGTGCAGCATGTGTGGGAACTTCCACAGTTGTGTCGGTTGTCATCCTTCAGAACAATTTGATTCCCTTTTGAGAAAAATACGACAAATCTGCTCAGCAATTATGGAAAAAGTAGGCTATTTTGAGGGATGTAGATTTTTTTTTAAATAAAAGGTTTTGATGTTTTTGTTTCATCCCTGATTGCTTGGAAATTGAGAGTTTGTTAAACTGTTGATTGGCAGTGATGTTTTGTTTTAATATAATGTACTGGGGAATAAAATGGCGTCCGTTAGCATGAATGTGTGTGCTCTTGCGTGCGTATGTGTCTATGTTTGCATGCATTTTTGAGTAAGTGAGTGAGTGTGTGAGTGAATAATCATGCGGGTTTGTGTGTGCATGTCTATTTGTGTTTATACCTCTCCTGCTTTATTTCTGTAGGGCAGTGTGTTCGGTCTTCAGCGCATGGCTGGCTGAGTATCCCGAGGACTTCCGCTCTCTCTCAGATCCAGGCCCCATCCTCCGTCTGGTACCCCTCCTCCCCGCAGACTCCTCAGGGTCAGAGGTCAAAGTTCGGCTGCTACAAATCGCTGAAGAACTGAGTGAAAAAACACTGCTTTGTGACTCTCCTACAGGTAACTACAGGTCACCATGCAGCCCTTAGCTACCCTACAGTCAGTATCATGTTTCAGATATCTGCGAAAATTGTACAAGTATTATCACATTTTGCACTGTCTATGACTTTCTGACTGATCTGGGTGAATATACATATTTGAGAGCTTTCATATGTTCCATCTTTGCAGAAAAAGTAATTCTGTTTAGCTATAGTGCTAGAGTATGTGCTGGTACATACAGTAATTGTAACTCAAGGCTAGTGCTGTTGTGTACAGCAGCCTTTACTGTTCTGGTTGTTATCGCCTGCATCGAACAGCCATGCTGTTGCCAAATTTCCCAGAAAGCCTCCTAAAACTATAAGACAGACTATGCTGTGTATCTAAGCAATTGCCCGGATCGATGCCAGACAGTGTGATGATTTTTGCAGATAGCATAACCGCTGCCTTCACTCCCACTGACCCTGCCAAGTTTGATGCCACCAACATTCTGGGCTTCCCCGGTCAGGTGGTCGCTGAGCAGCTGACCATGATAGAGACGGTGAGTCAGAGCACCACTCTGAGAGCCTCAAGACTATCTTTTCAGCGTATGCTGTTAAATGGCTCTTGACCGCCTCTGCCATGTTCTCAGATGCATTGATGTGCCAGCAGTGACAGTGGTTATGTCAAGTAGCCGTTTGAACATTTTAAACATTGTTTTGTATATTTCCAATTGTAACGATTGTTTCTGTACATTTACATGCCTGATGTACTCCAATATTGCACAGTTGAAGTCCAATGAGAGAAAATACTTCATACCTACAGTCTCCATTTGTCTCACAACACTTCCCTTCCTTTCTCTAACCTTATGACTTACTCTCAGGAGCTCTTTGGTCGCCTGGTTCCCTACCACTGCCTGGGCTCCCTTTGGTCCCAGCGGGATAAGAAAGGAAAGGAGGGGCTATGCTGGTCCGTACGGGCAACAGTTCGGCAGTTTAACAGGCTGGCCAATGCTGTAACGGCCTCCTGTCTCTGGAACACAAGCCTGCGGACCCAGCAGAGGGCTCGGGTCCTGGAGAAATGGATCCGTGTTGCGGAGGTGAGGGCTGGAGCTGTCTCGCTGCTCTATGGAGGACAAAATAGTCTGTGCAAGCCTGTGGCATCATTTATGGCAGGGATCCATGTTTGGCTATATTGCAATGACAAAATATTTTTTTTTTAAATTCTTTTTTCAGTATGCATTTTATACCTTTTCACTTGCACATTTTATATCTGTTAATATCTCCCTCCATAATGTGGAGAGAGATGAAGCACATCTCTTTCCACATCATGGGAATTCACCCTGCACATTTTACCTGTGCTTTATGTCTCTCTAAAATATCAATTCATTTTCATAAAAATCATCTTATTTCCTCCATTTGACTCTGGAGGTGTTGGCACTGACTGTTCACTCCTTGCTTAGTAAAAGCTCTGTACCTTCTTTGTACTTCATTCACTTTTTGAGAAAGACTGTCTTCTTTGGCAGGAGTGTCGTGCCAGAAAGAACTTCTCCTCCTTGTATGCCATTGTTTCTGCTCTACAAAGCAACCCCCTTCACCGGCTAAGGAGCACCTGGGCAGACACTGACAGGTGGGCCAATAAAGTAACATGGACTTAAAAGTGCACGCATGCAGTTGGTTGGCACTTGTGTCAGGCAGGGCTCAGTGCTGCTTTGGAACATGGAATACAAATGCTTGAATAACATTCCCGGGAGTAAATCATTGAAAAACAGTATTGCAAGTGAGGAACTGAGGAGAAATACTGCTGCCAGTTTACTGTCTTGATTTTCTTTTTTTTTTTTGTATAAAAAAAAGGTTGATCAATAAAGCTTTCTGATTTCAGTATTTCAATAGTTTGAATTAGGGCTGTCGGAATAATTAATCGCAATTAATTTAAGCGCAATAAAAGTAACTGCCACTATGAGGCAGACAGACGTGATTGCTTATTACCTTTTCTATGACACATACCTAATGCGGTCATTTGAAATGCTTCCGGGAAGAAAACTCTGATTTGAAGTCCGCTAATTACCAGTGAGGTTGGACACCCTCCATCGCCTTGGCATAATTAGCTCGCCTTAAATCATTTCCTGCGTACTTTGCCTAACTTGCAATCAAGCCATTTATTCAGCCAACTGACAAATCAAAACCAAAATGTGGCGTAGAATGATTAAGAAGTGATAATGAGAAGCAGACGGACCAACCAGGCTGCCGCGTTAGATTGAAAAAATTTCAATAATCTGAATAAATAGCAGACCTCTGAATTCCACCTTTCATCAAGGAATTTTGTATGCATTATTAAAGATATTTCTAAAAAAAACATAAAGTTATTCAAAGATGGCCCTGGTTTTAAGAGCTTAAAAATATAGGCTATGTGAAGTGGAAAACATTTTGTGAAGCATGCCGAACATGAATGTGAGAGAGAATATGTTTGCATTGCAGGCAATAGTCAAATGCACCGAAGATTTGGCATTTAACGTTCAGGCGAATCTTTGCTGCAGATTTGAGGCATTTTTTATTAGATAATTGAACGAGAGTAATTTAAAATAATGTAACTCATAGCACTTGACTTTATTTACTTTTGAGCATCTAAATAACCAACAGTGAAGGTGGAAAACATTTTGTTTAAGCGTATAGAACGTGACATGTAAATTGTTCACAAATTTGAAAATCTTCTAATATAACGCGGCAGCCTGGTTAGGTCTGTCTGGTTCTCATTCTCTCTTCTTAATCATTATAGGCTACATTTTGGTTTTGATTTGTCAGTTGGCTGAATAAATGGCTTGATTGCAAGTCAGGCAAAGTACACAGGAATTGGATTAAGGTGAGCTAATTATGTCAAGGCGATGGAGACTGTCCAACCTGGCTGGTAATTAGTGGACTTCAAATCAGAGTTTTCTTCCCGGAAGCATTTCAAATGACCGCATTAGTTATGAGTCATAGAAAAGGTAATAAGCAATCACGTCTGCCTGCCTCATAGTGGCAGTTACTTTTATTGCGCTTAAATTAATCGCGATTAATTATTCCGACAGTCCTAGTTTGAATAATTGCCAATGTGCTGGACAAACTAGTTTACAGATCGATTACATATTTTTCTCCTATTATGTGTTATTGTGATTACGCGTAAAAAAGGGAAAATTTTTTCCGTTTTGTGTGGTGAATTGAATTTATAAAAATATTGTGCACTTCAGTTTAAATTAAGGATTTGTTTGCTGTGTTGCTTGGCATTAATAGGGAGGCTGTAAGGAGGTATGAAGAGTTGTCAGATATCTTTTCTGAGAAAGACAACTACTCTCAAAGCCGGGAGCTTCTCAAAGAGGTGAGTCTCAAGGACAGTGATGACAATGGGGAACATTAATGCCTTTGCAAAGGAAAATGCTCAGAGAAAATGGCTGTGACATATCAAAGAGAACAAAGTTTCTGTCTGGCTGGCTGACTTCCTGCGGGACTTCAAATTTGGGATATGAAATGTTTGTAATACAGTCATGGTTCTGTGAGGGTTATTTGTTCTCTCCTGAGCTAGCAATTTGAATAAAACATGCCACGCCAAACAGGTAAAGAATACAGCTTTGTTTGGCAATTTTTTTTTCTATGACGTGCAGGAACTTTAAGAATATATTATGAATGAATTGAAGCATTTAATGTTTCGCAGTTATTCCCTGTCATTTCACATCATCCTGTAATGGTGATTAGTCATGGATGTGGGTTGACATACTTTGCTTACAGTGTGAAGCCTTAATGATTGTATTTTACCTTTCAGGAGGGCACATCAAAGTTTGCTAACTTGGACTCTAAGATAAACCACAAAAGACAAGTGGGGGTGAGGAGGTTTCCCTTTAATATGTGGCAGTTCAGCTCATTTAATTTTGGCTTTTTGGTTTCAAGATCCAATGGGCAGGTCAGGACTTGGAGGGTAAACAATGCAAAAAGTAAACAATGCAAAAAAGAAACTTGCGAACTCTGATTATATTGGCATAACAAGGCTTCTTTTCTGCTGGGGGAATGAACTGAGTCTTATGAATGGCATATATTATCAGTCAATCAACCCTCCATGAATAGTTATGCTGATGTTTAAAGTAATATGAATTCCGTTTTGCACTTCTTATCTTCTTGTTTCTATTTAAGTCTGTGGCTCAGGGTACGGTGCCTTACTTGGGCATCTTTCTCACTGACCTCACCATGCTAGATGCAGCAGTGAAAGACCGACTGGAGGTAAGATGCCTCTGAGTATAGGTACTTTCCAGTTATACATATGTAGGTATAAGAAATGATACTGATATAAATAGCATTAACAAAACTTATCTGGATTTCAGAATGGATACATCAACTTCGACAAACGAAGACGAGTAAGTATTGCAACCAGAACAAAAAAGCTCGCAGCGCACAGCAACTTTTGACTTGTTGAATCCATTTTAGTATATGAGCAAGACTAGTCACAAATAGTATTTATTCTCAACACTATTCTGTGGCAGTTGATATTGAACATAAGGAGCAGACGTACTAGGTTTAATATCTTCAAGCATCCATGGTAATGTAACAAATATGCTCTCGGAATTTAGGCAGTAATATTCTCTTGTGTCTGTTTTAATCAGGTCATAAATTTGCATTGCATGGATAGTTTTTATGTCCCCGCCCTCCAAAGAGGAAAGGGGGCATTATGTCGACACAGTGTCTGTCCGTCGTCCGTTAACTTTTCATTGCCGTGGGATAACTATAGAATCCCTCGTCGGATTGATGCCATTTCTTAATGGCGTATTGGGAGTGGCTAGAGGAAGGTTCCTTTCGAAAACCAGCGTCGTGCGATATCTAATATGGCCGCCACAGCAGCCATCTCAATATGCCCTTGATCAACATACAGGCGGGGGCATATGCCACGCTCTGCGTTGCTCTTGTTTGATAATGTTTTGTCCATCTTTGTTAGCCATTCCAGCCAATCCATGTGCTTTAATGTGCAGTCAGTAAATAAATATTATGCACTATGTAGGTCAGGTTGGCAATATCTCAGTGATAACTTGTTAATCCATTAAGCTTTTACAGTTGGTCGATGTGTCTGTGGTACATCACGAAATTATACTCAGTGTTGTTAACAGAGAAAATGCCTCACGAGACGTGTACGGAGTGCTTCATCTACAGCCCCTGTTCAGAAAGAGGTAGCCTCCCATGGAAAATGCAAATAATATCAGAAAGGACTAATTTCATTCACCCTCTACTATTTTGAAAAGAGAACAACTGTAACACTCTGCTTCCCAAAGGTGTTAGAAGGGCATGAAGAAGGTGATGAAACATGGAGAACCCAAGTGCAGAAGGTGGAATTTATTAAATTAACAGAGTGAATAAAATCACGAACAGACAAAACTGCAAAGGGGATAACTAAAGAACAAAAAGGGAGTGCTCTCAACAAAAAGGTGTTACACTGTAAGGCTAGCAGCCAGTGAACAGGAAAACGAAGGTTTAAATAGGAAAGAGGATGATAATCCACTACGAAGGTACAGGTGTGCTGATTAACAGAGAAAACAGAGGGCATAATAGGAGCGATCTGATATACAATATGGCACATCGTCAGGTGGATTTGACAGCAGAAAAATCACGGATCAAATGTCAAAATGTTGTCGAGTGAACCTCCGCTCCTATCCGCGCGTGGTCGAACGCTAGCGAATATAATGGCGATTTATAGCTTTTCGTTCCAAAAGGTGAACTCCAGCTTTGACTCTTTTGTAGCGCTTATTTGAATTTCGTGGTATTTTCATGTTCATATCTGTGTATCCATGATGGTAATCGACTGCAAAGCTGCGCAATGCTCATCGTATTTCGTCATGCATGCATTGACTTGGCGAAGCTGCTCTTATTACCGGAAGATGTCGACAAAAAATCCCCTTCCTTCATCTCATCTGCCGATTTATGACAGTTTTGCGCTATATCAGATCGCCTCTATTGAATAATGTGGTGAAGGCAGGTAGCCAAGGATCCAGGAATGCCTAGGGGCAGGCGAATTACTATAACGCATTATTTGATTTTCAAACGTGAATTTAATTGCTTATTGAAAGTATCCAATGTATTTGAAATAAAAACTTGGTACAGTGGACTGTTTATCATCATGTAACATCATCGTGTCTTTTAATACCGGACATGAAATGTTTGGTCACTGAAGGTACCAACTGGTCAAGTCTAGCAAGAGGAATTTTCTGCTTTTCATCCATTATATAGGTCTTTAGCACGCAAATGTAGTATGCGGTACATCCTCCATCAAAGACAGACTAGAACTGCAGGATGGCCAATCTAGCACCAGCCCTGTCTGCTTATGCAGCCATGGACTTAGAATCTGTACAGAATGTGGTTTGACATTGTTTTTCTGGAAAATGTTGGTATGACCCAAGAGGAGACAACGTCTTGATGGAAGCACGTGCTGCTTCAAAATTCATGCATATTTTTCTGCATAATGGAGCCCTCGCAAATATACAAGTCTTCCATGCCGTGCGCACTGACATGCCCTCATATAATGACAGGGGCTGGCTTTTGAATCTAATGCCGATAATAGCTTGGGTTGTCCTTGGAGTCTATGGTATGGAGACCACGGCAGGTGTTATTTCCAAAAAGCACTAGATATGTTGACTCACAGGACTTCAAAACACACTTCCGCTGTGCTACCATCCATCTTATGTAACACTGAGCTCAGAGAAGTTGGCGCTTATGGACATTGCTGATGTATTGCTTTTGCTTTGTATATGAATGGTTTAACCTGCATTTGCGGATGCTGCAAATGGCATTGACTGATAATAAACCCTTATTTCGTGGCCCATGTTGAGATATCCATCACAGTAGCACAATGTTTTATTTTTTAAGGATAGTGATGTTTAAGGGATTGGAGATCATGAGCTTTCAGAAGTGATTTTTGGCCTTGCCCTTAACGCACTGCCAGCAACCAGATTCCTTCCATCTTTTAATTGTTCAACGTACTGTCGAGGGTGAAATGCCCAAAATTCTGTCAATGTTTCTTTGGGGGATGTTGCTCTCAAAGTACTTGATTATGAACTTACGCATCTTTTGGCAAATTGGTGAGCAGTGATCCTCCTTTGCTCTTGGGGGACTTCACCTTTTTTTGGAGGCTTCTTTTATAGTATACTACCATTAGCTGACCTGTTTAACATTACCTGTTATATTTCCTTATCGGTTGCATCATTTTTACACCTAAATTGCACTGTAGTATGGTGTATGTATGAAATTTTGAATTCACATGTTTAACCCTGGAGAACCCAAGACATCTTTTTTCCTCAAGAAAAATATTATCTTAGCATAAAAATTGACATCTGCTAATGTAGGGCAGGGGCTAATTAGGTGAGGTCAAATTTGACCCCGTGGGTTCTCTATGGTTAATGGGTACAATAATAACCTGTTGTTGCAGTGTTTTCAATATAGTAGAGGGTGAGTGGACTTTTCAGATCAGTCCTGTTTGATTTAATTCGCATTTTCCATAAAGTGCCAACTTTTTCAGAATTTGGGTTTTCGTTATGTAGAATAAAACATGGGACGAACTGCATACATTTTTGAAATGGCTTAGAGGTTTTCAGCATTAAAAAAAAAAGTTATTTTAGCTTTGATATTAAACGATGCTGTGGCATGGATATTAATGCTGTTCTTCATTTTCAGGAATTTGAGGTTTTGGCTCAAATCAAACTCCT
This sequence comes from Gymnothorax reevesii, assembly GCA_029721435.1. NCBI lineage: Eukaryota > Metazoa > Chordata > Actinopteri > Anguilliformes > Muraenidae > Gymnothorax > Gymnothorax reevesii. The sequence goes on along the minus strand of CM056573.1, from coordinate 133,735,383 downwards.
ACAGTCCTCTTGCAAGAATTGCACTTTCATCAGAGATGAGGGTTTTCTGAAATGGTACCATAGTGTGCCTACTTTGAGTGAGGAGGAGAGGTAAATATGACAGTTTAAAGTGTGCTTGATATTTTTGTAACTCTTGTTAGAATCGGGGCCAATCCAGCTATAACAGTGCAGGTTGAAAAATTACGGATTGTGATTCGCCCCAGTTGCATAAAGCGTGACGAGTCCAGGATACTATGGATCAGTCATCGTTACTCCGCGTCTACAGCCACCGCGTCCATAGAGATTTCTTGTGGTTACAGTTCTTTATGGATCCATTTCATATTTGACATGGACCTGCCATTTGGTTAGGTCATAAAGCCCGTTGATTTTGGGAGTGATTGCTTTAAGGCGTCTGGGGATACACATCGACCGGCAGGTGACAGACTGTCTACTTTTTCAGGAGCCTTACAAGCTTGTAAAACCCTTTTCATTCAGAAATGGAATGAATGTTAATATTTGAATGTTATTGCATTTTTAGAATTTGTGCACTACTGATATACTGTCAGTTTATTTATGTGACCGTTCTAATGGTGAGAATATTTGACTGCTATAAAAGTGCATCACTAATTTAAGCATTACTGTTGTAATTTTAATGGTTTTTCAGCTACAGACTGTCCAGTCAGATTGAAGGATTGGCTGAACTAAGTCCAAGCCGTGCTTATCCGACAGTAGTAATTACACAATGCCCAGAGTAAGTTTCTTTGCAGGATGTCCATTCACTCTGCATGTCCATTTGAGCTAAATTATCACACATTGATGATTACGGTTGAATTAGCCACTTTAAATGTAAATAATTTTAATTCCAATAATCAAAAGACAGAAGTCACATAAAAACAGTTTAAGCCGGGAAGGTATTTGCAAATACCTTGGGAGATCAAGACACAATAATCACCTTCCCTCTGAAAATGGCTACAACTGGAAAGTGTTGTGCAAATTACACAGCACTGTGACATTGCGCTGACATTGCATATGGTGGAACTGTATCTGCTTTTATTGCAGACTGTCATTTGTCTCAAAATCTTCGGTTTGCATATGTTTCCACTGTATGGAAGCTTTAATTTCCTCTTCGTCCCTCGTAGTATACACCCTTCAGAAACCAGTCCTGCTATAGAGAATGAAGGGATTTTTGACCTCTCCTTTCCCGTCAATCACCTGCTCTCCAAACTTGCAAAGGTAATCTTGTGTTTATTTTTTTTAACTGTGTTCATTTTTGGCATTGATTCATTGCAGATATATTTCATTTCACGGGGAAATAAATTACTTGTTACTTGTTAAATACGCAGTAAATATGTGGTTTGATCGCTGAAATTTGATGACTAAAATAGTTTGTGTTGTAGATATGGTTTCAGTATCTCCTTGATGTCTAAGCAATAAGGATTAACATTGCTGTTATTATTTTAGCACATGAAATCACCCTCAGTTTCCTGTCTGGATGTTGACTCATCCCCTTCATCCACTGATCAAACCCCTACCAATTTGACCCCTTCCACCAATGTTGTCAAGTCCCATCGTCGATCAGTTTCCTGTGGCAACACTCCTGCCAGTAGTAGCCAAGGGGCTGGACCAGATATACGAATCATCCGGATACGAATGGATATCGAAGATGGAAATTTGTATCGCAGTATCCTGGTATCAACTCAACTTGATTTCATGCTTACTCTTAACCAAATAAGAGCACTGAAACTGTGAAAAGATACATTTCATTTTTCCTCAGGTTCAAATTGTCGGACATAATCCGACATAATCTATCCAAGATAATTTGTGCATTACATTTTTCCTGCATGCACAGAATCATGTAACATGCATATGAAGAGTTTGGTTCCAAAACGCAATAAGTGCCAAAATTACAAAAATTGAGAGAATACCATAGAGCGATAGTCCTGCGCTTCTTACACATTGTGCAAAAAACAGTAATTAGAAATGCATAATATATGGTATATTTTTTCATGGTCAAAGTTTGTGTTTTTCTATAAAATGCAATAGGCGCCAGCACAGAAAAAGCTGATTTACTCAAAATGACTAAAATGGATATATTGCATTTTGGAACCAAACTCTTCATATTATCTCCAGAAATGAAGCACCTATTACTAAAACCCCATAAGTCACACTTGACTTGACTTGTGGGGTTTTAGTGATCAGTGCTTCAAATATCTTCTGAAACATAATAATATACACATTTTCTGTGCTCGCTGTAGTCACACTGCAGACATAAACATCATCTTTGTCTGCCCAATAAGGTTACAAGCAATGACAAAACTCCATCTATAATCAGCGCTGCCCTGGTGAAGCACAATCAGGACCCCAAAGAAGCATGCAGATATGAGCTGGTCCAATTGCTGCCAGATGGAAAAGGTTGGAGTCTTTTCTTGTTTTTACCTATCCTTGTTTTATGCATATTTTAAAAAATTGCTTAAACCTTTGTGTTATTGATCAATGTGTATGAGGGAAATAAATAATTGTAGCATAAAATAAAATTTGTTGCAAGGATTTGTCCAAAAATGATTTTCAAATTGGTGAATTTGTCCATCTGCAGAGCTGACAATACCTGCAACAGGAAACGTATTCTATGCTATGACATCCTCCAGTGTGGACTTTGAGTTGAGAAAGCAAGGAATGACTACACCTCTTGGCTCACACTCATTCGGTAGTGAGACCAGTGCCACCTTTCCAAGAATAAAAGCAAAGGGACGCAGACTGGTCAGGACGCTCTTTTGACATGATCTGCTCATACAAACTCATAATAAACATCAGCTTTCACTGAAATGGCATATCCTATGGAGGTCTAGAGAACTCAGAAGCAGTGCAGTTGATCTCAATTCAGAAAGTGATTGTTTGTGTTTCAGGAATTACTGGTTTTTAAAATTTTCTTTCAACATCACTTTCCCTCACTTGCGATCTCTGAAGGACTGTTTAATGTTTAATATTTCTGTCAGAGTCAGAGACCAACAAAGCCCATTAAAAATGACTTTTCCTTTCCATAATTGCTTGTAGTATGGAGAACGTACACTGCCTGGCCAAAAAAATAGTCGCACACTCAATTATTTAGTTGGAACCCCTGTAGCTTTGATTACAGTGCATATTCGTCTCGTCATTGTTTTTACAACTATATGCAATGCCAGAACATTTATTTTCGATCAGAAATGCCATAATTTTTGGCCGACATCTTGTCTTCTGGACATAATGGTTGAACCACTCGGTGGTCTTTCTTGAGCACGTCCCAATAACTTTTAATGTGTTTAAGGTCAGGACTTTCTGGTGGCAAATTTGTTTGTCAAAATGATTCCTCATACTTGTTTTTGTCATTCATGGTTTTCTTTGCTAAATACAGGCCAATAACTTGCCTGTTCTGAAATACTGTAACATCTTTTCCACTATCAAGGGATGTGTCTTCTGACGTGATTTTTTAAGAAATGAGTAGCGACGCGCTTCATCAGTCAGGGAAAAAAATATTATTGCCAGCTGAAACATATTAATAACCGCAATAATGATCCAATTATAGAATTTGTTAATTTATTTCCAAATGGTGACTTTTTTTTTGGCCGGGCAGTGTAATAGCTTGTCAATATGAACATTCTGTCAATATGAATCATTTGTGATGTAAAGAATGAGTTCACTGGTTTTTCCCATGCTGTGCTGGCCTAAACTTTGGTTGGGATGAATGCAAATGTAGTGGCACACATGGAAATCACTCACTCTGTATTGCTGCCAGGTTGTCCAGGAGTTTTTGTTTTTTTTTTTTTACAAATTACACTTGAGAAAAGTACTTCAGGAATTACCTTTATGTAAAATTGTAAGCACTGAATTCTGGTGTAAAATAGTGGTTTCTTTTGTATTGTTTAAGGCAAGCCAAGTAATAACTCTGTTACTCACTCTAGTAGCAGCAGGTTTTAAAGTCTTATTTTGTGTTTGAGATTGAAAGGAATCAGAAATTTGCCAGCTGATAGTTTATTATTTGAGGATGATTCAGTGTTCTTGGGATTTTGGGAAGGTGATGCAAGAAGTGACACACAACTGACAAACTGCTGAGTAAGGTTTTTATTGAGATATTGAGTGATTCAGGAACCAAAGTCTGTCATTTAACCTGCAAAATGCATTCCCAAGGATTAATGCACGTATTGTATTTTTCTATAACACAGTAATATCCAAGGATATTTACATCAATACTTTGCATATGAGATTACTGAAGTATACGCGTGGCATGGAAAATCTGTTTACATTTCAGAGCAGTGTCAAGAATGTGCATCGGATTATATGGTGTCCCTGCATAATACAAGTGGGTCTGGTCAAGGGGAAGTGAACATTTGCCCTTCCATTGCCAAGTTTATTTTGGACATTATGTATATCGTACACTATAGCAGATTAGGAGAATTATTAAGCAATGCTAACTTACTAAATTGAAACAAAAAGATTCATCATACTGCATACCTTAAATTAAATACATTGTTAAGTAACAATGTCCTTTCGTTAGTTTTGCTTGGCCAAGCCCACGTATAATACTGTTATTTAGTATTTTTTAAAGATTTGAGCCACTATGATTCTTTGTTATGCAAAATGGATGAACATTGTACTCCAGTGTATTACAGTGCTGATGCACTACAGTTCAATGTTCAAGAAAACAGACTGGATAGGTAGATCCCCCTTGCAACAAATGGTCATGTCGAAGTTGCCAATTGATATGGAATATTTATTATTATTTTAAGTCTCCCCCTTCCTGGGGGAGACATATTGTTTTTGCCTGAATTTCCGTTGGCGTCGGCGTTCCCATTTGTTTCCGGAGCATAACTCTGAAACTGTTTGACCGATTCTCACCACATTTGATTTAGTGTCTCTCCATAACATGTAGATGTGCCTTTTGAGGGTTTGAACCGCTTTTGAATTTTATTTTTTCTGTTTCCATTGAAACAATTTGGACTTGAATGGCATATTGAATGGTGGGACTCGTTTCCGGACCATAACTTTAAAATGTGAAATGGGGGAAGGGGGAGACATCTGTTTTTACGTGTAAAAACCATTTCTAGTTACCAGTATGTTATTGAATGAAAATATTATAGGCAGCCCAAATCAGTTGAATGAATATGTTGCTGGTCTAAACATATCAATTAGTAATAATGCAGAACATATTGATTACCATTGATTAGCAACCAAAGTATTTTTATTACATATAGTCATAGCAATTTACAATATATTTTTCCTTGCAAATTTCATTCAGATATATATTTTACTTAGTCATAGATGTATACAACTGATTGCTAACAGTTGCACTTCCTTAGAAGTCAATTGGGCTGAATCAGCCTTGCTAAAACCAGAGTGGTTGCATAAACACACTAATGTCGATTGATTTGTGGTCCGGAACTTGGGACACAAATTTATTTCTTGAATCAGAAAAACAGTAAATTATTTTTCATTTAGCAATATTGTAATTGCATGTACCAGATAAGCTCTTATGAACCTTGATGCCTCTGACAGCTGTGCTAATGAAGTTCCTTGATTTTTGGAACTGAAGCATACATTTAGAGTGTTGGTGATAGGAGTGATCATCTGAATGGCAGACAGGCATACCCACCAGTTGTTTAAAGTGCCTCAGTCTCATTATCTGTGCATTAAAACTAAAAAATGTATTTGAATTGTACAGGTTATAAACTCTTGCACTGTTTATATGTGTTTGTCTGTCTGTCAGTGAGAGAGTGTCATGGCTTGAGAATGTCTTTGACGGAATTTTATCTTTTAATCCCGTCATCAAATAAATGAAATGTTTTTGCTTTTGATTTGACTCTTCTAAAATTTTGTGACGTGCATTCTCTATGCAGGCAAGTGATTCTTTGACCACAATCTTGTTGTAATGCTGACTTGCCAATGCCACTGAGCATAGTTTCAGTAATGTTTTTACTTAACACAAAAAAATCTTGTATAAAAGTGGTTCTCTTTTTTTTTTTTTATAAAAATTTGGGATCTCCAATCCCACCCAAATCTGGAATGCCCAATTGGTGAACTATGTACAAGGCTTGCTCGTTTGCGACCCCTTGTTGCCAACTCAGGAGAGTGAAGACAGTTCACAGCTCTCCTACAACGCACGTGCCTCTCAGCCACCGCTTCTTATACACTCATTGGTTGAATCTTTGCAAGTTCAGAACGAGGGCGGAGGATACCTGGACATAAACAGACTTCCTGATGAGCGCCCGTCTGGCCAACAGGAGGCGCTTGAGCAACGAACCAAGCTATTTATTTTATTTTATTTCCCATTCCCGGCAGTCCCTTCCCAATTTGAAACCCTGTAGCGCTATGGCCAATTGTGCGCTACTAAAGCTGCCGACCAGTGCCGGTTGGTACGACCGGGGCTCGAACCTGCAACGTGATAGACACTTCTACCACAAGAAGACTTTGAAAACATGTTCAAAAGACAAATGTCTGACACCCTCTTACATCTAAAGACAATGTGTCATGATGTTTTTACTTGCAGACTAAGATTTTTCCAAGATGCACCTTCCAGAGTGCACCTATTAGTTGTTAACAGTGTTCACTTCATTGAACTTCACTGTTTGCGCGAGCGAGAACTAAATTCTGATAATATTGTATAGGTTAGGTATTTTATTGGAATGCTAAGACAAGAAAATGACCGAGTTGGACTGAGTGTATGACCACCTTTCAAACGTTCGAGATGATGGACGTATGCCCCAAGTGGGGCAAAACTCTAACGATTTTATTCCGGTAAATTTGAGATATATCTGCAATGGTGAAATTGCTTCAAAAGCTGTTTGGTGTACTGACAGAATAGGTTAGTCTTCCTTGTTAACTACACCAAAAAGCAAGTAATGCAAAACATTCTATCAAAAAGAATATTGGGTAAGTTCAAAAATAAAATATGTGAAAAGTGTGAAAATTTTTTGGATTTCAAAACTGGTTTCAAAGCTGTGTCACAAAGCCATCATAAAGTCACAATGGTGCAAAAGAGCAAAAAAGAAAAAAACTTGAAGGGTATTCCTCATATTGCCAAGTGCATGTGCATGTTGTCAGTCTTCACTGTGTCTTAAGGGCCAATGGAACACTCTGTAGAGTGGAATTGAAACATTTATGTTGTGTAATATTGCGAAAGCAAGGGGAATTCTCTTGAAAAATCTGGAAAGCGTCCTTATTTGGCTTAGACAATTGGTGTGTTCACATGCAGACCTAGTTAGGGCCCGAGCACCGACCGGTGCCAGGAACCTATTGTTTTGGATGGGATTTTTATTATTAGGGCCCGAGCACCGACCGGTGCCAGGGCCCGGAACGGGTCCTGGCACCGAAGGTGCGAGGAACCTATTGTTTTTGATGGGATTTTTATTATTAGGGCCCGAGCACCGACCGGTGCCAGGAACCTATTGTTTTTGATGGGATTTTTATTATTCTTCTTCTTCTTCTTCTTCTTCTTCTTCTTCTTCTTCTTCTTCTTCTTCTTTTTATTCTGCTGTGAGAACGCATTTTTGAGGGCTTTGCCATGCACGAAAACTCACAAAAATTTGCCCACACGTCAGTCGTCGTGAAAATTGCAAAGTATTATTATTTTTGTGCTTGGATATGCCTCGGTGGCTCTATAGCGCCACCAAACACGCGGCCATTTTGGAACGCACTTGCTCGGATTCTCACGAAATTTTATAGAGTCATAGTAGTCATCATAAATTTTTTTGTAAATTTTTTTGAAATTTTTTTGCCTCACAGGAAGTGAGGTATGAGCCATTTCCTGCGTTTTTTCAGATTTTACGAACACATTTTTGAGGGTTTTATGATACTCGAAAACTCACCAAACTTGGCTCATAGACTACAAATATTACGTTCTTTGATTCGATATCTCATTTGGCACTGGGTGTGACATGGTAGCTCTATAGCGCCCCCTAATAGATAATTGCATTTTTGAGGGCCTCAGCATGCTTGAAAACTCACAAAACTTTGCAAACATATTAAGCTGGTCATAGTCTTTACTAGGATATAGGGTTTACAGATGGATGTGGCAAAATTGCATTACAGCGCCACCTAGAAAATTTCAATGAAGCAGCCCTCGCGGCGTGTTTAACCTACATGTACAAAATTCGGTGGACATGTGTACTATGCCAAGACCTAAAAAAAAGTCTCTTGGTGCCATGACCTAGACTCAACAGGAAGTCCACCATTTTTAATTGAATTTGCAAATTTTTTTTAATTTTTTGCCATTCACAGGCCTCGTACTTTAACGAACTCCTCCTAGAGATTTTATCCGATCAACTTAAAATTTCGCATATGATATCTAAAGACCTTGTCGATGTTAGATTGCGAAGCTTTTTTGGATTTATTGAACTTTGTATCCGTGGCGTCGCGGCGAATTTCGATGTTCCGCCACGAAACAGGAAGTTGGTTTTATGCGCGTATGCTTTGTGAAATTTGCCCGAAACTTTACAGGCTTCATAAGAGTCGACTTCTTAACATACCTTTATTTTCATATTGGATTGGGTGTGGTCAGGTGGCTCCACAGCGCCCTCTTGCCACGGACATGTTGAGTTAAAAGTGCTTGAATGTTCATGAAATTTGGTCTGATCATTACATTTGTTTTTTGGGGCTATGCCTATTTTTTTTTAATTTTTCGGCCAAACAGGAAGTGAGCTATGAGCAATTTCCTGCGTTATTCCAAATTTTGCGAACACACGTTTGAAGGCTTTAGCATACTCGAAAACTTGCAAAACTTTGCACAAATCATTTTTGTTTGATTGTCTTCAATTTGAGGCAGAAATTGGCAGTAACTGTGGCATAATGGCCCTATAGCGCCCCCAATCAGATTTTCAAAAGAATTGCCCTTTTGAGGGTCTCAGCATGCTCAAAAACTCACAAAATTTTGTACAATTCTTAAGACCATCATTCCTATAACACTGAGAAAAAATTTACATATAGGCGTGGCAAAAATGGCATTATAGCGCCCCCTGGAAAATTTCAAATAAGCAGCCCTTGCATCGTGGTTGACCTGCATATATGAACTTCGGTGGACATGTGGAATATCTTGAGACCTAAAAAAAAGTCTCTGGGAGCCATGACCTAGACCCAACAGGAAGTTTGCCATTTTTAATTGAAATTTCAACTTTTTTAGATTTTTCGCCATTCGCAGGTGTCGTACTTTAACGAACTCCTCCTAGAGATTTTATTCGATCAATTTAAAATTTCGCATATGACGTCTAAAGACCTTGTCGATGTTAAATTGCGAAGCTTTTTTGTATCAATCGAAATATGTATCTGTGGCGTCGCGGCGAATTTCGATGTTCCGCCCTGAAACAGGTAGTTGGTTTTACGCGCACATGCTTTGTGAGATTTGCACGAAACTTCAAAGGCTTGATAAGAGTCTACTTTCAAGTATACCTATATGTTGATATTAGATTGGGTGTGGTCAGGTGGCTCCACAGCGCCCTCTTGACACGGCCATATTGAGATAAAAGTGCTTGATTGTTCATGAAATTTAGTGTGATCATTGCATGTGTCATGTCAGGGAATGATAATTTTTTTGAAATTTTTTGGCCAAACAGGAAGTGAGATATGAGCCATTTCCTGTGTTTTTCCAAATTTTAGAAACACATGTTTGGAAGCCTTAGAATACTCGAAATCTTGCAAAAAGTTGCACAAATTTTAATTGCCTTATTGTCTTCAATTTTATATATCAATTTACACTAAATTAGGCACAATGGCTCTTTAGCGCCCCCAATCAGATTTTTGAAAGAATTGCCCTTTTAGGGGTCTCAACATGTTCAAAAACTCACAAAATTCTTTAAATGTATGAAGATCATAATTTTATTACTTTGACAAGAAACTTACTTATAGGCATGGCAAAAATTTCATTATAGCGCCCCCTGGAAAATTTCAAATAAGCAGCCCTCGCAGCCCGGTAAACCTACATCTATGAAATTTGGTATACATGTGGAATATGCCGAGACCTGAAAAAAAGTCTCCTGGTGCCATGACCTAGACTCAGCAGGAAGTTTGCCATTTTTAAAGGAAATTGCAACTTTTTTGGATTTTTCGCCATTCACAAGTGTCGTACTTTAACGAACTCCTCCGAGAGGTTTTATCCGATCAACTTACAATTTGGCAACTGATATTACGAGACATTGCCGATGTTAAATTGCGAAGCTTTTTTGGATTCATTGAACGATGAATCCAAGGCGACGCAGCGAATTTCGATGTTCTGCCATGAAACAGGAAGTTGGTTTTACTCCAACATACTTGGTGGGATTTGCCTGAAACTTTCCAAGCTTCATAAAAGTGTCCTCCCAAATATAAATATATGCTGATATTGGATCAGGAGGTGCCAGGTGGCTCCACAGCGCCCTCTAGATATGGCCATGTTAAGATAAACGTGCTTGAATGTTCATGAAATTTGGTGTGATCATTGCATTAGTCATTCCGGGCAATGGTTAATTTTCTAAAAATTTTTTGCCAAACAGGAAGTGAGCTATGAGCTATTTCCTGCATTTTTCCAAATTTTACGAAAACACGTTTAAAGGCCTTAGAATGCTCCAAAACTTGAAAAACCCCACAAATTATAAATGTCTTCTTCTCTTCAAAGTCATCCATAAACTGGCACTAAATGTGGCATAATGGCTCTACAGCGCCTCCAATCAGATATATAGAAGAATTGCTCTTCTGAAGGTCTAAACATGCTGGAAAATTAACAAAAATCAACACACTCATGGAGCTCGGTATTACGATTACTCGGTTGTAGATTGTGCACAGGCATGTCAAAATGGTACCATAGCGTCCTCTAGAAAATTTTTGCACTCCCCTCAGGATACCACAAGGTATGCAGTCCAGCAGTGTCCATTGGCTGTGAATGTACACCTGCACCCATCAAGATCTTGCTGCCACCCCAACGTGCACGAAGGGGGCGAGGGCCCTTTCAACGCTGCTTGCAGCTTTAATTAGGGCCCGAGCACCGACCGGTGCCAGGGCCCGGAACGGGTCCTGGCACCGAAGGTGCGAGGAACCTATTGTTTTTGATGGGATTTTTATTATTCTTCTTCTTCTTCTTCTTCTTCTTCTTCTTCTTCTTCTTCTTCTGCTGCGAGAACGCATTTTTGAGGGCTTTGCCATGCACGAAAACTCACAAAAATTTGCCCACACGTCAGTCGTCGTGAAAATTGCAAAGTATTATTATTTTTGTGCTTGGACATGCCCCGGTGGCTCTATAGCGCCACCAAACACGCGGCCATTTTGGAACGCACTTGCTCGGATTCTCACGAAATTTTATAGAGTCATAGTAGTCATCATAAATTTTTTTGTAAATTTTTTTGAAATTTTTTTGCCTCACAGGAAGTGAGCTATGAGCCATTTCCTGCGTTTTTTCAGATTTTACGAACACATTTTTGAGGGTTTTATCATACTCGAAAACTCACCAAACTTGGCTCATAGACTAGAAATATTACGTTCTTTGATTCGATATCTCATTTGGCACTGGGTGTGACATGGTAGCTCTATAGCGCCCCCTAGTACATAATTGCATTTTTGAGGGCCTCAGCATGCTTGAAAACTCACAAAACTTTGCAAACATATTAAGCTGGTCTTAATTTTTACTAGGATTTAGGGTTTACAGATAAATGTGGCAAAATTGCATTACAGCGCCACCTAGAAAATTTCAATGAAGCAGCCCTCGCAGCGTGTTTGACCTACATGTACAAAATTCGTTGGACATGTGTACTATGCCAAGACCTAAAAAAATGTCTCTAGGTGCCATTACCTAGACTCCACAGGAAGTCCGTCATTTTTAATTGAATTTGCAAATTTTTTTAATTTTTTGCCATTCACAGGCTTCGTACTTTAACGAACTCCTCCTAGAGATTTTATCCGATCAACTTAAAATTTTGAATTTAACATCTTAAGACCTTCTCGATGTTAAATTGCGAAGCTTTTTTGGATTCATTGAACTTTGTATCCGTGGCGTCGCGGCGAATTTCGATGTTCCGCCATGAAACAGGAAGTTAGTTTTAAGCGCACATGCTTTGTGAAATTTGCGCGAAACTTTCCAGGCTTTATAGGAGTCCACTTCCAAGTAGACCTATATGTTGATATTAGATTGGGTGTGGTCAGGTGGCTCCACAGCGCCCTCTTGAAACGGCCATGTTGAGATAAAAGTGCTTGAATGTTCATGAAATTTGGTGTGATCATTGCTTTGTTCATGTCGGGTTATATTAATTTTTTTGAAATTTTTTGGCTAAACAGGAAGTGAGCTATGCGCCATTTCCTGCGTTTTTCCAAATTTTATAAACACGTTTGGATGCTTAAGAATACTCGAAATCTTGCAAAAAGTTGCACAAATTATAATTGTCTTATTATCTTTAATTTTATATATCAATTTACACTAAATTTGGCACAATGGCTCTATAGCGCCCCCAATCAGATTTTTAAAAGAATTGCCATTTTGAGGGTCTCAGCATGTTCTAAAACTCACAAAATTTTGTAAATGTATAAAGACCATCATTCGTATTACTTTGACAAAAAACTTATATATAGACATGGCAAAAATGTCACTATAGCGCCCCCTGGAAAATTTTAAATAAGCAGCCCTCGCAGCCTGGTAATCCTACATGTATGAAATTCGGTAGACATGTGGAATATGCCGAGACCTACAAAAAAGACTCTTGGTGCCATGACCTAGACTCCACAGGAAGTCCGCCATTTTTAATTGAATTTGCAAATTTTTTAAATTTTTTGCCATTCACAGGCTTCGTACTTTAACGAACTCCTCCTAGAGATTTTATCCGATCAACTTAAAATTTTGAATTTAACATCTTAAGACCTTCTCGATGTTAAATTGCGAAGCTTTTTTGGATTCATTGAACTTTGTATCCGTGGCGTCGCGGGGAATTTCGATGTTCCGCCATGAAACAGGAAGTTATTTTTACGCGCACATGCTTTGTGAAATTTGCGCGAAACTTTACAGGCTTTATAGGAGTCCACTTCCAAGTAGACCTATATGTTGATATTAGATTGGGTGAGGTCAGGTGGCTCCACAGCGCCCTCTTGAAACGGCCATGTTGAGATAAAAGTGCTTGAATGTTCATGAAATTTGGTGTGATCATTGCTTTGTTCATGTCGGGTTATATTAATTTTTTTGAAATTTTTTGGCTAAACAGGAAGTGAGCTATGCGCCATTTCCTGCGTTTTTCCAAATTTTATAAACACATGTTTGGATGCTTAAGAATACTCAAAATCTTGCAAAAAGTTGCACAAATTATAATTGTCTTATTATCTTCAATTTTATATATCAATTTACACTAAATTTGGCACAATGGCTCTATAGCGCCCCCAATCAGATTTTTAAAAGAATTGCCATTTTGAGGGTCTCAGCATGTTCTAAAACTCACAAAATTTTGTAAATGTATAAAGACCATCATTCGTATTACTCTGACAAAAAACTTATATATAGACATGGCAAAAATGTCACTATAGCGCCCCCTGGAAAATTTTAAATAAGCAGCCCTCGCAGCCTGGTAAACCTACATGTATGAAATTCGGTAGACATGTTGAATATGCCGAGACCTACAGAAAAGACTCTTGGTGCCATGACCTAGACTCAACAGGAAGTCCGCCATTTTTAATTGATATTGCAACTTTTTTGGATTTTTTGCCATTCACAGGTGTCGTACTTTAACAACTCCTCCTAGAGATTTCATCCGAACAACTTGAAATTTGGCTAATAGTATCTAAAGACATTGCCGATGTTAAATTGCGAAGCTTTTTTGGATTCATCGAATTTTGTTTCCATGGCGTTGCAGCAAATTTCGATGTCCCGCCATGAAACAGGAAGTTGGTTTTACTCCCACAAACTTCATGGGTTTTCCCTGAAACTGTCCAAGCTTTATAAAATGGTCCTCCCAAGTATCAATATATGCTAATATTAGATCAAGTGTGGCCAGAAGGCTCCACAGCGCCCTCTAGATACGGCCATGTTAAGATAAATGTGCTTGAATGTTCATGAAATTTGGTGTGATCATTGCATTAGTCATTCCGGGTTATGGTTTATTACTTTGGCCAAACAGGTATGAGCTATTAGCTATTTCCTGCGTTTTTCCAAATTTCACCAACATACGTTTGAAGGCCTTAGAATACTCCAAAGCTTGCAGAACCTTGCACAATTTATAATTGTCTTATTCTCTTCAATGTCATCCATCAATTGGCACTAAATGTGGCGTAATGGCTCGATAGCGCCCCCAATCAGATTTTTAAAAGAAATCTCTTTTGTGGGTCTAAACGTGCTGTAAAAATTACAAAAATCAACACGCTCAAGGAGCCTGGTATTACAATTACTATGCTGGAGATTTATCGCATGGGCATGTCAAAATGATATCAAAGCACCCCTCCAGAAAATTTTTGCACTCTCCGCAGGAAACCACATTGTTCACAGTCTAGCAGTGTCCAATGGCTGCGAATGCACACCTGCACTCATCAAGATTTTGCTGCCTCCCCAACGTGCAAGAGGGGTGCGAGGGCCCTTTCAACGCTGCTTGCAGCTTTAATTCTTCTTCTTCTTCTTCTTCTTTTTATTCTGCTGCGAGAACGCATTTTTGAGGGCTTTGCCATGCACAAAAACTCACAAAAATTTGCCCACACGTCAGTCGTGGTGAAAATTGCAAAGTGTTATTATTTTTGTGCTTGGACATGCCCCGGTGGCTCTATAGCGCCACCAAACACGCGGCCATTTTGGAACGCACTTGCTCGGATTCTCACGAAATTTTATAGCGTCATAGTAGTCATCATAAATTTTTTTGTAAATTTTTTAGAAATTTTTTTGCCTCACAGGAAGTGAGCTATGAGCCATTTCCTGCGTTTTTTTAGATTTTACGAACACATTTTTGAGGGTTTTATCATACTCGAAAACTCACCAGACTTGGCTCATAGACTAGAAATATTACGTTCTTTGATTCGATATCTCATTTGGCACTAGGTGTGATATGGTAGCTCTATAGCGCCCCCTAATACATAATTGCATTTTTGAGGGTCTCAGCATGCTTGAAAACTCACAAAACTTTGCAAACATATTAAGCAGGTCTTACTTTTAACTAGGATTTAGGGTTTACAGATAAATGTGGCAAAATTGCATTACAGCGCCACCTAGAAAATTTCAATGAAGCAGCCCTCGCAGCGTGTTTGACCTACAGGTACAAAATTCGGTGGACATGTGTACTATGCCAAGACCTAAAAAAAAGTCTCTAGGTGCCATGACCTAGACTCAACAGGAAATCCTCCATTTTTAATTGAATTTGCAAATTTTTTAAATTTTTTGCCATTCACAGGCTTCGTACTTTAACGAACTCCTCCTAGAGATTTTATCCGATCAACTTAAAATTTTGAATTTCACATCTTAAGACCTTGTCAATGTTAAATTGCGAAGCTTTTTTGGATTAATCGAACTTTGTATCCGTGGCGTCGCGGCGAATTTCGATGTTCCGCCATGAAACAGGAAGTTGGCTTTACGCGCACATGCTTTGTGAAATTTGCGCAAAACTTTACAGGCTTTATAGGAGTCCACTTCCAAGTAGACCTATATGTTGATATTAGATTGGGTGTGGTCAGGTGGCTCCACAGCGCCCTCTTGAAACGGCCATGTTGAGATAAAAGTGCTTGAATGTTCATGAAATTTGGTGTGATCATTGCATTTTTAATGTCGAGTTATTTTAATTTTTTTGAAATTTTTTGGCCAAACAGGAAGTGAGCTATGCGCCATTTTCTGCGCTTTTCCAAATTTTATAAACACATGTTTGGATGCTTAAGAATACTCAAAATCTTGCAAAAAGTTGCACAAATTATAATTGTCTTATTATCTTCAATTTTATATATCAATTTACACTAAATTTGGCACAATGGCTCTATAGCGCCCCCAATCAGATTTTTAAAAGAATTGCCATTTTTAGGGTCTCAGCATGTTCTAAAACTCACAAAATTTTGTAAATGTATAAAGACCATCATTCGTATTACTCTGACAAAAAACTTATATATATACATGGCAAAAATGTCACTATAGCGCCCCCTGGAAAATTTTAAATAAGCAGCCCTCGCAGCCTGGTACACCTACATGTATGAAATTCGGTAGAAATGTGGAATATGCCGAGACCTACAAAAAATTTTCTTGGTGCCATGACCTACACTCAACAGGAAGTCCACCATTTTTAATTGAAATTGCAACTTTTTTGGATTGTTGGCCATTCACAGGTGTCGTACTTTAACGAACTCCTCCTAGAGATTTTATCTGATCAACTTAAAATTTGGCATATGACATTGAAAGACGTCGTCGATGTTAAATTGCGAAGCTTTTTTGGATTCATCAAACTTTGTATCCGTGGCGTCGCGGCGAATTTCGATGTTCCGCCATGAAAATGGAAGTTTATTTTATGAGCATATGCTTTGGGAGATTTACATGAAACTTTACAGGCTTAATGATAGTCTAATTCCAAATATACCTATATGTTGATATTGGAGTGGGTGTGGTCAGGTGGCTCTACAGCGCCCTCTTGACACGGCCATGTTGATATAAAAGTGCTTGAATGTTCATGAAATTTGGTCAGATCATTGCATTTGGTTTTCTGGGCTGTGCTGATTTTTTTGAAATTTTTCGTCCAAACAGGAAGTGAGCTATGAGTCATTTCCTGCGTTATTCCAAATTTTATGAACACACATTTGAAGGCCTTAGCATACTCGAAAACTTGCAAAACTTTGCTAAAATTTTATTTGTCACATTGTCTTCAATTTGAAACAAAAATTGGCAGTAAATGAGGCATCATGGCTCTATAGCGCCCCCAATACGATTTTTAAAAGAATGACCCTTTTCAGGGTTTCAGCATGCTCAAAAACTCACAAAATTTTGTACAATTTTAAAGACCATCATTCCTATTACACTGATAAAAAATTTACAAATAGGCGTGGCAAAAATGGCATTATAGCGCCCCCTGGAAAATTTCAAATAAGCAGCCCTCGCAGCCCGATAAACCCACATGTATGAAATTCGGTAGACATGTGGAATATGCCGAGACCTACAAAAAAGTCTCTTGGTGCCATGACCTAGACCCAACAGGAAGGCTGCCATTTTTAATTGAAATTGCAACTTTTTAAAATTTTTTTTGCCATTCACAGGTGTCGTACTTTAACGAACTCCTCCTAGAGATTTTATCCGATCAACTTAAAATTTGGCATATAATATCTAAAAACCTTGCTGACGGTAAATTGCGAAGCTTTTTTGATTTCATCGAACGATGCATCCGTGGCGTCATGGCGAATTTTGATGTCCTGCCATGAAACAGGAAGTTGCTTTCAATTCCACATACTTTGTGGGATTTGCCTGAAACTTTCCAAGCTTGATAAAATTGTCCGCCCAAGTATAGATATATGCTTATTTTATATCGAGAGGTACCAGGTGGCTCCACAGCGCCCTCTAGATATGGCCATGTTCAGATAAAAGTGCTTGAAAGTTCATGAAATTTGGTATGATCATTCCATTAGTCATTCTCCGCAATTGTTAATTTTTTGAAATTTTTTTGCCAAACAGGAAGAGAGCTATGAGCTATTTCCTGCGTTTTTCCAAATTTTACGAACACACGTTTTAAGGCCTTAGAATGCTCCAAAACTTGCAAAACCATCCAAAAATTAGAACTGTCTTATTCTCTTCAATACATCCATCAATTGGCACTAAATGGGGCATAATGGCTCTATAGCGCCCCCAATAATATTTATAAAAGAATTGCTCTTTTGAAAGTCGAAACATGCTGGAAAATTTACAAAAATCAAAACACTCATGGAGCCCCGTATTACGATTACTGTGTTGTAGATTTTGTGCACAGGCAAGTCAAAATGGTATCATAGCACCCTCCAGAAAATTTTTGCACTCCCATCAGGAAACCACATTGTACGCGGTCCAGCTGTGTCCAATGGCTCTGAAAGGACACCTGCAGCCATCAAGATCTTGCTGCCACCCCAATGTGCACAGGGGGGGCGAGGGCCCTTTCAACGCTGCTTGCAGCTTTAATTTATACTTGATACTATTGCACATCCATACTGAAGTAGTTATTGAATGTTTGGATATACTACTAATTTACTACCTTGAAAACTTTATCCTACGATCGTCAATGATTAAGGCAGGAGAGTACCACAGAAAATCCAAATACATGTAGTTGGAAATACTGCAATCGAATTATTTTCTACGAGACACCATATGTTTTAATCTCATTAATTTTGGCTCTGCAGCTCTCCCGTGAGATTCCATCCAACCAAACTACTTCCGTTCCATGTCCAATTCAGACTTTACTACGTACAGCATCCCATTTCGTCAGATCTAACTTTGTCCCACCCAGCATTCCTTATAATCTATTTCCATTAAACTCAATAATCCATTCTACTTCATTGTTGAGGCGTGGTCATACGTTAAATCCTACTACTATGGAGTGGTTAGAGTGTGTGTATGTTTGTCCTTATATTGCAACCCCATCAACCCGTTAACACAATGCAGCTGATGTACCAGAAATACAGTACTGTACAGCAATGATTATATGCCACCACTTTCATGCGAAAGGGGTCCTAATAGGGTCATTCCATATGTAGTCAACCAGAGGTCCCCAGGTCACCAATCAGACTTGGCTCAGATTTATTTTGGAAGTACCTCTATATTCATAATGAACACATGCAAAATTTTAGGCTCCTACTCCAAGGGGTTTCCACGATATGGTCCCCCAAAAATCAAGGGCCATGCCCCAAGCTAATCGCGAACGTTAAATTTATGGGGATTTTGGAGTCCAATAGAGTCCAGGTCTGTCTCTAAGAGGAAGATTGATTGCATCCAAGGCATAATAGTGGATTTAGGAGACCCTGAAATGGATCCTTTTGTTTTGATAAAATGGCATAAGGTGAAGCTAATATAAGTTGTATGCTATTGTTTTAGTACCATCTTAAGCTTTATTGGTTAAGTGAGATGCTTAGTATATGGCCATCTGCCCACAACTGACTATAAATGATCACAAATGCGAGAAAACTAGACTCTAACTGTCAACCAAGATTACCGATCACAACATAAGAGCTTATTATACAAATATTGGTAACTTTTTTTTTAATTAGAGCAGTTTCTGCCCCGGTTTCAATTTGAACTTCATAGCCATTTCTACAGTTTTCAGGGATTCTGAAAATAAAGTGTATCAGAGTGAGAGAAATGAACTTCCTTACAGTAAATTAATAACATCCGTTCTCTGTTATGCAAAAAGGAATGCAGGATGATGTCACCATGAACTTACTTGCGATGTGCTTCTTACAATGGTTAAAAGGATCGGCACAGGACTTTTGTGTTAGCATGCAAACAATTTCACACAATATTTCATATCCCCACTCCTATCGTCTCACCTGTGTCAGATCCACTGTAGGCGCAGCAGCTTAAAAGGGCATTAAAAGGCTATCCAATGTAATTAATAACTAATAAAATTAGTTAATTAATTATTTATCAAAACTTTAATAAAAATATTAAAGTTCCTCCCACATGGCATCAAGATGTGTCAGGGATTTATGCCTTAACGATATGTAAAATAGCGAGGATGGATAATTCACACGTTTTGTCCTAATAATCCTTCCCGCAGGATAACCACGTTTCAGCAGGAAACCTGCAAATTTAGTGACCAGTCTCATAAAATTACTAATATAAACAAAAATATGGAATTTTAATTAATAATTAAAATAACCACTATTAATGATTAACAACAATAATCAGAAGGATTTTTGGAGTTCTACATTGGCTATTTTGACTCAGACTGTTACAGCACCAAAACAGACACCAGGTTTAATAAATAAATTCATTAAACAAACAAACACAGAACATACATGGGATAATCTAAGGAAGGACTATATACGAACTAGAGAGAGTAACAATGGTATGTGTATAGGTGCTAGTGTGCGTCCTGCACGCGTGTGCGCGATTTTGGGAGTGGGCAGGCGCGTGTCCGCGCACGTGTCAGATGCGCGTGTGTGCTCGTGGGCACGAGTTTCTTTGTCTTGGGACAAAGTCTTGCAGCACGGAGGCTACTTAGAATTTCTAAAGGTATAGGCGGTCCGATGCGCGGCTGGATAACTCTGTTTAGCTTCAGTGAATTGCGAGAAGAGTTTGCTTCAGCTCATACGCAATTTGTATTACTAACTGAGTTATCATCCATACTGCCCCATGCATGTTAGTTAATAGCAGCATTAGAAAGTTAGCCAGGAAAAGATTATGCGTATAAAGACAAACAATCGATGGCTATTTGACTTCATAAAATATAAAAACAGGCACAATGCGATTTTTACAATTACATCAATAACGGATAAACTGAAATGGGGTACAGTTTAAGTTGAAACCGCTAAGCTGCATTAGTGCCTGGAATGTTCAGTGAGTCTTACTGAAGTTCATAGCTTGGGATTCCTCTCCGGGTCCATTGAACAACGCAGTTCTGGTGTGGATGTCCTGCAGGGTGCACAGATCCGAATTACTGTGTCCACTTGGAGTTGCGTGCTGCTCTGCTGTGTCGGTCGCTGTGAGGAATCTCCTTGCTGATTCGGAAAAGTTATTTTTCGGAGTTGTGCTTTGATCAACTAGCAGTAGCACCGGGCATAAGCTATTTTAATGAGATTTGCAGTCCTGAACTTGGAGAGATAGGCCAAATGAATTTGCACAGGATGCGTGAATTCCAATACAAATGCTGTCTTTGCGCCTGTAAAGAGTAGGCCAAGGGGGAGTGTGGCTTCCCGATGGGAATAGAGCTAAGAGAGCGTGACCTCCTCAGTGGGAAGTGTGCCAAGAAGAGTGTGAACTGGGTGGGGTCCCTAGTTTTAAAAGTTCTATTGCCCGTTTTATTGCTTCTATTGCATTCTATTGGGAAATGTCAAGGCAGGGGGTGGTGCTGTAAATGTTTGCATTTCCTGTTGACTGCATGGGAAATGTAGTTCTATGCGCCCTACACCACTGAAACCAATTTAATTCCCTCCAGCACCTGATTCTTTTAGTTCTGGACATCATCCCATCTGCCATTCACAACGATCTACATATTACAATCATCATCATTTCGCCGAAATAAATAATTCTACTTTATTGCTGATGTATGGACTTCAGTTAAATGAAGTTCAATTTAAACAATAGATAGCGTCTGAGCTCCACTCCATCTTATGCCCCTCACTCCCAAGCCCTGTTTGTCCTCTCCTTCTTCTGTTCTCTCATCCTAGAGGAACCTCAGGGGACCAAGATGATGGAGCTAAGACGAATGTAATGGCTGGTATGAGTGGAGTTATGTCTCCCCCTTCCTGGAGGAGTAATATTGTTTTTGCCTGAATTCCTGTTGGCGTTAGCGTCGGCGTTCCCATTTGTTTCCGGAGCAGAACTCTGAAACTGTTTGACCGATTCTCACCAAATTTGATATAGTGTCTCTCCATAACATGTAGATGTGCCTTTTGAGGGTTTGAACTGCTTTTGAATTTAATTTTTTCTGTTTCCATGGCAACAATTTGGACTTATGCATATTGAAGGGTGGGACTCGTTTCAGACTATAACTCTAAAATGTGAAATGGGGGAAGGGGGAGACATCTGTTTTTACGTGTAAAAACCATTTCTAGTTTCAGATGCCGCGGCAGGCGAAGCTGCACCAAGCACAGAGCCGGTGCAGCTGATAGTGATAGGGCAAAATTAGAGGGGAAAGGAGCTCGCGTTTCTGAATAAACGAAAGGCTTAAGTGCAGGAAACGAAGCGAGCAACCAGATAGAAAAAGAAATCTCAATAAAAGAGAAAACTGACAAGGCACCAGACAATAGTGCCGAATTACCTAAAGAAGCAAAGCTTCCCAGAAACAAAGAATATATATAAATAGGCAAACCCCTGACTAAAGATATGACTTTGCGCACTTCTGCTCGATATATCAGACACTCCAGCGAAGGAGGCGTGGCGACTTCTGACTTAAATACACTCCAGGGAAGGACTGCCCAGGAATAATCAGCCGGCTGGGTAAAAATCTGATGTGGAAAGAAAATGATGTTGTCAGGGACGAGAGTAACAAAGAAAGCAAAAAGCACATTCACGAACCATGACAGGACACCCCCCACCCCCCCTTCCTCTAAGGGACGGCCCCTTGCATGGAACTCACAGATAAGGGCAGGGTCCTGGATATCCCGAGCAGGGGTCCCAACAACACTCCTCAGGACCGTTTCCCTCCCAATCTACCAAAAACTGGAATCCCCAACCCACATGCCTCTCGGCCACAATACGAGATACACAATACGCCAGGCCCCCCTCAATCATCCACAGCGGGGGTAGGGATTTGTCGGCAGGTGCCAGGACGCTGGTGCCAACAGGTTTAAGCCTGGACACAAGAAAGGCAGGAGCTTAAGACACACAGTGACAGGGTTAATCTTCTGCACAATCTTAAACGGGCCAATAAAGCGAGGGGCCAATTTCCGAGATTCAACTTTCAAGGGGAGATACCGAGTGGAAAGCGAAACTCTCTGGCCCACTCGATAAGATGGGGCCAAATGGCACTTTCTGTCAGCCGCAGATTTCTGACTACGCCCAGCCCGCCACAAGGAGGTTCGGACCTTAGTCCAAACAGAGTGGCAGCGTCGAATGAAGTGTTCAACAGAAGTCACTTCTGACTCCTTCTCAGACTCTGGAAATAGAGGAGGTTGATAACCTAACTGGGCCTCGAAAGGAGAAAGACCCGTAGAGAAGTTACATAATGATTTATGGGAATATTCAGCCCATGCCAAAAAACGACGCAGGATTATCGGCCGCTAAGCACTGAAGAGCATTCTCTAGGGACTGATTAGTGCACTCAGTCTGCCCGTAAGTCTCAGGATAAAACCCTGATGACAGGCTTACCGTGGCCCCCAACCGTTTACAAAAAGCACGCCAAAATTTGGCTGCAAACTGAGGACCTCTGTCAGAAACCACATCAAGGGGGAGGATCATGCAACCGGAACACGTGATTAACAACTAGGAACACTGTCTCCCACGCAGAAGGCAGTTTAGGCAGCGCAATAAAATGAGCGGCCTTGGAAAAACGGTCGACCACACCAGGATGACAATGTTGCCATCAGAGACGAGCAGGCCCGTGATAAAATCGAGCGCAATATGGCTCCAAGGGCGTTTGGGTACCGGCAACGGGTGCAACAGGCCAGCAGGGGGGGAGATGGGACACCTTATTCCAGGCACAAGTGCCGCATGCTGCCACAAATTCCCGAATGTCCATCATATTGGCCCGACGATTTTCGTGGCCCAGTAACTGCTTGGTTCGATGGGCCCCAGGGTGACCTGCCAGACGGGAAGAGTGTCCCCACTGGAGAACCTGTGAATGAACTGCAACGGGAACAAATAGACAACCGAGCGGTTCCCCACCAGGACCGGGATTGGTTCTTAAGGCCTCCTGTACCACAGGTTCCAAGTCCCACTGGACGGGTGCCAAAACTCTGATCAACCGGAATGACTGGCTCCGGCATAGGATCACAGTCAGAACGATCGTAAATCTGCGATAAGGCATCTGGCTTTATATTTTTTGAGCCAGGGCGGTAAGTTAACGTGGTTAAAATGGTTTAAGTTAAAATGGTTAAAAAACAATGACCACCGTGCCTGCCAGGAATTACGTCACTTGGTCTGCTGAATATACTGGAGATTTTTATGATCAGTCCAGACCACAAACGGATGTTCAAACCCCTCTAGCCAATGGCGCCACTCCTCTAACGCTAGCTTAACAGCTAACAACTCCCTGTCACCGATGCTGTAATATCGCTCAGCAGCAGACAGTGACCTGAAGAAGTAGGCGCATGGGTGTAGCTTATTGTCCCAAAGGGGGCGCTGGGACAAGATAGCACCCACTCTGACCTCCGAGGCATCAACCTCCACCACAAATGGGAGGGAGGGGTCGGGCAAAACCAGAATAGGTTCTGAGCAAAACAATTTCTTTAGCTCTTGAAAGGCAGCCTTGGCTGCTGGCGACCAGGCGAAAGATGGGGAGGTCTTTATCTTAGTGAGGGGGATAATGAGAGCAGCTACCTCACTAAAATTGCGGATAAACCTCCTCCTAAAATTGGCAAATCCCAGGAAATGTTGGACCTCTTTGACATTTTGGGGGGCAGGCGAATTCCTGACGGCTGCCACCTTGTCAAGGTCCATGTGGACCGACCCCTTAGAAACAATAAAACCAAGAAATGAGAGCGTCTTGGCGTGAAAAACGCATTTCTCAACGTTAACAAAAAGCTTAGCTTTGAGAAGAGCCTCCAGTACCTCTCTGACGTGTTGTATGTGCTCGGAGAGAGTTGAAAAGAAAATTAAAATGTCATCAAGATAAACAAAGACGGGGCTGCCGGGTGGCTCACACGGTTAAAGCACTGCGCTGCAGTGCAGAGGTGATCACCACGTCGCGGGTTTGAGCCTCGGCGTACCCACCGGCAGGGGTCGGCAGCTTTTTCAGAGTAGCGCACAATTGGCTATCGCGCTACAGGGTTACAAATTGGGAAGGGACTGCCGGATTTGGGTATTCGATAACAGCTTTGTTCGTTGCTCCAGCGCCTCCTGTTGGCCAGACGGGCGCTCGTCAGGAAGACTCCGGCTTGGTTCATGTTCGGGTATCCTCCGCCCTCGCTCTGAACTTGCGAAGATTCAACCAGCGAGTGTATAAGAATCAGTGGCTGACAGGCACGTGCTTCGGAGGAGAGTCGTGAACTGTCTTCACTATCCTGAGTTGGCAGCAAGGGGTCGCATACAAGCAAGCTTTGTACATAGTTCCCCAATTGGGCATTCCAAATTCGGCTGGGATTGGAGATGCCAAATTTAAAAAAAAAAAAAAAAAAAGATAAACAAAGACGAATTTCTCCAACATCTCTTATAGAACATCATTAACGAGTGCCTGGAATACAGAGGGGGCGTTAGCATAACCAAATATTCTTAGTGCCCGTCATGCATATTAAACGCCGTCTTCCGCTCGTCACCATCTCGTATCCGAACCAAGTTATACACATTCCGCAGTTCCAGCTTAGTAAAAAACAACGCCTCCAGCAAGCGTTCGAATGCGGAATTCATCAGAGGAAGTGGGTATTGGTTTTTAATAGTAATATTACTCAGGCCCCTGTGATCAATACAAGGTCTAAGGCAACCATCTTTTTTTTCCACAAAAAAGAACCCCGCCCCGGCGGGGGATGTGGATGGTCGAATAAAACCACTAGCCAGGGCCTCCTGAATATATTCCCGCATGGCCTTCCATTCAGGACCTGACAGTGAGTACAATGACCCCCAAGGGGGAGTGGTGCCAGGGTGGAGATTGATCTTGCAATTGTAAGGGCGATGAGGAGTTAAAGTAGAGGCCTGTTGTGTACTAAAAACCTTCACGAGATCAGTACAAGCAGTTGGCACGTTATGAGGCAAAAATTCAAAGCAGCCCCTAAATTCTTAACTTGAATATGTCTCAGCTGATCTCGCGTCCTACAAGTCCTGACCCTAAGGATCCTAATAGAGCTACTCTTTTAGATCTTATTTTAACTAACAGGCCGCATAATTTTTAAGCTAATGGCGTTTTCCTCTTGATTTTAGTGACCACTGCCCTGTAGCTTGTGTCAGGAATAATAGTATTCAAAAATCAGAATCCAGGGTTATAGTAAAAAGAAATTTTAAATATTTCTCAGAACAAGCCTTTTTGCATGACTTGTTTCAGAGCCACATGTATTACTCTACTGCTATCCCTGATCCTGAGTTGGCGTTAAATAATTTTATTACGTCATTCAGTACTGTGGCGGATAAGCATGCCCCCTTCAAAAAGTTGAGGGTGAAGACTAGGGTGAATCCCCGGTTTTCCCCTGATATCTCGGAGCTGTTAAAAGCTCGGGATTTTGCATGGAAAAAAGCATGTGTTTCAGGGTTGCAGTCTGACTGGCAACATTTTCGTTGCCTTCGTAATAGAACCCTTAGAGCTATTCGGCAAGCCAAAGCGTCATATTATCTCTCCAATTTGTCTGACTCCGGAAACAATCCAGAGAAATTTTGGAGAACCTTTAAGTCCTTGTCTCAGTCCTCCTCTTCAGCTTTACCCAGTAAGATTTCAATGGATTCAATTATTATTTCAGATAAGGCGGAACTTTGTGATATTTTCAATAAACATTTTGTTGATGCAGGTCTCCTCTTTTAGGGTTATTGCCGGGACTCCCTAGCGGTGATGACAGGCCTTTTGTGCCTGTACCCCATTATTCCACCAGCTTTTCCTTGCGTCCTTTTTCCGAAGGGGAGGTGCTCGATGTGCGGATAAATTAAACCCAGGCCTTTTATTGCTGGCTTCACCCTTAATGGTAAATATATTGACGCATATTTTTAATTTATCCCTGTTGACTGGTTCGACTCTTGTCTTATGGAAAACGGCCTTTGTTCTGCCCTTACATAAGGGTGGCTCTTCTGATGATCTAAATTCCTCATCTTCTGATGAGGCCAATTTCAAAACTGCCGTGCTTAGTAAAGATTTTGGACAACCTAGTCAATAATCAAATTCGATCATTTCTATCGGACCATGCTGTCCTGAATGTGTTTCAATCAGGCTTCAGACCTGGTCACAGCACTGTGTCAGCTGCAGCTAAGGTTTTAAATGATATTGTTTATGCCTTGGACAATAAGCAAGATTGTGCTGCCCTTTTTATTGACTTATCTAAGGCGTTTGACACTGTTGACCATTCTCTACTCATAAAGCAGTTAAGTGCTGTTGGGTTTGATATTAAATCTTTAAATTGGTTTAAAGACTATCTTCCCGGTAGGTGTCAAGCAGTTGTAGCTGATGGCTATCAATCTGACTATATTTTTCTTAACAAGGGGGTTCCTCAAGGATCTATCTTGGGGCCCCTGCTATTTGCACTTTTTATTAACGATTTTGGTGCTAATTTTATTAGTAGCACAATCCATTTATATGCAGATGATACTGTAATGTACTCAGCTGCCACTCTGCTGAGGTTGCTCTTCATAATTTGCAGTCAGATTTCAAAATCTTTCAACAAGCTGTTTTAGACCACAAACTAATTTTAAACTCTGAGAAGACAAAATTCATGTTATTTTCTCAGAAACCTGGTGCTAGATTTTATAATGGTAGCATTACTACAATAAGTGGAATTCGAATTGAAAGGGTTCCTTGCTACAAATACCTGGGCATTTGGGTTGATGATAAACTTAATTTTAGGAAGCACATATTTGAGCTGACAAAGAATTTGAAACCTAAACTGGCCATGCTATTTAGGAATAAAGCCTGCTTTCTGAAGAGTTGCAGAAGGAGGATTGTTCTGGCGACTATTCGATCAAGAATAGATTATGGCGACATAATCTATATGCATGCTGCTTCTTCATCGCTGAAGTCGCTTGATGCAGTATACCACGCTGCCTTAAGGTTTATAATGGGTGATGGTTTTAGAGCGCATCACTGTAGTTTATATTTAAAGGTTGGTTGATCCTCATTGGCTATTAGAAGGGAGCAACATTGTTGCCTTTTTATATACAAGGCATTGCTGGGTAAGCTGCCTGGTTATATTGCCGGTTTCCTCAATTTTAGAATGGGGGAGTACAATCTACGTGGTCTCGATTATTTGGTTTTAGATATCCTGAGGGTTTGTTCCGAACTGGGTAAAACTGCCTTCCAGTACTATGCCCCTCAGAGATGGAATAGGCTGCAACAATTGTTAAAATTGGAAGGACTTATTTCATTTGATTGTTTCAGAAGTCTTTTATTGTCTGCCATGAAGCATGAATGTACTTGTGTTGTGTAGTTTTCTGTTTGCTTATTGTCGTATTAAGTTGTTTTTATGGTTCATAACTGGGCTCCGTTGCAAAAGAGAGCTTGCTCTCAATCGGACCCCCAGTATAAATAAATAAATAAATAAAATTCTCAACCTGTTCGTACTCAGCCACATCAATGACAGTCTCTAGATTGGAGCCACATTCGGAATAACAATCATCCTCTGGCTGTCGACAGTCAAATTGAGGGTCCCACTCCAACCCCTCCTCAGCCTTCTCTAGATTGGGAGGGTCGTGTGGAATAATCTCCCCTGAATCGCTCCAGGCATCACTTTCTCTCATGGATTGACGTCCAGGCCAACACATAGAGCTATCCATGCAGTGGGATCGACAATCGGAACCCCACTGCGCAACAGGGTTATCCTTATTACCCCAAAGGATACAAGGCCTGTGTTTTCGTAACCAAGAATGTCCTAAAACAACTGGGAACACGGGGGAACCGATTTAAAAAAAAAAAAAACGGATTTCCTCAGAGTGTCCACCAAGGGAACTGAACATAGACAAAGGTTCAGAGATCTCGGATATAACTCCATCACCTAACGGGCGACCATCCAAAGTTTTAACAGAGCGTGACTGCAAAAGAGGGCGACCCGGAATGGAGTGTCTCTTAGCCCATTCCCTATCCATAAAACAGTCTACAGCCACAGAGTCCAAAAATGCATTAATAAAAATTCTCTGTGTTCCCTTAGTCAATGCTACAGGAATTAAAGTCCGATGGGGTTCTGACCCTCTAGAGCTCCCCATACCACTTGGGGGACTTCCCGTTTCCCTGGAGCCCAGGACAGTGTGGACGGATATGCCCAGGCTTACCACAATTATGGCAGATTATATGTCCGTGAGCGGGCTTGCGAGCCCTGCTATTAAATAAGCCATTAACCTGCATAGATTCATCAGGAGCGGAAGTATCTGTGGGTGGACTTAGGACTGTGTGAATGCGACAGGGAATTCTAACCCTGTTATCAGCAGTACCCAATGCATAATGCTCTCCTTTTTATGTTCACGGGGGCGATTATCAATTCGCAAAGCTGTACGAACCAATGAATCTAAGGGAGCACGAGGCTCCAATGCCGCCAATGCGTCTTTTAACATCCTCCTTTAACATCCAGAGCATGTATAAAAACTGTCATTAAGGGCGGTTCCGCCCAGCCTGTTTCAGTAGCTAACGAACGAAATGTGATGGAAAAGTTAGCGACACTCTCGGATCCTTGCTTAAGAAGCATAAACACGTTGCGGCGTCTTGACCACGAACAATTTGATCAAAGACTGATTACATAGCTCTAACGAGGGTTTCAACAGTATTCATGATTGGTGAATTAGATCGGATTAGTGGACCCACCCAAGTCAGTGCAGTATCAGTCAACAGGGATAAAATAAATGACACTCGAGACTCCTTATTAGCAAACCGTGAAGGTTAGGTTTTAAAGAAAACTTCGCATTTCGCAACAAAGTCCTTACATTTCCCTGCTTCCCCCCCCATATCTAGAAGGCATTTGCAGTTTAGGTTCTCGGTAGGAGCTAAAAGATTTTGCTTGTGCGACATTGTGTGTAATTTGAGCCAAAAGGGCTCTAACACTATCTGTCAGGGAGAGTAAGGCAGCCTCCATTCTCTGAGTGCTGCTTTCTTGTACTCTTAGTCTCTCAGTGAATTCTGATCGTTGAGCATTAAGAGCCGAGAGACCCTTGCTATGCCCAGAAAGAACAGCCTGCTGGTTAGCTACCACTTTCTCAAACGCAGCCGCGGCTGACGACTCCATGTCTGGCTGGAGTGTTATATCGAGCCGAAGTGAGCAAAGTCATATCAGACACTCCAGCGAACGAGGCATGGCGACCTCCGGCTTAAATAAACTCTGGGGAAGGACCACCCAGGAATAATCAGCCAGCTGGGTAAAAAATCCAATGTGGAAAGAAAACAATGTCGTCAGGGAGATGAGTAAATAAGAAAGCAAAAGGCACATTCACAAACCATGACAATGAATCCAAAAAGAAATGGTGACCCCATCCCTAGGTCTGGTTTCTTCAGGTTCCTACCTGTCTGGGATCATCAGATTCCATTTATTTACAGCTAAATTTGCTATAATACTCTGTTCACAACTCTCCATTCGAAAGATGTTAATTTTTTTATAGTGAGATGAGCACAAAGCATGGGATGTCATTGTGGAAATGCTGAATTTTTAAGATCGTTTTTAAGAATGTTACTCAGATTCAATAAAACTGTGTAATGTTTCCTTTCCCTGTAGTTGCATGTTGGAATGTTCTTCAAAATTATTGATCCACCTGAATGTAGAGATCATACACCCCAGTAATTGTGGGTAGACAGCAACTTCCATCCTGCCTTGAAGAACACAGAAGACCCTCTCGTAATTCAGTGATCGAGTTATTTTTATTATTTCAAGTAAATTGAATTGTAATAATGTACAACAGCATCAATAAGAATGAAGTATAAGATATAAAAGTCAAACACCCCACATGTCTCCCCCAAATACAAATCCCTGTAGCCCAGGCCCATAGCCACCCCCCACCCCCCTAGACAGGTCTTACACACATACACAATAAACAGTTTACACACACACATGCATACATCCGTAGTCAGACAGCAAATTAGGATTATAATCTTGGTTTGTCATGGTTTGGGAGCTTTGAGAGCTCTGTTTGTTACTCTTGTCCGGGACGATATTGTTTTGCTCCCTATCAGATTCCTGGGCCAGCTGGCAGTAATTGGGTGCGTTGCCCGAACGCTATTTAATCTCCAGTTTCGCCTCGCGTTCCTTGCTAGAGTGTCAGTGCATCTTTGGCGCTTTAGCCGGTAAGGTCTCTTGAGAGATTATTGTTTAGGGACTTAGCTGCATAACAGGATCTGTGTTGGTGACTGAGGGAATTTTTGATTTATTTCCCTTTTCTTTTGTTTGCCTCGAGCTCGCTTATTTTCTACCATGGACGGCGTCTGGTCCGTTGACGCGAGCCTTGCTATTTCTATCTGTTTTTAGTCTCTCTTCATGTTGTGAGGTTTGCCTTTTTTAATATTTGGCCGCTGCTCTTGACGTCCACCTTCAGCAGCTACCCCAGTACACTCTACCCACTATGGAGACGTCAGCGGTGGCTGAAATTAAGAGGGCTATCGCCAGCCAACAAGAGATGATGGCTGGGTTCGCAAAAACACTTTCAGGTTTTTGTAATCAAGGATCTGAACTTTCTGAGAGATTACACCTGCAGGAGACCGCTCTCCAGATTCAACAGAGTGTCCTGTTAGATTTGTCTGAGAGTATTAAAGAGGAAATACGGGCAGATTTTGACATTTAAAAAAATATGCTCAATCTTTTGTATATGTTGTATAGATTCATAAATTGCAGCGCAACTGCCAAAAAAATCTTTACCTCAGAATAATACTTTTAAAATGACATCTGCTCAGCAGCTCCGACGCAAGAAGTCAAACGAGAATGAACGGGACAATGCGAGATTCGCGCTGCGAGACGTCATCGGCGGAACACCCGCGCGCACATTGTGCATTGTTTACCATAATTTAGGGAGGATTATTCGGCGGATCAATCGGCATTTCAAGCGTTGTACAATCGTAGAATCAGTTCCAAGGCCTATGAGTTTGCCGAATGCCGGCGAGGTGTGTTGCGGGCAGGGGCGTAGATTTAACTGGGAGTTGGTAGGGACTTTGACTCGGCCTTTATGACAATTAGTCCTGGCCAGTTCTCAATTATTTTCCTTCATCGACGCGTTTTCAAATTATCGTGATTGGCAACTGAAGACACGGTTCCTCTCTATATGTGATCTAACAGCATCCAGCGATGATACGGTGGGGTACATTAAGTTCAGAAAATTAATTTACTGCTTGCCTGTGACTGGACAGGAAAGCAATTTTGAATAACGTTGATTTAAACACAGCAAATACGCATCCCGATGACCGATTGCAGTCTTGCCTAATCGGAGAGAACAAGCAGCACCTGTTCATTATGGATTGCAAAAAGTTCAGGGTTGCATCAACACTTAAAGAGTAGAGTTAAATCGCATATGGAGAGGAACTGTGTCTTCAGTTGCCAATTACGATAATTTGAAAATGCGTCGATGAAGGAAAATAATTGAGAACTGGCCAGGACTAATTGTCATAAAGGCCGTATCAAAGTCCCTACCAACTCCCAGTTAAATCTACGCCCCTGGTTGCGGGCTTTTGTCACGCACAAGACACACAACCTCGTGCCCAGTTACCTTGTTATGTAGTGTCTTGCGCGTGATGGCGGTAACTACGCGGCGGCGGAGACTGCTTCCTGGCCAGTAACTCAACTTTTTGTATTGACAAATACTAGTAGTACATCTACACCAGGTGTCAGGTCATTTCGGCACCGAGTTATTTCGGACCCTACTATCAAGTCATTTCGGCACTTGGCCTCGGGTCATTTCGGAACTTGTGATGGGGGCGCCTCGGTATTTATTCGGCATTCGCCCAGTTAATATTGCTAAACATAATATTCATGGTTTATTTTTATTTTACAATTAAACTTCGTGTTTATGATGTTGTTTCAAACAACTGTCCTTTATTCATGCGTTGTCTTCACTCTCCAAGGACATTATGTGTGAGTCTCTCTTAAAATGTTCAGTATTTTGAGCTGGGAAATGACCTCAATATTCCACGCCAGAATGTACACAATATCGCAGATGTCATTTCCATAACCGGAACTGGGCGACTGCCACGCTTTGGTCTGCAGCAGACGATATCCTCACCCATTTGAGACATACATACAGGACCAGTTCTCGCCACTCAATGTCCCGCTCAATAAATGCAATATAAAAAATGATGATATTTCGATATTTCGATGATAAATCGAAAATGTAATGTAAGAAAATGGGAAAATAATTTTTTTAAATATACACCGGTCGAAAGGTACGCGTGCAGCGTGATGATGTGACCACCCCCTCCCCTGTCAACACTACATACTTTGAGATATTGACATTGGAAGTAAATAGTCATGCACTGCGTCAAAACTATCATCCACTGATGAAAAGGAACAAGATAAATCCACATCAACGCACTTGAAGTCAGCATCCGCCATTGTTACTTCTAGTCTACTCTCTTCAGCAGCCCTCGGCGTGTTCCGCCCATGACGTCATGCGGTCACGTGACCGTCCAGCCTCGCCCGCCTCCGTTTTTCATGCAGTCACTGAGTGGGTCGCATAAACATCAAAATAATGCGGAATAACCGCATTTTCGGCCCATTTGGATATTGTATTCTTTTTAAGTATGTAATTTCTATCAGTTTATAACTAACAAGGTAGGGTGGCCCATATTTCCTCTTGAAATCTCTAACGTTACAAACTTCACAAAGAGTTGCAGAAGCACCATCCATACATCCCTCCCCAAGAACCTAAGTTACAACTGCCCCAAAGATATAGTGGCAAGGCCGGAAAGTGTAAGGATTTTATTGCCCCAGTATGAAATATTTTTTAAGGCTCAGCCATCACGTTTTGTTAATGAGGATTCTCGGGTTGCATTTATATTATCCCTGTTGGCTGGCACAGCGCTCATTTGGGTCGGCCCACTAATTAGATCTAACTCACCGGTCGTAAATTCGGTAGAGGCCCTTGTTAGGGAGATGGTGTCTGTTTTTGATCAAGACATTTGTGGTCAAGGCACAGCTACGCGTATAATGCACATTAAATAGGTCAAAGGCAAAGCTGAGTTTTCTATTGCTTTTCGCTCTCTGGCCACAGAGACAGGCTGGCCGGAGGCTCCTCTGATGACTATATTTAGCCATGCCCTTACGGAGGAGATTAAGGACGTGCTGGCTACTTTAGAACCCTGCTCGACTTTAGACTCCTTAGTTCGTACTGCAGTGCGAATTGACAATCGCATACGCAAACGCAGCCGGGAGAGACTAAATAAATCACCGCTGGCTGACAATGGGGCTAAAATTGCAAGTGGCGAATGTGCACCTCCTATTCCACCCATAAAAGATTCTACTCCAGTGGAGCCCATGCAAGTTGATGGTTCGTTTGACCGACAGACTAAGAGACCTATGCGCAGAAGAGTAATCTGCTTTAATTGTAATGTGCCAGGT
Source organism: Gymnothorax reevesii (assembly GCA_029721435.1). Lineage (NCBI taxonomy): Eukaryota > Metazoa > Chordata > Actinopteri > Anguilliformes > Muraenidae > Gymnothorax > Gymnothorax reevesii. The sequence goes on along the minus strand of CM056573.1, from coordinate 133,701,510 downwards.
CCACATTAATAATAATATTAATAATAATAATATAATAATAAAATTAATAATATCCGTCCACATTGTCCTAAGCTTCGAGGAAACGGAAAACCCCTCTAGCGATTCAGGGGGCGCTGGAAGGGCAGACCCAATTTCCCTTTCGAAAACTAATCCCCGTAGAACTTACTGTGGGGAGCAAGAGATGTACTATTGAAGCGTTCGTGGACTCGGGCGCTGTTGATTGTTTCATGGATATTAAGTGGGCTAGGAGGCGCTCCGTTCCTACTGTTACGCTTTCACAATCATGTTCTTTAAGAACTTTGGATGGTCGCCCGCTGGGAACGGGAGTTATAACCAAAGTTTCAGAACCACTAAAAATGTTCATCTCCTTTGGTAGCCACTCTAAAGAGATTTGATTTTTTTATCATCAGGTCCCCCACTTTTCCTATAGTTTTGGGTCATTCATGGTTACGGGAACATGAACCTTGTATCAGGTGGCGGGAACAGATTAATCCTATTGTCCGCTGGGGTCCCAAGTGTAGCATTCATTGTAGAACTAATGACAATGGTTCTTTCGGACGTCAAGCGATGGGGCAGGCTGACGCCGAGAGCGAGTGTGAGGAAGTTATCGTTCCGTACCCTCCTAGACCAGAAAAAGGGGCAGAGGAGGGGTTGGAATGGGATCCTCAATTCGACTAGCGAGAGCCAGAGGACGATTACTTTTTGGAAGCCTTTCACAATTCGGAATCAGTCACGGAGTCATTAGATTCTGAGCAGGGTAAAGAATTTGGGGCCACCCTGAACTTTGACTTGCCTCCGAATGTTCCCAGGGATTACGCCAATCTTGCTGAGGTATTTAGTAAACAACGAGCCTCTACGTTACCCCCGCATCGTCTGTACAACTGCGAAATTAATCTTTATCCTGGAACAACTCCGCCTAGGGGTTCGCTATATTCGCTGTCAGGACCTGAGTGTAGGGCTAAGCGAGAATATATTCAGGAGACTCTCGCCAATGGTTTTATTTGGCTGTCCACGTCCCCTGCTGGAGCGGGATTTTTTTTGTGGGGAAAAAGGATGGCGGTCTGAGACCCTGTATTGATTACAGGGGTTTGAATAAAATCACCATTAAAAACCGATACCCCCTTCCGTTAATGAATTCCGCGTTTGAATGTCTGCAGGAGGCGTCATTTTTTAATGAGCTAGATCTTCGTAATGCGTATAATTTGATTTGCACCCGGGGGCCCATCGGACCAAGCAGTTCCAGGCCCAACGTTTTTGGTGGCCGGATATGATGAGGGACATTCGTGAGTTTGTTTCTGCCTGTGGCGTCTGTTCCAGGAATAAGACTTCCCATCTCCCTCCCGCTGGTTTGCTGCGACCTTTGCCCGTTCCCAGGCGCCCTTGGTCGCATATTGCGTTAGATTTTGTTACGGGGCTGCCTGTATCTGACAGCAACACGGTCATTTTGGCTGTGGTTGACCTTTTTTCTAAAGCGGCTCATTTTGTCGCGCTACCTAAGCTGCCTTCGGCGCGGGAGACAGCACATCTTGTGGTCAACAATGTGTTCCAATTGCATGGGCTTCCGCAGGATGTCGTGTCTGACCGAGGCCCTCAGTTTACGGCCAGATTCTGGCAGGCGTTTTGCAAGCAGTTGGGGGCCACAGTCAGTCTCTCTTCTGGGTTTCACCCGGAGAACAACGGGCAGACGGAACGGACTTATCAGTCTCTCGAAAACACTCTCCGATGTTTGGCGGCGGATAATCCCTCATCGTGGAGTCGATTTTTAGCTTGGGCCGAGTATTCCCATAACCCGCTGTGTAATTCCTCCTCGGGGCTTTCCCCGTTTGAGGCCCAAGTGGGTTACCAACCCCCACTATTTCCGGAGACTGAGAACGATTCAAAGATTCCCTCAGTCAACCAGTTCATTCGGCACTGTCGGTCAGTTTGGACTAAAGTCCGTTCTTTTGCTGTTGCGCTCGGGGCGCAAACAAAAATCCTTCGCTGATAGAAGGCATCGTTTGGCCCCGTCTTATCGGGTTGGGCAGAGAGTTTGGCTGTCTACCCAGGACCTCCCTTTGAAGGTAGAATCCCGAAAACTGGCGCCCCGCTATATCGGCCCGTTCAAAATAGGGCGGAAGATCAATCCGGTCACAGTCCAGTTGAAGCTCCCGAGATCTTTACGCATACATCCATCATTCCATGTCTCTTGGATCAAGCCGGCTAGCACTAACGTCCTGGCACCCGCCGACACACCTCCGCCGCTGCCGCGAATGGTTGAGGGGGGGCTGGTTTATACCGTGTGCTACATTCTTGCTGAGAGGCGTGTAGGTTGTGGGGTCCAGATCCTCGTTGACTGGGAGGGATATGGTCCCGAGGAGCGGTGCTGGGTCCGTTCGTGGGATATTCTGGAATCCTCGCTAATTTCGGAGTTTCGTGCGCGGGGTTCCTTGGGGACTTCTGGAGCTGTCCCTTAGAGGGGGGGTCCTATCATGGTTTGGGAGCTTTGAGAGCTCTGTTTGTTACTCTTGTCCGGGATGATATCATTTTGCTCCCTATCGGATTCCTGGGCCAGCTGGCAGTAATTGCGGGCGTTGCCCGGACTCTATTTAAGCTCCAGTTTTGCCTCGCATTCCTCGCTAGTGTCAGTGCATCTTTGGCGCTTTAGCCGGTAAGGTCTCTTGAGAGATTATTGTTTAGGGACTTAGCTGCATAACAGGATCAGTGTTAGTGAGTGAGGGAATCTTTGATTTATTTCCCTTTTCTTTTGTTTGTCTAGAGCTCGCTTATTGTGGCCCCCGCAAAGCGTAGGGGGCCACTATGTGTTTGGTGCCGGTCCGCGTCCGCCACCAGAGACCTTGCCCGTTACCGGGATAACTTGAAAACTTTTAGCTCCATCAACACAAAATCTTACTAACATGTTTAGGGACATCTTGACACAAACTGATTAGATTTTGAGTTTCATCGCTCGCCATTTGCCATTTCCAGGGCCCCCTCAAAGGCAGCACCTACGCGGGGGCCACATACGCGGTTGCCCTCGACCGACTGTTTCTAGTTTTCTACCACGGATGGCGTCTGGTCTGTTGGTAGCGCAAGCCTCGGTATTACCTCCGCCAAGGAGGTTATATTTTTGCCTGGGTTTGTTTGTTTGTCTGTTGGTTTCCAAAATAACTCAAAAAGTTATGGACAGATTTTGATGAAATTTTCAGAGAAGGTGGGTATTTAGTCAAGGAACAGGTGATAATTTTTTTTCATATGTAGGCCAAAGTACTGCTGAGATATGCGCCAAAATTCAAGATTTCAAGTCTTTCCAATGGGCCGGAGTTCCAATCGCCGTGCTTTTGGGTTTTGCTGCCCCCTGGCGGAGGTCTGCCCTCTCTGAGTGCTTTTCTAGTTTCTATCTCTTTTTAGTCTCTCTACAAGCTGTGAGATTTGCCTTTTTTAATATTTGGCCGCTACTCTTGATGTCCACTTTCAGCAGCTATCACATGGTTTTAGAGAGAAAAAAGAAGGAAAAAAACCAAACAAAAAACAAACTAAAAAGTGGTTGATTGCACACATTATTCAAGGACGTGCTTGCAGTTCATTGAAATATGTAATAAAAGAGTTCCAGTACATAAAGAATTTATAAGTATTCCATGTAAGAGTGAATTTCACTTTTTCCAGCTTTAAAAAGAAGATAAGGTCCTTCAGCCAAAGGGATACAGAAGGCAGGTATTGGGATCTCTAGGAGAAAAGGATCCTACGCCTTGCCATTAGAGGGGCAAAGGTAACAACATCTGCCTGCCTTCTATTGAGACTACGTAGGTCAGGTGATACACCAAAGATTGCTATTAGAGGGCATGGTTCTAATTGGATTTGAAGAATGTCAGAGAGGGTTGGAAAGATAGACTCCCAATCATGTTCCAATTTGAAGCAAAGAGCAAACATATGACTAAGATGGCTGGGAGTTTCTCCACACTTAACACAACAGTCATCAACCACTGGATATATTTCTGGATAGCCTTGATTGGGACAAGTGTGATCTCTGCACTACTTTAAACTGAATGAATGAGGCTCAGGTGAGCACACGATGAAGAGGTTCGTATTCTTTTGATGGCTCTTGCACAGAAATCATTGTTGAATACTCCCCCCAGCACCTTCTCCCAGGCAGTAGAGGTTTTAGAGCCAGTCTGCGTATCAAATAACATAGACCTTGGTGAATTAATGAAATGAGAGGTCAGTTTTGAGTTGAAACAAGTTTTCAATGGCTGCTTTGAGGGTGGGGAGGGGAACTCAGGGAAGGCATTAGACACACAATACCTGACTAGAAAGTAACTAAAAAGGTGAGTTGGGGGCAAGTTGTGAGAGGTGGATAAGTCTGAGAAGGATGCAAACCCACAGTCAATCATTAAAACTATCTATGCCATTTCTCTGCCACAGCCAAAAGGTGGGGTCTAACAGAGGAGGTGGAAAAAGATGATTATTGCAAATGGGCATAAGAGTAGAGGCAGAACTTGCCTGGAATTGACATCTACATTGGTACCATATTTTAAGAGAAGTTTAGACAATAGAGCGGTCTGTGTAATGAGAAATAAGAGAGCAGACAGAGGGGACGACACACGACTAGGCTTCAAGTTGGCACCACAGCATTTTTGGAGCATGCACCCAAAACAGAATTTTCAGGATATTAGCTGTCCAGTAGAAATACAAATAAATTTGGCAAAGACAGCCTTCCACTAAATGTTCATTGCTGCAGCAGGGACTTCCTCACTCTAGGAGTCTTTCTTCCCCCTATAAAAGAGATAATGGCTTGGTGAATGGATTTTAAGTGAGACTTGGGTAGAAATAGGGGGATAGATTGCAATAAGTAGAAAAATTTTGGCAGTATAATCATTTTAACAGCATTAACCCTGGCGAGCATAGATAACTGCACATTACGCCATCTCTTTAAAGTGGCCTTCATCGGGGAAAGGACAGGGGTAAAATTTGCGTCCAACAAGGCAGATGGGTGATTCCAGTTTTGGGCCACATATTCATGTCCCTGTGATTTTCTGGCTCTTATCATTTTTTAAAATTAGACAAATACTAATAAAAATGTATTTTATTATGTGTTTAGGTGTGTTCTATTGCTTCAACATAGTTTTTTTTTTTTTTTAGTCTTTTTAAGGCACCTTCTCTGTGGTATACGTGTTAATTTCAGGATGTCCCCAATTCAATGTAATCAACATCTTAAATTAATACAAAACTTAAAAGGATCAAAACTAAAACTTATTCTTTATTTATTTGACAGACAAGGGACTACTTACATTAAGCAAAGAAGTAAAAATGGTGAAACTACATTTATTTTCTGTGGTTATATCATATATAATATGTCCCTGCAGTCCTTTTCCACCCTGTTGGTCAGTACTTTCTTGACCCCCCAAAAAAGACTACAAATCCCTATAGCCATTTACTTGATGATACAACATTCGTTTTTGGAGAGAAATTCAAGTGAAAAACTGAGGTAAGTTCCAACAGTCATTCTCTCCTTTATTTTTCTCAATTTCGTATGACATGGCTGCTTGAGGAAACCTTAAAGTTCCACCCTGTTGGTGTATATTATGGATAATGTTTTTTGGATAAAATAATTTTAAAAAACATGTTAAAAATAGTAATTTAAGTGCTATTCATCTGTAGAGTGTGTGCTAGCTAAATGTTGTTAGCTCAAAGAGCTAGGGCTTACTTGGCTAAAAATTTCCACCCTGTTAGGTTCCACCCTGTTAGGCTATGTATGCCTAACAAGGTGGAACCCCACAGGGTTTTTTGAGATATGCAATGTACTGAGTATTAATTCTACAAGAATATTAGTTTTTCATGATATAAATAACCAATATTTTTTGTAGAATTACTACTCAATATGATATTATATTAAAATATTAATTCATAGGTTATTACACTGTATTTAATGAGGTCTTGATACATTGGATCAGGGACCCCGTGAAATGTAGTGTAACCAATAATAAAAGTAATAATAATACAACTATAACATAAATAATGAAAAAAGTATTTTTAAAAATTAAAAATATTCTTTAATTTTACAGTTTTTTATCATTACTTTTATTATTGGTTGCACTTCATTTTATGCGGTTCCTGATCCAATGCATCTATACCTCATGAAATATAGTCTAATAACCTATGTATTGACACGTAACATCTAGTATTAGATCGTGCATGCATTATGCAGGCTAAGGAACAAAGTAAATATATATTATTTTAGTATATAGGTTTTTACACTTTACTAAATGAGGTAGATACATTATTTAAGAGGGTCCCTGAACCAACGTGTTACCTTATTATCATTAGCATTATAATTAGTTGTGGTAGTAGTAGAAGTAATATTACTGTTGTTTTATCATGGAACTACAGTGTAAAACAAAGGCAACTACGTACTTTATAATAAAATTACATTGCATGGTAAGGTGAATCTGAGTCTCACTTGAGAGAGGTCTACTCAGTTCTACCCTGTTAAGTTCCATTCCACCCTGTTAGGCAAGGATTTAAAAAAAATATTTTAACCACAACTTTAAGTATTTGGCATATTGGTATGTTGTTCTGTTAGCTGAGGTTCATATCATGTATATACATAAAAATGTATTTCTAATTAATAAAATTATTAATTCTAGACAACAAAATGGGGACCAAAAATGCAGAGATTCCAATATTCAAGATATGTACTCTTCATAGAATTAAAATTGTAAATGCTACAAGAATGAAACTTTTATCATAGCACAAGAGACATATTCTACCCAAGAAAAGATCAGTATTGTTTGGCTTGTATATTATTTGAACTATGTGATTACCATGTACATGTCCCTAACAGGGTGGAAAACGTATGGAGAAAAATGTACAAAAAACACCCCATAATTACAATATTTTCAGCCCCTGAGCTTGGCCAACATGCATTCCTCATAGCTAAGTATGGAACAGTCCTAACAAACTGTTAAAATATTGAAATACAATCACTTGAATTTTGAGAAAACAGAAAACCAAATTTGTGGTCCAAAACAGGAATCACCCAGATACTCAGCGAGTAACATTAACTCCTAAGTATTTAAAGCTTGAATTATTGAGATAAAATGGCAAGTAGAAGCGCTTTAGCATTTATAGGCAGACATTCACTTTTTTGCGGACTTAGCTGAAACCCAGAAAAAGAGCCAAAGGCTTCCAATAAAGACAAAATATTCGATTAATTAGACACTGGATCAGTGCTATATAAGATTAAGTCATCACCAAACAAGGCAAGTCTGTGATCTGTTCCTCTGCAGGATATGCCCAAAAATGAGGGTGAGGTTCTGAGTGATATTGAGAGAGGCTCTATAGCTATAGCAGAAAGAAAAGGGGAGAGTGGACAACCCTGACGTGTTCCGCGAGATGAAGTCATTAAGTCAGATTTGATTTATTAGTGTTAACAGAGGCTAGAGGTGAAGTATACAAGAGGCGTACCCAGGATATGAATGCATCACCAAAACCAAACTTCCTCAAGGTGGAAAAAAAGACACTCCCATCCAACCCTATCGAAAGCCTTCTCAGCATCCAATGAGATGAATACCTCAGGGGCTTTATTAACATCATTGGAGTAAATTATATTAAGCAGGGTTCGAATGTTGAAAAAAGAATTGCTGCCCTTTATGGAACCAGTCTGTTTCTCTGATAGTATATTGTGCAAGGCATCCTCAATACGAGATGCCAGTAACTTAGCCAAAACTTTCACATCTGCATTGAGAAGGCTGAGGGGTCCTTTCCCTCTTTAAGGAGATGCAAAATTGAGGCTTGTCTCATTGTGGGGGGAAGTGAGCCCAGCTTCAGTGACTCCTCAAACACAGACAAAAGCAGTGGGGCCAACTTAACATAAGATTTCTTATAGAATTCAGGGGGAAAACCATCAGGGCCAGGTGATTTGCCAAATTGCAATGAGTGGGTAGAGCGTATAATCTCATCCAGTTTTATAGACGCATCAATTTGGTCAGCTACTGCAGGTTAAAAAGTGGGGAACTCCAAATGATCAAGAAATGTTTCCATATCATTAGAATCATCTGAAGACTCTGATGCATACAGTGAGGAGTTAAACACTTAAAAATAGAATTAATCTCCTTAGGGTTTATTGTAATATTTCAAGAGGGAATCTAGATTTGATGTATAGACTGCCCAGCTGCTTGGCGTTTTAGGTGGTGAGCCAAAAGGCGACTGGCTTTGTCACCATACTCACTGTAGGTGCCTCGAGAGTGCAGTAGCATCCTCTCAGCTGCACCTGTAGATAATAGATTGAATTCTGCTTGGAGATGTAGACGTTGCTTATAAAGTTTAGGAGAAGGGCTCAGGGCATACTGGAGGTCAGGGCTGAGAATAGCACAGGAAATTTCCTCTTGTCAAGCTTTCCTAGTTTTTGTTTGGTGTGAAGAATGAGAAATAACCTGACCTCTAAAATACACTTTGAGCGTCTCCCACAATAAGGAATAAGATATGCCATGTGTCTTGTTTATGTTGAGAAAGGTTTCAATTGACGTAGAAATGAAGTCACAAAAGTCTGGGTCAGCTAGAAGTAAAGAATTGAGTCTCCAAGGTGGGCGGTCAATACAACGGGAAGAGAGGTTTAAATCAAGGGCCAAAGAAGTATCTGTTAATTCAGTATTGCAAAGCCATGGAATTTAAGGGCCTACTTCCCTTTCCTTGTCCTAGATTGTGTGATACTATGCGCATCTACGCGTGTGCACGTGCACTGTTTGAGAGATTCTGTGCTTTTGAATCGGTTATTACCCATGTTGCCCCTGTACTCATTATTCAAATTGCTGTACCGCTCCCCCGTGAGAGAGGATAAAGACAACTCATTAATTTAATGACAAGCCATGGATTAAATTAGCTGAGCAATTAACAAATCAAAAGGAATAATAAAGTCAAAGCAGTCAACCTCTGTACTGCATCACATTTTATGCACTCACAGTAGTCTTACATACCTGATTTATAGCCCAGCACCTAAAATGCAATCCTTTGCACTTCCCAAGCATGTTCCCAAGCTTCCTTGTGTAGTAAAGGTGGCACCAATTGTTCAGAGAGAAAATGAGAATTACAGATTCTCATAATAAAAATGGAATAGACTTGGCTTAAAATTCATGAAATCAGCCCTGAAAGTTCCATCAAATGTAATGAAATCTCATCTGCTTTCAGTTTCCTTCAAATGTTTTATATTCTTTTTAATGAAATTCAATAATGAGAATTTACAGATCAGTGTCTTCATATTAAATAAAATTTAATAAAACCAACAACTTCAGCAATAAAAAAAATACTATAAATAAAAATGAATTCATAGAACAGACAGCCCTTGCAGCCCTTACATTGCAAGCTACTTTCCATTACAGATTAGTGACACAATAACTTGCTGATATATTCTTTCAGTTCCTCATTTTTGTTCTCATTTTCATGATTTACATAAAAGGTCACATCTTTCACAAACAAAAGGAAGTCAGAGAATATCAGATCACAAAAAACAACTGTGCTTATCAGTTCTCCTAATCCAGATCTACCCTGGCTAACACTGTACAGAATAATAGGGCAAAACTCTTTGACCTTCAAGCGCAAAAGCAGCGTTGTCTTAATGGCAAAAATCCAGCACTTGGAAAACATTTTGATTATATAATTCTCGTAGTAAACAACGCCAAAAAGTGACTTGCATTATAACTTCAACTGGGATGTGCTTGCTTTTTAAAATCAATGCTAAACAGAATGCTAAACTTCACCAGTCAAATGCAGACTCATTGACCTCGATGCAAGTACTTGATTTCAGCAGACTATCAATTTTTTTTTAACTTCTTGATGGACACCAGATACCTGCTCACATTTTCACAACATTTGTGATTCTACTCCTTAATGGATACCAAAATAGTACAGTGCATTGCAGTAATACAATGGTGAACAGAACCCCCCCCCCCCCCAAAAAAAAATCAATTTCTGAAAAATACTGGCATTTACACATGTCCTCAATGTCACATTACACTAATTATAATAGATTATAGTCCTATCACTTAGCAGTTGCATGAAGACTGACTTACAGAAGTGGACATCAGCATTAATCCTGGGTGCTATCAACAAGCAACACACATGCCCATTCAGATTATACCCATAAAATTACAGCTACAGGAAATCAAATGAGGTCAGGAAAGTTGGAGGTTGGACTGAGTTATACAGCAATATGTAGGCTGGGCAATTGTGTCACCTGAAAAGTTATCCTTTACACAATATTCCCATCTTGCCAGCAATATAATACATCAATTTATTTTCAATACAAATTATCTTTAAACTCAATCATCATATCTACGTGATATGATCTTTTGCCTCACTAGCTGTAGGTAATAAGCATTATGTGACACACATTCACCTTCTATGGTATTATGGTATGGTCCTTATGGTCATGTCACGCCCTGGTTTCCTGAATGGTTTTCCCAATGATACCACAATGGAAAAACTGAATGGTACAGCAATGGTATAGCTGAAAGGCACTCCCAGTAGTAATCCTGAATGGTACATCAATACCTGATTGGTATTCCCAATGGTTACATTAAATGGCAGAGTTGTGACCAAGTCATCATGTCAAAGTCAAATCAAGTCACTGGTCATAAGCTCAAACTCAAAGCAGACGAGGGATAGCAATGAAAGAGGGCAGGGGAACAAATTAGACAATGAGCTAACTAATTAACAAGCAGAGTGGGGAAAGCTGAGAGAGCCATGAGCTGCATTTCATGTTGACATTGACCCCTTTCTGATCACCTTTCCCTACTCTGCTCGTTAATTAGTTAGCTCATCGCCTAATTTGTTCCCCAGCCCCCTTTCACTCCTCATTGCTCTCCCTCGTCTGCTTTGAGTTTGAGCTAATGACCAGTGACTTGATTAGACTTGGACATGATGACTTGGTCACAACTCTGTTAAATGGCACCTCAATGGCATATCCAAACGGTATTCCCAGTGTTAAAGCTGAACTGTAATACCGCAAACACACCTGAATGGTACCACTGTGGTATATCTGAATGTTATATCATCATCATGCATGTACTTAAATGTTATGTCACTGACTGATATGAATGGTAGGTAATTAAGAATGACATGGTAAAAATGTCTGAAACAAATTAAAAACACATGAAATCAAACATCAAATTTTAATTGGTTTGCACATCAAAATATGCACAAGGCCATATGACCTATTGACAGCATTGTTATTTAAATGAAAGTTTAAAATTCAAATACTTATAAACAATACAAAATAAAGAGTAAACAGATAGGTGACTCTAGAACTCAGGTGCTCATTAATCCTTATTTTGTAGAGATACATACATGTACACTACAGGCCAAAAGTTTGCACCCACTGTCAGATAATTTAAAAAAAAAAAAAAAAAAAATCACATCAACTGTTCTTTCCTTATTTTTTGAACATGAAATGACTTCAGTGCAGAAAATATAGGAAGCTAATCGGTTTTGGGTGAATTCCAGACCTCAGACCACATTTTAAAGCTGTCTTGACTGATTGATCACTGACCACAATGTTTTATAATTGAGTTCCAATGCCTTTGCGTTCACATTGTTCACGTCCTAGTGACATAAAATCATGTTATGTAACAAGGAAGCATGTTGTATAAATGCCTTCCCCAAAACCAAGGGGTCACATTGCACTTGGTGCACCATTAAAAATCTGAGGGTGGCCCCTACCTTTCGGCCTGTAGTGTATGTCCCAAGGAAATGATGATTTAACAATATTGCCATAGTGGGCTCTAATTTCTTGGGGCAGCGTAGCGTGGCGCAGCCCACGCAGTGGTAATTTCATCCGGCGCAGCCCGTGCAGTGGTAATTTCATGCCGTGAAACACCGTGAACAGCCACTTTGGCAATTTGGTAGACGGACATGCGCCGCGATGGGTGTGGCTGCGTAGTAGGGGGAGGTGTCACATATTCATCAGTGACAATTTCGTGGTTAAAGGCTCTGCCGAAAGTGCGCAGACAGCTTGTCAGCCCCAACCTGGTTTACTTTCTGTGCAGTGGTAATTTGGCTGAGCGGCGCACAGTGCGCACACGTCACCGAAACCTCACAGGCAGGTTTCCAGAATGTCAGGCACATTTCAATGCATTAAATAATTACAGCAACCACTATTTAATGTCGCTATCTGGAACAGGACATAAATTATAGTATCTATATCGATTGTCCTGCTGTCAGATCAAAGGCGGTTGGCACGCATAATGAAAAGTCAACCTGGCTTAATCAACGCAGCTGAATCTGTGATGCAAACAAACAACTTCACATCTTTCTCAGCCAACCACAAACTGCCTCGGCATCAGGCAGTGCATATATATATATATATATATATATATATATATATATATATATATATATATATATATATATATATATAAATAATGCATGCGGCTTTACTGAGCACAGAGCGCAAGCATTATTTATATTTATATATATATATATATATATATATATATATATATATATATATATATATATATGCACTGCCTGATGCCGAAATGCCTGATGCGGCTTAATACTACTATTATTGTCACTTAGGTTTATCGTTTTTAGTGGGGGAAAGGAATACAGCCTGATTGCTATGATCTCGTACGGAGTTAAGATCACATATTGAAACTAAATGTGTAATGTATCTTGCATTGTTATCCATGCATGTTAATTCCAAAATTTTAAGCAGCAACAGGGTGTAATAATAGGAACATGCTATCCATTGTTTCTCTTCCCAATGATGCAGGCAGAAGAAATAAATGAGCAACTGTCATATTTCATTCCAACTTCATAAGTTTGAATGATCTGAAGTAGTTTTAAGTAGTAGTAGTTAGTAGTTTAAGTAGTAGTAGTTTTAAATGAACAGCTTAGTTTAGGACAAGAAAATAATTAGAGAACAAGAGCGTTTAAAATGAAAAGTAGCAAAACTGATTCACAGGGGTACACCAAAATTAATTCTTGCCATTTTGAGTAATTTTTTTAAATGATTTTAAATATTTCAAAAATGTATTTAATTACTCGGCTAATTTTGTTATGGTAGTATGCATGAGTCCTCCATCCAAAATAGCTTTAAAAAATATTTGCACGGATTACTTGATTTCCTATTACATAGCAGCATTACAGTGTTTAATCAACAATGTCAATACTTATGCAAGAAGTTCGTTTGTATTAAATGCACTGATTAATGAGCGCTGATAAATGCCTCCCATCACTCCATCTCTCTGCTTATTGACAGGGGTACCACTCCTTCACGGCATTCTTATATGCCTTCCACACCCTAGCATCTTTCTGGCACACTGTTCCACCCCCTCGCTTCTCCTCAGCCTTGTTTCGGTTGATGTCGCCAACACAAATCCAGCCACCTGCCTCATCCTGGGCCCCAGAATCAGTGGTGACCACCCACTTGGAATGGTCCAAGGTGGCGTTAAATACGATGGTTTCCCCGAGTGAGACGGCTTTAATGTTCAGGACCTTCCAGTCACCAGAACAGTCTGAGGGAAGAATGCCTTCGGACTGGTGCCAGAACTGGACCAGCAGGTCTGACTGGAGAGCTGGGGCCACCCAGGAGTGGTAGAGATCTGAAAGTCAGAGAAGAAACTAAGGCTATACTTGTATTATAAAATATGATTATAGAACATACATGCAACAGTGTGCAACAAAAATTGTATCAATAAATATCTTCAGTCTTCATTTGACATTTTTTTTCCCCCACTGAGGCCAAGGATGAAGTCATCATAAAGTGTCCGACAAGACATCTGATGACAATCAGTCATCTTGTGGAGCCTAATAAATTTTAGAATAAGTGTGCTAAAAATACTCTCAGATCAAGAATATTTGGCACCCTATTTTCTAAAGTATTTAGAAAAAAGGCTGCATATAAAAAACAGAGTTAATGAGCCATACATTTCAAACATTTGAGTTAAAAAATATGGGGGAAGCTGTATCCTTTTATGTAAACAATTTATATAATACTCTTATTTACAGACCCAAGGGCATGACTACGAGTCAATTTCATTTACTGATTGACATATGTTTTTGAAATGTGCAAACAGTAGTTTGCAGTGATGATTATACACCACCACTTTCATCTAAAATGGGCCTTAATATATTACTTCTCTATAAATTCTGATAAAGTATTACAAAATACTATTTTAGGCAATGAGAACAAAAAAATCATTCCCACAAGTACTGTATATTCAGGTAAAAGTATGGATAATAAACAAAAATACTGAAAACATCAATTTTTTATAACAACTCGCAAATAATAGTTTTTTCACTATTGCATAGCCAGAATGCATGTTTGAAAGCTCCTTTTATGATTATTGATGCAAAAAAAATTTGTTTAAACTGGTTTGAAGCAACTTTATTCAGCAAAATTACCTTTGATGGTCAGTTTTTCCAGTAATAAGGTGACATGAATTTTGTGCAGTGTTAAACGCAATGGCATGATGGAAGGAGCTCTCGGAGATCGTTTGTGGCCGCATTGTGACCTTACATGATGCTGAAGACACTTAACGCTGCCATAGCACTGTAAGAAACACCATCAAGGGTTTCAAAGAGACCAGTTCGCTGAAAACTAGTTGTAATGGGGTGAATAACGAAAGTTATTTTTTGTTATCTGTGTATGGCAAGCGTTATTTCACTCAGTTGCGAAGGAATTACCATCTATTTCCCCTCAACTTGCATAGTTGTTCATTGGAATAGTAAGTAAGCATTTTCCTACCCAAATTAGTGTGAAATAAAACGTCAATGTCTTTCGAAGCTACTGAATTCCCGTAGCTAGCAAAAATGGTATAATGTGTCCAATCTGCTTGTTATGCCTAAGAAAACTTTTTTAAAAAACACTGTTTTACTGGCTCAGTTCTGCGAGTGAATTTTGATTATGTAAAAATAAAACTTACAACCAATGACATTACCATAATGCAGGTTAACCCTCAACCTGTTTCTGATTAAGAGTCCGACAATTAATTGAATTAGTTTACTGAGGGAATAGGCTATCAATAAGCTGCATAACCATTAATTATTAAGACATATAGCTTTGTGTCAAAGAGAAAGGCTGAAATACGAGATTGTTTAGGCGGCAATACCTGAAATTTCTTGAAGTGAAATATTATGTAGTAAATGCTGTTGAAGATGCTAGTTAGATAAGGTTTAGAGATCCTTTCTTATTAATTGAAGATGCGAGTGCAACAAGGTGGTTAAGTGCCAATTTAAAAAAAATGATTTAGCGTCACTGTTGAACACTGGAGGGCTCTCTGCACATTCCGTGAGCATTTCACAGTCTCAGAAAGTAAAAAACATACACTATATGTTTTACCTACTGCTATGAGGGGGTCAAATTGACTGTTGACATTTAAATGACAAAGTTGTGAAAAATGACAAACACGGGCCATTTTATGAGAACCTACATCACAATGGGCCTCAAGTAGAGCCGAGACGTGGCATTCCAAATGGGGATAAGGAATCCGATTATGACAGTGATGGTAATAACTATGTGTATGATTAAGTCTAGATTTTTCTATGCATACAGTACTCATTCTCACCATACAGAATGTATGGATGTGAAAGCTTACTGATTTGTTTATATCATTCATACCAACTATGCAGATAGTTTAGTAGACTAGTACTTGCATCAAAGAGAAAAGACATGCCAGTATTTAATTACATGGACTTGTACCCTGTCTTTGATTTTAAATTTTGTTAATCCATCAAAAGATGAATAAATTTATTAGTTTTGAAGCAAAGCTCTTATTGCCTTATAAAGATGGTTCAAAAGAAATGGGTTCTTCTATAATTAAGTCTCTGGTATTTTGGAAAAATCTTGGTTTTTGTCTTTTTTCTTGATTTCATCGAAATGGCACTTAACTCCCTTGTTGCACTCCTGTCTTCAATTTTGAATAACGCTGATTGAAATGCATTAAATTGTGTGTCTGAATTAATGGTTGTCCAACCTTAATGAAGAGGATTAGCAACACCTGATTGTGTGGAGTGTTTTCAGAGTCGATGTATTGTTAATTAAGAAGAGTCACTGAGAACAAAAAATTGGTTTATCTCAAGATTTAACTTCACTTTAAACTAGATAACTCGATCGCCACAGAGTCGTGTATCTCCCCGATCCCCAAATTTCGGAGAAAATGGCCGCCAGCAGCCATACTGGACGTCGAAAATTGCCGAAAATCAGACTTCAGCATTGTCAAATAAATATCTTCGCCTGTGTAAAATTAGAAAAAATTCCTTTGATAATTGTCGCTTCCAGAGCCCAGAACAGAAAATCTCTGCGGGTGTGGCGGCAGCCCCAGGACTAAACCATAGTATCTCCCCGACACCATCGTCGGGGAGATACAATTACTGAAGTAATTTTTCGTTGCAGACAGAGGTGGACATTCCAGGGGTCACACACATACATTTAGTTTAGATTCTGTAAATTGAATACATGATTGATTACTGTGTGATAATAACTTTAGGAGTAATTCAGTTTTAAAAGTTGAGAGGTCCTGCTTGTAATGATTGATACCCATAAGCTGAAAAACAGAGATACCCGTTTGTTCGTGCCAGAAGTTGGTTGACTTGATGCAATGCAGAAGCGCAGCAGTTATGAAAAACAATGGTTCCGCAACCAGAGATGGACAATCCAGCCCCAGAAAGTAAAAGTGCCCATATAGGGATAATGAGGCAAAAAACCTCATAGATATTTATATCATAGATAATAGAGATATAGTGTAACATAATTTAACAAGTTTCATAAAATTCCATAGAGGGCGCACTGAGGTATGGCCCGACAAACAATGCCCTAAATGGTGTTCCATGCTGCAAAAGGTGCCCTCTATACACAAGCGCCCTCATTAAGCCTTGCAGTTAGCATTATTTTTAAAACTAAAAGTCCCCTATATGTCTAAATAAACATAGACCAGCAAGGCTTTTTTGACGGCATCAAACATGGTCTAAACTGCCAAAATTGGGCTTTGAGGCGCCACTCTCAATTAGCCTCGAAAATTCTAACATTATTTGGAACTACTTATATCAAAATACCATAAGATGAAGGAGGCTTTTTGATGGCGCACAAAGATATTCAGAAGACAAATTCAAATTTTTGACTTTGGCCCCATTCAGGCCCTTCAGACCCCTACCCTAAAACGGGCTGGATTTTTCAACCGGAGTGGTCTTTCGGATAAAAAAAACATTGTCAGTTTGTAGGATATATCTACCCACAAAAAAAAGTTTCATTGTAAAACTGAATGGTGATGTATCACCCCCTGGGTGAATCTTACAGAATCTGGCTCTTAAACTCCATACTGCTATTTTTTTAACACAACTGAAAATGCTATAAAATTCACCACACTTAATTTACAATACTTTCAAATAAATGGGCTAATATGGACATTCCAAAACAGCCTGTGTGTAATGTTCATAATTTAGAATTGATTATCCAATGACATGCACTCATTTGTTGCACACTTGTCTCTTCTAAAAAGTCTGCTGCCCTGTTGACCAAATGGTGAGATGACCAGGCTTTTTGTTTGACGTTAACATTACCCAACCATTCCAGGAAATGGCTCTCCACAGTAACCATTCCAAATGGCAGCCAAGTTGTTTGCAAACATTTGCCGGTGATCAACTGAATGTGTCAGTTGGCAAGAGGAAGTTATGGTGCCAAACAAAAATAATTGGTATTGACTTAAGATGGAGTAGGGCAAAGGGCATCAAACTTCGCACTTAATTTGCATTAATTTCAAAATACATGTCGGTAACACCTCAATGTCATGGATGATTGGTGTATATCACATCATGTGTTACTACTTTCGCCAAAACCAAAATTAGTGAAGTGATGAAGCAGTATGTCGGCTCCCCTGCATGTGCACCCACATACTCATCAGTTCTAGAAACTTCAAGCTACTGAATTACTTCATAAAATGCACCATGAAAATCGATAGGTAAAACACATTTGATGACATCAACTGCATAATTGTGATTAACCTAATTCCATTTAATTTTTTTAGGCACTTTAAGCAGTTCCTTAAAACATTTTGAAAAATAAATGTCAAAGGTCTCACCAGTTCCAAATGATGCACTCTTGGCAAAACTGATAAAGTTGGTTCCAGCCAATGAGGTGAGTGAGATGCTGCGATTGGATGAATGGGCAGGGAAATGGACAAAGCGAGAGAGACTAGCATTGCTCTCCACAACTTTTGCCTTCTGACAAATGTCTGCCATGGACGGTAGGACAGAGGCCAGGGAATCAGGCACATTGCAGTCATAAACAAGAGGCTCATTGATCTGCAGCTGCTCACCTGTAAAACATGGAAGAAAACGCCAGGAGGATAAAACAGAAAACAAAGCAACCATTATAGGACAAATTCATTCAATGCTGTCCTCATTACCATTCACTAGTTTCTGCTTAACTCCATCAAGTTAATCTCAAGCTCAGTCATTGAATACCACTGTTGTTTTCATTGTAACCACAACTGTGATCTCAGAATTTTATCGTGCTGTTCATTTTTCGCGACATTACTGTGAACAATGCAATGGTCAAAATGGCTGTGAATTCCATGAATAAAACGGGCCTGAAGTTTATATTTTGTTTATCTACATATATTGAATTAGGGGCACAATTATTAATCCTTAAATGCCCCCTGTGACAAATTTGTCACACGATTTTGGGGGTCGTCAAAACCACTGTCCCCACATAAATTTTGCAACCTAATGCCCACAGTGACATATTTAGACCATCAGTGCTGCCATCTGATGTATAATTTCGTCACTGAGCAAATTTTAGTTTACTTCTATAAGTTTTTACTAATTTTTTAAAATAATTTTTTTACAATAAATTCTGGGAACTTGCAGTGTGGTGACATCACTGTTAGAGTGGCGAACAGCAGGAAAATTGTCAAGAAGTCTTCTCTTAAACTTGCTCTAACTCCCACAGTTTTCAGTATGAGTACATATTTTCATATCTAAGTTGTTGCGAAAGTTGTACTTTCACAAAGAGGTAACTATGCAAGCAATTGGACTGATGGTTTTGGCAGTATGAGCCGAAAAGCAACGGGAGCACTAACTTCTATTAACAACTCCTATATTCACAGACATATACATCGATAGCCTGGTGTTATAACTGATTTGCTTTGGGTGCACTGTGAAGTAGGTAAGACTGTTTTTTGGTAGGCTAACTAAAAACCGTTGACTTGCGCTAGCCTAGCACCAGCAAACTCTGCAAATAGAAGGAATAAATGAGACTTTTTGAAAACTGTCTCCACATATCTCAAACACTGTGGCTCACTTATAAATGAGGCCCTATGTCTAAAATCCTGAACTACTCCTTTAAGCTTGTTTCCAGGATCTATCACAGTGATACTTTGAGTATAGGCAAATAAATATGACCATTTTACGTAACCCTCCTTCATCCATATCCTCTCCAAGTTATTCTCCATGCACTTCCACTGCAGAAAGAGTGGATGCCACCTCTGCGCGCACACTTCTCCGGGGTGCAGAGAGCCTGGCTTTTATAGTGCCCCGCAGATTTTTCCACGTGCGGGGTAAGAATCCTTTGTAAAAGCGTTGCCTTGTACTTTAGTTGCAAACCGGACATCGGATTTTGACATTTCAAGCGCACAATTTATAAATGAGATCATATAAAATGTCATTGATTATTTTTGTGTGACTAGAATGTTCTCTTTAACTTCTTCCCTGTCTTCCACAGAACAATCAGGCTAGTGTAGGAGGGGCACATTTTCAATGCTCTCATTACGCTGGTTGAGAAGTGCTAAATTCTGTATTATTTCATTATCGCGGCAATTAGTTTGTTTGCATTGCTTTAATGTCATGGTGGCTAGAGTAAGAAATAAAAAAGAAATGCCTGCATTACTTCTTGTAATTGGCACAGACATACATAGGCCTACTATTACAGCCGCATATCTTGGGCCTGCTGATAAAACCTCATATCTTCAAAATGATAGACTTCACAGGAAAATAAAAAATATATATAACATTAAAAAATAATAATATAATACTATAAATTGATAAATATAATTTAAAATAAAAAAGTTTAATTCTGCGTGTAAGAATAGTGGACATACAAGTTTTTGTTTCTTATCAGTTTGGAGATAAGAGGTTTTATCAGCTGGCCCACGATATTCAAATTTAAAGTCTGGTTTGCGTTTTCCATGCACCACAACTGCATTTTCATGGTTAATCAGAAAATCCTTGTTCCATGTTTTCCTGATAGCCATAATCAATGAGCTTGGGACAGAGTCTGCCTCTCTTTTGGATTAGTCACACCTCTTTCATATGGCCTCTTACATTCTGAAGTTAAGCGCTGTGGTCGTGATCGAAGCGCATAAGGGAGAATACGCGTAACTCAAAAGCGCTTAACTCGAATCGTGTAAAATAGGACTTACGCGCTAATGGGAGAATAGACCCCAATGTGTTCAAGGGTTTTTATTCTTCATGGCATAATTAATATGTTCCAGATAGATCAACTAAAGCACAAGACCGGTTTAACGTGGGGACTTGTGCTAAAGTAACTTTACCACAGGATGTCTGATAATATGAATGGCCTATTCGCACGGGACAAGAAATCTCCGTAGTTCTGTCAGAAGTAGGAGGAATAACTCTGTATACGCTATGCCATCACTCCCCTGTCGCCATTTGCTTCCTACTTTGCTTACTGAATGTGCGATATCGGCCCTCCCCTCATTCTTTCAAGATGGCGTGTAACCCAAACAAACAGGCGAAGGCTCGCAACTGGAGCCGCGAAGAGACGCTCGATTTAAATTCAGTCTGGGAGACCGACGGCATCAACGCCAGTTTGAAACTATGGTGCACAATCACACTGGGAAGAAATATGAGGAAGTTGTCAACAAACATCCCAAAATAGGGGAAGACTTTAGCGACTGGGTCAAAGTAAAGGAACGAATAGAGTATTTAAAAAAAAATAGAGTGTATCAAGCATAACAAGCATACCGGGTCGGATCCCAAAAAAATAGCCGTATTTCAACGAAATCGACGCCGTATTGAGTAAGCATATCACTCATTTTGAGTAGTAGCACTCGCAGCTTCCTGTAGCCTACAAGGCTGTGACTGAACAATATGATTTCTTCAGGATGCCAACCCATGACAGACCTGGGCGAGGATCCCATGGATAACCGAAGCTCGGATGAAGACTATGAATCAGAGGGTAAGGCTATTGAGGTTTTGTCACAATGATGAAATACTTGGCTTGTAGGAAGCTAATAATGGGCTGTAAATTTGCACCCAAGTTTATTACTGCTCATGAAAAGAAAATAGATGGGAAGATATTTTACGACTCTTTAGCTAAATGCAATTACTGCAAATATAATGTGGTCTTGTCTTCACAGCTTCCAGCACTCCAGGCAACAAAGAGATGGACTCTTCAATTGAGCACAGTCCAGGATCCAGTGCTGGTGACGGGCGGGTAGGAGCCAGTACTCTAGAAACCAGTGTCCCCACTCCACAAACAGTGCAATGCAATGGTAAGTCCATGCTCATATCAGCAGTGTTTTTAACAGATATTAAATTAAATTCATTCCGTAATACTTTACTTAATTTCATGTGTCTCTGTGTGCAAATTTCATTGTTTTTAATGACCGGGAGTCAGAAACGACTGGGCAGGAAAACCCAAGTGATGGAAGCTATGGAGAGGGGCCTGGACCGCATCTTTCAACATGAAACTGCACTTGCAGTATGAGAGAGAGAGAGGCTAGAATGGGAGAAGGAAGTGGAGAGGAACTGTCTTGATATTGAGAGGCATTGCCTTGATTTTGAAATGAGAAGACTGGAGGCTGATGAGAGGCATGCAACGGAATCAAGGGAATTCATGATGCAGTTTTTCCAACTCCACCCTTTCCTCCAACCACACCATTTAATTATGGACCCTATCCTGCCGGCTACATTGACCATCTTGACAGTCAGTTTGGCCCCCCTGCTCCAAGTGCCACACCTGTGTCACAGCACTCCCACTCCCCCTAACCCTCATAGCACTCACCCCCCACCAGTGACAAGTTCTCCTTGTTTTGATAAAGGGTGCTTTTTTTCTGTTTTAGCTCTTTACTTAACTGCACTTTAAATT
This sequence comes from Gymnothorax reevesii, assembly GCA_029721435.1. Classification (NCBI taxonomy): domain Eukaryota; kingdom Metazoa; phylum Chordata; class Actinopteri; order Anguilliformes; family Muraenidae; genus Gymnothorax; species Gymnothorax reevesii. The sequence continues at coordinate 133,679,432 of CM056573.1, read as the reverse complement.
TATTACGAGAAAAGATATGTTTATTTTTTGTTGGAGATGAAAGTTGAATTTTGATATTGACATGTTCTTTTAAGTATTTGTAAATATATATATATATGCAACCCTTTTTTGTTTAAATCAAAACTGAATTATGTTTTTTTTTTTGAAAACATAAAGAAGTGTACTGTTTAAGCTGTAATGTGAACAGTAAAAAAAAAGTTTAAAAAGTTTTAAAAAGCATAGTTGACCTCTTCCTGTGGTTGCTCAAGTGTTTCACAACTGTCTGTGTTCAGTGGAGTGTTGATAAATTCCAGCTTGAAGTCTTCACAGAAGTTGTGTAGCACAATGCATGCTGTGACTATGTATTGTAGGTCGCTGGTGTTCGAGTCATTCCTCTTCATCAGGGTGCGCCCCCTCCCCTTGAGCCAGCCAAATGAATGTTCGACATGGATGCGCGCCCAACTCAGGTGTTCATTGAAGCAGTGCTGTGATGGTGATGCTGTGCCCCCCAAGAAAGGCTTCAGAACATTCTGGGTCAAACAGTAGGCAGAATCGGCCACAATCAGAACAGTAATGTCGACTCCATTGATCTGTCTCAATACTTTGGGAAAGAATGTTCTATTCTCAAGCTGTTGGTAGAGGTAGGAACACTCAAACACAAAGGCATCATGGCACTTCCCTGTCGAGCCAACATCGAAGTCAAGGAACTTGTAACTGCAGTCCACAAGGCCTTAAAGCAGCACACTACTACAACCATAAAGGCTGGTACAATCAGTGTGATATGCTGATGGTGCAATGATGGGGATATGGGTCACGTCTAGGGCACCCCCACACATTTTTCTTTCAGCCCCAGATGGCACCCCAGACCATCAACGAGCCTCCTCCAAAGCGATATGTCTCAGCAATGCAGGGGGCCGTGTATCTCTCACCATGTTGTCTGTAGACCCTCTGTCTTCCATCATGTCGGTACAGACAAAATCTGGACTTATCACTGAAGACAACATTCCTCCAGAATCAGTTAGGGACTCGTCTCTGACCATATTCTTAAGCCCAACAAAGGCTGGTAGCCCTGCACCGTGCATCAAGCTGCATTCCAACACATATCCTGTGGGCTCTGATCTCTCGCTCTGCAAGTCGATGAGTCATTGTTCATCTGATGATCCTTGGTCTGTGGATTCCTAGGGTCTCCTGAGCTGTCCTGGTGCAGGTTCGAAACCAATCTCTCAGATGGAAGAGGCGAATCTGATTAGCCTGGGCTCGGGTTGTACCCTAGGCTGACCAGGTCGAGGTCGATCATTGGCGCTCCCAGTCTCCTGGTTACGAGCCACAAGGTTAGAGATTGTAGGTTGGCTTACCCCAAAATGCTGGGCAATGCGATTTTTGGATGCTCCAGCCATCCACAGCCCAATGGCTTGGTCACGTTGGGGTCTGGAAAGGAGAGGCATGGCGAATGCAGTGTCTTTGAACAAATGCTCTCGGGTTCTGGCCTTAATGACCTCAAGGATTGTTTTAAGGTATTTGACAGCATTGCAATTGTGATCAGTGAAGCCTAATGAGGTTACATCACTAATTCCTCAAATCCTGCTCCAGACAAAAAGAAGGTCATGACCTCACGTGTTGTTGTGTCTCCTTACTCAAAGACAACTGAATATCAATTATGTAATCATCTAATTAAAGTTCCCCGAACCCAACTATACTATTTCTGTCTAGTTAGACTAAGTTTAATAATCATGTTTATTTTGTTGCAAAGTATGCCAATGAAACTATGACCTTTTTTGTACAAATTTGATCTTGCTTCCAAACTTTTGGCCTGTAGTGTACCTCCCGTCCTGTGCATGAGTGAGCTCATTGCCTTCCGAATAGCCCATTGGAAATTAGCCACAAGGCTGCCTTGCGAATAGCCACTTCTTTTTTTTTTTTTTCACCTCCACATAGTGTCACATTTACCTCATAGTTGGATGATCCATTGGACATCTGTAAATTTAGATATTCGCGATCACTCACAGAGGGGAGAGAGGAGATATCATAACCGTTTGCTGTTTTGCCAGTTGTTTGTGTTCCATACATGACGTCATCAATCAGTGTGCACAAGTTTCCCCGATGCGCGGCGTGCTTGATTGGCAGATCCTTGTACAGGTAAAAAGCTGAACTTTCACTTGCTGTAATTTTGTAACCACTTGACTGATTTCCAAGCGGCTTCCAACATCATAATCCGACAGACACAGAGAAGCTTTGATTTTCAGTAAACAGAGCATAACAGTTACTCTTTAAGTTATAGTTTTTTTTGCTGACAATTGATGTTCACTGACTTGTTATTATGATGTGTAACTAGCGTTGGGTTTTTATTTTCAGACAGAAAATGTTTTATCCTACCTTGACATGTTTCGACGGGATACTCCCGTCTTCTTCAGAAGAGTCACTGATGTTACGAGTGACGTGTCTTATCAGCTGATGTTAGCGAGGCGTGGCCGCCCTGTCAAATCTTGTGCTGTCTGGCCGCTCCTCCAAGATGGCACTCCAGGTGTGGGAAAGCGCGTATGTCCCCTCGTCCCGGTTCATGGTCCTGTGGGCCCGCTTCCTGATTTCAATTGCCTCCATGATCCAGCGTTCATGTTGGTTGTTCTGAGTGCGGATGACTTTGACCTTGTCCCACTCCATAATATGATTTTCCCTCTTGCAATGATCTGTGATTGCTGATTTAAGGTTAACCTGTAGGGCTTGTTCCTTAACTGAGCGTGTCTGTCTTACTGTTGTCTCTTTCTCGCATTCTTTTTGGTGTTCTTTTTTACGTGTGTGAAAAGGTCTACCTGTTTCCCCAATGTATGTTTTATGGCAAGACCGGCATGGGATTTCGTATATGACGTCACATTTGTTACAGTTGTCAATTTGGTCTTTCGGGTGTACCAGTAGTTGCCGTAATTTTATGTATGGTTTTACCGGGGTGTTGATGTGGAATTTTCTCATGGCCCGTTGAATCCGCTCTGTGACTCCTCTTATGTATGGTAACGTAACGACTCCTTTGGTTTCGGTTTCATTTTTTCGTTTCTTTCTGAATGCACCGGGGTTTTTCTTCTGCTGTACCTGTAGTTTGCCTGTGTTTATGGCCCATAGTGGGTACTGGCATTTCTTCAGTGCGTTAGTTATATGTTCCTCTTCCTTTTTTTTGTCTGTGTCTTCTGTGATGATGGATGCACGATCAAAAAGTGTTCTTACCACGGAAAGTTTGTGATTTATGGGGTGTTAAGATGACCAAAGTAGGTATTGATCAGTGTGGGTGGGCTTCCTGTATATTTTAATTTTAATGTCTCCTTCATTTGTGTGATGTATGGTTATGTCCAGAAACGCTATGGTTTTGTCGGTCTCTTCTTCGTGTGTGAATTGTATTTTCCCAGTGCGGTCCATACTGTTTAAATGATCTGTGAGTTGTTGCGTATGTCCTGATTTTATTTTTTCTGAGATGTCGTCCACGTATCTTTTCCAGAGCGTGGGACGTTTACTTTCGGGTGCCGATGCAATAGCCCTCGTTTCAAGGTCCTCCATGAAAAAACCACACATGATGGCAGACAGTGGGTCACCCATGGGGAATCCTTCTTTTTATCTAAATATTGTGTTGCGGAATTTGAAATAGGTGGATGTGGCGACAAACCTAAGAAATTCTGATATGTCGTGTACTGAGAGATTTGTGCGCTTTTTTAATGATTTGTCGGTCTCCAATCTGTTTGCCACCATGTTTAAAGTGGCGTCTACAGGCGTGCGAGTGAATAAAGAAACCACGTCGTGCGATATAAAAATTTCATCTGCCTCTACTTTGTTAGACGAGGGGGCATACACGCTTTCCCACACCTGGAGTGCCATCTTGGGGGAGCGGCCGGACAGCACGAGGCGTGACCACCCTGTCAAATCTGACAGGGCGGCCACGCCTCGCTAACATCAGCTGATAAGACACGTCACTCGTAACATCACTGACTCTTCTGAAGAAGACGGGAGTATCCCGTCGAAACATGTCAAGGTAGGATAAAACCTTTTCTGTCTGAAAATAAGAACCCAACGCTAGTTAGTTACCAAAGACAGTATGAACTTTTTTTGGATTATTATGATGTGTGTTATTAACTCTGCTGATATGATGCAAATTTCCGCCCTCATCATTTAAGTTTATGAAACAAGTTGACAATTTTTACCCAATTACCACAAACAGCCAGGTACAGGCGATCGTGGTGCTAATAGGATCTAGAAAAGGAGTGACATTAAGATTTCCAATTCACTCACAATCCACATTTCCAATGCCCTCGGACTCAACCTCAAATTCATCTACCGATTGCTCCTCTTAATCTGAATCATCAGGGTAATCTTCACCCAGATGATCCCTGTGATTAATGGGCTCAAACTGGTAGGGTTGCACTGTTTTTAAAGGAACAGGAAGCACTAAATTTTCTTCATATTCACCAAAAACTCACATGAAGTCAATAGACGCAGCCATTGTTATTTATACACCCAACACAGATAACATCCCTGAACTACTGACCCAGTTTCAGTAGAGAACGTCCGCTCCATTTTGTTTTATAAACAGGTGCATTTCAAAATTGAGTCTTTTCCCCCCCAAAAGTTTTTTTTTTTTTTGTATTCTGTATTTTTTGTATTTGCGTGTTCATATAAATCACTTACTCCAGGAAAATTTGTGCCAATACCTCAAACCTTTGTATGTGACCTCTAACGTAGCCACCAGAGACTGATATGATAATAGCTTGCTATTGCAATACACAAACAATCATGCCACCTTCTATGATTCTCTTCAATATTCTCTCCCCCGATATTTGGAGTTAAAATTCTGAGGTCATGCTCACAAGGCCCAGGTAAAGTGCTCCCACTAGTCTCACCAATGGTCTGGAACATCTGCAGTGGGTACGTGACACAAAGGAAGTTCTGCCCATTTTTGATCCCGGAATGTGGATATGAGAATTCACCTCCTTCCTTGACAGAGGGGAAATGTGGTGTACTGTGGACCAGCCAAAAGCCCTGGGCCTTACCCACCAGTACAACACCTAAAAAAGAGGTTCAGTCAAGAGAACTTGTGTCAGACCATCAGCTCAGCTGAAATCTAAATGTCTTTCAGTCACGCAGCAGAATGCACTCTGATAATAGATTTTGAAGATTTAAAGTTTCATAGCAATTAATACATAATAAAGATTTTCATAAGTCACCTGATTTTTTCGAAATAGCTTCCGTTGATATTAAAGCTAAGTAACTGTTTCATGCACCCTGGTTTTCAACAGGAACACTGAAGAGCAAAGGTGTGGTTTAACATTGCTCATGCTTTTCATATAGTACATGTGATGTATCTAACCTTTAGTATGACCCCTGCTATTCATGAACTTGGTGGTTCTTTTTTCTCCTCCATCACTGGGCTTTTGGTCATTGTACAGGATGTAGGCCATTTCATCACTCTGAAAAATAAAATTTATGTAACACACAGATCTTAAACACTTCCAAATCCAAGCACATACAAAGGATAAAAATACCGTGCTAGTCACACTTAAGACCCCTCGGCTGTGAGCATATAGTAACCCAGGAAATTTTTGTGGGCTATTTAATTTTGCGGGTGGTTGTGATCCGAAAAAATAACCAGCCCGCAAATATTTCCGATCTAAGCCGCCATCCTTCCTTTTGTAAATGAGGGCAGTCCCATACTATCAAAGTCGTGGAGCTTTTTCTTAGACTGGTTCCCTGTCTCATATTGCTGCGGGTCGATGTATTACTACGCAATAGTATTATTAATACAGGAGCTATGACCCATTTTCTGTTATCGGCTATCACCCTCTGATGGCCAAACCGAGAATCGAAATGTGCTGATTTTCGATAGGAAACTGCTTCAACTGATGGCCAATTCACACATGCATTTTGAAAAGGCTAGGTGAAAAATTGCACGCTGCCGAGCATTAACGTCGTCAAACTCCATGTAAATGAACTTTGACCTTGAAAAGTAGGTAAAATCAAAAATTCGTAAGATATGTGATGTTTCCTCACCAGGGGTACCTACCATAAAAATTTCAGCGATCTGCGACCATTATTAAGGGAGCAATCACATTTTTTGTGTTTTTACATATCGCCCCCTGGTGGCCAAACGGAGAATCGAAACGTGCTGATTTTCAATAGGAAACTGCTTCACCTGATGGTCAATTCACGCATGCATTTTGAAAAGGCTAGGTGAAAAATTGCACGCTGCCGAGCGTTAACGTAGTCAAACTCCACGTAAATGAACTTTGACCTCTGTGACCTTGATAAGTATGTCAAATCGAAAACGCGTAAGATATGTGATGTTTCCTCACCAGAGGTACCTACCATAAAAATTTCAGCGATCTGCGACCATTATTGAGGGAGCAATCACATTTTTTGTGTTTTCACATATCGCCCCCCTAGTGGCCAAACCAAGAATCGAAACATGCTGATTTTCAATAGCGAAATTCTCAGTGAATTCTCAGTGCCCAATCTGTACGCCAAATTTGAAAAGTTTCCGCGCAATAATAAACAAGCTAGAGCGTTAACGTTGGACGAAAAGACGGACAGGCGGACGAACGGACGGACGGACGAACAGACGCCACAGGGGACGACAATACCCCGATGGCTGTTGTCGGCCTCAGGGTAAAAACTCAATAGGGACACCATGACTTTAATCCCGAGATTCATTCCAGATGTACAACCGTTAGAGCGATATAGGCAAATACAGTTCCAATGATGTAAGATACCAAAATTAAATGCAGTTAAAAACCTATTATGTGGCAGTCTGTTGCTCTTTTAAACATGGATAAGCACCTTAGCCGGCAGCTACATGGTACACCTTAAAGCATTGGACAAACAACTAGAAGTGTAAAGTATTAGTGTGGGAAGATCTGCAAGAATGCAAGAGGCCTTAGAATTCAAGTCAAGGATGAAATGCAATGAGCGAGTTCAAGAACGATGCGCAGGTCAACAACCAGAAGAGACAGAGGAGAAGCCAGGCCTGGAAGCAACTCACAGAACCGTACTAGCTAGCTTGATTAGCAAGCTAACTGATGCAGTCCTAGTGGACTGTGTACAGGACCACGCAATGCAGTGCGTTTTTGCATATTAATTTAGTATCATGCAACTTCACATATTCAACTAAATTTTAAGCAGCTCATCTGTTATACCATCTGTTAATGCGCGAAGGTTATGGTCAGCACCATTCTTGAGATATTAAGTACGAAAGGATTGTGACTCACTCAATCACTTCCATTATGGCCATATAAGTCCACTATCACGGGGAAAAATGTCAATAAATAAATACAATTAAATTCTAAAAGAAAATCACTAAGTAAAATATCAAAAAAGAATGATAATTATGAGGGGCATAACAATAACTAGAGGCACTCCTAGAGTGTAAACCTCTGCCAAGGCAGCACAGTCCAAATCTTGGAGAGTGGGAGCAAAGTTCAGTTATCGCGTGTCAAAGGATTTCAAGATGGCTGCGGTTGCGGCCATATTGTTTGACTGACCGCAGTGAAAATCCATAGGGTCTATCCCTGATGTAATAGTGACCCACCCACAAAATTTCAGACACATCTGTTCATTTTTTTTTGAGTTGAGTTATCTTGTTCACAACCAAACGAACATACAAACAAACATACGGCACCGATCACATAACCTCCTGCCAACTTCGTTCGGCGGAGGTAATGAAACCTGAGTAAATGTCCGCAGACCCACCCCCGGGACTCACAGCATTGAAAACGTATCATTACCACTGCATTGGTATGGTCACATAGCTCATCTGAGAGGGCAAGGAGAAGGAGGGACCAGGTAGTGCATGACCCAGCCATCAATTATGGTTCAATTGTCCACATGCTGGTGCTGGAAACTGAAAAGGCACAAGTTCCAACCAGAGTGAGGGAGCTCATTCTGGATTACTAAAATTATTGCAATTTTAGCTCGAGAGTTTAAGCAGGCTCAAAAACATCAGAATGGCACAGATGGTACAATATCGCAAGCTGTTGATAGACTTGGGCAGGCAGCAAACGTGCACTCAGCACACTGACAATGCCACACTCGGACCATAAAATGTTCTTGCATCAGAGTCAATGAAATGCATGGTTATGTAGTAGGAGCTCACCTTGCCCAGGAGCATCAGAGTACACATCATTATGTGTAGTATGATACTCCTGGTCAGGACTAGAGCTCACCGTGCCATGGGAGGAGCGCATAAAATAGACACTTGAGCAGGAGAGAGAAAAGTATGAGGGGTTTGACAACAACTGCCATGAACAAAGCGGTTGTGTACAGACACTTTGCAGGGCAGTCCCTTCACAGGGTTAACTCAGCGCTCAGCATGACAGAGGAGAGGAGACAAGCCATCAACAACAAAGCCAGTAGGTGGCTCTGGATTAGGAGAGCCAATCTGAGGGATACTGCTGTTAGGGCGCAGGCAGGAGGCCTGATCAGAAAAATATCAGCTAATTTTGAATTTAATGGCAGCCACACATCTCAAAAAAGCTGGGATAGGGCTATGTTTACCATTGTTTAGCATCTCCTCTTCTTTTAACAACAGTCTGTAAACATCTGGGCAGAGAGGAGAGTGTTTTGGGAGAGCAATGTTGTCCCACGCCTGTCAAATGTAGGATTCTAGCTGCTCTGCAGTCCTGGGTCTTCTATAAGCAAGGTCTTCCCTGAAAGAGACGTTGTCTGGATAGGACCATATGTTATTGTAAAACCTCTATATACTCTTCAGCATTGATAATGCCTTTCCAGATGGGCAAGCTGCCCACACTTTTGAACTGAGCACTCATTACAAGCTGGATGCTCCTCTCCTCTTTAGACCGCACAACACGGCATCCGTGGTTTCCAAGAAGAATTTAGGTTCATCTGACCATAGAACAGTTTTCCATTCTGCCTCAGTCCATTTTAAATCAAGGGGACTTATAGTAAAGCAAACATTTTTCCAAGATATTCACTTTTTATTCACATTTTATTATCAAAATAATTAGAAATTGCAACTTAAAACACTGAATTTCTGTAACATCACATCAGTGGTTGATATGGCAAAGGCTGTTTTAATTAATATATAGGTACTTAGAGAAACCGTTATTGAGATAACTAAACAGTGTTTATTTATATATATATATATATATATATATATATATATATATATATATATATATATAAACAGCTTTCATGTGAGAAAAAAAAAAACATTCCTAATGTCACTACAGAGTTTTTTTTTTCCAGGTTTCTATGTTCTAGTATTGATTTTGACCCCCCTAAATCAATTTTAGCGGGAAACACCTAATTAAATATGTATATTTTGATTTACTCATATTCAGAGGTACATGTTGCAAAAAGAGCTCTGTACAGACATGGATCATCACAAAATGAAGAAAACTGCCAAATATGAATATGCTGAGAAATCTCTGTTTTCTTGTTGAAAATCATCTGTATTTTTATCATGGTTTTAAAGTGCTTTTTAGTGTAAAAGAGTTATTTCAGAGCAATTTAGGCAAATTTAAGACCAATTAGGCAGAAATATATGTCCTGAAAGTATACCATTCGAAGGACCACTTTGCGTTCCTCCCTCAAAACAAAAATTTTGAACCAAAATTGGCATTTTGCTTTGCTATAGGTCTCCTTAACTTAGGCCCAGAGAAGACTGCTGCATTTCCGGACCGTGTTCACATTTGACTTCTTTGCATAATACAGCTTTAGCTTGCAATTGTAGATTGCACAGCAAACTGTGTTCATAGACATCGATTTCTGGAAGTGTTCCTGAGCCCATGCAGTGCATTCCAGAGCAGAATTATGCCTGTTTTTAATGCACTGCCACCTGAAGGCTCGATGGTCTCAAGCATCCAATATTGACCTTCGCACTGGTCCCTTGCGCACTGAGATTCCTCAAGATTCTCTAAATCCTTTGATTATATTATGTAATGTAGATTCAAATTCTTGGCAATTTTACACTGAGGAACATTTTTCAGAAATTTTCAGATGCAGTTTTTTGCAGATCGGTGAATCTCTGTCCTTCTTTTCTTCTGAGAGACTCTGCCTCTCTAAAATGCACTTTTTATACCCAGTCATGTTACTGACCTGTTGCCAATTAACCTAATTAGGTGCAAAATGCTCCTCCAGCTGTTTATTAGTGCCACTTGCTTTTCCGGCCCTTTCTTGCCCTTCTCCCAACTTTTTTGAGATGTGTCGATGCCATCCAATTCAAAATAAGCCAATATTTTTCATGAAGTGGTAAAATGTCTCACTTTCAACATCTGATATGTCGACTATTTTCAAATGTGAATAAAATGAGGGTTCATGAGATTTGCAAATCATTACATTCCGTTTTTATTTACAACTCACACAGCATCCCAGCTTTTTTGGAACTGGGGCTGCAAATGATTGTCCCACTCAGGTTAAAAAACCTTTTAGCCCATCAGTTCTGATGTAATAAAAATTTATTGTTTCATAGGAGTTGAAAGGCACCCATATAAAAGGCTAATAACAATGCAGAGACTAAGGAGCCAATTTCTGAAAAATGGCAGTATTCAGGGCTTAAAGCAAAAAAAAATCCCAGGACTGAAAATTTCAGACGTGGGATAAGACATTCTGAAAGGGGCTCTAAGCTTGCAACGGTCTAGCCCTGGCCCCTGTCCTAGACAATGGCAATATAAGAGAAATATAAACAACATTGTACGCCCAGCACACACCAATTAATTGGGTGATATGCGACTTCACAGTTCTCAAATGCCTTAATTGTGAATGTGTACAATTCGTGCTTCATTTTAACATAAACACCTGCTGAAGTTGTAGTCTGTCTATTACTAGTCTGGTCTATTTCAAATATTAAAATTACTGTAGGACTTTAAAGCAAAAGTGCGTAGCAGCAGCAGACCTGCCAACCTTGGCAATTTTTTTTGAGTACACATGCGCAGGCGCGAAGCACCCGCAGGGCCAACAGCGCAAATTTTGTGGTTTTCCCGCATGAAATGCACAAAGACCGCGTATATTTTGGGGGGTCCCCAGTCCCCACACACCTTTTTGGGTGGGAGCAAATTGTATGTTGACTTACAATAAATGGAGGCAAGCTGTTACAACCTTATAAATAAAAATGCCAGTGCAGAGAAAAAGTAGGATTACCAGGCTGTAATGTTGCATTGGCAATATTGACAAATCTTTAATATACTAACTGCACCTGCTCAGACTGAGTTAACACTAGTCTAGCAAAACAGTCCAATCATGTAATTGTTTTTACACACTGCTGAGCAGTGTGCAAAAAGTAGTAGTCATATGAACCAGTATGCACCTTGCATTAGGGGAGAGGAATGGTTGCAAGTGAGAACACGAGTCAATTACGCGAGACATTTAAAACCCACAGGTTGGCGGCTCAAAAAGAAAATGTTAGTACCTTTAGTGGATAACATTTGACCTTTTACTTTATATTTTAGGGTTCCCATTATTAATAAATAGTGTGCATTAAAACTAAAACAACATCAATATTCAACAAACCGTTTTATTCAGATTCTCTGATAAACAATGCTGTTGTCTTTTTTTAGCAACAAAAGCAAAAGTCACAACATCAAGAATTCAACAAGCCGTTTCAGATTCTGATAAGCAAATACCATTCATTCTTTCTTCTTTTTTTTTTTTTGCAACAAAAGCAAAAGCCTGAAGCTTGGCTACACCAGACATTCTTTTCAGTGTTGACCTGAAACCTGGTTCATTGTTGTGCTTGAAAAGCGTTTTTTTTTGCCGTTTGAACCGTACAACAGCTTTCTATTGCAAGCACAACAGAAACAGGCTCCTGGTTCCTTCAATTTTTGACACCAGGACCTGAATGGCTTTCCTGTGTCACCTATCTCATCCAACCAAGCCCACCTCCATTTGTTTTTGACAGTGCTGTCAATATTAATCACGTCTGATCCTTCCTTCACAACTAACCGCTCCATGATTTTTCGCAGACTGAACTGGTACCACAGCAGTGACAACACACGTGGGTAATATTATGAGTCAAACAATGCAACGCGGTGAATACACCAACCAATCATGATACAGTAGTTGCAGACGCGGTTGATCTAAAACACAGAATAGTAGATTTGCATACGTAACACTGCTTTCTAAATGCAAGATAACGTAAGAATACATTACAACAACGAATCAATGACCGATCGTGTGTGCAATCATAAAGTGCGTATCTGCACATTTATTGCAGAGCACGACCTTTCGTTCACAGTTGCACAGTCATTCATTGATGACTTTATTAGAAGTTTGCTGTTTCATACAGTTTCATAACGGTACAGTTCACAAGTACATGGTCTACTAAAACACACAAGCGTCATATGTGTACATCCATGGAATTTCCACTCAGATAAAAAAGCAGTTATCAGACAAGTTGAACATGATTTATTTTCCTCTAAATGCTGACGAGGCCACCAGTACAAACATGGACCGTGTGCTGAATGTTTTGGTGCGCTTCTATGATGAGGATTTGGCCACTGCTACCTTCCCAGTAAATATACGCTAACGTTATATATTTAGATCATACCTGATGTTCACATGGTGTAATCCACTTTCGATGTTTAAGAAAAAAATCCACTGACTGCCATTATTCTTTGTGATTTCATCTTTGGGACACCGTCATCCATACTGAGCGAATTTCATAACTTCACCGTTAAAATCCGTAGCACTATGAGTCATGAAGTCACATTGCTGATCTGCCATTTAAGTTACTCCAACACGACACAACAATCGCAAGCTAGTTGACGCTAAGCTAATGCTTGGTGTCAGGTTACATCAGAGCTCATCAGCCAGCGGCAACCTACTGAGTGCACTCTGAGCTGCGTATCTTCGTAGATGTTTAAATTTACATTATTTCCTTGCGGAGGGATGCATCGCAGTTTGGAAATCACTTCACTAGCAAGTATATGCAGCATTTTAACATTTTTTTCATTGACATCGCGGCCATGGCTACCCCCCTCCCCACCCCCCATATAACTTTTTTATTTTTTTGCAAATCTACATCGATCTCAAAAATAGCCCCTAGGGAATCACCAAGACGGAAATCCGTCCCCAGGACGGAGAACTTTAAGCCCTGCAGTATTTCTGAGAAAATGTTCTAGTATTGATTTTGACCCCCCTAAATCAATTTCGGCGGGAAACAGCTAATAAAATATGCATATTTTGATTTACTCATATTCAGAGGTACATACAGTGGCTTTAATAAGTATTTGTACACTACTTGAAAATTCGACTACATAACAGCTTTTGTATATTCGGCTAAATGCTTGCTATTGTGCTTAAAAGTGATTAAAATATTTGATAATCAATATGTTTTAAACAAATATTTAATGTCAAAATGGCATATTTGGTGAGAAAGGCGATTATCTGACCCAATAAGTATCTGTACAGTTCCATTAGTAAGTCACAAAACTTATAATACTCACCTAAAATTGACTCAAGATGTTTACAGGACATGGTTGACTCACTTGGTCTGATTTGGTCAAGCGTGACCATACTGGACACTCCCTCTGTACACAGACTGGCCTATATAAATGGCCTGACCATGCCCATAATGTATTCCTGTGATATTGCTAAGACAGGCGAGATACCCTGTCGAATTCGGGAGCAAATGATTCAGAAGGCAAAAGCACCATAAAAATTGGAACTCTGCTATCGTTACGCCACACGACCGTGCAGTACATCATCAAGAAGTACAAACAGTCTGGACGCATAGCCAATGCAGCCAGGAAAAGACGTCCCAGGAAGACCAGCCAGCGCACTGACCGGTACATCTCCCTGCTGGTACAGAGGGAGAGACAGTCCTCTGCCTCCAGTCTAGCCAACTAAGTGGAGGAAGCAACTGGAAGCCATGTTTGTGCCCAGGCCATCCGTAACCGGCTCCATGAAGTACAGTAGTGTACAAATACTTATTGGAGCCACTGTATTGCAAAAAGAGGTCTGTACAGACATAGATCATCACAAAATGAAGAAAACTGCCAAATATGAAGTCAATTGGATGTGGCACACAGAATCATATGGATGTCTAACTGAAAAACCCAAATTTTTAGGGTCGTACACCCCCTTTTTTTTTGGCTCACAGCGCCCCTAGGAGGCCAAAAAACAAGATCCAAAATCTGCCAAAATGGGATAGACATGGCAAATTGAATACATTTTCATGAAAAATTTATGGAATGTCCAAACCATTTATGGGGGTATATGACCCTAACCCTACTTAAAGTTTCACATCATCAAGCTGCCACCTGGTGGCAACCCTGGATAACAAGGCTGGGGCCAGATGAACTTTGGTAAGAAAACAGAAGAAATTCAGATTTCTGGCACAAATAAAATGTAAAAGGGCATCTAAAGTCGATTCTCAGACGGAACGTTGAACATCCAATGAGTACAAACAAATCACGCTTTTGTTGACATCTTGCATTGTCACATGACCAATTTCATTCATATAAACCAAGCTGTTCAAGGGTGGGTCCCTGCCTTTGCCTGCAGTCAGCTGGGATAGGCTCCAGCTCGCCCCGTGACCCTAGTGAGGAATAAACAGGTATAGAAAATGGATGGATGGATGGAAACCAATGTTTTGTGTCCATGCGTAGATAATCCTTCTATTTCGGTTCCTTTGCGCATGTGCGGCACACTGATTGGCCGATAAAGAAAAACAATGGGAATCGACTTTAGATGCCCTTTAATACAAGAAAGTCCCAAGGAAATGTGGTTTGCTAGTCAATATTTCAGGAAGAGTGATCACATAGACAAAATTTCGACACGGCACATTGATGGTTTGCTGAGATCACTGACCTGAAAATAGCTTATACATAATTTTGCACCCATCTTCAGGATTAAATAATAATTTAATACAGATATGTAGTGGGGATATCAATACGGTTTTTGAAAGGTATATCCTTGTTCTCATCAGTGCACAAGAAATCTCTATGGTACTCTGTGGTTTTTTCATGCACTGAACATGTAAATTTGTAGGGTTGGGGAAAACCACCAATTTGGTACCAATTTCAGAGTGCTCTGAAATTTTAGTCCAGGGAGATAAAAGCCTGATACTGCTATAACCAACAGTTTCTACCTTATAAATTCATATGTGATCAGCAAACCACATTTCCATGGGACTTTCTTGGATTAAAGTTTTATTACTGACAGAAATAGGAATTTCTTATATTTTCTTACCAAAATTCAGCTGGTCCCAGGGTTCCCACTCCATCAATTTTTCATGAAAACTCATTCAATTTGCCATGTCTATCCCATTTTGGCAGATTTAAGACCTTGTTTTTTGGCCTTCCAGGGGGCGCTGCGCACAAAATAAAAGGTGGTCGACCCTAAAAATTTGGATTTTTCTGTTAGACATCCATATGAACCTGTGTGCAAAATTTCATTGAATTCTAGGGATCAACTCTGGAAAGTTCCTGACAACTGCCATTTTCTCAGAGATTGGCTCTTAATACACAGTGCATTATTGATGAAAGATAACACCTACAAAGCAACAATATCAATGTGTCAAAATGGGGAAATGTTACCACCAGATCAATATAACCAACTAGACGGTACTTGGTAGAGGACATACCTCTGCCACGCCATTTATCTGTTCTTTCAGTACAGAATATGTTCTAGATCACGTCCAAAAATTAATTTGATTTTTCTTGAACTACCACCTATCATTCTGCCAAATTTTGTGCCAAACCATTCATAAATTTTAGACTTATCCGGTCAGAAATATCGCAGACCTGCGTTAGACAGATACTATACGTTTTAATTCTTCTGGATCCTGAATTCAGAATATGATCCGGATCACTTCCAAAAATGAAGAAACTCATCCCCGTACTACCACCCATCATCCAAACAAATTTTGTGCCAAAACCTTCATAACTTTTTGAGTTACCCTGTTAACAGACAGACAGTCTGACAGGCAAAAACTAATAACAAACAGGGCTGAAAACATAACCTCCTTGGTGGAGGTAATAATGAAAGCAAAACGTCAAGGTAAACCATAAATAGCATGCCACAGTATGAGTAAGAACTACACAGTATGAACTACAAACTAATGCAGTTTAAGTGCTGGTAAATGTTAACAGCAAATCTTTCCTGCATTACTGCACCATCCACTGTGAGGGAATTCAGAGTTGAGAACACATAAGAAAATATACAGAATTAATCTGCTCAGTGAATCACTCTATTCAGCTGTTTGAAAATGAAATTTAGCTTTAATTGTGCTAAAAAATTGGGAGTAATGTCAACTGACGTACATCTGGACACACACACAAAAAAAAAAAAACAATTTATGAAGGGCACAATTACACCTTCAGTTCATATAGTTTTTCTAGTGTCCTTCCCAGAGCTCCTGCACTGTCATTCACCAGCCCTCTCCCTTCTGTCCATCCTTCACTTCCTCGATCCATCAGCAGGTATTTCAGCCCTTCATCTTGATGCTTATGTTTGCGATGAGGGAGTTTGTACAAATAGAACCTTAGAAAAGAAGGGGGAATGCATGCAGTGAATGGTAAGGTAAAATTTGATGGGATTAATAGGCAATTTTTAAAAAAAATCAGCACAGGGGTGGAAACTCACCATCTCCAAATTTGTTCATATTTCACAATTTTGAAGTTCTATGCCTGAAATAAAAAAGAAATTACCCATGTCTGTTCCGTGGGCCACGCCCATTTTTGGGGGTAGTTTAACAACCCTAGCTGTTTGAGAGCATTTATTTTTGAACAGAACTTCTGGCCTATGGCTTTCATTCTTACAGGGTGCTTCCACGGCCAAGGTGTACCATCGCTACCAAAAAAAATTTGTGGGCACAGCTAGCGCCACCTGGATTACAAAAAAAATGTGAATTTGTATCCAAGACATTTGGCCCTAGCTCAAGACAGAATGGAGTGCCCACGGAATTTATGATTATTTTCCATTAAGGAAGTGTCCCTGAATAGTAATAATGGGTAAGTACCTTGGGCCACTCATTCTGCAAAGAGAAAAAAAGAGGTCTCAAACTAGGACGACAGGCAACCACACCCAAGTTTGGACCACACCGATTTCCAGTAGAATCACCACCTGCCAAAAACTTAAGTGTAGGATGCAGCTCTGATGTCTACATTTTTTTAATGTCAACTAAAAGATGTATGGGCAACCAATAGAGATTGTCATTTTAACCTATTTTAGACCATTACATTTCACCACAGCAGGTGTACGCAAATGTATACGAAGTGTACACAAAATACAAAGGTAATATATGGCCAAGACAACTAAATGCAAAATACAAGTTTTAACTATTTTTATTAACTTCAATGATTTTCTTCCAGGATGAACATTTCTGCTGACCTTCAACATGTAAAAATTCAAGTTTTCAGCCTTTCATTTTGCCTTTTAGTGAGGTTTAGGTGACCCAATTAAAGTTGCAGAATATGCTGTTGTATACAGAGATTCTGTGCAGTATCAATCACATTTATTTACTTTATCTGGGTATAAGGTAGTTATTTATGGGCTTGACTCATTCTCCAATCATTATCAAAGACAGTACTTTTCTTTGCCATGTCTTCTAGTTTCTTTGTCATTTTCTTTTTGTGGCATTTTAACCAAGATCACTGGAGGAGGAACACGATAGCCTCCAATTTAGCGCTTCATCTTTCCCAATTTTCAGTTTTTTGTCAGTATAGTTCCAGTTTGATGATTTCCAATTACATATACATTATTTTTGATTTATTATTGACTGATTGATTGCTTGAGAAATTGATTGAATGAGTTGTTTTGGTTTTAGTTCAAAAGGACCATTTCATAAATTTTACCTCTTACAATTTCCTATTAAACAGCATTCTGTGTTTACCATAGGTTTGCGGTCGACCAACTTGCACTGTAAGGTAGAGCTCTTCAAAAGGTGTTGTAAAATTGCCCGTGGGAAAGAAAGAAAATCATGGAGGTAGATTCAAGTTTGTCAAAGGTCTGGTCCCTGTGGTATTGTTTTTCAAATTGTTATCGAATGTGATCAGACAAGTTCAGCACAACCCATCATTTATCAGGGCCATTTTTGCCGTTGTAGCTCCTTTTTTGCTGGTGTGAGACAATGGCAGTATACAGCCACTGTATCCTACACTATGGACACTTTGGTCCCTGTGGGACATATGGCCTATGCCCCAAAGAAGCTATGACTGAAATGCAGAAAGGATATCATGTTGGTCCATTCTCTGTTCAAGTGATTTATTTCGTGGACAGTTTTTCAGAAGACACACAGAACCTTCTGACACTAAATGTCTCTATACTGAAATTCAAGTCTGATGACATTACAGTGTATTTTTATATGAGAACATACAGGCTCAGAAGGAGGTAAGACCTGACATAATTCTATCTTGTTAAATCAGAGCATAAAGTTTGTGTGAAATGAAAATTTAAATAAATTAAAATAACTACAGATACAGGCTGTTGGGGTCATCTGGGAAGAACAGGTTCGGTTACACAAGTATTAATGATCTTAATTAATATTAATAGAATTATTAATATTAATAGGATTGCTAATATGAGTGAATAGCAGCGGGGCACCACCCTGGGATCAGGGACCAGTAACCAAACCAGAATTTTAGTCTCAAAGGAATTGTTTAAGCCAAAATGTCAATATTAGAATATCTACATTTGTGGAATTAACAATGAAGGGTGAAATTCGAACACTGGACCTCCCGACCAGCTGTTACCGCTATAAACATGCACAAATAATCACAGGGAGCTGTTCAGAAATTATAACAGAGTTTATCTAACTTTGGTAACACTGATGGCAATCAATAATACTTCAGTCAACAAACATCTATTATTTCTACAACTACCACGAAACCGGCTACATTTACAAGCAACTAAGATTGAGGGTATCAAACACTGCACACGTGAGGACACAACAGGGAATGACGGAAGGAAAAGGGGAGAGCAAAATGGCTGACGTAGTCACGTGAGTGAGTACGTCACCCGGAGGAGGATCGGGACAAAGGGAGTGCAAGATGGCAGACGTGGCCACGTGAGTGGGTACAGCAACGGAAATGGATCTCGCAGCAACTGCGCTTTATCATACAGGAGCCAGGTGAGTGAACTGGGGCTCGTTCGGCGTGTTCCTGATTCCTTCGCTGATAAAGTGCAGTTAGCTAGCTTTATCCGCTCGGCGGCGGACCACACAGTAAAAACCACAGCTAACAGAAATCTCTGCCCAGACAAAAGCTTAAGAAGAAAAGTCTGTGCGCTGTTTGGGGAAGTTTCCTCGGGCTCCAACATGACGACGGGCTAGCAGTTGGTGCGTCCACGGCGAGGTGATCCACACGTGGGGCAGAGCAGCATGCAGCGGTGTAGGCGTTATTCTTCTTGAAGAATAACGGATGCTTCGTATCGTTCTTTTGAGGAAGGCCAGAATCAGAATTGCTTCACTGATCCGAAAGTAATAATAATAAAATTAAAACCGAGAGACAGTTTGCAGCTCTCCAGCTAGTGGGGACTGTGGCCTAAGTAAAACATAGTACTACTAATGTTTGCATTACCGACACCTCCAATAGCGACTCCCGTCACTGTGGAAAGGCAAGGTACGGAGGTGTGTTCTAAGTCTTATAATCCCCGTGACGTCAGGGCTGCGTCTTAGGGATCCCCAGGGGTGTCCACGGCTCTTGTCCAATGGGACACCAGTGCTTGAATTCAGCCCGAACTTCGCACCGAGGTGGGAGGTGCAAAGCCCGATGGGGTTTTGGCGGAATTCCATAGTTAGGCTGTTATATGATAGTGATTGCATCAAAATCACTAAAAGGAGTAAATCAAAACAGAGGGAAGTTGGAAGAGGAAAGACAGGGAAAAGGGGTTAATGAGCTTAATAGGCATACTCCTGAGAGGGATTGGAGCTAGCCCATGGGAAGGTCACGCTCTGGTTCGTGAAGCAGGGTGACACAAACAGGAGGGAGTCTAGCTTGGCTTGTAGACTCTGAATGTGTTTGTACATTACGTGTGCGATGATTACCGTGATGATCCAACCACTTAGGAGGAGCCTGAGGGCAACAATGTCAACAGTGGTCTGTCCACAAGGTTTTGGCCTGCTTATGCGTTTAAATGGGGTGGTGGTGTTTAAATGCGTCCATAATCTCACTTTCCATGTCATGTCTGTCAGAATTGACATGATGGAGGACAATATCACAAATGTGTATTGTGGTCCCTTGGGAACCTGACAAGAACGCAGTCTGATTTGGCAAGGTTAGCTTAGTGGTTGTGTCATGGCGGTCGTGGGAAGACAGGACTTTGGTGGCAGGTGTGCTGACATAGAGTGAGTGGGAAATCAATCCTTGTCTCTGTCCTCTCGTCCTTGGTGGACATGCTACCTTCGCATTTTTGCTGGGGGGATGCAGTCCTCAAGCCGCAGAGGTAGCTGGCTGCATCTCTAATGAAAGGATTACTTGGACAAACCCAGTGGCTGCCCTTTGTTTTGGTACACCTGGTAAGGTAAAGGCATAAGATAGAGCGAGGGGTCATTGTCATAGGAGGCAGTTGTTAGTGGTGTTTTAAGGTGCACTTGTGTGTTACCTCTCCAAAACCCAACATTTAAAACAGACTTTATTCCAGAAATGTTCTGTCACTCGACTATATGTAGGTTGGGGATGAACCTAATCTCTTGGTTAATGGGGTCTACAGAGATCCAGATTGCTTTGCCGAGACTTTATGCCAGATGCACCTGTGAAGGTTGCATAACAGTGGTAGTAGCG
This sequence comes from Gymnothorax reevesii, assembly GCA_029721435.1. Classification (NCBI taxonomy): domain Eukaryota; kingdom Metazoa; phylum Chordata; class Actinopteri; order Anguilliformes; family Muraenidae; genus Gymnothorax; species Gymnothorax reevesii. Next base: position 133,658,748 of record CM056573.1, on the reverse strand, counting down.
GACTTAAGGACATGCTCAACAAGGTCCAGGGAGACCAGATAGGCCGGAATTTTTCCACTGCTTAGGCTGTTGACCGAGGAGCTAATTTCCCTAATGAGGTCCTGCATTAAGTCTCTATGGCTCTACTGAGAGTAGTCTGCTCCCTCTTTGAGTGGAGGCTGCCCCCCCCCACCGGGTGTAGATGCCCCAGCTTTCTCCTTTTAATAGGGGTTTCATTTTGGTTTCACCTGATCCTGGTGTTGTGCCATGTTCTCACCCCCCCGGCTCTGTTGCTGACCCTGCTGGCGAGGTGTTTGACGCCTCTGGGGTCTCACTTTTGGCTTAACCTTATCATGAGGCATTTTGTGGCCTTCTAGCATTAGGTCAGTGGTTCCTGAAGCTTGGATTCCCAGAACTCTGACATCATCATCATGCCTTTTGGGGTGGCACGCGCGTTTCCCATGCCAGCTGGGCATACTTCCGAATTTCCTGCATGCTTAATTTGTTTGTTCTTCTGCAGTGCATGGTAATGATGTAGCGCACACTCTCATGGAGGCTGTGCAGGAACAGGGACTTGAAAGTCAGGTCCTCCACCAACCCTGGGGCATTACGTCCCTGAAAGTATGCAGCCCTCAGGCGTCGGAAGTACTCCCTACGCGATTCATGTTTCTTTTGCATAATCGCGAAGGCGCTTAGGGTGGCTGAGTCTTAGTCGGAGTACAACGAGTACTCCTCCCGTAAAGCTTGGCAAATTGCCGAATAGCGGTCCCGAGTCGCAGGTGGGAGAGTTTCCATGAAAACATGGACGCTCCTGGATGTTGTTTTCCAGATGAGTTTAAGTTTTTCCCGCGATGATGGGTAAGGCAAGTCAAGGAGACAGCGCTCTCTCGCGAAGATAGTCATCAATATTTGACTCCCGAACATTCGGGTCAAACCACTCTACATCCCTCGCGAGGGACTCAATTTGGCGAGTGCGCAGACCTCGGTCTTGAGGCAGGCATGGGCCATCCGAGTCGTCAGAGGTCTCATAGTCACTCGGGTCCTTGTAGCGAGGGGGCGAACTCCTTCGCCTAGGCGGTGGAGATGGGGTCTGGTCAAGACGCGGGCGTGAGATCCGCGAGGAATACCTTGCACTTCCGGATAGTGGTTCCAAGGCACCGGTGCCGCTTGGGACTTTGAGGCAGGTGGCCCCCCTTCGGGGTGATGATCCTACCCTGCTGAAACGCAGTGTGGGGTTCGCACTGGGATGTAATCTGCTCCTGGAGACTGGGTCACCTGGACCGAGAGAACGGACAGACGGGGGCTCTCGATAGCTGTCCAGGGTCATGAGCTCAGAAACTGCATGGCTATGGGCCGCTAGGTCCCGAGCCGTGGTCCCTAGTTCAACTGGGGGGGCTCTGCTGCTCAGCTGGGGTTCTTCAATCCTCCGGAACAGGCCCTTTTCCCTACTCCGAGTGGCCTGAAGTGCTGAACGGAGCTGCTCGGCCTCATCCACATGGAATGGACGTTCTCCAGGCGGAGGTCTGAATGTGGCAGAGAGGGGGCTGGGTTCGGGGTCATGGACAGTGTCAGGCGACCCCTGGGTCAATGAGGTGGCACCTGCACTTACCTGGCTGATTCCAGGGTCTTGACCTCTGACCTCTGCTTCCTGCTGGGCGACCTGGAGTTGTGCACGCCGGATTTCAGTGCTTTCCTGCAGTTCTCCATACCTCTCTCGCACCTCAGAAAGATCAGCATGGATTTCAAGCATTAGGCTGGCATTGTCTCGCTGCACAGCCCGATAGCTGTTCTCCAGCTGAGTGAGCTGCCTTTCATACTCAGCAGCTTGCAGCTGTGTTTTACGGTGATACAACAGGATCACCTGACCAAACGTGTCTGGGACCGTGCATTGAGGCTTCCCAGGTGGGATAGTCAATATAGGCGACGAGCTCTTTCAACTGATCATCGCATGCGTTAGGACTATAGCTGTTAAGGTTGTATCTCTCCTCTAGGGAGAGATAAAGGAGATCAGCGACCACATCCTGCAGCTCTGGGTCATCTGACTCATAAGGAGCTTCAGCTCCTTGCCTATGGGGATCTTGTCTGCTCATTTTACTTCTCTAGTAAAGGCGACACCCAGTGGCTCTAAGTACCTGTCGCAGAAAACTGCGGTAAGGCCAATTTCAATGCGCAGTTGAGAGGCTTTACCCGTGACTTCCCAGCTGACGTATCAACTGCTGACTACTTGACTGCCGGATACACAAACAGCAGTGTGCAAGGAATTAAGATTGCCGGATACACAAACAGCTAATCTTTTAATTACAACTGCCGGATACACAAACAGCAGCGTGCAAGGAGTTAAGATTGCCGGATACACTGTTATGGCCCCAATTTGTTATTACATTTAAAACAACAGCAACAGCAAGGGATGACACACAGTTTTTAAAAACTTCAACACATTTAATTAACAAAGACAATAACTACTAACTAACCTAAAGACCAAGATTGCTTTCCAACAAAAACAAAAATATTTACAGTCCCTTTGGGTTTTCTGGTGATGTGCTGGGTGAGAAAAATCCACAAAAGAAACTTAACAGGTCTTGAACAGAAATGACAGGTCTGGTCACACGTATACTTCTTCTTGCAATTTCTCCTACTACTTTACTGTCTCAATTCTTTTCCTTATATACTCTTTTGCAGACCCCACCCACATTTAGACCTCTTTTTTTTAATTTTCTGAGACTTGCCCCAGACATGTCCAGGACATGTCTAAACATGACTCCAGTCTGAGCTTAACAAAAAAAAGGTAAATACTGCCATCTAGTGGCCTATATTCACATTACACCTCCATTCCAAAAGGGAAAAATTTTGACTCATAAAGGCAAAATTTTTCTTTTCAATACAAAATGGTTAAGTGAACACTTGTCTATATATACATATCATACAATATTCAAACACATGATATATATATACACATTCAAACACGGGATAAGCAATCAGCAATTACATTGTCTGTACCCTTCACATGCTTAATTTCCAAGTCAAACTCCTGTAAAATCAAACTCCAATTCAACAATCTCCGATTCTTGTTTTTCATCTTACTCAAAAACATTAACGAATTGTGGTCAGTGTACACAATCATTGGCTTTTGTCCTGTACAAACATAAACCTCAAAGTGTTGTAAAGAAAGGACCAGAGCCAACAGTTCCTTCTCTATTGTGGAATAGTTCATTTGGTGGCGATTGAACTTCCCGGAGAAGTATGCCACGGGATGCTCAATGTCATCAGAGTCACTTCTCTGTAGGAGCACAGATCCACAAGCTTGGTCGCTAGCATCGACCGCGATGGAGAACGGTTTGTTGAAGTCAGGAGATTTGAGCACAGGGAAGTGACACAGCAGAGACTTCAGGCGATCGAAGGCTCTCTGGCATGCATCATCCCAGGTGAACTTTACGCCTTTCTTCAGTTGGTTAGTTAGACTGAGAGCAATCTCAGCAAAGTTCTTGCAGAACTTGCGGTAGTACCCGATCATTCCAAGGAAGCGGCGCAAAGCTTTTTTGTTGTCAGGAACTGGAAAGTCCATGATGGCTTGGACTTTAGCATTTATGGGTGCCACCTTACCCTGGCCTATGACGTAGCCAAGATAGGTGACAGTAGCACAACCAAAGTCACTCTTGTTCAGGTTAACAGTCAGGTTAGCCTGGGTCAGGCGCTGGAACAACGTCTCTACATCTTTCAGATGTTCTTCCCAGGAGTCACTCCATGTGATCAGGTCATCGATGTACGCACCCGTGTGTGGCAATCCGGCGATTGTAGACTGTATCATCCTTTGGAACGTGGCTGGGGCATTTTTAATGCCAAAGGGTAGGACTTCATACTGGTACAATCCAGATGGTGTGGCAAAAGCAGAGATGCTCTTGGCCCTCTCAGTTAAAGGCACACACCAATAACCCTTCAATAAATCAATCTTGGTCAGAAACTTTGCTTGCCCTACACTATCAATACAATCATCAATCCTAGGTATTGGAAACACATCAGTTCTAGTTACAGCATTGACTTTGCGATAATCTGTACAGAATCTAGTACTTCCATCAGGTTTTGGAACTAGCACACAGGGTGAACTCCAATCGGAGTTGGAGGGTCTGATAATATCATGTTTTAACATGTACTCAACCTCTTTCTCAGCAATCTTTCTCTTTTCAGGATTCATCCGGTATGGATGCTGTTTTATTGGTTTGGCATCACCAACATCTACATCATGAGAGGCTATAGTAACTCTCTTTGGAACATCAGGAAACAAATCCTCATATTTCTTGATCAACCTTTCAAACTGATCTCTCTGTGAGGGTTCTAAGTGCTGGAGTTTTACATCAAGATTTTGCAACACTTCAGTGTTTGACAATTTACATGAAAGAACTTCAGCTTTAATTCTAGGTTCATCATCTTGAAACTCCCCCTCATCTTCACACGTTTCTAGGGCTGGGCGATATATCGATATTATATCGATATCGTGATGCAAAGTAAAATATCGTCACGGATTTTGACTATCGTAATATCGTGATATGAAATAAGTGTTGGCTTTTCTGGTTTTAAAAGCTGAATTACAGTAATGGGTTGCATTTTTCTGCACTTGCAAGACTGTTGAAGCTGTTTCCTGTACCTGTTTCATCGTTATGTCAACATTACTAATAAATGGTTATGAAAAATATTATTGTGTAAATATTTTGCAAAAGCACCAACATTTGTCCCGATAATATCGGCAAAATATCGATATCGAGGTATTCGGTCACAGATATCGGGATATTAGATTTTGTCCATATCGCCCAGCCCTACACGTTTCGACCATTGGAGAATCTGAAGTGACAGCTGCAACCCTAGCATTTCTGTCATGATAAGGCTTTAGCATGTTAATATGACACAATTGTTTTGGTTTTCTCCTTTCTGGAGTCTTCACAATGTAATTGAGATCATTGAGTTTTGTCAGAATTTCATAAGGACCATGAAATCTAGCCTGCAATGGATTGGACTGCAAGGGAAACAACACAAGGACCTTGTCTCCTGGTTTAAACTCACGGCTTCTAGCCTTATGATCATACCAAGTTTTCATTTTTCCCTGACTTGATTTCAAGTTCTCTTTGGCAAGGTCACAAGCTGCACGCAATCTTTCCTTGAACTTGCTAACATAGTCTAACAGACTGATATGCGGCTCTTTCTCTTGCCATTGTTCACTCAATAATAGCAAAGGTCCTCTCACTTCATGACCAAACACTAGCTCAAATGGACTGAATCCAGTAGACTCCTGCACTGCTTCTCTAGCTGCAAACAACAGCAAATGAACCCCTTCATCCCAGTCTTTCTCATGGTCATAACAATAAGTCCTCATCATTGTCTTGAGAGTGGAATGAAACCGCTCTAAGGCACCCTGACTTTCTGGATGATAGGCACTAGAAAGAATCTGCTTTGCACCTAGTTCATACACAACCTGCTGAAACAATCCGGAAGTGAAATTGCTACCCTGGTCTGACTGAATTTCCCTGGGAAGGCCAAACAACGTGAAGAACTTTATCAAAGCCTTCGAGATTGCAGTTGCCTTGATGTTACGTAGAGGTATGGCTTCGGGGAATCTGGTAGATGCACACATGATTGTCAACAAGTACTGATTTCCAGATCTAGTCTTGGGTAATGGACCAACGCAATCAACAATGACCCTAGAGAATGGCTCCCCAAATGCTGGGATAGGCTGCAATGGAGCTACAGGTGGGTCGAACTGGTGTTTTCCAACTACCTGACAAGTGTGTCAGGTTTTGCAAAAGTTGGAAACGTCTTTCCGAAGCCCAGGCCAAAAGAAGTGTTTCATGATCTTATCAACAGTCTTGTTAACACCAAGATGACCTCCTAAAGGTAAACTATGAGCCATTGTTAAGATCTCATTCCTATAGACCTTCGGAACAACAATTTGCCTGACCACTGCCCAATGTGCATTGGCAGGGATATCAGGAGGGCGCCACTTCCGCATCAACACACCATCCTTGAGATAATACCAAACTGGAACTGCGTCTATTTCTTTATCAGGAAGGGCTCTCCTCTTTAGTACACAAATTTCAGGATCATAAGTTTGCTCCTCAATCAACCGCTTTCTGGACAGAGACAAGTCTCCAGACACATCAGAATCACCAGACCCATCCGGCTGGCTGAATAGAGAACTGATAAAAGTATCTGATAAGTCCTCAAACGGAGAAACCATAGTAGGCCAATCAGAGTCATGAGGCGAACCACCTGAGTCCTGACTATTCAATGTACTGGACGGCACCACATCATCATCTTCTTTAGCCTTCTTGGCCATAGCACGAGTCACTGCGCAAGAAGGATACAGAGATGGGTCCTCATCCCCATCTTCAGTGCTCGGCTGTGAAGTAAGATGTACAGGGGGAACTACTTTGCCCCCAGCCAGGTCATTGCCTAGCAACAGAGAAACACCCTTTATAGGTAGACTTGACATAAGTCCCACCTTTACCTGTCCTGTAACTAAATCTGACTTCAAGAATATAGAGCGCAGGGGTACAGATACAGTCCTCCCTTCAATACTTTGTACAAGTATGAAATCCCCTGAAGCGGTCTCATCACGTAACTCCAAGGAGTCCATCAACAAAAGTGACTGAGAAGCTCCGGTATCCCTTAGGATATATATGGGGACAGGAGTAGTATGCTCATTCAGAGCCACAAATCCCTCTGACACAAATGGAAGAAATTCCTCCCTCACGAAGTCAGCTGTATCAGGCTTTTTAGCCCCACAAGAAGCAGGCAATTTAGCAGATTGGTTATCTACTACAGGGGTTTCTAACCTTGTTTTCACAAAGGCATTTGGTTTGGTATCCTTTTCTTTTTCTTTCTTAGCTTTAAGGAACCAACAGTTAGTTGTAACATGACCAGATTTCTTGCAATAACTGCAAACTAGACCACTTTTGTCACTGTCAGCTTTCACACTTTGATCAGACCCGTTACTGGATTTCTGAGCACCATCACCAGATTTGTCTTTGTCTTTGGGTGAGGAATCTTGGGTATCACCATAACCCTTTTTCTGAAATTGGGACCATCTATTATCACTGCTAGACTGAAATTTGGACTTATGTGTGAGAACATATTCATCTGCAAATTTGGCAGCTGATTGCAACTTCAGTGCTTGCTTCTCATTAAGGTAGGTCTTAACATCATCTTTAACACAGTTCTTGAATTCTTCAACTAACACCATCTCTTTTAGTGAGTTGAAATCATCCTTGACCTCCATAGAAGTACACCAGCGCTCAAAGCAAACCTGCTTTTCATTAGCAAATTCAACATAAGTCTGATTTTCAGATTACTTCAGACCTCTGAATTTCTGTCGGTAAGCCTCTGGAACCAGCTCATAAGCTCTCAAAATAACATTTTTGACAACCTCATAATCTGAGGAATCATCTGCAGACAAAGCCGAATAGGCTCACATTACAACACAAACAGCTAATCTTTTAATTACAACTGCCGGATACACAAACAGCAGTGTGAAAGGAGTTAAGATTGCCGGATACACAAACAGCTAATCTTTAAATTACAACTGCCGGATACACAAACAGCAACGTGCAAGGAGTTAAGATTGCCGGATACACAAACAGCTAATCTTTAAATTACAACTGCCGGATACACAAACAGCAGTGTGCAAGGAGTTAAGATTGCCCGATACACAAACAGCTAATCTTTTAATTTCGACTGCCGGATACACAAACAGCAGCGTGCAAAGAGTTAAGATTGCCGGATACACAAACAGCTAATCTTTTCATTACGACCGCCGGATACACAAACAGCAGCGTGCAGTGAATTAAGATTGTGCATCCGGCAAACAGCTAATCTTTAAATTACAACAGCCGGATACACAAACAGCAGTGTGCAAGGAGTTAAGGTTGCCGGATACAAAAACAGCTAATCTTTTCATTACGACCACCGGATACACAAACAGCAGCGTGCAGTGAATTAAGATTGCCGGATACACAATTAGTTAATCTTTAAATTACAACTGCCGGATACACAAACAGCAGTGTGCAAGGAGTTAAGATTGCCGGATACAAAACGGCTAATCTTTTCATTACGACCGCCGGATACACAAACAGCAGCGTGCAGTGAATTAAGATTGCCGGATACACAATTAGCTAATCTTTAAATTACAACTGCCGGATACACAAACAGCAGTGTGCAAGGAGTTAAGATTGCCGGATACACAAACAGCTAATCTTTAAATTACAACTGCCGGATATGCAAACAGCAGCGTGCAGGGAATTAAGATTGCTGGATACACAAACAGCTAATCTTTAAATTACAACAGCCAGATACACAAACAGCAGTGTGCAAAGAGTTAAGATTGCCGGATACACAAACAGTTAATCTTTTCATTACGACCGCCGGATACACAAACAGCAGCGTGCAGTGAATTAAGATTGCCGGATGCACAAACAGCTAATCTTTAAATTACAACAGCCGGATACACAAACAGCAGTGTGCAAGGAGTTAAGATTGCCGGATACAAAAACAGCTAATCTTTTCATTACGACTGCCGGATACACAAACAGCAGCGTGCAGTGAATTAAGATTGCCGGATACACAAACAGCTAATCTTTTAATTGCGACTGTCGGATACACAAACAGCAGCGTGCAGGGAATTAAGATTGCCGGATACACAAACAGCAGCGTGCAGGGAATTAAGATTGCTGGATACACAAACAGCTAATCTTTAAATTACAACACCCGGATACACAAACAGCAGTGTGCAAGGAGTTAAGATTGCCGGATACACAAACAGCTAATCTTTTCATTACGACCGCCGGATACACAAACAGCAGCGTGCAGTGAATTAAGATTGCCGGATACAAAAACAGCTAATCTTTAAATTACAACTGCCGGATACACAAACAGCAGTGTGCAAAGAGTTAAGATTGCCGGATACACAAACAGCTAATCTTTTCATTACGACCGCCGGATACACAAACAGCAGCGTGCAGTGAATTAAGATTGCCGGATACACAAACAGCTAATCTTTAAATTACAACTGCCGGATACACAAACAGCAGTGTGCAGTGAATTAAGATTGCCGGATACACAAACAGCCAATCTTTAAATTACTACTGCCGGATACACAAACAGCAGTGTGCAGGGAATTAAGATTGCCGGATACAAAAACAGCTAATCTTTAAATTACAACTGCCGGATACACAAACAGCAGCGTGCAGTGAATTAAGATTGCCGGATACACAAACAGCCAATCTTTAAATTACAACTGCCGGATACACAAACAGCAGTGTGCAGTGAATTAAGATTGCCGGATACACAAACAGCCAATCTTTAAATTACTACTGCCGGATACACAAACAGCAGTGTGCAGGGAATTAAGATTGCCGGATACAAAAACAGCTAATCTTTAAATTACAACAGCCGGATACAAAAACAGCAGTGTGCAAGGAGTTAAGATTGCCGGATACACAAACAGCTAATCTTTTCATTACGACCGCCGGATACTCAAACAGCAGCGTGCAGTGAATTAAGATTGCCGGATACACAAACAGCTAATCTTTTAATTACGACTGCCGGATACACAAACAGCAGTGTGCAGGGAATTAAGATTGCCGGATACAAAAACAGCTAATCTTTAAATTACAACTGCCGGATACACAAACAGCAGCGTGCAGTGAATTAAGATTGCCGGATACACAAACAGCTAATCTTTAAATTACAACAGACGGATACACAAACAGCAGTGTGCAAGGAGTTAAGATTGCCGGATACACAAACAGCTAATCTTTAAATTACAACAGCCGGATACACAAACAGCAGTGTGCAGTGAATTAAGATTGCCGAATACACAAACAGCTAATCTTTTAATTACGACTGCCGGATACACAAACAGCAGTGTGCAGGGAATTAAGATTGCCGGATACAAAAACAGCTAATCTTTAAATTACAACAGCCGGATACACAAACAGCAGTGTGCAAAGAGTTGAGATTGCCGGATACAAAAACAGCTAATCTTTTCGTTACGATCGCCGGATACACAAACAGCAGCGTGCAGTGAATTAAGATTGCCGGATACACAATTAGCTAATCTTTAAATTACAACTGCCGGATACACAAACAGCAGTGTGCAAGGAGTTAAGATTGCCGGATACACAAACAGCTAATCTTTTCATTACGACCACCGGATACACAAACAGCAGCGTGCAGTGAATTAAGATTGCCGGATACACAATTAGTTAATCTTTAAATTACAACTGCCGGATACACAAACAGCAGTGTGCAAGGAGTTAAGATTGCCGGATACACAAACAGCTAATCTTTAAATTACAACTGCCGGATATGCAAACAGCAGCGTGCAGGGAATTAAGATTGCTGGATACACAAACAGCTAATCTTTAAATTACAACAGCCAGATACACAAACAGCAGTGTGCAAAGAGTTAAGATTGCCGGATACACAAACAGCTAATCTTTTCATTACGACCGCCGGATACACAAACAGCAGCGTGCAGTGAATTAAGATTGCCGGATGCACAAACAGCTTATCTTTAAATTACAACTGCCGGATACGCAAACAGCAGTGTGCAAGGAGTTAAGATTGCCGGATACACAAACAGCTAATCTTTTTATTGCGACTGCCGGATACACAAACAGCAGCGTGCAGGGAATTAAGATTGCCGGATACACAAACAGCTAATTTTTTAATTACGACTGCCGAATACACAAACAGCAGTGTACAAAGAGTTAAGATTGCCGGATACACAAACAGCTAATCTTTTCATTACGACCGCCGGATACACAAACAGCAGCGTGCAGTGAATTAAGATTGCCGGATACACAAACAGCTAATCTTTAAATTACAACAGCCGGATACACAAACAGCAGTGTGCAAGGAGTTAAGATTGCCGGATACACAAACAGCTAATCTTTTAATTACGACCGCCGGATACACAAACAGCAGCGTGCAGTGAATTAAGATTGCCGGATACACAAACAGCTAATCTTTAAATTACAACTGCCGGATACACAAACAGCAGTGTGCAGGGAATTAAGATTGCCGGATACAAAAACAGCTAATCTTTAAATTACAACTGCCGGATACACAAACAGCAGTGTGCAAAGAGTTAAGATTGCCGGATACACAAACAGCTAATCTTTTCATTACGACCGCCGGATACACAAACAGCAGCGTGCAGTGAATTAAGATTGCCGGATACACAAACAGCTAATCTTTAAATTACAACTGCCGGATACACAAACAGCAGTGTGCAGTGAATTAAGATTGCCGGATACACAAACAGCCAATCTTTAAATTACTACTGCCGGATACACAAACAGCAGTGTGCAGGGAATTAAGATTGCCGGATACAAAAACAGCTAATCTTTAAATTACAACTGCCGGATACACAAACAGCAGCGTGCAGTGAATTAAGATTGCCGGATACACAAACAGCCAATCTTTAAATTACAACTGCCGGATACACAAACAGCAGTGTGCAGGGAATTAAGATTGCCGGATACAAAAACAGCTAATCTTTAAATTACAACAGCCGGATACACAAACAGCAGTGTGCAAGGAGTTAAGATTGCCGGATACACAAACAGCTAATCTTTTCATTACGACCGCCGGATACTCAAACAGCAGCGTGCAGTGAATTAAGATTGCCGGATACACAAACAGCTAATCTTTTAATTACGACTGCCGGATACACAAACAGCAGTGTGCAGGGAATTAAGATTGCCGGATACAAAAACAGCTAATCTTTAAATTACAACTGCCGGATACACAAACAGCAGCGTGCAGTGAATTAAGATTGCCGGATTCACAAACAGCTAATCTTTAAATTACAACAGACGGATACACAAACAGCAGTGTGCAAGGAGTTAAGATTGCCGGATACACAAACAGCTAATCTTTAAATTACAACAGCCGGATACACAAACAGCAGTGTGCAGTGAATTAAGATTGCCGGATACACAAACAGCTAATCTTTTAATTACGACTGCCGGATACACAAACAGCAGTGTGCAGGGAATTAAGATTGCCGGATACAAAAACAGCTAATCTTTAAATTACAACTGCCGGATACACAAACAGCAGCGTGCAGTGAATTAAGATTGCCGGATACACAAACAGCTAATCTTTAAATTACAACAGCCGGATACACAAACAGCAGTGTGCAAAGAGTTGAGATTGCCGGATACAAAAACAGCTAATCTTTTCATTACGATCGCCGGATACACAAACAGCAGCGTGCAGTGAATTAAGATTGCCGGATACACAATTAGCTAATCTTTAAATTACAACTGCCGGATACACAAACAGCAGTGTGCAAGGAGTTAAGATTGCCGGATACACAAACAGCTAATCTTTTCATTACGACCACCAATACACAAACAGCAGCGTGCAGTGAATTAAGATTGCCGGACACACAATTAGTTAGTCTTTAAATTACAACTGCCGGATACACAAACAGCAGTGTGCAAGGAGTTAAGATTGCCGGATACACAAACAGCTAATCTTTAAATTACAACAGCCAGATACACAAACAGCAGTGTGCAAAGAGTTAAGATTGCCGGATACACAAACAGCTAATCTTTTCATTACGACCGCCGGATACACAAACAGCAGCGTGCAGTGAATTAAGATTGCCGGATGCACAAACAGCTAATCTTTAAATTACAACTGCCGGATACGCAAACAGCAGTGTGCAAGGAGTTAAGATTGCCGGATACACAAACAGCTAATCTTTTCATTACGACCACCGGATACACAAACAGCAGCGTGCAGTGAATTAAGATTGCCGGATACACAATTAGTTAGTCTTTAAATTACAACTGCCGGATACACAAACAGCAGTGTGCAAGGAGTTAAGATTGCCGGATACACAAACAGCTAATCTTGAAATTACAACAGCCAGATACACAAACAGCAGTGTGCAAAGAGTTAAGATTGCCGGATACACAAACAGCTAATCTTTTTATTGCGACTGCCGGATACACAAACAGCAGCGTGCAGGGAATTAAGATTGCCGGATACACAAACAGCTAATTTTTTAATTACGACTGCCGAATACACAAACAGCAGTGTACAAAGAGTTAAGATTGCCGGATACACAAACAGCTAATCTTTTCATTACGACCGCCGGATACACAAACAGCAGCGTGCAGTGAATTAAGATTGCCGGATACACAAACAGCTAATCTTTAAATTACAACAGCCGGATACACAAACAGCAGTGTGCAAGGAGTTAAGATTGCCGGATACACAAACAGCTAATCTTTTAATTACGACCGCCGGATACACAAACAGCAGCGTGCAGTGAATTAAGATTGCCGGATACACAAACAGCTAATCTTTTAATTACAACTGCCGGATACACAAACAGCAGTGTGCAGGGAATTAAGATTGCCGGATACAAAAACAGCTAATCTTTAAATTACAACTGCCGGATACACAAACAGCAGTGTGCAAAGAGTTAAGATTGCCGGATACACAAACAGCTAATCTTTTCATTACGACCGCCGGATACACAAACAGCAGCGTGCAGTGAATTAAGATTGCCGGATACACAAACAGCCAATCTTTAAATTACAACTGCCGGATACACAAACAGCAGTGTGCAGGGAATTAAGATTGCCGAATACAAAAACAGCTAATCTTTAAATTACAACAGCCGGATACACAAACAGCAGCGTGCAGTGAATTAAGATTGCCGGATACACAAACAGCTAATCTTTAAATTACAACAGCCGGATACACAAACAGCAGTGTGCAAAGAGTTAAGATTGCCAGATACACAAACAGCTAATCTTTTCATTACGACTGCCGGATACACAAACAGCAGCGTGCAGTGAATTAAGATTGCCGGATACACAAACAGCTAATCTTTTAATTACAACTGCCGGGTACACAAACAGCAGTGTGCAAGGAGTTAAGATTGCCGGATACACAAACAGCTAATCTTTGAATTACGACTGCCGGGTACACAAACAGCAGCGTGCAGGGAATTAAGAATGCTGGATAAACAAACAGCTAATCTTTTAATTACGACTGCCGGATACACAAACAGCAGCTTGCAAGGAATTAAGATTGCCAGATACACAAACAGCTAATCTTTAAATTAACCTGCCCAGTTTGAAGGTTAATGACGTGATTTCAGCACCTCTGGTGAGCAGTATTAGTATGTTGAGAATCGCAAATCTAAGCAACGTGCCAAGTTGTTCTGAAACAATGACAGACCTTACTAACCGCGAGTACACAACGAAGCAACGAACAGTAGAATGCATGCTTGGAAAATAGCACAAAATGAATCTTTGAAATTGAGATCAAAAAGTTTCTGTGAAACTTTCCTTCAATTTGATAATTCAAATGAGTATTTCTGGATTTTGCACATGAATATTGCAGTAAAGCTGGTGCTAGAAGGCCTCACACGGGGCACAAGAAGAGCGGTTCTGGTGCTGCAAAAGTCTGTGCCTTTGCTGTGGGAAGAGGAGGGAGGCTGGCCATTCCTCAAAAGCAAGTTGTTGCTTCCAAGGCTTGCTCTACTCCTGGTAGCCTGGCAGATTCTTCAGCATGGCCAGTCTATGCTGAGCCTAAGAGGTGGGGGAGGAGTATCCCAGCCTGAGCAATCCCCAGGAGTCCAGGAGCCTCTCCAAGGGAGAGAGAGAGAGTCCAGAGCCAAGAGAAGAGACTTTTGCAGCACCAGAACCGCTCTTCCCAGGCGGATCCACATCGCCCACGATCGGATCCTCCAGCAACCTCCAAACCTCTTTTCTCTACTAAGGACTGGTAACGACTGGGCATCCAAACCTTCTTTCAAGACTAAAACTGGCTGTGTATTTATAAAACGATAGTTGTTGTGATTGTTTTTAGGATTATGTTTTAGTAGGAGAGGATGGTATTAAGGTGTAGCAGACAAGCTCTTGCATGCAAATAACTTCCTGTAGACTAACACGGCGCCTTTCCTATGCAAAACACACACATCTCTTCATCTTAACGTAATACACACACAAACAACATTGAGCGTTTTAAGTCATTTAACTGACTTTAAAACTCTAAACTTTCCTTTGCCACAAAGACTTGGTCTTTGTTACAGTAGGGTTGCCTTCCCCCACTCCACATGGTCAGCAAGGCCCCTCCACTCACACCTTAGGTCATCCCTTTGTTCTCTCTCACCCACACCCGCACGCACGCACGCACGCACGCACACACGCACACACGCACACAGACACACACACACAGACACACACACTCTCCTCCTTCATTGTGCATATAGTGTTAGTGTTGAGTGTAGCCTAGATTGTGTCTTTTATTTGTTTCATTTAAATTAATATTCTTTCAAGACATATGCTGTGGTTATTAATGTTGTACAAGAGTGAATGAAACTGCCAGCCTCTTCTATCTAGAACTCCCGAATCCTTCAGTCTAGCTATTGATTAGGTAAGTTGGTTACAATTATTAATTTAATTATTAATTAATTTCCACATTAATAGCTTAGTGGATATTGAGACTGAGGTTTTATTCATTGGCTATCGTTTTCCCTTCACTCAGGAAGGGTTGTCCCCCAAGGTATTAATATTAATATGAAAATATCATTTTTTTATAGTCAAATTAATAATATTAATGTCATTAGGCAAATTGCCTCAACACATGGTGTCCATTTGTGAGGTGTAACGCCAGCAGCCAGCACCCTTGTGTGACGTGCCATTGCACGCACAACAACGTCGCCACTGCTTGGGCATTATCACCACAAAGGTGCCACCATTCAAGGCATTTCCCCAACATTGGTGTTCTGTGCGAGGCCATTACCCCAACAAGGCCAAGCTTTTGAGCTGTTTAATATCAACTGAATATTGCAAAATTAGAGAAACAGATGTGGAAATATACATATATACAGTATACAGGGCCCTCAAAAATTATTGGCACCCCTGGTTAAGATGTGTTCTTTAGCCTCTAATAAATTCAGTTTTTTTCTCAATAATATAGGACCACAATGGAAAAAAAAAAAAAAAAAAAAAGGAAAATCCAACCTATAATCCAAGTGCATTTATTCAGTGGGGAAAAAAAATCCCACATTTAGAAATAATTCTTTTACATCAAATCATGTGTGCCACAATTATTAGCACCCCTGATGTTAAAACTTTGTACAACCCCCTTTTGCCAACAAAACAGCACCTTATCTTCTCCTGTAATGTTTCACAAGATGGGAGAATACAGAAAGAGGGATCTTCAACCATTCCTCTTTGCACAATCTCTCTAAATCATCCAACGACCTGGGTCCTCTCCTCTGCACTCTCCTCTTCAGCTCACTCCACAGGTTTTCAATGGGGTTGAGGTCTGGGGACTTCGATGGCCATGGGAGGAACTTGATTCTGTGGCTGGTGAACCATTTCTGTATAGATTTGGCCATATGTTTAGGGTGTTACGTAATGAGGGTTTATAACACCTGATTGTATTATTTTGCTCAGCCAGTAGTTTCTGCTTACTCATGTAAGGGTAATGAATATTTATGAGTGCTTGTAAGCATAATGACTAGAGACTGAGAACTCCATAGATTCTCATCTGGAGGGTTCTACTGGCTGCAAGAGTCTTCAGGAGCAATCTGGAGAATTCTATGGCCTTCAAGATTCTTCTCTGTGATGTCAGTCAGGATTCTACTGATTCTCCAGAAGCGCAGGGCCTATATAAAGGGAACTGGCAGCCAGTGGAACAGGCTTTAGACTCAGGCTTTGGACTCGGACACACTCTGGAGGAGGGACCCTGACCCATCGACACACTCTAGACCACACACTCGATAATCATCTCCGGTCTGCTACACCAGAAAGCTAGACCGGCTGAGTGCAATTGGACTTCGGACTACAGACCTTCTGGATAGGATCACCACACCAGAGACATCAGAAACCAGTGGATTCTCACCATCGTCATGAGAACATCGCAAGGACGGACAGTTAGAGGACAGCATGTCTATCTTTAATGCAATAACTTCATTACCCACCTCTGTATAATTGTAATTGCTACGTTCATTTGCTCAATTATCTAATAAATCATTTATAACCAAACCTTCTTCCAAATTGGAATCATTCCAGAATATCTGGAGCACGAAACTGTACGTAACAAGGGTCATTATCTTGCTGAAAGATCCAGTGACGACCCATCTTTAGCTTTTGGACAAGGGCCACCAGATTTTGATTTAAAATGTCCTGGTATTTCAAAGTGTTCATGATGCCATGCACCCAAACAAGGTTCCCAGGGCCTCTGGAAGAGAAACAGGCCTACAGCATCACCGATCCTCCCCCATACTTCACCGTGGGCATGAGGTCCTTTTCTGCATACTCATCTTTTGTGTTCCGCCAGACCCACTTAGAGTGTTTGTTGCCAAATGGCTCTATCTTGGTCTCATCTGACCAAAGCACACAGTCCCAGTTGAAGTCCCAATACCGCTTAGTGAACTCCGGACGTTAGCGTTTATGTTCACAAGGTTTCAGTCATGTCAGCCATTTCTTTTCGAAAGGCCTTTGTGATTTCCAATTTTTAAGGCCCCAATTTGCAAGTCCATCCTCTACCCACTGAATCCCCCCTGGAACAAATGTCACAGTTGTGGCATTTAGTTTGTCAGAAAAACCAAAAAAAATTTTTAATTATTTTTTTTCATAATTCACCCAACCAAGTAGTCTCTTTACAACTTCAGCATGTGAATGATGTCCAACTTCATTTGATATGTGAACCAAAAAAATTTGGTTTCCCTCAAACCTGCAATTTCTTCTGAATCGTACTCCTCGATACACTAACAATACAGTCATGCATAATTGTATTGCTATTTCATGTTTGAATTTTCAGTGGTCATGTTACACTTCAGCTGGAATTGCCCTACATGCTGTGGTGAAATGTGATGGTCTAAAACGGGTTAAAATGGCAATCTCTATGGGTTGCACATACATCTTTTAGTTGATATTAAAAAAAAATGTAGGTATCAAAGCTATTACCTACACTTACATTTGGGGCAGTGGTTGCCTATCGTCCCAGTTTGAGACCCATTTTCTCTTTGCAGAATGAGTGGCCCAAGGTAGTTACCCATTATTATACTTCAGGAACACTTCCTTTATTAAAAATTGTCATAAATTACGTGGGCACTCCATTCTGTCTTGAGCTGGGGCCAAATATCTTGGAAACATATTCACATTTTTTTGTAATCCAGATGGCGCTAGCTTCAGGCAGAAACGTGCCCACAATTATTTTAGAAGAGATGGTGCACCTTGGCCGTGGTAGTGCTCTGTAGCAGTGAAAACCATGGGCCAACAATTCTGTTCAAAAATAAATGCTCTCAAACAGGTAGGGTTGTTAAACTACCCCCCAACAATGGGCGTGGCCAATGAAGCAGAGGAGGGGTTAATCGGAAGGGACATGGGTGGTTTGTCCATTTCAGGCATAGAACTTCAACAGTGTGAAATATGAACAAATTTGGAGATTGAGAGTTTCCACCTTTTGCCAAAACTGTGCTGATCTTTAAAGAAAAAGTGCCTCTTAACCATGTTACATTCGGTTTATAAATTAAACTAATATTTATGGTAGCCCATATGGGGCAATATTAAAATGAAAATGTAATTCCCCTATTGCATTATAATTTTCAACATATGAATCAGTTATTTCAGACAATATTCAATAGAAAATGCATTAATCCAATTATCACTTTCATTTTCACATACTCATATGGGAAATCTATGACTATTCAAATGATTATGAAAAGCTGTTTGACATTCAGTTTTCGAAGTCGTGCCCCACAACACAGTGGACGATATTCAAACGCAATAAGCAAAACAGCACCCCCAGCTTATTACATTTACATGTCATCACGCTCTTTTAGGGTCATCATGAAAATGTAAATGTTATTTTAAGACTATTTGTATATGATATTGAAAATGGCATCATTTAATTTGCAAAGACTTAACCTGCTCTAATGTAATAAATAATAAATAATAATGCATCAATTTTATATAGCGCTTTTCTGCTTTCTGGGCACTCAAAGACGCTTCACAAGGATACATTATTCATTCACTCACACATTCACACTCTGATGGTAGTAAACTACGTTTTGTAGCCACAGCTGCCCTGGGGCAGACTGACGGAAGCGTGGCTGCCAGTATGCGCCTACGGCCCCTCCGACGACCACCAAACATTCACACACAGCCACACAGTGTTCCTATATTGCATGTTTTGTGGGTGGGGGAAACCGAATGTGGACAAAATTCAAATGCAACTAGCCAAATAGCACTCCCAGTCTACTGCATTTGCATATACGTCATCATGCCGTTTTAGGGACAGCATGACGATGAAAATGCGGTTTTCCAATGACTTGAAAATAATAATGATAACGGCATTTGAAATTTCATTCTAAAAGACTTAACCTGCTATACATGGGACAATATTCAAATGCAGCAAGGGAAACTGCGCCTCCCAGTCCATTGCTTTTACGAATACATGTCACCATGCTCTTTTTGGGACACAATGAAAATTAAAATGCAATCTGTCAGCATCTCATCAAGGCGGGTCTTCAGCTAGGGCGTGACTCATTAGGAGTGCAAACGAAAACAATGTTCCTCCTTTGCATATCAACCAATCAGCTTCCTGAAACCGCATGCACGCATGGAAGCATACTGATAATTTCATGATGGCTAGGCTGGTTTTTTTGACCAAGGGGGGGGGAAGAGAGAGTGCTGTTGTACATTTTATTGAGCAAGCAGGGGAAATTGCTTGTCATATTGTTGAGCGGGGAGATGCTTAATGTGCAAATTCCGCATCTTCAAGTGCTTTCAATTACTTTCCGCCAATTGCGCAATGACTCAGAATTAATGGAAGTCAAGGGGGCGCTGGGGAATAATAAGGGGGCGCTGCGCCCCTGCTACCCTGTTCACAAGAAACCCTGCAATGTGTGCCATCACGTCTTAAGTAACATTGATCTTTGGATAGCCACCTAGGCAACTACTATGCTAGCTCACTTTGCCTAAGCAAAGTATTTGTTAATGATCATCACATTAAAGCAATATGATTTGGTTTTTGCCTCAACTTTATTAACTTAGCTAGCTCTAATATGCATGAACTTATCCGTGGCTTCGAGGCAGTGCTGTGCAACTGCAACCCAAGTGTGCTTGCAGATTTCTGATGCATTAGCTAGCTTACTAGTGAGTTAAAAGCAATCGCTTAGGTACAGCTCGCTAGCAACTGAACCTATGGCAGCTACAATGCCTATAGAAGAAGTTCTTACAGCTCCGATTTGTCATTTTCAACGCCATTGCACACACACACAACCTCTTTCGCCACTGGTTACCAGCTTCTTTCACCAAAAGAGCAAACTGATAGTTCAGCCAGAGACATGTTATTTCATAGCTAGTTTTGGCAGCATTATCCTTCCATGCGTTCCATCGCGTATTTCATTGCTCCTCCAGGGGTGCGTTTCCCAAAATCACAGACGCCAACTTACATAGTTGGACCCATTGACTGTGAGTGGATGAACTATGCAAGTTGCTTACTTAGTTAGCAACTACAGTTTTGGGAAACACACACCAGATTATAACGCTAGCCATCTTCCCACCCTGCTGATGCTAGTCAAGGGAAATATTTGTAGTCACCGTTTCTCGCAAGCGATGTGATTTGGGTTTTTCCCCCTAACTTTACAAGCTAGCTACTAGCAACCCAAATGTCCCAGTAATCTGAAAGTACTGTTGGGACAAACAAAAGTGCTGCGAAACGTGTCAAAGAAGTTAATGCCTATTACAGCAGGTTAAGTTACCTACTGAGGAATGCCAGTCAAAGTCATGAAAACTTTTCCCATTGCTACCTGGCTTGGGAATCGTAATTAAATCAGGAACAGCGGCAGCCTGACTGCTGGCCGTTTATTGGACGTTCATGGTCTGTATCATGGGCATTCATTGTGCATGTTTCAGGAGAGGCCGGTGGCAAACTTGCAACTTGGCTAGCTCAACAGGGATCACTGTCAACTAGCTAGTTTGTGAAGCTAGGGCAAAAACCGAATCACATTGCTCAAGTATAACAATGACTACAAACATTTCCCTTAACTAGTGTCAGCAGGGTGGGAAGATGGCTAGCATTATAATCTGAAGAGTAATGTAATACACGATGGCACGCAAAGATGGATAATGCTGCTATAACTTGCCATGTCTCAGGCTGAAATGTCTGTTTGCTCTTTAGGTAAAAAAAAGCTGGTAATCAATGTTGAAAGAGGTCGTAAGTGTGCGATGGCGCTGAAAGTGACAAATCAGAGCAGTAAGAGCTTCTCCAATAGGTACCTATGGGAGCCATGATGCCTAGCAATACCATGTCTAGCTGTACCTAAGCAATTGCTTTTAAACTCGCTAGCAAGCTAGGTAACATCTCGAAAATCTGCAAGCACACTTGGGTTGCACAACACTACCCTGAAGCCGCAAATAAGTTCATGCATATTACAGCTAGTAAAGTTAGTAAATTTGGGACAAAATTTATCACTTTAATGTGATGATAATTACCTGGCCCCTCCCCTAGGGGGCCAGGTTAAGCAATGATCATGACTGTGCGTGTGTGCGTGTGTGTGTGTGTGTTTCTGTAAGTCTGTCTGTCAGCCCGTGGTTGGGGCCAGGTCTGCTATCTCTGATTGCCTTGTTGAAAAAGATTTTCCTAAGTTAATGTAAGATAGCATACTAGCTGCCTATGTGGCTTTATCTCAAGACCACCGTGACTTAATACGCAATCGCCCCATTAATCTACATAGAATAACTGGATGGCACAGAATATAGCCATCATGACATTATCAGTAAGCCTCTGTGCGTACATGCGCTACCCAGAAGCTGATTGGTTGGTATGCAAATGAGGAACATCGTTTTTAGTTTGTGCATCTAATAAGTGACGTCCAAGGTAAAGACCCGCCTTGATGAGCTGGAAGATTGCAATTTAATTTTCATTGTGTCCCAAAAAGAGCGTGGGGACGTATTTGTAAATGCAATGGACTGAGAGGCGCAGTTTTCCTTACTACATTTGAATATTGTCCCATGTATTGCGGAATAAGTCTTTGAAAATGAAATGTCAAATTCCTTCATCATTATCATTTTCAAGTCATTGGATGACAGGATTTTCATTTTCATGTTGTTCCTAAAACAGCTTGATGACATGTACATGTAAATGCAATAGACTGGGAGTGCTGTTTGGCTTATTGCATTTGAATATTGTCCACAGCAGAGCAGGTTAAGTCTTTGCAAATTAAATGTTGAATGCCATTTCCAATATCATTTTCAAATAGTCTGAAATTAACATTTACATTTTCATGATCACCCTAAAACAGCGTGATGACATATAAATGTAAATTCAATAGGCTGGGGGTGCAGTTTTGGTTATTGCATTTGAGCATTGTCCATTCTATTGCTGGGCACAAATTTGGAAATTAAATGTCAAACAGCTTTTCATTATCATCTGAATATACAGTATGTCACAAAAGTGAGTACACCCTTCACATTTCGACTATTAATTTAGTATATCTTTTTAAGGGACAGCGTTACAGAAATGAAAACTGAATATATTCTAGAGTAGTCATTGCACAGTATGTGTAGCAGTGTCGATTTACTGCACTGTCCAAATAACTGAACAAACAGTCACTATTTCCAAAATGGGTGGCAACAAAAGTGAGTACACCTCACCGTCAACATGCCAAATTGTGTCCATAGTGTCAATATTTAGTGTGACCGCCATTGTTGTCCAGCACTGCCTTGATTCTCCGAGGCATGGAATTCACCAGAGCTGCGCAGGTTGTTGCTGGGATCCTCCACTCCTCCATGACAACATTACGGAGCTGGTGGATGTTGGACACCTGCTGTTCCTCCACCTTCCTCCTGAGGATGCCCCACCGGTGCTCAATGGGATTCAGGTCTGGAGACATACTTGGCCACACCATCACCTTCAGCTTCTTCAGGAAGGCAGTTGTCATCTTGGAGTTGTTTTTCGGGTCGTTATCATGTTGGAAAACAGCCGTGCGGCCCAGTTTCTGAAGGGAGGGCATCATGTTCTGCTTCAGAATCTCACAGTACATGTTGGATCCATTATTCCATTAATGAAGTGCAGCTCCCCAGGACCAGAAGCACTTATGCAGCCACAGACCATGATGCTGCCGCCACCATGTTTGAATGTAGGCAGTACACACTTGTTTTGATACTTCTCACCAGGGCGCCGCCACACATGCTGGACACCATCTGAGCCGAACAAGTTTATCTTGGTCTCATCAGACCACAGAACATGGTTATAGTATTTCATGTTCTTGGACTGGTTGTCTTCAACAAACTGTTTTCGGGCTTTCTTGTGGGCTAGCTTTAGAAGAAGCTTCCATCTTGGCCGACGGCCATGCAGACCAACTTTGCGCAGAGCATGGCGTATGGTCTGAGCTCTGACAGGCTGTTCTCCCACTGCTACAACCTTGTTAGCAATGCTGCCAGCACTCCTGCGTCTGTTTTCTGAAGCCAACTTGTGCACGTGACGCAGAGCACGAGGACTCAACCTCTTCGGTCGACCCGGACGAGGCCTGTTCCGAGCAGAACTCGTCTTGGAAAACCGCTGGATAACCTTGGCCACCGTGCTGTAGCACAGTTTCATGGTTTCACAGATCTTCTTGTAGCATAGACCATCTTTGTGGAGAGCAACAATGATCTTTTTAAGATCCTCAGAGAGTTCTTTCCCATGAGGTGCCATGTTGACCATCCAGTGACCAGAATGAGAGCATTGCACCCAAAGCACCACAATTTAATCCTTCAACATGTTACACAACATCATATGGCCCAGTCGAACCGACAAAAGCATGAACATGATGAACAAGTCGCGTTTCATTGCTTGGTTGACCATTATCAATTGGGATGTGTACTCACTTTTGTTGCCATCCATTTTGGAAATAGCGACTGTTTGTTCAGGTATTTAGACAATGCAGTAAATCTACACTGCTACACATATTTTACCATGACTACTCTAGAATATATAGACGTTTAACTTCTGTAGCACTGTCCCTTGAAAAGATATAATAAATTAATTGTCAAATGTAAGGGGTGTACTCACTTTTGTGAGATACTGTAGTCATAGATTTCCCATAAGAGTATGTGAAAATGAAAGCGATAATTGGATTGATGCATTTTCAATGCAATATTGTCCCCTCTGATCCTCCATAAATATTGTTAATTGTTTTGTGAAAATAAGGAGACGGATCCCAGGGAACAGCTGTGGGCAACCTTAGTATGTCTAAATAAATAAATATCACATAATCTTTATGACTGTTTCGAAGCTTATCACAACAGGATTTATATCAGCTGTTTCAGTCACAACCTATATGAAGCATACTTTAAACAAGTAAATGAATAAATATTGCTCACCAATCTACTGACTGGCCTAGATCATTGTAGCACGAGATGGGTGATGTAGCACCCTCTGCTGCAGCATGTAGCAGGAACAAGAAACCGAGCGAAAACATGACCTGAGAACGACAGGCAGTGTCAACTGAAAAGGGGGCAACTTTTATAGCTTGTGATTATGTATTATTTGAAATCATCAACACCATGTCACTTAAGAAAAGTGCTTATGTGGATCTAGTTGATCCTTCATAGTTCGTGATAGGAAGCCAGCAAGCTGCCTAACTTTTCACAATAAAGGCTCAGCTACCGTTGGCATTGACAAATCGACGAATTCGCTGTATTTTGGAAATGTACTCGTACCACCATTTTCGCTCAGTTAAAATGGACTGTCAGATTAATGATCCGGAGAAGCCGAGTGACTGCTCTTCCCAGCTTTAACGTAGGCAACATGTCGGTCAAACTACAGCAATATGTCAAAGAACAATCATTTCTCACAGCTACTACTTTCTCATGCACATACTTACGTGCCTCACGAATTTTACAACACCCTCCACAGCAGTTCCGGCCTTCAGTAAGCTCTCAATCGAGATTCCAAACCTTGAAACACTGGCTGGTAACGAGTTAGTGAAGTAATTGAATGATTTCAGTAGTGGGCGGAGACAAACTTATGACAGCTAAAGGAAGGAAGTGCGAGCTGACTCTCAGCGTTTTGCGTGGTCGGTACTGAAGTACTGCACGAGTTGTTTTTATTTCCCTATTTGCAGCGAGATGCGTGAATTTATAGTAGCCATATGTCATTGTGAACGACTTACAAATGTTCTCCACCAATTTCAACCATTTTTCAATTTTTGATAAACCAGTCGGGCGCAATGTATAGGGTTAGATCAGTCAAATAATCAATAAATGCGCTGAGTGTGTTTTGGGATTTATAAATAACTGGAAAAAATAGCTTCCATGACACACGCTAATATATGCTGTCGTTTATACATGCATTAATAAATCTAGGCATTAAACAGTTACACGAATGTATTTCTGACACACCCAATTTTTTTTTTTTTGTTTTGTTTTAAATGTAAAATGGGCAGACAAATCCATAAGTACACTGCTGTAAAAAGAGCTCACCCCCTCGCAGATTTTTTTGCTTCTTTGTCAGATTATCCGACTAATTTTAGTATAAAATAAAGACGACATGAGTAGACACAAAATGCAGATTTCAAATGATCTTTTCATTTATTGAAGGTCGAGTTATTCAAAGCCTATACCATCCATGTAAAAAAAAAATGCACATCGAAATCAAACATTTGCAATTACAAGCAATGCGTTTCATACATCGCTGTGGAGTCATTTTTGGCTGCTCCGCTTTGCATGATAGTTTTAATTTAGCTACTTTGGAGGGTTTTCGAGCTGCTCAGATGGGTTTCTCGTGTGCAAACTAGGTGCGCGAGCAACCAGGGGGCAAAGGACTGCTTCGGAGTGAACTGATATCAGTGTAGATGCAGTATTGTCTGTAAGTTCTCGCTGACCCATTTGCAATAAAATGCCATTTCATAGAAAAATCTGTTTGTTTTTCATTGCATCACTAATAAAAATAAACACTTGCTGAAATGTCCATGAATTTCTCTCAACTTACCAGGTTGTTATGGTTGTTTTGGATGTCTACAATATCAGAAACATGGTGATTACGTTAGTGAACGCCAACAAAGTCAAAGCAAAAATGTTTACGACGAGGCTACTTTACGGCCTGCCAACATTAAGAAGCAAAAAATAAAATAAAATAAAATAAAAATAAATACTGCACCGACTGCACCGATTACCTCAAGAAACTGGCCCACAGTAATTGTGAGACATAATCAGACCTTTATAATATTCATATGGCCCGACATATTAAGTTATCTCATAGAGAAGCCCAGTGTGTACACAAAGGACAATTTGCGTGCATATAAATCTTTGGACGTATATTATTAAGTTCTTTGTAGTCATGTTCAAAACTTGAAGTTTCATGACACGGGTTCAGGGTTTTGCGCTTTGAGGGCAGGTGTTCTGCCCGGCCAGGGACAGGGGCCAGAGGTGTATAATCCAGGGGTCAGAAAGTAGAAATCCTATTTCACTATTTCAGCAGATTTCACTTGTTGGTTTTACCTCCCAGCTGAAGAGTAGGGCCAACTGACAGGTCTTTTGTGGCTGGAACAATATCCTGGGATGGACTTCTACTTTCTGAACCTGGATTATACACCTCTGTCAGGGACTAAAGACAAAATCTTATTATGTCTCGGTGTATGCGCACAGGGATCTTGGGTACGTCCTAACCGCTAACTACACATGCATGGCAGAGTAAGTTTCACAGCAGCTATTGTGAGCACATAGCCTAGAAATCTAGACATATCTTAGACGTATGTTATAGTCTGGCTTGTCAGGTTAGTGAGCTCATGATTTCACTTACTTTTGCTAATAGATCTATGCATAGCACCAGTCTCGCTTCTTGTTGAAGTCATGCTGCAGCCATCATGTGCCAAGTTGAACTGCCAGGGTGCAGATGCACTGAGGAGGAGGGCACCTGCACGACCCAACCAAATTGGAAGGACATGTTCAGACAAAAGGTTGATCCACAAAAGCTGAAAAACATCAATTTCAGCTGACCAAAGCGATACCTGACAGAGTTGCCTCAAGTCCATCACACACCAGCACCCCAAAATATACCGAATATAATCTTCTTCGTCTTTTGGCAAAAGGATGAGATCCCCTCGGGATATAAAATTTTCATCCATCCTTTTGCCGGTTTGTGCAGATAACAGCACAACAGCTCCTCGTCATCTTCTGTTTGCTGCTTGAATCCGCTTGAAAACAAAGAAAAATGTCCCGCTTTCTGCCCCCTGGATGCACACGCATATCTGCGATGACGCTGCACTAAAACCCATCTATTTAAGGTCATACCACTGCTTCACAATCAAATTTAAGACAGGACTTTGACTTGCCCACTCCAAAACCTTCATTTTGTTTCTTTTGTGCCATTTAGAGGTGAATTTGCCTTGGATGATTGTTCCACTGCAGAACCCATCAAAGCTTGAGCTTCAGATCAATGCCAGATGTTCTCCTTCAGGATTTTGTGTTTTACAACAGCATTTATAGTTTTATCAATTATAGCAAGTCGCCCAGATCCTGAAGCAGAAAAAACAGCTTCTGACCATCAACCTGCCACCACTGTGTTTGACAGTTGGTATGGTGTTCTTATTTTGGAATGCTGTGTTTGCTTCATGCCAGAAGTAACAGGACCCAAATTTAATTGTTTCATTTTTGACTCATCATACTTTCCCAAAAAAATCATGGGGGGGGTCATCAAAATGTTTTTTGGAAAATGTTAGACAAGCTTTTGTGTTCTTTTTTTATGGAAGCAAATAAGTGACATTAGTGTTTGAATTTTAATTATAGATACAGTGCCCTCCATAATTATTGGCACCCCTGGTTAAGATGTGTTCTTTAGCTTCTAATAAATTCAGTTTTTATCTAAATAATATAGGACCACAATGAAAAAAAGAGGAAAAAGCCATCCTTTAATTCAAGTACATTTATTCAGTGGGAAAAAAATCCCACATTAAGAAATAATTATTTTACATTAAATCATGTGTACCACCATTATTAGCACCCCTGATGTTAATACTTTGTACAACCCCCTTTTGCCAACAAAACAGCACGTAATCTTCTCCTGTAATGTTTCACAAGATGGGAGAATACAGAAAGAGGGATCTTCAACCATTCCTCTTTGCACAATCTCTCTAAATCATCCAGCGACCTGGGTCCTCTCCTCTGCACTCTCCTCTTCAGCTCACTCCACAGGTTTTCAACGGGGTTGAGGTCTGGGGACTGAGATGGCCATGAAAGGAACTTGATTCTGTGTCTGGTGAACCATTTCTGTATGGATTTGGCCACATGTTTAGGGTCATTATCTTGCTGAAAGACCCAGTGACGACCCATCTTCAGCTTTCGGGCAGAGGCCACCAGATTTTGTTTTAAAATATCCTGGTATTTCAAAGTGTTCATGATGCCATGCACCCTAACAAGGTTCCCAGGGCCTCTAGAAGAGAAACAGGCCCACAGCATCACCGATCCTCCCCCATACTTCACAGTGGGCATTACTCATCATACTCATCTTTTGTGTTCCGCCAGACCCACTTAGAGTGCTTGTTGCCAAAAAGCTCTATCTTGGTCTCATCTGACCAAAGCACACGGTCCAAGTTGAAGTCCCAGTACCGCTTAGCAAACTCCAGACGTTTGCGTTTATGATTGTGAGTGAGAAAAGGTTTTTTCCGTGCATGCCTCCCAAACAGCTTGTTGGCATGTAGATAGTGCCTGATGGTTGTTTTGGAGACTTTGTGACTCCAAGATGCTACCATTTGTTGCAATTCTATAACAGTGAGCTTTGGGGAACTTTTTATTTATCATACCATCCTCCTCACTGTGCGTGGTGGCAAAATAACCTTGCTTCCTCATTCAGGCTTGTTTACCACTGTTCCAGTTGTTGTAAACTTCTTAATGATTCCTCTGACAGTAAATATGGGCAGGTGCAGGCGAGTGGCTATTTTCTTGTAGCCATTGCCTGACTTGTGAAGGTCGACACACATCTGCCTCACTTGAATGGTGTGTTCCTTTGTCTTTCCCATGTTGAAGAATGGATCAGAAAAATGGCCTCTGTGTCACGTCATATTTATACCCCAGGGAAACAGGAAGTGATGAATTACTAATTAAATGTTCCTAGATACTCTGATCAAGTTTGTAAACTACTGTAGAAATGACAGAAATACTTCAATTACATTTATTTCCTAGGAATTTTTAGGGGTACCAATAATTGTGGAACAGGTGATTTTATGAAAAATAATTATTTCTTAGTCAGGGATTTTTTTTCCCCCTTAAAATTCACTTGAGTTCAGTGGCGGCCCGTGACAAAAATGACCGAGGAAGCCAGAATGAACAACGAATTTAATTCAGTGTTTACGTGTTATTTTCCTGCAAACAAATTAGCCTACTGTTACAGTACCTTTATTCTACCGACTTCTCATTCATTTTAGTGAAAAAAAAAGGTTAAAAAAAGACGAGTGCGTGTGTGAGAGAGAGAGAGTGAAAGCGCGAGGGAGAGCTGTGGGTGCGCGCTTCGGGCTGTGCGCGTGCTCATGGCTCTGGCACACAGTAGTATGCGATGAGTTAGGGGAAGCCCATGCAAAGCTGGTAAACGTCTCGTAGCTTTATTACAGCAGAAAGCTAAACACATAGCGATCAGACGGCAATTATGACAAGATCTAGATATTACAAAAACATTTTAGCCATTGCTTTCACAGACAGTATTAATGAAGTTCCGTTTTGTGGACAATGCTTCTCTCCGACTCATATTTAATTAATTGGCAACAAAAGCATTTGCAAGCTAGCCGTGGACTATTGTACAGAAACACAGGCAAACCCCTTCCACCAACATTAGAAGTAACAATGTCATATGTGGCAGCCTCGCAACTGAAATTAACAAATCACAAGGATGTTCAAAATTCATACATCAAAAAACACACTCAACATGATTGCATAACCTGTGCGCAACGTCTGAATTACATAAACTAAATATAAAACGCATGGTTACAAAGGTTTATATAAAAACTGATTTCAAACGTGCTGCAGCGCTATCAACTGTAAACCCTACAGCTGTCAGCTCAGCTGATAGTGCAACTGATGTCAGCGGACCTAAATGCCGTCTCGGTAAGGATGAAGAGTATAAAAAACCAGTATAGCTTAGCCATCATGCTCTGAAATCCACTTGACACGACAAGAATAATAAAGAATAAAACACCACATTTTATGCATCACATAAGAAAAATGTGACAACAACCCAGTGATCAAAAAGGCCACGGCGGGCCATCGGCGACATGGCCAGCAGAAAAGCCGGTTAAGCTTGACACATCCTGTTAGCCACTCGTTTCTAGCATAGTTGGCTTCACAAAAAGAGCAAACTTTTCCATCATCTCTCCCTTTAGATAAATTGAGCTTTGGAGTCGGCCTACCGTCCCGCTTGACTTTTTAGTTGAACCTCAGAAGCAAGTTTTGTGAAGTCATCTTTTAGAAGAAACTCAGGGTCCCTGTCACCATCCATTCTCTGACTTAATGGCTATACTTTCTGTGTGGGCTGGCTGGTGCCTGGCGGGACAGTTGAATCAGTGTGTGTATTTTCCGTAACAGTTTGTGATTGGTTGGAAGCCAGATTTGTTCTGGCCTCTCTCATTTATTTTTAATGATGCATCGACCATTAAGCGATGAGGCTTGCTTCAATCTGATTGGCTAATACGGGCTGTTTTTTTTCTTAAGGGAGGCCAAGTGAAGCTGGCCTCCGTACTGACAGACAGGGCGGAGGGCATGAGACACGAAGTGTAATACACAATGAGAGCTTGACGGAGGGGCGCTGTTTTGCTCCTCACACTCAGCCAAAGCAGAAGTGCGCTGATGTAGTGTTTTGACAAGGAAATGACAACAATATAAAATACATTGTGGTGAAGCTTATTTATATTTTTTCTTTCTTGCAATAATTTTTGGGGAAGCCAGGCTTCCCTTGGCCTCCGCGAAAAACCGCCACTGTTTGAGTTGAAGGTTACATTTTCTACAATTTTCAGTGTGAGAGTATGCTTCTGCAATAAAAATTTAATTTATTTTAAGGCTTTTAACACATCTTAACCATGGGTGCCAATAATTATGGAGGGCGCTGTAATGACCAATGAAACTGGCTTCAACAAACACAAAAATGGGAGAAAAAAGAAAATAGAGAGGAAGATGAGGCGAAGGCAATTCTGTCAAAAGAAAATTCCTTTTTTTGTCTCCTTGTGCAATGTGCAGAAATAGAACACCTGAGGAAAATCAAACAGCGATACCTTAGATGGCCAAGATGGTATCTGGCTACCTAACTAATTGACCTACTCCTGTCCTTTTGCATGGGACTTTATTTTAAATGCAGCTGGTGCATTGTTTTCAGCGCAGCCATTTCGCCTACGCAAGAGAGTCGGCAACTGAATGTGCCAGAGTGCCTAGCAAGCACTCAGATTTTCATGAAGTTCAAATGGACACCAAATTGGAGATTTAACAAATAGGCCCCAAGAATGCATTTATTAAAGAAAACTTTGAGTTTTATGCTTCAAGCTATTAAGTTGGGATGGTCTGTGAACGCCAAATAATGGTTCTTTGAAAAAAGTCCGAATGTTAAAACTAGTTTCTAACTCGTGCTGCAATGTGGGATGTTGGGCTGCACAGAAACCGAGCTAAGCATTTCCAAGTATGATTTTTTCTGCCGTTAATTGTTTGGCTGGCCTCAGAACGTAACTAACATTAAATCAGTAGTTGGCTCGCTAGCTTCCAAGTTATAACTAGCTAATAAATTACTGTATAGTAATTGGCTAATAATGCAACATATCATTATGTAATTAAGTAACTTATAAATTGTGAAGAGTATTTCAATTGTTCAATATTGCTGAGCTTCATAATAAATGCTCATAACATAAATACCAGCTGTAAACTTGTATTCAAAAATCAAATCAAAAGTTTTTGGATGCAAAATAGAAAAAGAAGTTCATGGCATCTATCCATGAAAATTATGGCGGCACCTTGCTTTGCATCATGAAAAACAAAGAAACACTCATTTGGATAATCTGTGTTGACAGAAAAAGCAGTATCAGCCCTCAGTTTATTGCAAAAGATGTCCAGCTTGTGCACTATGCATACTCACATATGTGAGAACACATATGTCTCCCTATCAACACACATTAAACCCACGCCCTTGCTGTAATCTCTAGGACTGCACTGTCCTCACAAACAGAATAGCATCATTTGAAGTCTCTATCTCAATTAGAACTGAGTTAGCAACCAATATCTGTTTTGGACCATTTTGGTGACTTTGTTCTTGACCTTTCACCTGGTTTCACCAAAAACTATAGGTCTCCCGTCTAGATTCTCCCAAATAAGATGACTTAAGGAAGAAAGTTGAAATAGCGACCCGTAGAGTGCAAACCCACAGATAAGCAAAAAAACAAGCTCACAAACAAATGCTCTAACTGAACAGAGTAACACAGTTCCGGAAGGTGACACAAAACAGACAAACAGGAACGTTTGAGATAATTGCTGAATTTCAGCAACTAATAAATACACTGCAAGTGTTCACCACAAAATATTGTATGGACTTTATTCGGCATGTTAAACCTGAAGCCCTTCAGTGAAATACATTTGAATGCTTGCATGAATTTACCATTAAACATAAACTGCAAAACCTATTCAGCTTTTAAAAATGCTTCGATATTAACCCCAAATTTATTTTACATATTGGGCTCTAATTTCTTGGCGCAGCGCAGGGTGGCACAGCCTACGCAGTGGTAATTTCGTCCGGTGCAGCCCGCGCAGTGGTAATTTTGTGCGATGCAACACTGTGCGCAGCCACTTTGGCAATTTGGTAGACGGACGTGCGCCGAGATGGGTGTGGCGGTGTAGTAGGGGGAGGTGTCACATATTCATCAAGACGCGGTGACAATTCCGTAAAAAAGTCTCCGCTGCATTTGCGCGGAAAACTCGCCAGCTCCAGCCTGGTTTTCCTTCTGTGCAGTGGTAATTTAGCTGATTAGCGCACAGAGCGCACACGCCACCGAAACCTTACAGGCAAGTTTCCAGAATGTCAGGCACATTTCAATGCAATAAATAATTACAGCAAGCACTATTTAATGTAACTATCTGAATCAGGACATAAATTACAGTATCTATATCAATTGTCCTGATGTCAGATTAAAGGCGGTTGGCACGCGTAATGGAAACTCGACCTGGCTTAATCAACACAGCTCAATCTGTGATGCAAGCTAACGACTTCACATCTTTCTCAGCCAACCACATATATAATGCTTGCGTTCTATGCTCAGTAAAGCTGCTTGCATACTGGACCCAAAACAAATTTTTCGCACGACTGATTACAGTCAAAGTCAATGCAAAGATGCAAATACACGCTGTCTGTTTATTGTTCTGTAACTTCCGTTGAAGAAAGACAACAGTCTTTTTTCGGTCTCTCTTTTGAAAATTAGTCAGATGGATCAAACAGATTCTCGCTTCATTTCCACACCAGAGATGAAATAGTGCTTGTAGTCAGTGACCAAATCAATTTCATGACCATTGACATTGTGAATTAAATATCGCATGCACGATCAAGACTGTCCGACGCGAAATGCTCCATGTCCGGCAGCCAGCAAAAAGGAAAAGTATTGATATGAGAACAGATTTATAACGAAATAAAGAATAAAAGTATACCACCTACAACAGAACATGCAAAAAAGATGGCCCGCAAATAAATAAATTGCAGTGTTCATTGGATGTTCTGTTTGTTGATCAAATTTTTCTTTTTTTATTCTTTATTTCGTTATCAATCTGTTCTAATCGTCCTCTTTTTTTTGGCTGTCAGACACGGAGTATTTTGCATTTAATGTTTGACAGGCATTGTACATTGTCCCGCTCATGTCGACTCACTTTATTGAGCAGAGCTCAAACAGAAACATTGATTGAAATTCTCGATACTCATCTTGAAGAACTGAGCCCTCTTATCAAAACTTTCACACTTACTATCTAAAAGATTCAGTAGATTTGAAGAAATTAAAAACAATAATCGACTGTTGGACACAAAGTTATATTGAAACCATCCGACTGTCGGACACAGAGATATATTAAAACCCTGTCCGACTTTCGGACACTTAGACACTGCGTTCAACGCAACTGTCGTGCTAAAAATTTGTTTCGCGTCCAGTGTGCAAGCGGCTGAATACTACTATTATTGTCACTTAGGTTTTATCGTTTTTAGTGGGGGAAAGGAATACAGCCTGATTGCTATGATCTCGTACTGAGTTGAGATCACATATTGAAAATAAATGTGTAACGTATTTTGCATTGTTGTCCAGGCATGTTGATGACAAATTTTTAAGCAGCAGCAGGGTGTAATAAAAGGAACACGCTATCCATCGTTTTACTTCCCAATGATGCAGGCAGAAGAAATAAATGAGCAACCGTCATATTTCATTCCAACTTCATTAGTTTGAATGATCTGACGTAGTTTTCGTTTTGAAATTCCATCCAAGTTCGCTAATGATAATAATTCAAGAATGGCTCATATTCGTAATGCTTAATATAGACATAAGCGGTGCAGAAAACAAGCCTGAAGCAGCAAAGTAAAATGCAACATTAACGCATCACGCAGATATTGGACAGAGGCTTCTTTATTTCAACACTTTAATGGTGAGGAGAGGAGCTCTTTTTATTGGTGAAGAGTCGACTCAGCTGTGTTAAACCCACTTCAGCCTTTTCTCCTCCCTCTCTGCCACTTGCGCCGGAAGGAGCGACAGAGGCGGGACAGAAGAGTACTTGCACCAGGCTACGCTGGGCACGAAATTGCAACATACGCCTGGACACACCGCTTTGGCGCGGCGCTCCCATTATTTGCTGCGCCTGCGCTTGGTCTACGAATTTAGAGCCCATTGACTTAAAGTACTAATTTCTGCAGACATAAACACTGTATACATTTCCTGATGCACTCCTCTTATAAAAATAAGGAAATTATGTGTAATCTCTAAATAGTTTGTTAAAATTAAATTTGACGCACAGCAATTTTGCAAAGCAACCAATGTGATAAAATCGGTCGCTGCCCTACACCAGCCAGGAAAAATTGTGACATTTCAGAATTTGGATGCAAGGATTCCCAACCTACTTTCCCATTCACTTTTTAAAAGCCTCCTTAGTCTCTAAGAGTAAAAGGGAGCTCTGTCCTCTGCTCATCAATTCTTCCTCCTTGTACCCTCAATAGTAGAGAGAAGAAATCTTCATCATCCATTGGACCAGGAGCAGAACTACGCTGCTCTTCCAGTCTTCCTTGAGCCTATAAAAGAGGAGGAAGACAGTGACAACAAAACTTAAAAGAAAATACCGCTGCATTCCAATTCTTGACCATTTAACAGCTCCAGTGGGCTCAAAAATTACTGGCACCCCTGACTGGCAATGCACATACAATACTTTGAAAATTCAGAATAACATATTTATAGAGAAACTCTAAATTACAACGTGAGAAATACTCTACACTATTAATGTTCCAATGGAGCCAACCAAAATCATTCACTGATCTCATTGATTTAGTTAAAAAGCACTTTTCTTCAAATTTAGGTTTCACAATTAATGGCATTCTTCAAGATTATTGTGAATAACATCTACCAAAATTAAGCCAGGTATTAAATTCCACTTATTTGAGTTTTATCAAAGTGTTAAGTACCTATTTTGAGCCATTACTTCACTTCCTTTTTCTCTCGGGTATCAAAAAAAAAAGCCCACGAGGATGAAGAGCCCAGGGACGAAAATTCCTGGGAGACAAAAAGTCCAGGGGTGAAGAGCCCTAGAGCCCTTTGGAAGGGATCCCATTAGAAAGCGTTTTCTGGCCATAAGACACAGAAGCAAGCGCTTGGGTTTGCCAGACGTCATGTCAGTTATGACTGGAATAAGGTGTTTTGGTCAGATGAGACTAAAATTGCACCTTTCGTTCAGCACCTCATACCCACAGTGAAATATGATAGTGGGTCAGTCATGTTTTGGGTCTGTTTTAATTCAAGAGGTCCAGGGAAACTGGTTATGCTTAATGGCATAATGAATTCCGCCAAGTATCAGGATATATTGGCTGACAATCTGGTTGCCTCTGCCAGAAAGCTGGGACATGGCCATCGGTGGACTTTCCAACAAGACAATGACCCAAAATATACTTCTAGATCCACACAGAAATGGTTCTGTGATGACAAAATCAATGTTCTGCAATGGCCATCTCAGTCGCCAGACCTCAGTCTAATAGAAAATCCGTGGGCTGAGTTAAAGAGGGCAGTGCTTAAATGCAAACCCAAGAATGTAAAGGATCTTGAAAGGATCTGCTGAGATGAATGGTCCAAATGCGTGTTTTAATCTTATTGAAAAAAAAATAGGACTAAGGGTCCTATAGATTACCAGCAAGCAATCTCATTGTGATTATACAAGTTATGAAAATTTCATGTGAAGTTTGACCTTCGAAGGTTACTGAAGGTCAAGTTCAAGGCCATCAAATGAAAGTTCATATATGACTTCCTATAATTGTTCAATAAACATATGTTGCCAATCTTTAATATTTTCATGCTAAGAAGCCTTTGAAAATTGTAACATTTTGTTTGACCTCAAGTTTCACCTTTCAAGGTCATCTGAGGTCAGTTTTAACACAGCCAAAATATAGATCATGTACAACTTCTTGTATGTCAATAATACCAACTTAATCTCTATCTGCAACCATTTGGCCTCCACAGGCCATCTTGCATATTCTCCACAGGACCCAATGTTGAAGTACAGCGCCCCAACAAGACTCACTTCCGTCCATTCAATCAAAATGGCGCTCACACCATACATTGAGGGTACCAAGGAAAGTTAAATGCTTGATTTAGAAAAAAAAATTATCGTGGAGTTTTTAAAAAAATTTTTTTTTAAGGAAAAGACCACCTTTAGTCA
The DNA here is from genome assembly GCA_029721435.1 of Gymnothorax reevesii. Classification (NCBI taxonomy): domain Eukaryota; kingdom Metazoa; phylum Chordata; class Actinopteri; order Anguilliformes; family Muraenidae; genus Gymnothorax; species Gymnothorax reevesii. The sequence goes on along the minus strand of CM056573.1, from coordinate 133,621,849 downwards.
AAGCATACAATCGAAAGAGCAATAAAAAGTTTTTTGTGTTGGGACCCCCTTGTAAATTAGACGCCGCATCTCAAGGGGCTATCCTTCAATAAATTCAAATTCAAATACAGCAACATCCAGGCAAACTTTGTTGAATGCTGTGGTTCGCCGATGAATTTTTCAACCAATGAGAACGGCCATGATTTTCTCACTGATTGCCGGATGTGACATACTTAGAGCTAAAGCAAACGTGAAGTTAACATGACAGATATGAACTGACAGTCGAACTGAAGGAATTTTTCTTGGGTACTCATGGCATAAGCACAGGTCTTCCAAGCAAGACGTGGGAACAATGACCTCACTTACACCATGCAATGTTGTCAAGGCACCACCCTGGTTCGTCCACCTCAGAATCTTCATTGCTGCTATTGCTTGGGTCGCTGAAATCGTCAGTTTCAGTTTCGAGGTGCCTAGGTTCAAACTGATATCCCTGCAGTCCAAAATTGGTTTCCCCTTCGTCCGAGCTTGAACTCGTCCAACCTGTTTTCAATCATTCATTTAAATTAACATTCCAAAAACTCTGAAAACTCTCATCATTATCAGCTGTGGCCAGTTTTCATTTATAAGGCATACCGATTACGACTCCAGACTTTCTCATGCTTTTTTTTCACTCAGCAGTTGGAAGCAATGCATGTGTTTTGCGATCATTTAAATGAAATAATATCATTGGAAACAATGGAATTGCATAGAGACGTTTCAAATGATCTTATTTCATTTAAACGATAATGAAACACATGCATTGCTTCCAACCCCTGAGTCAAGAAAAGCTTGAGAATTCAGGAGTCATAACGTAGGTGGAACTGATAAACCTCCATGCACAAGGAATTCAATTCTGTGCGAGAATCTCTTACACATGCGTTGATTGAGTAATTGCTGACTACAGCAGGGGAATGTAAATATACCACTAAAACTTTCGCGGAATGCATGAGAGTTGACAGGTGTGCGTTTTTCATGAAAACTGGCCAAACCTGGTAATGTTGAGAGTTTTCGGAGGTTTTGTAATGGTAATTTAAATGAATGATTGACAACAGGTCATGACCAATCATTATTTTCAAGGGAGTATATTTCCCTTGAGAGTATATTTCACCTCACATGACTTTTTGGAACAAAATGGCGAGGCCCAACAAGCAAGACGCGGCTAAATTCAACTGGTTGTTACAAGAATGACCAAAATCCCAAAAATATATTAAAAAATATTTTCGGACATCTTTTCAACAGCTCTTTTGACTGATACAAAGTCTAAGCAAAGGTGGTGTTTTCCTTTTATTTCTCAGTCCTATCTTTAACACTGGGCCAAAATTTCAAGGGACCATAAAACGGACAAAAATGATTCAATCAAAAATCCAAAAAAACATCTGGAGATATGGTCTAGTAGGATGTTATGGCAAATTTACATGAAAATTCATCAAAAAAAAGATAAAAAATTATTTTGGTTGTTTCCATCGAAACATGAATAATTGTAAAGTATCTCACACATGTTGGTATATTCCATTTCTCTAAAGTTATATTATTTAATTTTTTGTTTTGATTGTGCATTGCCAGTCATGGGTGCCAGTAATTTTTGACCCCACTAACTTAAAAGCAATACTACTGCAGCCCAATTCTTGACCATTTAACAATTATATGTGTATGCATATGTGCTGTCCTGTATGTACTGTGCAGTAATATAGTGACTTGATTTACCCCCAGTAGTGCAAAATTTACTTTGTTCTTTTTTCCTGCTCAAGTGACACAATCCCAAAAGTAAACTAGGCTTATGCCGTCGGAGGCGACGGCTGGGGGTATATCCCCGAACGCCCCCAATCCTTGAATAGACCTTGAATAGACTTTCATTTCAACTTAATTTCAGGTCAATCGGACAAATGCTTCTGAAGATATGGCCAAAATGGTAATTTTCCATCACAAAGCGCCACTTGGTGGCAAAATATTGAACCATATAGGTATGATGTCATCATGTGACACGTTGTAAGTTCATGACCTTGCAGTTGCACATAGTTTCATGTCAATTGGACAAATAGTTCCAAAGATATGGCAAAAATGGTGAATTTTATGTGACAAAGCTCCACCTTGTGCCAAACTTTTGAACCAAACAGGTATAATTTCATCTTGGGACACATCCTCAGGTCATGACCTTTCATTTGCACTTAATTTGAGGTCAATCGGACAAATATTTCCAGAGATATGATAAAAACTGTTATTTTTCAGTTTTTGGCCCCTGGTGGCCAATTTAGAAATTTAAAATTGTCCAAAATCGAATCAGTTCTTCCTCTTTATGATACTTACTTATATGCAAAACTTGGAATTTGTAATTGAAATATTACTGAAGTTATCGCGTTAACACGTAAATCAGTTTAAGACCCCTGGTGGCCAATCTAGAAATCGTAAATTGTCCAAAATCGAATCAGTTCTTCCTCTTGATGATACTTACCTATTTGCAAAACTTGAAATTTCTAATTGAAATATTACTGAAGTTATCGTGTTAACACGTAGTGCGGCGGCGGCGGCGGTCGGACCAAAAACATAATATCCGGGGATATAAATACTATAACACCATCCATTAAGTCCTCATCACGATAATTCAGAGATTTAGATTCACAAGTTGAAAAAACATTGTTACAAAAAATTATCACGATAATTACTTGAGAAATGAGAATCATGTTGTACAATTCTTCTTTAGGAGTAGACATTTGAGTCATTCTCTTTGACCCTGCACCCTTGAGACTAGTCTTCCTGTCGCTGGCTTTTGATTGACATGGAGGTTGCAGAGCTGGCAGGTCCTGTAGCTCTGCTCGCTGGTCGTCAAGACGGCGACCTTGCGATGTTGCCACAAATTCGAAAAACTCCTCTTTCTGCAATGATGTCATCGAGGAGAAAACCACTACAATAATGAAGAGAAGTGAAAACTTGTAATTTCTCATTTCATCATGTTGAGCATACTTTTTTACTTTTCACTTAGCAAAGTTAATAGTTCTACCAGCAGAAAAGACTTCAAACATTGTGGCTCAGTGTAGAACAGTTCAATTTTAAAACCGATTGCATGCTTTCTTCATAGCCTATGACCAATGGCAAATTGAGCAAAACTCACACTCTGACTCCAGATTACTTGCTTGTCAAATAAGCTTTGACATTAACATCAATTTTAAGTGTGCAGTTTTCTCAATATCTCTTTTTTGCTCATTAGCTTCCTCCTTTTCCCTTTGATCTTCTCATCTGAATCCAGTACCTGCAATATACAGTTAGGTCCATAAATGTTTAGACATTGACACAATCTTCATTGTTTCAGCTTTCTACGTCACTGCAATAGATTTGAACAGAAACCATTAAGATGTGATTGAACAGAAGACTTTCAGCTTCAAAGGGTTTTGAAAACAATATTGTTTTAAAGGAGAATTCCGGTGTGAAATTGACTTGGGGTGTATTGGACCATGATAACGAGTACTAACCTTGGTTGAATATTCAGAATAAGTCAATTGACGAGCATGAACGAATAGATTGCAATCTGTTCCCCTATCCTTCCCATTTGTTTGTGCTTGTCAATTGTCTTATCGTGACTTTCAAGATGGAGGCGACTGGAAAGTACGTCAAGGTTAGGTTTGCATAAACAGTCTTTTTTAATAAACTACCTGCGCAGTTCTCAGTGCCTCGTTGTAAATGTCAGGGCCCTCGGAATTCTAGCGATCAAGTGTGGAGCTACTTTGAGCCTTGTTAATGATGAAAAAATAGCGATTTCTTTGCATGGCAATATTATGCCTGATTCGCTACCATTGTAAGCCTTTTGGGAGTTTCGGCTGAAAAGCCATATATTTCGAAATGTTGCGTGCGTACGGAGGTGGGGTATTCGACAAAGGTTAGTACTCGTTATCATGTTTCAATACACCCCAAGTCAATTTCACACCGGAATTCTCCTTTAACCATTCAAAGATGACATCCATTTTATACACAGCCCCCTCAAAAGTAACTGGACAAAGTATGTTTCATGGTTTGTGAGGCATGCCTGTGTTTTGGACTTTTCTTTTGGTGCTCTCATCCCGGGACGAGATCAAATTCCTGTTCAATTGGATTCTTTAACCAGCTGGCTGATTGAACTGGGGTGGCGCTTCCCCAGACTCTATGTAAGCCGGGAGTACGCCACACCTCCGTTGCTAGAGTGTCTGTTTGTAGCAAAGCACTATAGCCGAAGATATCTCTAGTCAGTATTTGTGTGACTTTATACCTTCCAGTTATTTTTGGAGTTCCTTCCTCTTTAGGAATTTTCCCTTTTCTACTTTTTCTCTCTCGCATTGCTTCAGTTTTTTCGAAATATTATATGTCCATGGAAGCACAAGTACTTTCTGGTGGTCTCTGAGATTCTCTGTGTTTGTATTGTTCCTGTGCTGCTCGTTCTCTCCCTGGCCGCTGCACGTAGCCTCTCTAATTTAGCGGCCATTGCAGTATGGACTCAAAAGTAATTTGACAAACAAGCGAAACCATTTTTGAATTGTAATTTTTAATACTCAACGGACAAACCCTTAGCAGTCAATGACTGCTTGAGGTCTGGACCCCGTAGACATAATCAGATGATGGGTTTCTTCCCTAGTGATGCTTTACCAAGCCTTAACAGCAGCCATCTTCAGTTTTTACTTCTTGTAAGGGCAATAATCTGTTAGTTTGACATAACATAACTGCATAAGTTGCCTGAACCGGTCACTCAGCCCAACTAGGGTCCAATCACTATAAGTGTTCCTAATTCTGGGAATACTGAAGGACTAGATGGTATCTAGAGCTATATCAGGCATGGTCTTATGAATCCCTGAGTTTTTGCCTATATCACATGAGTAGGCAAGCATTACCATGGTGTGACCACTCTCTGCCTAAAAAAATACTTCCTACGATTGGTACAACATTTCTCCTGAGCTAAATTCCATTTACAGCATGACCCCTAGTTTTGCAAACAGAACTCAGCTTTAACTCAGCAAGACTAATAGGAATAGCAAAGAGGGCTAATTTATAATAATATAATATATACAATAATATATCCAAGGTGTTAGTAAAAGAGTAATCAAAATAACAAACTGTTAGTAAATCTAGAGTAGAAGTGGCGAAGGAAGCAAACAAGACTAGAAAGAAGACTTAATCACCATAAACCTAAATCACCCGATCATGTGCTCAAGACTCAGACAGGGGAAACAGGACTAGACCAACTCACAGACAAGACAGGGGAGACAAGGTGCAAAGCATGGCAATGGTATAATCCTGGCATAGAAAACAAAGACGATGAATGGCAACAAGACATATAACTGCAAGACTATGGAAACATGGCATGGCAAGAAAGCATGAGCATGATATGAAAACATAAAGAAAACATAGTAAATAATGACAAATAATACAAAACAAGACTAAACATGACAGAAGAGAACAGAGTCATAACACAGGATGGGCTCGCAGCAAAACACAGAAATTAACATTGTAGTTTATCGTTTTGAAAAGTGAACAAAATATTTTTTCTCCATTAAGAAGATTCTCCATTTTCTGCACTAAGAAGAAAGCAGCGCATTTTACTACAGATGGCTATGAATGATGAATTATCAGCGCTCATTTTAACTAAACAAGGAGAACTGACAACACCTGATTGTTCTAGGATTCTTGAAGTTTATGTAAAGTCATTTTTACATAGGCGTGGCAGCTTTTATTTTGCCGTAGCGGTGCACAACGATCAATTACATGTAGTGGAAACCCAGCAAGAAATATGTAAACTCCTTTGATTGGCTCTCAATGCTTTTGGATGTACATTGTATCTCCTGGCATCCTGTTGGTATTTCTTTTTTAAATGCCACTTTAAGGAGGCTAGAATCAGAAAGGTTGATTCAAGATTCGAACAACTTTATTTATCCCCGTTGGGTGATTCAGATTCAACCTCAGTCGATCACATAGAACTAAAATAGGACTAAGGGTCCTGTAGCTTACCAGCAAGCAATCTTACAGTGATGATACAAGTTATGAAAATTTCATGTGAAGTTTGACCTTTGAATCACTGAAGGTCAGTGTCAGGGTCACATAAATTTATAAGACCACCTGTAATATCCAATCCTAAGCTCTGAAGCAGTTTTGGTGATACATGCCATTGAAAATTCAATATGTCAATTGTGAATTTTAAAGGTTACAGTGGGTCCAGTTGAGGTCGGCAAACTGACTTCATATATGACTTTTTAAATGTCTCCATACAAACCTTGGCTCCATCTGTGACCATTTTGGTGATACAAGTCAGGGTAATTTCACTGCTAAGTTTGAACCCTTAAAGGTCACTAACAGTCAAGTAGAATGCCAGCAAATGAAAGTTCATATGTGACTTCCTAGATGTCTGTAACACAAAAGTAGGCTCCATCTGTGACCAGTTTAGCGATACAAGTCGTTGAATTTCCACTAGATCACATTTTACCTTCGAAGGTGAATATGAAGGTCACCAAATGAAAGTTCATTTTTGACTTCCTATATGTCTCTGATAAAATCCTTGGCTCCATCTGCGACCTTGTTGGCAAAAATACAAGTCAATGTAATTGAATTAGGTCATATTTGACCTTCAAAGGTCACCAACAGTCAAGTTTAATGTTCATGTGATACAAACTTCAGCTCAATCTGTGACTTTTTTAGTGATAGAATTGACTGAATTTTCACTAGGTCAAGTTTGACCTTCGAAGGCCAGTATGAAGCTCACCAAATGAAAGTTCACATATGAATTCCTGTATGTCTCCAATACAAACCTACGCCCCATCTATAACAATTCTGCTGATATAAGTCATTGAAATTTCACTGTTCACTTGATGCCAGGAAAATGAACAGAAGACCCCCCAGAATAATGAAATCTGATTGTCTGCTTGGCTGAAGTTGATCAGCTCTTGTTGCCTGTGGTTGGTTGCTTCCCCATGTGATGTCTAGAGTGGAAAGATTTTGAAATTTTGAAAATGGTAGAAGTCAGTACTTTGACTGGCCTGCAAGCTAAAAAGTGTAATTATTTTATGAGTTTTAGTTTGTTTTCATGTAGTGGATTTTGCGTGTCGGGCATACCGACAGGATGATATTCAGTTTCTCTGAGTGATCTTGTTGCAGCCATTTTTGAGTTTTTTGGGGCTTTTCTGGAAGTGTTTGGGAGTTGTTTGGTGATGTGGCTATTTTGCCACCCAAGAGATGCACCAGGAGCTCTGAACCCAAATCAGCAGATCCCGCAACCACGGGCAACATTCAAGTTGTCATTAAGCAAGAGCTATCCTCATTTTTGCGGTCCGATGTATTTAAGGATTTATTATTGCAGTCTTTGAATTATAGTATTAGAGTCACACTCGAGCCACTTCAAGCAAAGATTGTCGAGTTGGAGAATAAACAGCTTGAAGTAAAAGCCGACGATAACAAGCAATACTCAAGACGCTAAAACATGCTGATTTATGGTATTCCGGGCCCGGAGGGCAGTGGTGGAGTGTATGCTGACGGCGCCGAGAGTAATGAGGATTGCGCTCGGGCAGCGATGAACTTTTGTAAGAATGAACTTGGAGTTCAGCTTGAGAGGGGCGAAATCGATTGCTCCCATCGAGACGGAAAAAGAAATGCAACTGGTCAGCGTGCCCTGGTTGTTAAATTCTCATCTTATGAAGCCAAGCGAAGGGTTATGTGTGAAAAGTGAAAGCTCAAGGGCAAATCCCTGGTCTGGTTGACCAGGACTTGTCTGCTCATCAATCGACTTATCGTGACTTTCAAGATGGAGGCGACTGTAAACTACCTCAACTGTTTTCATAAATAGTCTTTTTTATTAAACTACCAGTTCTCAGTGCCTTGTTTTAAATGTCAGGACCCTCGGAATTCTACCGATGAAGTGTGGAGCTACTTTGAGCCGTGTTAATGATGAAAAAATTGCGGTTTCTTTGCATGGAAATGCTATGCCCGATTCACTACTATTGTAAGCCTGTTGGGAGCTTTGGCTAAAAAGCCATTTATTTTGAAATGTTGCGTTAAATTATTATTTGCACTCGATCAGTTGTAGACCATCTGCTTGTGTGCTTGCGGTGCTCTGAGGGAGGACGCATTACATTTTTTATTGATGTGTCCTCATTTTGCTGCCCAGTGTTCTCATCTACTTACCACTGTTAAATCAATCAGAAAGCTCATGTGTCCAAATTATATGAAAAAGCTTCTAAAAAATTAAATTTGTTAAAAGTTTTTAAATATATCTTATACAAGATCTCAAGAGTGTATCTAGATTAGTTGCTTGTTCGTTCTACGCTTGAGTATGCCGATGTTGTCTGGGACGGATGTACTTTGGGTGAATTTGATTTATTAGAAAGCCTCCAGTTCGATGTCTTAAGGCTAATAACTGGAGCTATGACAGGCACACACCGTTCAGACTTGCTGGTGGAAACCAATTTGTTAAGGTTAAGTGACCGTAGAAAGTTTCATAGACTGATTTTATTTATAAAATGGTAAATTGTTTGGTGGCCAATTACCTTTTATCTCTTCTTCCATGCAATGTTTGTCAGTTTTCCTTTTGTACATTACATAACCAGATTTGGCACTGCCTTTTGTGCATACTGAAGAATATAAAACATATTTTCTTATAATGCTTCTGCATCTTTTAAAAAAGCCTTGTAGCATATTCCTTTTTTCTATACACCACCCTGCAATTAGTTATTTTATGAAGGCGATCGGTACTTGTCTATTTGCATTCTAGGCTTTGTCTTGGTCATTACGGCTAAAATTATTATTTGCACTTGATCAATTGTAGACCATCTGCTTCGTGTGCTTGCGGGGCTCTGAGGGAGGACGCATTACATTTTCTGTTGATCTGACTTCATTTTGCTGCCCAGCGTTCTCATCTACTTACCACTGTTGAGTCAATCGGAGGCAGTGTGTGGCCTTCATTGAGTTTATCAAAAAAAATCAAGCTTTTGCTTTTTGGTAGCCCTGTTCTTAATTTTGAGATAAATACTGCTATTTTTTTCTTTTTTAGAGCAGACTCAGCGTTTTGTCATTAATCACTAATATCGTACATGTACTGTCTCTGCTGGTCAACCTTTTTTTGTTTTGTTTAGTGTCTTGTCTTTGTGGTCCATTTTGAATTGTATCTAGTGTTATAAAAAAGGAGTGTTAAAAAAAAGAAGAAATTAAATGTAAATTGAGTATTTGCGGCATAAGTCCTCACGATGAGCCTAGCTCCTGGGACAAATGTAAAATCACTAAAATATAGTTTAAATTTAAAAAAAAATTCATTGTTAAATTTGGCTGTTGAAGGTTACTGAAGGTCAAGTTCAAGGTCACCAAATGAAACTTCATACATGAATTCCTGTATGCCCACAATTTCCAATCCCGTGTCCTCGCATTTGGTTCCAGATCGATACCTCACACCTCTCCTGTTTGTTTTAATGTTTTATGAAAGGAAAGATTTTTATATAATTACTCAGCCTGTGCGTGTGGGTCCCTTCATCTGGTTTTGAGGACATGGTCCCAGTGCCTGCCGGCTTCGTGTCTTCAGCCGGCAGGGGCAAAACCATGACAGAAGTCATTAAAATTTCACTGTTAAGTTTAACTTTAACATCCATAATATAGGTCATATATGAATTCCTATATGTTGATAATACAAACTTAATCTCGATCTGCAACCATTTACCTTCTACAGGCGATTTTGCTCATTCTCCATACGGCCCAATGTTCAAGTACAACGTCCCCACTGGACCCACTTCTGTCGATTCATTCAAAATGTCATTCAGACTGTCCATAAAGTGTATCAAGGCGAGTTGAATGCCAGATTTAGAAAAAAGTTATCAGACAGCTTTTGAGAAATATTTTTTTGAAATTTTAAGTCCTACGTTTAAATATTGTAAATATTTTCCTTGATCTCGAGTTTGACCTTTCAAAGTCATCTGAGGTCAACTTTAATATAGCCACTATATAGGTCACATATGTTTCCCGATATGTCACTTATACAAACGTAATCTCTATCTGCAACCATTTGGCCTCCACAGGCCATCTTGCTTATTCATGAAGTACAGCGCCCCCACTAGACCCACTTCTATCGATTCATACAAAATGGCGCTCGCACTGTATATTGACAGTACCAAGGTAAGTTGATTGCCTGATTTAGAAAAAAAATTATCTTGTAGTTTTTGAGAAATAATTTTTAAAAAATTTTTCAGTCCTATTTTTAACACTGGGGCCAAAATTTCAAGGGCCCATAAAACCGACAAAAATGATTCAATCAAAAATCCGAAAGAACCATCAGGAGATATGGTCTAGTAGTATGTTATGGAACATTTATATGAGCATTCATCGGGCAAAAAAAAGATAAAAAATGTTACGGACGACAGACGCCACATTACGACAATAGCTTATTGGCCCATAGGGCTGGTAAGCGTACAACAGAGCAACCACAATCAATCAAGCATTCAGACACCCTGTCATTGTCAACAGATCAGTATTTGAGCCCCAGAGCAAAGCAGCGAACACTGAGGTCGCCATGCATGGACCATGCAGGGACCACGTAGGGACCATAATTCAAGTAGATAAATAGATTGATTAATTAATTTGCATATCTGTTAATTTTTCTTGGTGGTGCCATGTAGCGCCATCATGAGGACAATAAACAGAATTCCTGACCTAAATCGTGGTCAGAATGACTTATGGCTTTTTTCTGTTTTTTTTTTTTTTTCCAAGGGGGACCTTTACTCTGTCAGCTTGACTTTAATGATCTTGAATCAAATTTGACAATCCTGCTGAGGCTATTCTTGCCCTTAACAGACAATCCATAAAACTAGCAGATAAAAGAAAATGTTAAAATACCTTCTATATATTAATGATAAAAATCACATTAGATATTCTCTGAGAAATGAAAAGAATTCAGCTTCCACATCAAGTGTATCCTTTCTTGTCCCCGTTTAACAATCAACTGTTTTTATCAAACTTGAGATTAGAGTCAAACATGCTTACTTGTTTGTCTCTACAATTTTGACATTTTCTCAATGAATGATGCTGGATTCTTGATTAAAACGGTTCTTCCTAAAATCAGTGAATAACTCCTTCGTTTTTTGTTTTTTTTTGCATCCAAGCAGTTATCACACACCAATTCACAAATGTTGATAAGACGCAGCCTTGACCTGACTGAGTCCCCTGAAGAAGTGACAGTAGAGCAGTGTCATCTGAAAATTTTACAAGGTAGATACCCTCTTGGGAAGTCCTGCTGCTGTTGGTGTACATAATAAAGAGCAGAGGAGAAAGGACACAGCCCTGCGTGCGGAGAAGCTGTATTTGAGGTGATGTTGGGCGTGACCATTCACAAACACCTGCTGAATTCTGTCTGTCAAAAATTTTAAAAGCCATAATGAAACCTGATCTGGTAAATTAAAAGGAGAGGAAAGTTGCTCAATTAAAATATGAAACTGCATCTTGTTAAAAACTGAAGAAAAATGAGAAAAATCAAAACTAAAAGTAAAAAGTAAAAGTCTGACTTGTGAACTGGGTTTTCAAGGTGCTTATATAATCTGTCTGAAATGAAATCTTAGCAAAATCCACAAGTCAATTGTAGAGTGGATGTAATTTTCATCACAAGGGATGTTAAAACAACTTTTCTGAATTCGTTCAGCTCTCTTGGAGTATTGGATTTCTGGACAGGTACTGTGGTAGATGTTTTCCATATAGCAGGTATCTGACTGCACTTGAGACACATTAGGAAAAGTGTTGTGAACACCTCGCTGAGCTGGTCAGCACAGTGATGCAGAGTGCATCCACAGATGGAGTTGGAGCAAGTAGCTTTCCACATGTTTACTCTCTTGAAAATATCTGTAACCTTTTCCTGAGTTATAGATCAATAAATCATTCTGTGGAACCATTGATTCCCACATCTTAGAAATATCATTCACAAAATCAGACCTTTCAAAAGGGGTAAAAAAAATAAAATAAAAAAAACCCCATTTGCCAAGTCAGCATCATCCACACCATTCACACAAATGACCTGCTTGGTCTCACAAGTGGATTGATTCATTTATCCCTTGGATTTTACACCTCTCCAGGCTGCAGAGGTCACCATTACAATATTGATTTTCATTTCTGTACTTCATTTTTTCCTTCCTTACTTTATTCTTAGCTTCTCGAGAAACAGAATTTTGCTCCAGGGGGGTCACATGAAGATAAAATTAGTTTATTTTTATTGATGACGGATTGAAGTTAGTTGCCCAGGGTTTATTATTTAGGTAAGTTACCATTTTTTTAGTTGGGATTATTGAGTCCATGCAGAATGTGATTTATGATGAGACAGTATCTGAAAGTTTATTGATATCATCACAAACATCAGTGCCAGTCTGTATATTCAAAGCATGCCTGGAGACAGGAGATGCCAGCCTCTGATCACATTTTCACTCTTCTCTCCTCTTGCACCAAGCGCCTAAAGGATTATTTGTATATAGGCATGAGATATACACAGCTGTAGTAAGAAGCACCAAAGGAGGAGATAGGCTGAGATTTGTAAGCCCCACTTACTGAGCCACAAAATAGATCCTGTATGGTGTTATTCTGTGTGCTAGAACAAGTCACATTGTGAGGTACAGTTCAGGAACCACTCGGGAGAGACAGGAATCCAAAAAAAACGTATGCCTTTAATGGGATCTGAGTCAAAGCCAAAAAACACAGGAATTGCCAAGCCACAATACGAAATCCCAAAACAGTATCGACTAGACAGACAGGGGTCAGAACCAGTAAGACAGATGGGCAGAGGTACAAAAATGATAGGCAAAAAGTTGTAGTCAATGGGCAAAGCCAAGGGTCATACACAGGCCATCCAAACACAGAACTCGTGGTCATACAAAAATAGGTCAAAATCCAGAAAGACAAAAACAGAACAAAAGGGGCTATGGCAATAATCAAGGTCAGACTATCCAGTAGAAGCGAAACAATAATCAATGGCATACGAGACGCTCTGCACAAAGAAATATTGATCAACGTTCTGACAAGAGCTGTGAGTGAAAAGACTCGTAATATACACACAGGAAAGGTCACATGCTATACAGAGATCAGCTGTGGGGAATGAGGCTAATTAGATCGGGAGAATCACATGAGGGAAACCCTAACCACAAAAACTGGCAAGAGACAAAATACGAACGGGAATCACACAAACAGCCTATGACATTTAAACAGCTCTGGTCCAGGAGTTCTACGAGCACAAATAACAAGCGCAGGAGAGTGATTAAGCACGTGCGAGAGATTCTCACTGAAGCTCAGGAGAGGACAGCGACAGACAAGAGGCGGAGAATAGAACAGGGCGATTGCGGAGAGGTAATTAGACGGTGAAACTTTACAGCTTAAACTAGAGCGCTTATTAGTAAGTTAGTAATCTTATATGTACTTTTGTACTTGGATTAGTTGTGTTAGTAGAATATAATACAAAATACAAATGTTAGTCTTGTTAGTAATCAGAACAGAAGGGCGAAGAAAGAAAACAAGATTCGAAGGAATATATTAAACACCAGAATACATTTAAATCACCCGAAGTCAGTGAGCACGCAGACAGGGAAGATGGACTGAACCAACTGGATCACAAGACGGGGGAGACAAGTGCAATGGAATGGAGACATGGAATGAACCAAAAACCTGAGAGTAACAATAACCAAAAAGAATAAATCAAAGACAATAATCATGAACACAAAACCAGAACATAAACATGACCAACAACCAAAACCATGACACACATACTGTTCATATGTCCTTAAAGTCTTTCTTAAATTACAAAGATTAAAATCTCCAAGGATAAGCTTGGGTGCTGCTGGGCAGATAGAGTCCAGATTATGTATGATGTCAGCGATCAGCTGGACAGCAGCTGAGGCGTTGGCTCATGGATGAATATACAGTGTCGTGAAAAAGCATTTGCCCCCTTTCTGATTTTTTTTTTTTTTTTGCATATTTGTCATATTTAAATGTTTCAGATCATCAAACAAATTTTAATATTAGACAAAGATAACCTGAGTAAATACAAAATGCAGTTTTTGAATGATGATTTCATTTACTGAGGGAAAAAGCTATCCAAACCTACCTGGCCCAACATGAAAAAGTAATTGCCCCCTAAACCTAATAACTGGTTGTGCCACCCTCGGCGACAACAACTGCGATAAATTGTTTGCAATAACTGGCAATGAGTCTTTCACATTACTTTTAGGAATTTTGGCCCACTCTTCTGTGCAGAATTGTTTTAATTCAGCCACAATGGAGGGTTTTCGATCGTGAGCGGCCTGTTTAAGGTCATGCCACAGCATCTCAATCGGATTTAAGTCCGGACTATGACGAGGCCACTCTAAAACCTTCATTTAGTTTTTTTTAACCCATTCAGAGGCAGACTTGCTGGTGTGTTTCGGATCATTGTCCTGTCGCATAACCCAAATGCGCTTGAGCTTGAGGTCACGGACTGATGGTTGGAAATTCTCCTTCAGGATTTTCTGGTAGAAAGCAGAATTCATGGTTCCATCAATTACGGCAAGTCGTCCAGGTCTGAAGCAGCAAAGCAGCCCCAGACCATCACACTACCGCCACCATGTTTGACTGTTGGTATGATCATATTTTTATGAAATGCTGTGTTAGTTTTACGTCAGATGTAAATGGATGCACACCTTCCAAAAAGTTCAACTTTTGTCTTGTCAGTCCACAACATATTTTTCCAAAAGTCTTGGGGCTAATCAAGATGTTTACTGGCAAATGTGAGATGAGCCTTTGTGTTCTTTTTGGTCAGCAGTGATTTCCACCTTGGAACTCATCCCATGGATGCCTTTTTTGCCCAGTCTCTGTCTTATTGTTGGGTCCTGAACACTGATTTTAATTGAGGCAAGTGAGGCCTGCAGTTCTTTAGATGCTGTTCTTGGTTCTTTTGTGACCTCCTGGATGAGTCATCGATGCGCTCTTGGAGTAATTTTGGTAGGTTGGCCACTTCTGGGAAGGTTCACCACTGTTCCAAGTTTTCTCCATTTGTGGATAATGGCTCTCACTGTGCTTCGTTGGGTTTCAGCTGCAAAACTCAGCCGCACATCTCAGCATTTTAGCGATCACAGAATATTAACTTCTTTGAAATTGACCTCACAGGAAACTATTAATTTTAACAAAGAAGTTGGATGTATCAATATGGCGGCCAGGTGCTTCTCTTTGTTTAATGAAGCTTAGCGCAAGTTCAGTCAAGAAGACTCTCTACTTCGCACACTCTCGCCAGTTTATTTTCATTCAGTCTGCTTTCACTCTTAACGCATGCTTTTTATTCTTTCTATGATCATGTGGGGCTGTCTGTTGAATCATCTGATCTCATCCATCCAATAAGACCACGACACACCAACGTTGTTGGCCTATTCTTGTGGGACTGTCTTTTTCAATTTGTCTCTCTGCTTCTAATGCATGCAGGCTGCCATCTCGCACACACTCCACCTCCCCATCACCTCCCAGCCTCTGCAGTTTTATCTGCTTCACCTTCATCAGCCACCACCACCTCCAGTGTCTGAACTCCATGGTTGGATCTATCCAGCTCCGTCTCAGGCCATAGGCTCCACACTTGTGAAATCTCCCTGTCAAGTTCGAGCACCAACGATTTAAAGGCTATCATCACAGTCATTTATTCTGTTCATGCTGTAAACTCTAATAAATGTTTACCTGACCAATTCATTGGCCTGTCCTGATTGCTGATGACTATATATAGATATATGCACTGCCCTCCATAATTATTGACACCCCTGGTTAAGATGTGTTCTTTAGCTTCTAATAAATTCAGTTTTTTTCTGAATAATATAGGACCACAATGAAAAAAAGAGGAAAATACAACCTTTAATTCAAGTGCATTTATTCTGAGGGAAAAAACAATCCCACATTAAGAAATAATTTTTTCATATCAAATCATGTGTGCCATAATTATTAGCACCCCTGATGTTAATACTTTGTACAACCCCCTTTTGCCAACAAAACAGCACCTAATCTTCTCCCATAATGTTTCACAAGATGGGAGAATACAGAAAGAGGGATCTTTGACCATTCCTCTTCGCAAAATCTTTCTAAATCATTCAGCGACCTGGGTCCTCTCCTCTGCACTCTCCTCTTCAGCTCACTCCACAGGATTTCAATGGGGTTGAGGTCTGGGGACTGAGATGGCCATGGGAAGAGCTTGATTCTGTGTCTGGTGAACCATGTCTATGTAGATTTGGCCTCATGATTAGGGTCATTATCTTGCTGAAAGACCCAGTGACGACTAATCATCTGATTTCGGGCAGTGGCCACCAAATTTTGATTTAAAATATCCTGGTATTTCAAAACGTTCATGAAGCCATGCACCCTGACAAGGTTCCCAGGGCCTCTGGAAAAGAAACAGGCCCACAGCATCACCGATCCTCCCCCATACTTCACAGTGGGCATTAGGTGCTTTTCTGCATACTCATCTTTTGTGTTCCACTAGACCCACTTAGAGTGTTTGTTGCCAAAAAGCTCTATCTTGTTCTCATCTGACCAAAGCACACAGTCCCAGTTGAAGTCCCAATACCGCTTAGCGACCTCCAGACATTTGCGTTTATGATTGTGAGTGAGAAAAGGTTTTTTCCGTTCATGCCTCCCAAACAGCTTGTTGGCATGTAGATAGTGCCTGATGGTTGTTTTGGAGACTTTGTGACCCCAAGATGCTACCATTTGTTGCAATTCTTTAACAGTGAGCTTTGGAGAACTTTTTATTTCTCTTACCATCCTCCTCACTGTGTGTGGTGGCAAAATAACCTCACGTCCTCGTCCAGGCTTGTTTACCACTGTTCCAGTTGTTTTAAACTTCTTAATGATTCCTCTGACAGTAGTTATGGGCAGGTGCAGGCAATTGGCTATCTTCTTGTAGCCATTGCCTGATTTGTGAAGGTCGACACACATCTGCCTTACTTGAATGGTGTGTTCCTTTGTCTTTCCCATGTTGAAAAGTGGATAAGAGAAATGGCCTCTGTGTCACGTCATATTTATACCCCAGGGAAACAGGAAGTGATGAATTACTAATTGAATGTTCCTAGATACCCTGATTAACTTTGTAAAATACTGTAGAAATGACTGAAATACTTCAATTACATTTATTTCCTAGGAATTGTTAGGGGTGTTAGGAATTTTCCCTTAAAATTCACTTGAGTTGAAGTTTACATTTTTCCACAATTTTCAGTGTGAGAGCATGCTTCTGCAATAAAAATTGAATTTATTTTAAGGCTTTTAACACATCTTAACCAGGGGTGCTTATAATTATGGAGGGCGCTGTACTGTGTGTGTGTGTGTGTATATATATATATATATATATATATATATATATGTATATATATTCGCCTTTGGGTTTGTTTTTAAAACAGTTCATTCAGCAAACATAGAACGCCTTGATCTTTAGATCTTGTGTAGCTGGAAGCTGTATGAGCTGTATGAACACCGTCAAATATCTCACAAACCATGTCGGTGCGAGATCTTGTTCACTGTGAAGACATTTACTGTGCCTGTGATAGAAACAAGTGACATTACCAATGACCTACTACCGAAACACTGACAACTTCAAAAAGTCAGGAAACTTGTACTGCATTTCATGAGTCTATCAATGCTTTAGTGGATTTATCAGATATGACTAGCTGGCTATAAAACCGGAGCATTGAAGATGTTCAGAACCAAGTGCGTGATTTAATTAAATCCGGTAAGACTAGTGGCGGCTCATGAACTGGCAATAGGGGAAGCTCAAATAATCCCTTTAAATGAATGATTGGTCATGACCCGTTTTCAATCATTCATTTAACCGTTACAGAAACTCCAAAAAATATCAACATTATCAGGTGTGGCCACCTGTGGATTTCCGATTCGATTCAATCCAATATCGATTCATTGAAGGACATTTCAGCTTCAGTGCCTGTTTTGCTTGAATATGAAAGGGGGTCTTGGAGAACTAATGGCAGAAATTTTACTTGCAGTTGAATTCTTAATAAGAAACCTTCTAACTATGCACAATATTTCAAATATTAAAGTTCACACTAAAAAGTGACCCCAAAGTTGTTTCCTGAAAATACTTTTTATTGACCAACACATTTGATCAATCAACATAATAAAGAGCAACATAGACTTAACAGTAAGTAAACTATTATTCTCTCTAACTGGGTTAATATTACATGCTTCACTTTGCAAGTTCATTTTCCAGTAAATATTATTGAATTTAAACCAATATGCTTGCCCTAAATACCCCAAATATGTTTGACTGTTCAGAAATAAATATTACTATACATTCAACAAAGAAAATAATATTGAATTTTTTAAATCTGAAAACTGGTTGAAATGGTGGACGAAAATTGGCACGTTTTATTACTAAACTTCTACCCTATGCTGTTATTGAAAATATATCTCCAAACACATGTAGTTGAGCTTAAAATAAAGATCTGATACCGAAATTTATATCCAACGTTGACTTTGTTCTCCCATCATTATTTGTAGCTTGAAAATCCGGCCTCAATTTAGCATTCGGTGCGTAACCAGTCGTGTCCACTGCAGTTACGTATGGATCATAGTACATTTTTACCATCAACAGGTAGTTTCACATTTGCAGCATGCTTTCTATAAATGAAACACTGCTTGATGTACATTTATATGACATGTAGTCAAAATACCTCTACCTGCAATTAACTTATTCATTATTATCCGTTACGTCGGGAAATTTATTACTTACGTTTTTTTTTTTTTTTGAGGATTTGTACCCGAGTTTTTTTTTTTTTAAACTGGGACTTTTACTTTTACTCTACTACATTTAAAAGATAAAAAGTATACTTTTACTTCGTTAGTTGACACTGGCCACTTCGCTACTCGTTACAAATGAAAATATTAATATAATTAATCATTTAAGGATTATCTGGATCTTTGAATAAAATGAATCAATCGAATCAAATCGAAAGTTTAAAAAAAAATGGATCTGATTCGGAAAATCTATTTTTGGAACCCAGTCCTACATGTGTTTCATGATCATTTAAATTAAATAAGATCATTTGAAATGACTTTATGCAATTCCCTGGCTTCCAACCCCTCCTTGCACAAGGACTTTAATTTCGCATGAGAATCTCTTACATACGCGTTGATTGAATAATTGCTGACTACAGCAGAGGAATGTAAATATGTCACTTACACTCATGCCAAATATGTGAGAGTTGACAGGTATGCATTATTATTAATTCAATGGCCTTAATTAAATCTTATTGATATCTTTTACATTGATTAGTCCAGGTGTCCAAGCAAGCGAACATGCACTGGCACTATATTTTTGTAAGGGCTTTTTCTGGGCACCGGACAAGGTGCATGGAAAAATGGCAATTTTGGAACTATTCAGATGCAAACATATATTTGGCTTTTATTACACCTTTGCTTAGCCACAGCAAAGGGGGAAAAAGGTAAATACAAAAATAGACAGGAACAACAGTTCCACTATAATATAGTAAGCGCTGGTACGGTAACAACAGCGTGGATTTCTAATAATTATAATGAAAAGCTAATACAGAGTATGAATGTTTTTACAAGACTAAGCTATACACAACAGGCTTACTAGACTTCATACTGAAGCAGTGCGAATCTCTCTCTTAAATAAGGCAAGCAATGATATTGTGACAATTAGGAACAAGAGAATGATTAAGTGGAGTGTGGAATGCGGGCCGAGTCTAGTTGGATCAGTGATTGAGGGCACTGGAGGCGTGGCGTTACAGTGCCCTCCCTCCGCCAAGGCATGACTCCCGGCGTGCCTGGACGATGTCTGGGAGGGTGACCCCTGAGGCAAGGAGCGGTCCGGTTCGGACGTGCCAGGTGGTACTAAAGTCAGGCGCTGGGGATCCAGGAAGTCTTGTCGATCCACCCAGCTCCTCTCCTCCAGACCATAGCCCTCCAAGTCCACCAGGCACTGCAGTTTGTTTCCAGGATGTCTTGAGTCCAGTAGACTGCGCACCCAGTGGGCTGGGGCTCCGTCGACGTCCAGGGCAGGTGGTGAGTCTTCGGGAGGGGAGGGGGGTTAGTCTCCACCACCGCCCCGTAATCACCGGCGTAAGGAGGGAGACATGGGATGTATTGTTAATTTTATAATTAGACGGCAGCTGGAGTCAATTGGCAGTAGGAGTGACCTTCCGGAGGACATGGCATGGGCTAATTAACTGTGGGCTCAGCTTCCGACAGGGCAGGTCGAGGAGCAGGTCCCTGGTGAAAGGGCAGACAGGATCCCTTAGTTGGTAATTTGGGGCATCTCAATGCTACCAGTTAACCTGGTCCTTTTGGTGGCGGAGGGCTCTTTGGATCTGGACGATGGTCGCTGTCCACACCTTCTCTGCCTCCCAGAACCAGGCATTCACCGCTGGGACTTTGGTCTGGCTCAGGTCCCTCTGGCACAGGAGAGGTTGCTGACCGAGTACACACTGGACTGGCGACAACCCAGTGGAGAACCTCTGTAGGGAGATTTGGGCGTACTCTGCCCAGAGCTGGTACTTAACCCAATTAAGTAGTCTTTGGTGGTATTAAGCTCAGAGGAACCTCTCCAGGTCCTGGATGGTTTTCTATGCCTGCTGTTAGACTCTGGATCGTATCCCTTAGTGAGGCCCACTGAAGCTGCCCGCTTCTTAAAGAAGGCTCCCCGCACTTGGGATGTGAACTGCGGCCCATGGTCCAAAAGCATGTCCTCGGGAATGCCTGAGTTCCTGAACACCTGCTGGAATAGCTGCTTGGAAGGCAGAGGGTATGCTGGAGAAAGGCAGAAATTTCCTGAGTTTTGAAAAGCGCTCAGTGATCACCGGACTGAGACTGGAACGTCACTTAGAAAATCCACAGCCACATGGGACCATGGACGGTGTGGACAGGCAGTGGGCTCAGCTTGCCAGCAGGTCACTGTCGTGGGGTTTTGATGATTGCACATGTAGTGCAGGACCTTACCGCTGTATCCATGTCTGAGACCAACTGAGGCTACTAGTATTTATGGGTGATGATCTGGGTTGTTCTTTGGGATCCAGGGTGACCAGAGGACAAGGAGGTGCACGCCGACAGAATAACCCAGTCCCTAAGTGTGGAGGTTTTGCCTGTCACTACCAAGGCAGGGGGCATCTGATTCTTGGCTTCCCTTGCAATCTCTTGGTCTAGCTGCCATCTGAACAGGGTGACAACACTCGAGGCTGGTAGGATGGATTCTTCCATCTCTGGATCACTTTCGACCTTGTAACTTTGGGATAGGGCATTTGCCTTGATGTTCTTTGAGCCTGGGAAATAGGTTATGGTAGAGTTGTACTGGGTGATAGAGAGAGCACATTCGGCCTGACATGGATTGATTTGTTTAGCCTTTCTCTGGTATACAAGGTTGCAGTGGTCAGTCAGCACTGTAAATGGATGGCGAGCCCCCTCCAACCAATGCCTCTGCTTCTGTAGCCCCAACTTCACCACCAACAGCTCCCGGTTGCCCACATCATAAATTGCCTCCACAGGTGTGAGTGTGCAGGAGAAAAAAAAGCACAGGAAAAAAGCTTTTCAGGGAACCAATGTCTTTGAGATAACATCGCCCCCACTCCAGCATTAGAGGCATCCAATTCAATGACAAAGGGTTTTTCCGAGTCTGGTAGTTTCAGGATAGGAGCTGGGGTAAATAATCTCTTCAAAGCATTGAAGGAGCACGGTGCTTCAGGATTCCACACCAACCCCTTGGGTTTCCCTTTAAACAGGTTGGTTGGAGGTAAGGCAACTGTGCTGAAGTTTTTGATGAAACAGCGGTCGAAGTTGGCAAACCCCAGGAAGTGCCTGAGTTTCTTCAGGGTCCAAGGTACTGGCTATGCCGCTACTGCCTCCACCTTCTTACTTTCCACTGCCACTTTCTCTGGTCCAATGATGTATCCCAGGAAGGAGATGGTGGGCTTGTGGAAGATGCACTTCTCAGCTTTTATGTGGAGTTAGTTAGTCAGGTGCCATGTGAGTACTTTCTTTATGCGCTCCACATGCTCTTCATAATTGGAGGAGTGGACATTTTTGAGGTAGGCAATGATGAACTTCCCCACCATCTCTCTCAGCACATTGTTCATGTAGAACTGGAATGCTGACGAGGTGTTGACGAGGCAATATGGCATCACGCAGTACTCGTAGAAATGAGAGGTGTTGCTGAAGGCTGTCTTTCACTCATCTACTCTCTGGATATAGATGAGGTAGTAGGCGCTGTGTAGGTCCAGCTTGGTGAAGATTTTCGCACCTTGGGACTGTTCCACAGCACTGCAGACCAGAGAGAGTGGTACCAGTACCTCACTGTGACTTCATTCAGTCTCCCATTATCTATACAGGGGTGGAGACGCCATCTTAGGTCCAGCTTGGTGAAGATTTTCGCACCTTGGGACTGTTCCACAGCACTGCAGACCAGAGAGAGTGGTACCAGTACCTCACTGTGACTTCATTCAGTCTCCCATTATCTATACAGGGGTGGAGACGCCATCTTACTTCTGGACAATGAAGAAGCTTGCTGTGGCTGGTGAGGTAGAGAGATGGATGAAGCCCTGCTGGAGAGCATGGACATACTGCTCCTGCCTGGGTCTCAGCCACGAAGAGGGCAGCTCTATGACAGGAGAGACGGGAGCTCTATGGCACAGTCCCACGGGCAATGAGAAGGGAGCTGAGTAGCTCTGGTCTTGCTGAACACTTTTTGGAGCTGCAAGTGCTGCCTGAGAATATCCGGTCATGTCTCTTCGTCAGGACTCTCAACTATAGTGGAGGCAACGGGAGGGAGGCTACAATGTGGCTGACAGTATGGAGACCAGAAGGTGAGATGTCTGCTGTGCCAGGACATGGTTGGATTGTGTCTGAGTAGCCATGGGATGCCTAGAATCACTGGATGACTGGAGTATGGTAGAATCAGCAGCAGGAGTTCCTCCTGGTGGCTCTCTTGCACACAGAGGGAGATTGAGGCTGACTGGTGGAGGATGTTTCCGCTGCCCAGAAGTTTCCCATCCACTCCTGCCACCGCAATGGGAGTGCTAAGTCAGTGGACCGAGACCTAATATTGTCATGCCAGTTGTGAGAAGTTCCCCGCTGTGCCAGAGTTAATCAGGGCATCTGTACAGAGGTGCAGGTCCTTATTCGCCACCCTTACTGGGACCTTGAATTTCTGACCAGTGATGTTGGATAGTGACACAGTTACCTTGACAGGTGCAGGCCAGTTCTCCCCACAATGTACACAAGGACTAGATCTTGTCCAATCCTGACGGTCTGTTGATCTGGAGAACCTGAGCTCCATGGGCTCTGTTTTTGGCTTGGGTAGCTGGATGGGGTCTCTGGGCTGGCTTTGCTGCCTCTCCTGCATCAGCTGGTCCAAATGGATGGCGGTATTGATGTAGGAGGCCAGGGACATTTCATGGTCTCGGCACTCCATCTCTGCCTTCAAGTCTGGACACAGCCCATTACGGAAGGTGGTCAGTAATGCTGGCTCATTCCAGCTGCTGAATGCGGCCAGGGTTTGAAAGGTCAGGGTGTAGTTAGCAGCTAACCTGGACCCCTGCCGCAGGTCCAGCAGGCAGTCTCTTGCCTTCTTCCCAAGGTGGTCAAACACAGCTTGGAACTAATTGATAAAAGCTGTCTTAGGTGGAGAAGGCAGCTTGGTCCCAAATGGCGGTTGCCCACTCAAGAGCCTTGCCAGACAACCAGGTGATGACCCCAGCTATCTTCTCTGCATCACTGAGAGTGGAGTGGTAGCTAAAGTAAAGGGAGCATTGGAGAAGAAATCCTTAGCATAAGGTCGGAGAACCCTCATAGCAGTCTGGCGGTCTCACTCGGGACTCACCCCGGGAAGTGGCTGGGAATGCCTATGGCAGGAAGGACTGGAGCATGGTCTGGTGGAGCCATGAACCAAAACTTCTAATGTGGCCCTTAGTTCTGTAGTTTTCCTCTGTTGCTCTGCCACCAAGCCGAAGATGAGGGGAGCAGGAGGTGAATTCTCCTGCATCTTCAGGAAGTGGGATCTTAGCTGAATTCATTGATTCGGCAAAGTCTTCTGTAAAGACTTTTTCTGGGCTCTGGACAAGGAGCATGGAAATACAGCAGTTGTGGAACTGGATTCAGACACAAAAATGTATTTGGCTTTCATTATGCCTTTGCTTAGTCACAGCAAAGGGGGAAATAGACAGACAAATAGACAGTAATATAGTAAGCGCTGGTAAGGTAACAACAGTGCAGATTTCTAATGATAATAAAGATAAGGGAATACAGAGTATGAGTGTCTTTAATCTGTGTTAATCTGAGTGTTCTTGATCTGGCCCAAAGTTCTGAAGGGCTTTCTTAACCAGGAAAATATTTTTTCTGTCATTAACTATCCAACCATCGCTGA
Source organism: Gymnothorax reevesii (assembly GCA_029721435.1). Taxonomy (NCBI): domain Eukaryota; kingdom Metazoa; phylum Chordata; class Actinopteri; order Anguilliformes; family Muraenidae; genus Gymnothorax; species Gymnothorax reevesii. Next base: position 133,597,488 of record CM056573.1, on the reverse strand, counting down.
GCTCACCAGTGCTCTCATTTCCTTTATACCCCCATCATACCAAGGTAGTTCTCAAATGAGATTGCCGTACTGTGCACGGAGTTGCCGTACTTCATTTGTAGTAGAAACGTATCGAGAACGAGCAAAATACGGCAAGGTCGGGGGAAGATTTGAAGTACTTTTAAAAACCAACTTCGTGCGGTTCTACCTCATCTTTCCCGTTCCCAGACAGACTGAACTTGACTACGTTAGGTCCTTACTGCGTCCTTACTCTGCCAAAATAGCTTTGTACAAACATTAAAAGTTTTGATTGGGTTTGAATTAGGTTTCTACACCATTCTAATAGTTCTTATGCCATTTTTAGAGAGATCAACTTGTTTCTAATACATTAATGTCATTCTCACCCAGTTATTACTATGTCCACTCCGTTTGCAGTCAGATCAGCAAAGTTCACAGTACAAATAGGCAAGGCCGCCCTCATGTGGTAGCAAGATTTCTCTATTAATAGGTAACTCTACTCTTTCATTCTCAAGCAATATGCACATAATAAATAGTATAATCTCCATATATAGTAACTTAGTCCCTTTGAAAGATACACACAAGCTGACTATAAACTTAAAAAAAGTTACTCCGAATAGAGTTATAAACGGTCCACAAAATAAATATTGAGAGGTTGATATCCAGAAAAATGGTCATGTCAAGTAATCAAGAATGACTTTGAAATGTCGTCCAAAAAACTAGATATCAATCTACTCGCACAAATTTATGAAACAATTCTGACGATGTGTACAGCTGGAAGCAGTGAACTGGAAAGACAACTAGCAAAAACACAGCGGTATTTATAGCCGTTCGACGCAGACGCAATGGAAATGTCCTTTTTAACGAACGAGAGACGTGATGAGAACTTAGTGAGCACAGGCTGGACTGAGTAAGAACTAGTTTGATCGGAATGGGCCACGTTTCCCAAAAGCATAGTTGCTAACTTAGTTAGCAACTTACATAATTCGTCCATTCACAGTCAATGAGCCCAACTACGCAAGTACGTAAGCATCTGTGATTTGTGGTTGGGTTAGGAACTGTGTAATAAGAAGTTGGAACGGGGTTGAACGTTTTGAGAACAGGGTTGAACTTGCAATGAACAGATTAGAAACGAGATAAATGGCTACTTTCCCCCCCGTTTTAAACGTTGTACAAACTAGCTATGATCGGGATGAAAACAAGATGTACTTGTCTCAAACTGTATCAGAACGAAGTAATGACGTATTCGTAGCATTTTCTGGCCAAAGTTGCCCGATTTCACTTGTCCACAGACCATTTCATCAAATTTTTAGGACGGGCTGGGATGTTCTGAAAATGAGCTTGGTGTGAAAGGTACTTTTAAAGAATATCCAAAATATTTCAGCATGTTTTTTCCTTTTCTCTGGTGGGTTTGTTTTGATTATCCAGCCTAGTAATGCCCTGCTTCGCTGACATTAAGTTTCAAAATGAAATCCAAAGAACAGTTAAAATCAGCAGATTCCACGCCAAAATGCAAAACCGGACAAAAACTGTTGATGTGTTCATTGTGTTATTGGGCACTAAAACATACTTGCTCATGGAACAGCTCAGCACCTCATTTTTGAAATACTTTTGGTCCCTTAAAAAGGCGAAACCTCATTCTTATAAATGCTGTACTCCTTTACCATCCACCCAATTTTTTAGTTTAGATTGCCTCAAATTTTAGCTGGTTGTCTGCACTTTACACTGAGATTCTTTATTTACTTTCAGCTCGAATATTCTATGATTTTACAGCGAAAATAAAAATATGGGTATCAATGTCCAGATATTCATGGTCCTGTCCATTTGTCATCGAAGAATACTTCAACATAAACTGCTTATTCAGGTCACAGGCACACCACTGTGTTGGTCTCATTGAAAGAAAATAAATGTAACAAATTCTAAGAGTAAATAGCATGTTTAACATTGTTCTCCACAATATTACTGAGCATTACAGCTCCTGCTCACCTCGGTGCCGGGGTACAGGAGTACTTGGCTCAGAGTGGCATCTTCTCTCCAGTGTGAAGGAGCAACGCTGGTCATTCAACCTTCTTCCCTCTTGTAAAGAACAGAGTAATTCATACAGGGAGTCTGGGAAGTCCGGAGTTAGTCGGTGAATCTAAACAAGAGGGACGAAAGGGAAAGCGATTCTATGTGTTTATATTTATATAGTCCATGTATACGTTTGTGATATGTGCATATGTACAGACAGTTTGCACATTTAGAAAGCCACTTAGAAGCCACAGCCTTAACAACAATTTTAACCCTTTAAAACTGGATTTTGGAGCTGCCGGATAGCTCACTCGGTTAAGGCACTGCGCTGCAGTGCAGAGGTGACTATCACGTCGCGGGTTCCAGCCCCGGCGTACCCACTGGCAGGGGTCGGCAGCTTTTTCAGAGTAGCGCACAATTGGCCATCGCGCTACAGGGTTCCAAATTGGGAAGGGACTGCCGGATTTGGGGATACAATAATAGCTTTGTTCGTTGCTCCAGCGCCTCCTGTTGGCCAGACGGGCGCTCGGCAGGAAGACTCTGGGTTTGTTCATGTCCGGGTATCCTCCGCCCTCGTTCTGAACTTACGAGGATTCAACCAATGAGTGTAAAAGAATCAGTGGCTGACAGGCACGTGCTTCAGAGGAGAGCCGTGAATTGTTCTCACTATCCTGAGTTGGCAGGAAGGGGTCGCATACGAGCAAGCTTTGTACATAGTTCAACAATTGGGCTTTCCAGATTCTGGTGGGATTGGAGATGCCAAATTTTTAAAACACATGATTGTCAACAAATACTGATTTCCAGATCTAGTCTTGGGTAATAGACTAACACAATTAATGATGACCTTGGAGAAGAAGGGCTCCCCAAATTCTGGGATAGGCTGCAGTGGAGCTACAGGTGGGTCTAACTGGTGTTTATCAACCACCTGACAAGTGTGACAGGTTTTGCAAAAGTTGTAAACATCTTTCCGAAGTCCAGGCGAGAAGAAGTGTTTCATGATCTTGTCAACAGTCTTGTTAACACCAAGATGACCTCCTAAAGGCAAACTATGAACCATTGTTAAGATCTCATTCCTGTAGACCTTCGGAACAACAATTTGCTTGACCACTGCCCAATCTGCATTGGCAGGGATATCAGGAGGGCGCCACTTCTGCATCAACACTCCATCCTTGGGATAATACCCAACTGGAACTGTGTCTATTTCTTCATCAGGAAGGGCTCTCTTCTTTAGTACACAAATTTCAGGATCATTAGTTTGCTCCTGAATCAACCGCTTTCTAGACAGAGACAAGTCTCCAGGCACATCAGAATCACCAGATCCATCTGGCTGGCTGAACAGAGAAATGATAAAAGTGTCTGATAATTCCTCAAATGGAGAAACCATAGTAGGCTGAACCGAGTCATGAGGCGAACCGCCTGACTCATGACTATTCAATGTGCTCAATGGCACCTCATCATCTTCTTCTTGAGCCTTCTTAGCCATAACACGGGTCACTGCACATGAAGGATACAGAGATGGGTCTTCATCGCCATCTTCAATGCTCGGCTGTAAAATAAGATGAACAGGGGGAACTACATTGCACCCAGCTAGGTCATTGCCTAGCAACAGAGAAACACCCTTCATAGGTAAACTTGACATAACTCCCACCTTTACCTGTCCTGTAACTAAATCTGACTTCAAGAATACAGAGCGCAGGGGTACAGATACAGTCCTCCCTTCAATACCTTGTACAAGTATGAAATCCCCAGAAGCTGTCTCATCACGTAACTGCAAGGAGTCCATCAACAAAAGTGACTGAGAAGCTCCGGTATCCCTTAGGATATATATGGGGACAGGAGGAGAATGCTCATTCAGAGCCACAAATCCCCCTGACACAAATGGAAGAAATTCCTCCCTCGGCAGAATCAGGCTTCTAATCCCCACAAGGAGCAGGCAATTTAGCAGATCGGTTATCTACTACAGGGGATTGTAACCTTGTCTTCACAAAGTCCTTGGGTTTGGTATCCTTTTATTTTTCTTTCTTAACTTTAAGGAACCAACACTTAGTTGTAACATGACCAGATTTCTTGCAATAATTGCAAACTAGACCACTTTTGTCAGTGTCAGCTTTCACACTTTGATCAAACCTGCGACTGGATTTCTGAGCACCATCACTGTTACCTTTCTTCCGAAATTGGGACCGTCTATTGTTACTGCTGGACTGAATTTTGGACTTATGTGAGAGAACATATTCGTCTGCAAATTTGGCAGCTGATCGCAAATTCAGTGCTTGCTTCTCATTAAGGTAGGTCTTAATATCATCCTTAACACAGTTCTTGAATTCTTCCATTAACAACATCTCTTTTAGTGAGTTGAAATCATCCTTGACCTCCATAGAAGTACACCAGCGCTCAAAGCAAACCTTCTTCTCATTAGCAAATTCCACATAAGTCTCATTGTCAGATTTCTTCAGACCTCTGAATTTCTGTCGGTAAGCCTCTGGAACCAACTCATAAGCTGTCAAAATAACCTTTTTGACAACCTCATAATCAGAGGAATCATCTGCAGACAAAGCTGAATAGGCTTGTTGAGCTTTACCCTTGCGAACAGTTTGCAACATCAGAGGCCAGTGTTCCTTTGGCCACTGACAACTCGGAGCTACCTTCTCGAAACACTGGAAATACTTATCAACCTCCTTCTCTGAGAATGGAAGCACCAGCTTTACCTCCTGGCAAGCATGAAATTTGTTTTCAGCTTCCATTTTGATTTTTAGTTGCTCCATTTGGAGCCTTTCTTCTCTGTCCAACTTCTGTAAATCAAAATCTCTCTGTCTCTCTCTTTCTCCTCTTTCCTCTTTCTCTCTCTCAAATTCTCTTTCCTCCCTTTCTTTTTTCTCTTCTCTTTCAATCTCTAGCATTTTTAATTTAAGTTCCACTTCAACATTTGTATTTTCCACTGGAAAGTGTTCCAGATCTCCTGGCACAAACACATTTTCATCAATGTAATATTCAACAATCTCTCTTGCCAGTCTTGCTTTTCGCATGGCTGATTTTACCTCTGTCAGCTCTAATTGTCTGCATATTTCTAGTAGTTTTGTCTTTTAAAAGACTTCAAAACCTCTACAGTTGGTGATGCCAAGAAATCATCCATTGCTGTTGATCTGTCCTTTTTTTTATTTCACTATTTGAAATGTTAGATTTTCAATAAATGACTCACACAATGGTCTATCGCGGACAAGCCCCCGATTTGTTATGGCCCCAATTTGTTACGGCAAATCGGACAGCAAGAGATGACAGACAAAATTTTACAAGTTGAACAGATTTAATAAAATAAAGCACTGACCAAAATTGATAATATTAAAAAAATGAGATAGTAACAGAGATGGGTTGCTTTGTGCAATGTTCTGGGACAGGAAAATGCTCTAACACAGGCAAAAATCCACAAAAAGCTTCACAAGTCTTGAAAAGAGTGACAGGTTTGGTCAAATGTATCCTTCTCCTTGCAATTTCTCCAACTACTTTACTCAATTTTCCTCCTTATATACTCTTTTCTAGCCCCCTCCCACCTTTTAGACCTTTTTCAATTCTCTGGGACTTCCCCTCTCAGATATGCCCAGGACATGCCCAAAACCTAGGTCCACACTGGCTTAACAAAAAAAAAAAGTCAATACTGCCATGTAGTGGCTTTTTTTTTTCCACATTACCCAATACATAGCCACCAACTTGATAGTTCGCAGCTCCACAGTGACACGACCAGCCACACTACAAACTCAAATGTACTGTAACGTAATAAAGAGAAAACGATGTGTAACATTACTTACTAGTCCAGCAATAACAGGGCCAAAGCAGCATCGGTCGGACATTCCTCCTTGTCTTTGAGCTCATGACAGTCAGTGAAAGCCTGGCCAATGTTGATCCTTGTCTGGGCTTTGATTCAATAAATCTTTTGTTTTTTTAGTCTCCTCAGACAATATTTTTAATTTCTTTGGTTTTCTTGCTACTTCTGCCATGATAGCGGTAATCCCACATAGGCGTTTGCATTGACTTTCGTCTTTTTAACGACTGAGGAAAGGGGGAAGTGGCGTATGCCGTAAAGCAGTCAGCACATTTGTAGTTTTTTTTTTGAGGGGTTCCTACCATCCACCTCAAAACTTCTTTGTGCCAGTGAAAGTGATACAGACGCCCTCAGCCCATGACGGATGTGTCATTCAACCTGTTGTAAGTCAATGTACCATCACAAAAGTTCTGACAATATTATATGAAGGTTGAAAAGTTACTTAGTGTTGCTTTATAAGTCAACGCAAAGTGTGTTCTGCAAAATGTTACCAAAAGCACAATAAAACCTAATCAATAAGACACCTTTACTGTACTGTTCAGTTATGAAAAGTGGAATCGTAATCCAAGTCAACTTTCGAATCCTAACTCAGTAAGAGGAGCAGGTAATCCCATAACCAAGAATACAATAACAAAAAGGAAGTAGCTATTCGCCCGCAGCGGGTCGAATAAGCCAGTTCGTAATTACCCACAGGAGCTGTGTGACATCACCATGTCAAAGGTCATTTGTACATATAGCCCACCCGAGCTGCATGCCTTGTTTTTGTTTGTCCTGAAAATGAATTAAATCTACCCTTGTGATCGAGGAAATAACATTCAATAAAGAACTGGGTGCAATCAGAGTTATCGGAGGCCGGGCAGCCTAAGCTGCCAGGACCTTATTGTTATCCTCCATGTTCTTCTTTCTTCTTCTTCCGCGGAAATCCTACTTCCCATGAGCGAAAAATCCCCAAAGTTTGTGCAAAGGTCCTGTCCCATGCCAGATTGCCTCAGCTGCAAAAACAGGCCAATAGTCCTGATGGGGGCACTACAGCAACCCTCTAAAGTTCAAAATTTTGAAAATTCACAACAAATCAACCAAATGTGCTACAGATTTGCCACTTTCACCAAAATGTAGCCCCAATACTGAAGAAAATTTTGTACATTTAAACCAATTGCATATTATGAAGTCCATCACTCTGTTTTTTTTTTTCAAAAACTGTAAAACTTATCTCCTCCCACAATTTTTGCTCAATTGACACCAAACTTGCTACAGAGCATCTTCAGACTGTTCTACACAAACAATCCACACAGATTTTTGATTTAACGAAAATTCAGCCAACAGTGCATCAAAATGTTTGATTGTAAACGGTACTGTAAACGTATACTTGCAAATTATTGCTAAATACATTTTCAATGTTCATTCAAAAAAAAATTTAAAATTGTGGAGTCATGGTAGATGATGTTTGGAAAATATCAGAATTTTATCTAAAAAACTGAATTTTTTGCAGCATTTTGAATTTCGCTCTCATGCAAGCAATTGGAGTCAATGCAAAAATTGCATTTGTAAACATCAGTTTTTCATTTATGGAGCCAATAAATCATTGTTAAAAACAAATTACCAACATCTCCATGCTGTCTAGATGCAATTTGTGCATTTTTGGATTTTGTCTTAATAACTGAATTTTCGACAGCCGTTTGAAATCTGCCTTTACACCCTAACAGATGCTGTCTTGCACACAGGTGATGGGCTTAGTCATTTTGTGAAGCTATATGTGACATTTCCATTTGCCAATTAGCTCAGTGAGCAGTGGTGGGTCTTGAACTGAGAATTGGGGTGGCGCAGACACGTCCCTTTTAGTCCTGGCAAGTTCTCAATCATTTTCCTTTATTGACACATTTTCAAATTATTGTAATTGGCACAGTTTCTCCATATACAATCTAACAACGATGAAATTATGGGCTAAATTCAGAACAGAAAAATAATGTACTTATTAAATTCACACTTTGTGTTGATTGAACTGGTCCGTGTTCCAATTAAATATTGCCTTTCACTCTCGGTATTGCATGGGTTGATAAAAAAAAGTAGCACTCGGCAGTTAAATAGGTTATAAAAAGCCTGCGGCTCAAGCTATCTGCTTGAGAGAGGACAGGTATGCAATTTTGAACAATAAGAATTTAAATACAGCAAATACGCATCCAAATGAATGATTCTCATCTTACCTAATTGGGGAGAACAAGGAGCACCTGTTAAGTGAGGAGTGCTCTCGGAGTGAACCTTTTGTTAATTATGAAAATGACTGAGAACAGGTCAGGACTAATAATTGTTCTAAACGGATGTTTTGTGCACCCAATTCTCAGTTCTGGTTTCACCACTGTAGCTCACTGAATTTAGCCCATGATTTCATTGCTGTTAGATCGCATATGGAGAGAAACTCTGTCTTTTATTGCCAGTTACGATAATTGGAAAACCCATCAAAGAAGGAAAATGATTGAGGACTTGCCAGGACTAAAAGGGACGTGTCTGTGCCCCCCCAATTCCCAGTTCTAGACCCGCCACTGTCAGTGAGATGGAGCATAATAAGAGCATGATGTAAAATGCACATTAGAATGGCACCTCTTTTTCATCTTCCTACACTCTGCTTGTTACTCAGAATTTCCTAATTTTGTCTAAAATTGCCTAACCCTGACCATTGCTGCGCAGCAGCTAAAATTCTGTTTCTTGTTCCGGTTTTGACCCTGCCTGCCTGACCACGATTCCTGTTTTTTGCTGCCCTGGTTTTTGGATTTTTGGATCTCTATTATTGACTCAGATTTTTTCCAGCTGTTTATGTACCTATGCCATTCTGTCTCAATGTTACTGAACTCTGCCTGTCCCATGACCTTGAGTTTTGGATTGGGTTTTGTGGCACTGTGCTTCTGTGATCTTTAGCTTGAACTTGGACCGAATAAAGGATTTTGACTTTCATTACTGCTTGCTTCTGGTTCCTGGGTTGTAACATTACATGTTGTTCATGTAAATGTCAGGTGAATACTAGCAGGTCAGCTGCATGGGGCTGCGTCATGGATATAAGGTGATTTACTGTTCGTTACAAGGCCACTGAGAGAAGAACATACTGCATGCTTTGCCTCAACAGGCAGAGGCTGAATAATGCACCAGTGTCATTCTTGTTACAGGATTACTTCATTGGAGGTTTAAAACTGGAATGTGCTCCACATGAAAAAGATCTGGGAGTGATTGCTGACGAAACCCTCACAGGTTCTAGCCATTGTGCGGTAGCAGTTAAAAAAGCCAATCAGATGCTGGGATACATTGCCAAAAGTATTCAGTACAAATCCAAGGAGGTGATACTTCTCTTGTACAACACATTCGTCAGACCAAATCTGGAGTATTGTGTGCAGTTCTGGGGACCATACTCTGAGAAAGATATAGAGGCTCTGGAAAAAGTTCAGAGAAGAGCAACTAAGCTAATTCCGGGTATAAAAGATGAAAGCTATGAGAACAGGCTGAAGATCCTTAATCTCTTTAGTCAAATGAAAAGGAGACTCAGGGCTGATATGATTGAGATCTTTAAATATGTTAAAGCAATTACCAAAGTGAATTATCTAGGATTTCTTTGGCCAAGTTCTGTCAGTAGAACTCAAGGTCACAAATGAAAGTTGACCAAGGGTAAATTTAGCACTGATATTAGGAAATATATTTTCTCCCAAAGAGTAATTTGGATGTGGAATAGCTTGCTTGACCATATTGTTGAGGCAGAAACCTTGGGAATCTTCAAGAGCAGGGTTGACTTAAAGCTAGATACCATTGCCTCATTGAGTATCTGAAGTGATATATTCACAATAGTTAAAAGAAACTTGTGAGCCTAGTTGGGCTGAATGGCCTGTTGTCGCCACTCAAGTTACGTTATTTTATGTTATGTTATGTTGTGATGTACTTCTCCACATTGTGGCAGATCACATCTGTTTCACTAAGTAGCTTGACCTACAGAGGCATGGAGCACTGCTGGACTGAGTATGCAGCCCAGTTTTTCTTGAAAACTTTTCTTTTTTTGGCTCCACCAGTCCAAACCCTCATCCACATTGTAGGAGATGGTTACAGCACGCTGTTTCTCTACAGGGTAAACATTAATTTAAAATAAATGAGTATGAGTGCTGGCTAATGGGCCTCTGCATCATTTGGGGAGCCACTTGGAGAGTGGTCTTGCCTTGTGAACTGTCAGTGATTTTGAATAATGTACTTGTCAAGCAGTTCATGATACTCAAAATGTATTGTTTTACTTTCATGCTATTGTTATGTATGATAAATTTTTGTACAGCTTTATATTCCATTTGTAAATGAAGATTTGTTACATGCTGTTTTGCTGCCCTGCTGGTCAGCTATATTTATTTTGTTCATTGGCACCATCTGGTGGCGTACTTGTAAAATCATTAAGAAAAGTCTAGTAATTTCTCGAAGCTTCTGGCACTTTCCTGCTTGGAGGGGGCGGGATTTCCCTAGAATCCTGTGGATCTTTCTGGAAGGTTGCTAGACTATAAAAAGGCTGTGATTTTAAGCACAGCAGAGACAGACAACAAAGGGAGACTGACAACAAAGAGAGCAGACAGCAGAAGAGAGCAGACCAGAGTTTTGTTTTGGCAACAGTTAAATAGTGGCAGAGTGTTATTAGGAATTGAGTAGTGGATCATTTTTTTGTACAACTTTTTTTTTGGAATAAATTTGTTTTAGTTGTACTTGCCAGTTTTCTTTGTTGTGATTTTTCCAAGTCATAACAAATTGGAGGTTCTACCGAGATTGGATTCACCGAAGATTATTATTTTAAATCTTTTGACTAGTTTAAAAACCAGCAATCATGACTTTTGATGTGGAAAGTTTTTTTGAAAACTTTAACCCAGGAATTAATTTTGTTGGCAAAGAAGAAGGACTTGCTACAAATAGCCTCAACCCTTGGATTATCTGATGTGAAGTCATCAATGAAGAAACAAGAAATATTCAACATTTTGGTGCAACATTTCATCGATGAAGATATCTTTGGGGAAGAAGCAGCAGAATTAATTAAAGCTGTGGAAGTGCCTGCAACGGAGCTGCAAAGACTTGAATTTCAGCTACGCCTGAAAGAGCTGGAAGAAAGAAGATTGGAGAAAGAACTAGAAGAAAAAAGAATGCAGTACGAATTGGAAATGAAGAGAATAGAAGCAGGTACTGTTCCAAAATCATTTGGACTTTCTGATCATTTTGATGTGGTTAAACATATTAGACTTGTTCCTCCTTTCTTAGAAAATGATGTTGACCAATACTTTACCCATTTTGAAAAAATAGCTGAAAATTTGAAATGGCCAAAAGAGCATTGGACAATGTTGTTACAAAGTGTTCTTACTGGTAAAGCTAGAAAAATCTAAAACCAGTTATCTGTCCAACAGTGTGCTGATTATGATTTTGTCAAATCTGCCATTCTGAAGGGTTATGAATTAGTCCCTGAGGCTTACAGGCAAAAATTTAGGAATTCTTGCAAGGAAGCCAGTCAAACTCATGTTGAATTTGGCAGGTTAAAGGAACAGTTGTTTGATCAGTGGTGTAATTCCATGAAAGTTGAAAAAGATTTTGATAGAATGAGGCAACTTATTCTGGTTGAGGAATTCAAAAGGTGTGTCCAGCCTGATATTAAGACTTTCCTTGAAGAAAAACAAGCCAATACTTTGCAAGATGTTTCTACCCTAGCTGATACTTATGCATTGACTCACAAGTCTTCTTTTGTCCAAAAATCTACTTTTTCTAAATTTCAATGCAAGTTTCAGTCCAAGACTTCTTCTAATAACACTTCTAATGATTCTAAGGCCACTTCTGAAAGGAAACCTTCCAGTGAGAAGCAATCCTCTGATTCTTTACCCTCTGTGTCTTGCCATTACTGCAAAAAGCAAGGTCACCTTATTTCTGAGTGTTATGCTCTCAAGAAAAAACAACAACGAGAAGAAACCAAGCCAACTGCTTTGACAAAGAGAGAATCTCTTGTATCAATGGTCAGTTCACCTGATCTTCTACCTTCTGTGTCTGATCCGGTTATGGAGGGATTTGAGCCATTCATCACCGATGGTTCTGTCTCACTTTCGCATGATTTTTCCTCATCTGCTCCTGTTCGAATTCTAAGGGATACTGGGTCTTCCCAATCTCTTATTCTTGCAGATATTCTGCCTTTCTCGGACAAATCGTCTACTCAGGCTAATGTCCTTATTCAAGGAGTAGAATGTGGTTTTACAAGTGTACCTCTCCATAATGTTCATCTCAAATCAGACTTGGTCTCTGGACCTGTGACTGTTGGGTCTTCTCTTCCTTTCAAAGGCATTCATTTGCTTCTTGGTAATGATCTTGCTGGGGATAAGGTTGTACCCTACCCTATTGTAACTGACACTCCTTTGATTCATCTAGAATCTGACTCTATAGAGGAGGAAATTCCAGACCTCTATCCTTCATGTGCAGTTACTCATTCTATGGCCAAAAAGGCTATTCAAGATGATGCTGATCTGGACTTTAACCTGGCTGACACCTTCATTGGGCAGTCTTTTCATCAGGAACCTTCCAGTCCTGAGATGTCTGGGAAATCTTCAGACTTGTCCTTGTCAGGTCATTCTAATGACATTTTGTCTCGTAAACAACTTATTCATGAGCAACAACAAGCTCGTGATCTAGCGCATCTTCTACCACAGGCTGCAAGTGAACAAGAGGCTACTCAAGTTCCTGTCTGTTTTTACTACAAAAATGGTGTGCTTATGAGAAAGTGGCGTCCACCCGATGTTCCTGCAGATGAAGAGTGGATGATCACCCATCAAATTGTTCTTCCAAAGCCGTTCCATCAAGGACTGATTTGGTTTACCATGATGTCATCCTACAAGTTGATGCAAAAGTCAAAGTTATCACTGAATTTCCTGAGCCAACAACTAAAAGACAGCTCATGAGATTTCTAGGGATGGCTGGCTACTACAGAAAATTCTGTAAAAATTTCTCTATCATCTCTGAACCTTTGACCAATTTACTGAAGAAAAATGCAAAATTTGTTTGGGATGAAAAATGTCAAAATTCATTTGACCAGCTGAAAGCGATTCTCAAAAATGCACCAGTTCTCTTATCTCCCAATTTCAAAAAAGAGTTCAAGTTGGCAGTTGATGCCAGTGACATTGGTGCAGGTGCAGTTTTACTGCAAGAAGACACTGATGGAGTAGATCATCCTGTTTGTTACTTTTCCAAAAAGTTTGATAAACATCAGAAAAACTACTCAACAATTGAAAAAGAATGTTTGGCACTTGTTTTGGCTTTACAACATTTTGAAGTCTATTTGACTTGTTCAGCTACTTCCATCAAGGTCTTCAGTGATCACAATCCCCTCACATTCTTGCACAAGATCAAAAACAAGAATCAAAGATTACTGAGATGGAGTTTACTTTTGCAAGAGTATGATTTGGACATTTCTCACATCAGGGGAAAAGATAATGTAATCCCAGATACACTTTCACGCATGTAATTTTATTTCTTTTCGTGATTGTGAAAAACGTAATTTTACTTTTCAATTTGATTGTGAGACTTACACTGTTTGTTATGTATATGATTGTTATCATGATCAATAATACGTTTGTGTAAAGTTCAATATTGTTCTGATTATAAAACTGTGTTAATTTTAACAAAAGAAAGCTTTTAGCAAACCTTTCTTTTCTTAAAGAGGGGAGGTGTTATGTATGATAAATTTTTGTACAGCTTTATATTCCATTTGTAAATTAAGATTTGTTACATGCTGTTTTGCTGCCCTGCTGGTCAGCTATATTTATTTTGTTCATTGGCACCATCTGGTGGCGTACTTGTAAAATCATTAAGAAAAGTCTAGTAATTTCTCGAAGCTTCTGGCACTTTCCTGCTTGGAGGGGGCGGGATTTCCCTAGAATCCTGTGGATCTTTCTGGAAGGTTGCTAGACTATAAAAAGGCTGTGATTTTAAGCACAGCAGAGACAGACAACAAAGGGAGACTGACAACAAAGAGAGCAGACAGCAGAAGAGAGCAGACCAGAGTTTTGTTTTGGCAACAGTTAAATAGTGGCAGAGTGTTATAAGGAATTGAGTAGTGGATCATTTTTTTGTACAACTTTTTTTTTGGAATAAATTTGTTTTAGTTGTACTTGCCAGTTTTCTTTGTTGTGATTTTTCCAAGTCATAACACTATTTTTTGATTCTCAGTGCAATGAACAACTTCAATGCTAAATTTTCATGAAGATTCTTTTTGTTTGCAACCCTTATTCAGAGCTATCCATCCATTCATCCATCCATCCTTCTATCCATTTCCTTTCACTTATCCAGAGATGGGTCAGTGGGTTTCAGACTAAGTAGAGTGGCCTAGTCATCCCCCTCCCCAGCAACTTCCATCAACTCTTCCTGGGGGATCCCAAGATGTTTTCAAGCAAGCTGGGAGATATAATACCTCCAGCATGTCCTGGGTCTGCCTCGGGGCCTCCTCGCAGATGGACATGCCCAGAACACCTCTAAACACATGCGTCCAGGAGGTGTTCAAACCAGATACGCAAACCTCCTCAACTGACTCCTCTTAATGCAGAGGAGCAGCGGTTCTACTCTGAGCCTCTCCCAGATGTCCGAGCTCCTCACCCTATCCCTAAGGGTCAGCCCAGCCACCTTCGCAAAGACAGCTCATTTTGGATGCTTGTTTTTGTGATCTTTTTCTTTGGGTCTCTACCCATAATTTGTGCCCATAGGTGGGGGCTAGAACCTAAATCAACCAGTTAATTGAGAGCTCCGCCTTCAAGCTCAGCTCCTTCTTCACCACCAACGCCTGCTTTACAACACATGCTGCACCTGTCAATCTCCCATTCCATCATACCCTTGCTTGTGAACAAGACCCCAAGATACTTAAACACATCCACTTGGGGTAATAACCCACTCCCCACTCAGAGGGGACGATCCATCTTTTTTTGATCCTTGATCCTTATTTTGCCTGCTACTCCCTCGGCTGTGAACCGCTCCAATGCACGTTGCAGGAGGACACCGGTCCTCTGTCTCTGCCTCCTTCACGGAGGGTGTGTCCATTGGATTCAGAAGTTCCTCAAAGTGCTCCTTCCACTGCCAAACAATATCCCCAGTCAAGGTCAGTAGTTTCAAGCCCCTGCTGAAAACTGCCTGGGCGAATCCCTGCTTCCCTTCCTGAGTCATCTGACAGTTTTCCAGAGCCTATTTGAGGCCACCAGAAAGTCCTTCTTCATAGCCACCCAAGCTCCTTTCTAGCCTTAGTTTTTTCTTCTGCAATCACTGTGGCTGCAGTCCTTCTATTCTGTCAATACTGGTCTGCAGAGTCAGGAGTCCCCTGGGCTAACTAAGCCCAAAAGGTCACCTTCTTCAGTTTGACGGCCTCCCTACCGATGGCGTCCACTAATGGGTACAAGTTTTGCCACAATGACTGGCATCAAGAACCTTCAACCACGGCCCATGGCTGCCGCTTCCTCAATAGAGACTTTAAACAGGGTCCGCTCAGACTCCATGTCCCCAGCCTCCCCCGGGATATGGGAAAAATTCCTCCAGAGGTGCTAGTTGAAAATTAGCCGGATGGGGTCCTCTATCAATCCAGTGTTTAAGTTTAACAGGTCTGTCCAGCAGCCTTTCCTGCCATCTAATCCAGCTTACCACCAGGTGCTGATCAGTTGACAGCTCTGCCCCCTCTTCACCCAAGTGTCTTAAACATACTGCTGCAGATTACAATTACAAAATTACAAAATCAATCATCGACTTTGGCAAAGGGTGTTCTGGTACTAAGTACATTTATGAACACCCTTATACTCGAACATGGTGTTTTTAATGGATAATCCATGATAACACAGAAATCCAATAAAAAAACACCACTCCGGGGGCAGCACCGGGAGGCCGTTCCACCCATTCACTCCCCTCAAAGTGTCTCTGTCACTGCCCACATGAGCATTGAAGTCTCCCAGCAGAACTATGGAGTCCTCAGTCGGAGCCTTTTCCAGGATAACACCCAGGGACTCAAAGAGGGCTGTTACTCCAAACTTTTGCTTGATGCATAGGCACAAATAAAAGTCAGAGTATTCCCCTCCGTAACTCCTGAGCGCATTGCGGTGACCCTCTGATTCACCAGGGTGAACTCCAACACAGCAGCGCCCAGCTGCAGAGATAGAAGTATTGCCCCACTTGCCTACCGCCTCTCACCTTTGGCTACTCCAGAAAAGGAGAGAGTCCAACCCCTACCAAGGTCTTTGGTTCCAGAGCCAGAAATGTGCGTAGAGGTGAGTCCGACTATATCTAGCCAGTACCGCCCAATGTTTTGCACAAGCTTGGCTCTGGCTCCTTCTCTGCCAATGTGGTGATGCTCTATCTACTAAGATATTTTCCAACTCTCTGTGACGCTTGAATCTTGAAGCCATAAATAGAGGAATGCGTAAATTGCCTAATTTGGCTGCTGCACGAAGGGGTTAGTAAATATTGCTGAGTATGCTCAGATTTTTTTGCATACAGTCATGTGGTTTGAGGGTATGCACTGACATGACTATTAAATTTCCCACAGATGTATTGCTCTTGAGGTTCCCAGTAATTCCCTAATCAGTTTGATTTGAATTCACTTCTAGGAAAATGAAAATTTTTTCACATGAATAATATGCCAAATGTCCTTATTCACAAACTCCAAAACTTTGGGCACTGGAAGTAAAGTTAGCAACAATGGTCATCTAACTATTCAGTTTGGTCGGCCGCGACCGCATTGGTGTAGCTCCCAAAAGCCCGCTTCTCCCCTTTCCGCTAGGTCTTAATTGTTTATGATTAGATTTTAGTTGATCAACTGCCGGGTTAGTTCACTCAATTAAGGCGCAGCATTTGCAGAGCAGTAGTGACTACCACAGCACGGGTTCGATCCCCGGTCATACCAACCGGCAGTAGTCGGCAGCTTTTTATGCCCCTGCCCTCCTAAGAGGAAAGGGGGCATTATGCCGACACCATGTCCGTCCGTCGTCCGTCCGTCCGTCCATCTGTCCGTCGTCCGTAAACTTTTGGTTTCCGTGGAATAACTATAGAATCCCTCGTTGGACTGATGCCATTTCTTAATGGCGTATTGGGAGTGGCTAGAGGAAGGTTCCTTTCAAAAACCAGCATCGTGCGATATCTAACATGGCCGCCACAGATCAAAATACAGGCGGGGTCATATGCCATGCTCTGCGTTGCTCTTGTTCAGGGAAGCGCACGATTGGCCATAGCGCTGCGGGTATGCAAATTAGGAAGGGACTGCAGAGAAGGGATATTAAAAATAGTTGCCTTGTTCATTGCTCAAGCGTCTCCTGTTTGCCAGCTGGGCGCTCGTCAGTGAAATTAGAAGCTTTTTCACGTTCGGGTATCCTCTGCCCTCGTTTTGAACCTGCAAAAGTTTTGACCAAAGAGTGTAAAGATGCAGGCGACAGGCGTATGCTTCGGAGGAGGGCTGCAAACTGTCTCTATCTCCTGAGCTGGCAACAAGGGGTCGCAAGCCTTGTAAATAGCTCTAGAATGGGGCATTCCAGATTCGGGTGGGATTGGAGATGCCAAATTTATTTTAGAAAAAAAAAAAAATTTACAACCCCTATTCCGAAATAGTTGGAACGAAGTGTAAATTGAGAACAAAATCAAAATGCAATGATTTTCAGATCACGAGCCAATATGTTATTTACAATAGAACATAGATATCATTTCAAGTGTTGAAACTGAGTCAATTTAACATTTTTATCCACAAAATGAGATTATTTCACATTTTCTGGCTGCAACGCCAACAGGTCTCAAAAAAGTTTGGTCACAGGCAAAAAAGGGCTGAAAAAGCAATGAATATATTAGTGAATCAGCTGAAAGAACATTTAGTAAGTAATAAAGTTAAATGGAATCAAGTGTGTAACATGACTGGATATAAAAGGGATGTCTTAGAGAGGCTGAGTCTCTCAGAAATAAAGATAGCCAGAGACTCTGCAACCTGTGAAGGCTTATTTAAAAAACTTGTTGAATACTTTAAAAACAATGTTACTCAATGTCAAATTGCAAAGGCTTTGAAGGTCTCATCATCGACAGTGCATAACATCATCAAAGGATTTAGAGAAACTGGAAAAATCTCTGTGCGTAAGGGACAAGGCTGAAGACCTTTACTGGATGCCAGTGGTCTTTGGGGTTTTCAGACGCCACTGCATCACTCACCGGCATTATTCTGTCATTGACATTACTAAATGGGCCCAGGAATACATCAAGAAACCACTGTCTGTAAACAAAGTCTGCCGTACCATCCACAAATGCCACCGTAAACTCTGTCATGCAAAAAGGAAGCCATTGTTGAGCATGATCCAGAAGCACCGCTGTGTTCTGTGGGCCAAGGCTCAGTTAAAATAGACTGTAGCAAAGTGGCAAAGTGTCCTGTGGTCAGACGAGTCCAAGTTTGACATTCTTGTTGGAAATCAAGGGCGTTGTGTCCTCCGCGCGAAACAGGAGAAAGACCACCCCTCCTGTTATCAGCATTTAGTTCAAAAGCCAGCATCTCTGATGGTATGGAGATGCATTAGTGCATATGGTGTGGGACACTTGCTTGTTTTAAAAAACATCATGAATGTTGAAAGGTATATAAAAGTTTAAGAGCAACATATGCTCCCCTCTAGAGGACATCTATTCCAGGAAAGGCCTTGTGTATTTCAGCAGGACAATGCAAAACCACATACTGCAGGTATTACAACAGCACTACTTCGTAGTAGAAGAGTCCGTGTGCTGAACTGGCCTGCCTGCAGTCCTGATCTTTCACGATTTTAGAACATTTGGCGCATAATTAAAAAAAAGTCTGTCAAAGGAGCCCCAAAACTCTCCAGCAGCTGGAAGCCTGTATTAAACAAAAAAGGGATCATATTCCAATGGCTAAACTCAAGAAACTTGTCTAATCAATGCCCAGATGCCTCCACTCCATGTTAAAAAGAAGAGGGGATGCTACACCATGGTAAACAGGCCCCTGTCCCAACTTTTTTGAGACCAGTAGCAGTCGTCCAATTTGAAATGAGCTCATTTTGTCTTTGTCTCTGTTCTATTGTGAATAAAATACTGTCTGGTGTGATTTGAAAGAGTGTTTTGATTTTATTCAGAATTTACACTTTCCTTTGTCCTTTTGACTGTCAGACATCACAAGTCATCTATTTAATTCCAAATAATTCCACCAACAAAGACTGAATCATATCCGAGTAATTTGCTATACTATTTATTTTCACCCTGATGTTGTTTACTTTTATAGTCAATACCTTCAATGACTCACCTTACAAATATTACAATCAATACCAAACACACTTTAAAATAGAGCTGAGATAGAGGGCAGTGACTAAAAATAAAAAAAGAAGAAATTTACCTGTTTCTGTGTATCCTGGAGACTCAGTCTATCTCTGGATCTTGCTGCAACTGTGTCAAGAAGATGGCCGAGCAGCTTTGCATTTGTGGTGTGCAGGTCTTTTTCTGTGTCTTGTTCTTGCACTGTGTCTGTTTCTCTTGCTTTTTCTGGTTTTATCCCTTCTAAAATGCAGCTTCTTTCTTCTCTGTCATTTTTTTCATTCACATCCTGGATGTTTTGAGCAACAAAATCCATCTTTTCTTCCTCCCACATTTCTCCATTCCCCATTTGCTCCTGATTTACCTCTACAGTACTTTCGTTGTCCTCTGTCTTAAACTTTCTCTGCCTCTTACTTTCTGACTCTGCGTCTTGCAATATACTCTTTACCTCTACCTCTCCATCTTTACGTTCTACCTCTTTAGTAAAGCAGTGTCTCTCTTCATGAGGATCTTCGCTGTTCTCTTTTGTGACCCTTCCATTTTCTCTGTCAATTTCACCATCTTTCTCTTCATTTAAAAGTTGTTCAAATGGCTTCACTTTTTGTATATCAGCTTCGATGTCCACGTCCACAGTGTTAACCTCCATTGACCTTTGAGTCTGTCCACCGTGTCAACATGTGAAAAAGAGCAAAATTAAGAATACATAATTTTCCCTCAGCCATTTATGCAATACCCGAAATTATTGTGTATCTTTAAACGGAACCATTAATATGCTCCCTGTGATTTCATCACATTTTTTATGTAGTGAAAAGGAATGTGCACTGAATAAGTGATTTATTCCACATAAGCTTAACCCACGTATGTAGAAATTCCCATACCATTTTCACAAATTAACCAGACAACACAATTCACTATGTAACAATATGGTTCTATTACCAGTGTTTCTGGTATATCATCCTATGTCATTCTCAACATTCTCTCATTACAAAACGGTATTCAGTTCTACATATTTGCCTAGCCACCTCCTCACTTCCTTCTCCCCAAAACAAAACTTCAAACTCCCTTACCTGTTTTGAATATAATGTTTTGCCGTAAATCAGCTCCGTGAATTGGTAGTAACTGCTGGAAGCATAATTAATTCCTTCAACAGTTTGTGAGCTGCAAACAAACTTACGGCACAAAATTGAAATGAAGCTATGGAAGCACAGAGGCACAAGTCGTGTTCTTTTTCTCCCTCTGTCTGTATCTTTCTCTTCCTGTTCCTTTCTTACCCCCACCCCCCATTCCTATCTTTATTATATTGCGCAGGCATATAATATTTTAACAGTAAAAAATGGTATACTATAAACTAAGAGTTCAGTAAGACTGAAGTGATAGTATGGTACTTGGCTCTGAAACTGCAAATAATCTAATGTAATGTACCCCTCTCTTTAAAAAACAATGCCATACCGAAGAAAGCGTGTAGAATTACATCCTACTGTGACCTTTTTCATATTAAACACACACCCCTATGTTTACACTGTACACTACACACCAAAACAATTCACATTTCCCTCTTAGTTTTTCTTTCTTTTACGCAGCCTCATTACATAACTAATCCATGTCTTCTGAAGCCTGTCTTTGAATTTGAATGTTTTATGAGTCACAAAGATTTTATTTTGAAAACTTTGAATTATCATGAGAATACTAAAAATCCTAAAAATCTCCAGTAGCTCACATATTCCTTTTGTTAAATCAACAAGATTTATCGGAGAAACTATGTTAACTCAGCATCTGTTTGTGTGACAACGAATTCGTGGTTATGCTGACTTCCTGTTGACTTAAAGCTAAAAGAGAAGTACAGACAGAGATGAGGCGGAACAAAAGAAACAGAGTTGTTGGTAATGTTGCAAGCAAGAGAACACGGGAAAGAGATTACGCAATAAACAATAATGTTAAGGTTGAATTTATAAAGATGTGGTTTGTGCATCTAATTAAGACAAATTTAGCAAAAAAAGCATTCATGCCATTTCATTTTTACTTGATCTAGTTCACAGAAGTTGACTGCCCCATTGTGGGGTTTTTGGGGTCTTCCTCTTACGCAATGACTGCCCACCTCAATTGCAGGGTCACACTGGCAATAGTAATGCTAATTGGCAACATGAGCCTTGATGGAATCCATTTTAATTACATCAATTTCCATACACAGTAATATTCCACGATCAATGCAAATATCACAATATATAACAATCACAATATATGACAATATCCTGACGAAGATATGGGCCATGTGAACAGTGTCTTCAGCCAAGATATTTAGGCCTGAATTCTGAATGTAGCACTTTCCAATTAAGATGTGAGATATGCTGATTTTTTTTTTTTTTTTGGGTTTTAGGTATAAGGTGGGATAAGAATAACAAGATACAAAAAATATCACTAGAGTAACATACAAGTGAAGAATATTAGTGATAGTAAGGAGAGCGCCATGTCTACATGCGAGAGGGATAACAAGACTTTGTGGTTCCCGGGAAACAGAGGAGTATATGAAGGCTTCATTGGATAATTGTTAAATTAGGCGAAGTGCAAAGCAATTAAGATGCTGGAGCAGGCCGGTAATTAGTATTCTGGTGATGCAGACCATTGTGGGCCAGGCATGACACTATCAAAATAAAAAAACCGGTAATGTTCTCTAAGCATTAATTTAATTATACAGCTTATTTTCATCAATTTTCAGAAACCCCATTCATTTTTTACACAGACACTGGTCCATTCAATTTACACATTTATGTCACACTGTGACTCTGCATATGCATCTCATAGAATGTATATAAAGATGGACGGCGAGTCTTCACTTCCAAACGGTAAACAAAAATGGTGTTGCGTTCTGGGGGGGCATTTAAGGTTTTAACAGTTTCATGAATCAGAATTTCTTAGTTCATAGTTTCATAGTTCATGTCTCAGTTTAAACAGTTTCTTGTGTTAGGATCAAGTATTTCATAATTCATGTTTATTTTCCATGTTTTTACTTTTCCATGTTTTTGTTTTTGCCAGGTCTGCCAAGCCACTCCACCGCCTGTCTGCGTTTTCCCCCCCTGCCTTTGTGTTTGCACATTTCAGAGCTCTGGTTGGCTTTGGTATTTCCCTCTTCCTTTTGTGCTGTGCTGGATTCGGGGCAGTCTAATCTTGATTGGCAATTAACTGTTTTTAAGTACTAACATTTACTAACATTCACTGGGTGGTGTAATTCTTAGATAGGCACATTACTAATACTACTAATTTAGACAGGGAGTTTATTGTCATGATTCCTGCTTTACTATTTCAAGTCTTGCAGTGCTTTTCTGTTCTTAACATTCATGCTTGCTTCCAAACTGCATACTTAATTGGTACTTAAGCTGAGCACGCTCATTCTCTTAATGAGTAAGTCTTGTCATCCAATCTTAGTCCATGTCCAATGATCTTGCCATGCCTCTTGTTTCTCCTTCTCCAGGTGTTGCCCCTCATGTCATGATTTCTTACCCTTTATCTGGATGCGGTGGAAGTTGGCTGGCGGACAGTGTCTCAAGTTCCCTTGCATGTCAAGTTCCAAGTCTTGTTCTAGTCCCATGCTGTCCTTAGCCATAGTTCTTATCAGCATTGTATATAGCCTCGTTATTTGCATCATTAGTCTTATTTCTGATCATGGTTATCTCCCTAGAGTTTCCAGTGGCTTTTGTTTTTGTCATTTTGGATCCTTTGTTATTAGCTCTATGAAGCTCTACTTAGTTTGTTTTGCAACCCTTTGGGCTGAGTTTTTTGTTGGCCCTCGTGCCAGTTTTGTTTAATTTCAATAAATTCCCTTTTCCCTTCCACCTCGCATTTGGTGTCTTCCTGATCTCGCATCAAATGGAGCCAGGGGATGCATCTCAATTCAATCAATCAATCAATCAATCAATCAACCTTTATTGCTGGGAAGTCCCACTGAGACCGAGGTCTCTTTTGCAGGGGAGCCCTGATTACAGTAAAACAATTACAATGAAAGGTTAAAGACAAATAGCTCACATAAAATACACAAAAGTCAGAACAATTTCAGATTAAAGTAATAACAAGCTTTGAACTGGAATAAAACATAAAGTTATTTTAAAAAATGATAATTCAATAAAATAAATAAATAAACATATAAGAACATAGGACAGAGTAAAATAAATGAGCAAATCCTACATCAATTAAAAGCAAATACATCTGGCCTCCAAAAGCAATATATCCAACACTAATTTCTTGAAAGACACAAAGGGGATAAGGCTGTCTAGCTTCAATGTATCCTGGAAATTATTTCATATACAAGGAGCGAATGCACTAAAAGAGGTACATCCCAAATTTGTTCTAATCCTGGGAGCCTCCAACAAATACCATTCACGTGATCTGGTATACTGAGTTCTGATTTTGAAGGATAAGAGATTAGTGAGATATGAGGGAAGTTTGCCTAGCAAGGCTTTATAGATAAATAAAATACAATGTAGCTTCCTTCTTAAATGAAGGGAAAACCATCCCACAGAATTATATAACACACAATGATGGGTTCGGAAACCATCGCCTGTGATGAAGCGCAACGTGCCATGATATATTGCATCGAAGGATCTTAACGTACTAACAGAGGCGTGTTGGTAAAGGACATCTCCGTAATCCAGTATAGGTAATATTGTTGCCTCTACAATCCTCTTCCTATTGTCCAAAGAAAAACAGGACCTGTTTCTGTAAAGAAACCCAATTTTTATTCTAAGTTTCTTGGACAGGTTGGACACATGCGTCTTAAAAGAAAAGTCATGATCCAACCAGATACCCAGATATTTGTAAGACTGAACCTGCTCAATCTGAGCCCCAGTCACTGAGAAAATGGAGTCTCCTGACATAATTGCATTCTGTGCTGAAAAGATCATGAACTTTGTTTTATCAGTATTTAAAACCAATTTAAGACAGCTAGAGCATTCTCTATGACGTTAAAAGCAGATTGTAAAAATGTGAGGGCCTGTAAGCATGTTGGAGCAGAGGAATAAAGCACTGTGTCATCAGCATAAAAATGAACCTTGCAATTTGTTACATTACGAGCAATGTCATTTATATAAATTGTGAATAAAATTGTACCAAGAATGGAACCCTGTGGTACACCTTTTGTCACCTTTAAAAATTGAGACCGCGCATCCCCAGAAATAATAGCTTGCGTTCTATTTGAGAGGTAGTCCTGGAACCATGAGCATGCTCTGTAATCAAGACCAATGGAGGACAACTTATTTAATAAGATAATATGTTCTACTGTGTCAAACGCTTTTGCTAAATCAATAAATAGGGCCACACATTTTCGTTTACTATCCAGAGCTGTTATTAAATCATTTATAACCAATGAAGCTGCTGTAATGGTGCTATGTCCAGGCCTGAAACCAGATTGCTGTGGTGTTGAAATGTTGTTGGAAGTTAAGAAATTACAAAGTTGTTGTTTTACAAGAGATTCTAAAATCTTTGCCAGACATGGCAAATTTGAGATGGGCCGATAGCAGTTAACTGAACTGGGATCACCCCCGTTAAATAAAGGAAAAACATTTGCCGCTTTCCAAATACTGGGAATAAACCCGGTCGATAATGATAAGTTAAAAATATTAGTTATTGAATGTGCAATCAATGGGGCTGCAAGACGCAAAAGACTCGGGACTAAGTGATCCTCTCCAGTGGAATTATTTATATCTATACGATTTAATTCTAGAAGAACTTAATTAACGTTTAATTCCCTGAAAGAAAGCAATACTGTAGGATTTTGTGAATTTGGAAATGCACTCGAGCTAAGGTCAGACAAATCTCCTGTAGTGGATTGATTATTAAAATTCTCTAATTGGTTTCCAGCCGCTATAAAATGTTCATTAAAAAAGTCACAAATTTTGTGCTTATCAGTGATAGGACCAGAATCTGTGTCGATAGAATGAGGTAATGAAGAAGAAGGACTATTATTCAGGGATTTGACAATTTTCCAAAATCTTGCCGGATTACTTTGACATTTAGCCAAAGACGTAATTAAATATTCAGATTTTGCCTTTTTTATCACTAAGCAGCATTTATTTCTTAGTTTTCTGAAAACCTGCCAGTCTGTGAGTGTCTGAGTTTCCCTAGCTTTAATCCAAGCTTCATCCCTTACGCGAAGAACATTGGATAGAGCAACTGAAAACCAAGGATTTCTTCTATTTTTTACTCGGAATCTCTTGACCGGAGCATGCTTATCAACAACACAATTAAACACAGAAGTAAAATGATCTAACGCTAGGTCAGGGTCTGGAATAAAACCTGCAAAGCCTAAATCACTCCAAAAAATATCGTGGAGGAAGGCCTGTTCACAGAAATGTTTCAAATTTCTTTTAGTAATAAAACATGGGGGTGTCTTTGAAACTTTCATATCCCCAATACACGCTACTGGGCAGTGATCACTCACATCCAGGGGAAAGACGCCGCTCAGAGCGTACTTGTGCGGTCTATTGGTTAAAATTAGATCAATTAAAGTTGACCGGGATAAATCTTTAAAATTTGGTCGCGTAGGCTCTGAGATTAGCTGTGAAAGAATCAGTTCATCACAGACTTCTTTGAAATGGTTTGAGGATGGCGATAGCCAGTCGATATTGAAATCGCCTGCAACAACTAATTCAGCGTGTGCATAAGCAGACAAGATTTTAGAGAGATTGATTATGGAAGAGGAAAGCGCGCTTGGTGGGCGATACACGCCTGCAAGTATAATACTTCCACTAACCAAAGCTATTTTAAGAACAAGACACTCAAACTGTTCAGGCATAGAGGAGGATAATAAAACATTGACAGAGAGAGAAGATTTTACAAAAATCACTTCACCTCCCCCTCTCTTACTCCTGTCACACCTAAAAACACTATTACCAGCTAATGCTATATCAAGGTCTGACACAGAAGCATTCAACCAGGATTC
Source organism: Gymnothorax reevesii (assembly GCA_029721435.1). Taxonomy (NCBI): domain Eukaryota; kingdom Metazoa; phylum Chordata; class Actinopteri; order Anguilliformes; family Muraenidae; genus Gymnothorax; species Gymnothorax reevesii. The sequence goes on along the minus strand of CM056573.1, from coordinate 133,571,458 downwards.
AGTTGCAGAATACCAACACCACATTTCCGAGATTGAAATGCTTCTGGAGTAAAAACAGCAGGAGAGACAGTTAAAATAACATCAGACAACTGAATATGCACTTGTGTCAGGTTACTGACAGAAACACCACTGGGTCTGTATTTTTGCCGTGGCAGGCGTGTGCGAGCGACTTTCCCAATAGGCTGTGCAGTTATACCACTTCTCACAGAAAATGAAACACAATTTCTAGCGCTGCAAAAGCCAACAGATAGACAAAGTCCACTACAAAATTCAACGACAGCCGGACACCAGGGGGGGCTCCTACGAGAGACAGTAAGTCGGGCACGCACGGGCGAGGAAGAGGGTGAAGGAAGGTCCAGCTTGTGTGAACAGAAGTTAACGGTCAGTCCCGGCGGAAGGACAGCACTGCATAGTGCATGTTGGCCGAGAGTGTTTGGCTGCCCCATTTGTTAGGATGTATGCCGTCCAATTTAAAAAAAGGTGAATGGTTCCAAAATAAGTTAAAATTGTCAATAAATCCCATATCATGAGATCTAGCGGCGAATTGAAGCCAAGTATGCAGACTAAGTAGTCGGCTAAAACGGTCAATGCCACGACCGATAGTGGGGATGGGACCAGAAATAAAATCGGACTTTCCACAGTTTTTTAAGAAGTTAAAAAGGAGGTTAAAATCGTTTTTTGACCAATTTGACCAATTCACTTATTTGTTACGTCCTCTATCCTCTATTGAACCAGAAGTTGTTCCGTGTCTCCGTCCTCGCTGGCCATCTCAGTGCACTTATTTGTGCTAGGAGAGAGGTGAGAGGAGGAAGGATGGAGCTCTGATGAGCCGATGAGAGAGGATACAGGAGAGCAGCCTTCCCAGAACACTTAAAGCAGAAAGCCATGACGTCAATCGGTATCAACATCAGTTGTCAGCAAATAAATCAGCTGGATCAGAAAACCAGCAGCCTGGATTGTATCACATAAAAGTCAGGGAATCTTTTTTTTTCATTCAACAAAATAAATTAAAAAAGGGGAGACAATAACATTTTTTTTTTCCTCCATTTAATCTGTCAAAACATTGGGTAAGGAACGTTTGCACATATGCATGTAGTCTTTGTTGAAAACAACATTAAAGATATTCAATGTTTCCGTAAAATCTTATTGTAACCTAAATAAAATATTCAGTTGTTAAAATCGAGTGTATAATGAGGCATGATACTCCCTTCCTTTAAACAGACTAGAATGAAGAATAGCCTGTATCATTGCTTTTCTGGATTCTGACCTGTTTTTGTCTGACCACGGGTTTTGTGTTTGGATGCCCTGTGTATGACCATTGGCTTTGCCCATCGACTACAACTTTTTGCCTTGTTTTTGTACCTCCGCCCATCTGTCTTACTGGTTCTGACCTCTGCCTGTCTAGTCGATACTGTTTTTGGATTTCGTATTGTGGCTTGGCAAGTTCTGTGTATTTTGGCTTTGACCCGGACTCCAATAAAGGCATACGTTTTTTTGGATTACGATCTCTTGCGAGTGGTTCCTGAACGATACCTCACACGTTTACCTCGAACTGTTACAAACACATCACGCTGTGAAGAAGCTGCTGCAGCAGGTAAGGAATGGGGAAACAGAAAGAGAACTGACATTAACGCTAGTTTCAGGCTGGACCAACAAAAAATCAATGAACTCCTCATTCGACCTGATGTTCTGCAGCGTTTCAATGCGACCTTCCAGCTGTAAAAGCTTTTCAGCTAAGCTAGCATATGAGACACATTTCTTGCAAATGAAAGTGCCGGTAAGCGCAGAGGAGTCGTAACAAAACATTTTACATTCAGAGCACAAGACAGGAAAAGAGGTCGGTGAACACGGGGAAGCCATCATGGTCATTAACTTACGTTGGTAGGAGCCGCGTAGCCCAAGTCCAAGGTTCACCTCACGGGCGTGTTCCAGAAGTGCAGGCCGTCAAAAAGCGCAAAATTTGCGATTGTATTCCGTCAAAGGCAGAAAAACCCTCAGAAAAACAAAAAAACCAACACAATAACAAAAATGGGATAGAAACGCTCAGCACAACAGGTGCTACCAAGACGTATAGGACACGTGCCAACGTGAGACAGTTGGCCATATCATAGTTGAATCAAGGTTGATTCATTGTCAGAATTGATTGGAAAGTCAACGTTATTTCCATGTTGATCATAACGAGCACTTTCAATATTTTTTTCAAAATTTGACATCAATGTTGATTGCAATCTTCAGCCTGACAATATCACAATGTTGATTCAATCACTTTTTGCTATCTGGGTACGTAGACCTCCAGGCTCAGTTTATAACAGGAAAATACTAATTAAAAATAGCCACCGGGCGGCACTTTTTCGTTAACAAATGCTATATTGAAATGAGGGAGGAACATGGCAATGCAAAACAAATTAAGGGGAGAAAAAAACAAAAGAGAAAAGTGTATGTATATATAGTACAGGCCAAATGTTTGGACACGCCTTCTCATTCAATGCGTTTCCTTAATTTTCATGACTATTTACATTGTAGATTCTCACTGAAGGCATCAAAACTATGAATGAACACATGTGGAATTATGTACTTAACAAAAAAGTATGAAATACCAGTCACTGAAAACATGTCTTTATTTCTAGTTTCTTCAAAGTAGCCACCCTTTGCTCTGATTACTGCTTTGCACACTCTTGGCATTCTCTTGATGAGCTTCAAGAGGTAGTCAGCTGAAATTTTCAGTTTTCACTTCACAGGTGTGCCTTGTCAGGGTTAATTAGTGGAATTTCTTGCCTTATCAATGGGGTTGGGACCATCAGTTGTGTTGGGCAGAAGTCAGCTTGATACACAGCCGACAGCCCTATTGGACAACTGTCAGATACATACATAATTCCACGTGTTCATTCATAGTTTTGATGCCTTCAATTAGAATCTACAATGTAAATCGTCATGAAAATAAAGGAAACGCATTGAATGAGAAGGTGTCTCCAAACTTTTGGCCTGTACTGTGTATATATAAATACACATTCACACATAATAAAGAAAGGAAATAAATTCCAAAAAATGTTACATTTTTGCTACAACCAGATGGGGGTGGCCAACGTAAAACATAAAACTATAGACAGAGAGGACAAACATCCAGACATAGACAAGACACACATTACTGAGTCAAAATACAAACCCATGGAGAAGACATTTACACAACATGAATAAAGCGAATGATGCAGGGAAGACAATTACAATGATTGCAGGCCACTTAGCAGAATAATCTTTAAAAAAAAAACAAAAACAAAACACAAGCTACTGAGTATGTCTGGATGTATGTGTGCATTAATAATGAGGAAAAAATAACAGTCACAGTGGTAGTATGGAGAGAGTGGGGAAGGAATGAGTTGATTACATCATACGTTTTATTATTGGTGTGGCATGGACTATGGCATTGGTCGTCAGACAAAAAAAACACAATGCTGCAAAGAAGATAACTGAAAGGATACATGAATGGTAAGTAGGAAGTCTGTAAATAGTTGCCAGGTGGGAACCTGATGTGATGAAGCATAATCATTGAGGAAGAGAGTTTTTCCTGTGAGATGTAATCCAGCAGAAGGTTTTTACAGTGTGAGATGTGTATGCTGTCTTTGGACTTCCAATTCAAGAGGATAGTTTTCTTGGCGATAGTTAGGGCCAACAGGAGTGATCTGTTGGATTTTTTGTTTAAACTGACAGCTGGTGTGTCTCCTAGTTGGCAGAGAGAGGGGGACAGCGGGATGGGGCAGCCCAGGAGATTGGATAGTTTGGAAATGATTTGCGTCCAAAAATGTTTTACCGGTGTGCAGTGCCAGGTGGCATGTAAATATGTGTCAGGAGTGTTTTGCAAATAGTGTGGACAAATCTCTGATTGTACCAATCCCATTTGGAACATTCTGTGCCCAGTGAGGTGAACTCTGTGAATTATCTTTGTTACGACTGGGTATGTGGACTCAGTAGGCAGGAACAGAGGCAGAGGCAGCTGACTGGGTACAGAGATTTTATTGTGTAGGCTAGACAGAGACACTGAAGAGGTTCGATGGAGCAGGACTGGCAGGTGAATGGTTCCCAAGAGGAGTAAGCTGGCTGGAGTCAGGGCGGAGAGTGAAACTGGTAATCCTGCACAGGGGAAACAAAAGGATCAGGAACTGACAAAAAATGGCAGCTGAACAACAAATAGGAACGCTAGATAAATGTAAAGAAACCTGGAGCAGAAACTAGCTGAGTCTATAATCCAGCGCTGACTGACTGAGGACCAGGAGCTTAAGTAGGCAGGGGCTGATGATCTGATGAATGGCAGCTGTGTAGCTGAGGCCCCAACTCCAGCACAGCAGTTCCTCATAAGCCAATCAGTAAACTCACTCACACACCAAGAGAGGGACTTGGAAGCAGAGGGCATGGCAATCTTGTACTGTATAAGCTGCATGTTAGTATTGTCACTCATGGGATAGATGTTCTGGCAGATTTTGTTCCAGAAGTCAGCACCGGGAGTAATAGAAAGTTTCTGTTGCCATTTTATTGAGGGTACTGATATTGTTTTGTCCGATTGTGATATTATTCTATATATTCTGGATAGAATTTTATTTGAAGATGTAATATTTATTAAATCTAATGATGAAGATTGAAAGTTCTGGTCTAAAGTAGTATCAAGTTTGGATCGAATTAAGGTTTTGAGTTGTAAATATTCACGGAAATTATTCTTCCCAATGCTGTACTTCTGGACAAGGTCAGAGAACGGGACCAGGGTGTCATTACTGAAAATTTGTCTAAGATGTGTGATTCCTTTATCAACCCATGGTTGAAAGTGAAGTGTTTTTTTATTTACTTGATGGTCGAGGTTGTTCCAAATGAGGGTGTTGAATGCAGGAGCAAGGGTGGTGCCCGTGATTTTATGGTATTTCCAGCAGGCTGTCGGAGAAGTTGCTATTGTTGGTGCTTTGAAGCATGAGTGGTGTTTAACCGATTGACTGAGAAAAGGTAAGTCAGAGATCTGAATTCCTTCGCAAAGTGGTCTTTCCCTATTGAGCCATATCTTGTCTCATTGATTTTGATGGATCCATTTTGGTATGTATTGGAGCTGGTTAAATGAGAGGCTTCTAATCCTCCTTGGTATTTCGGTTTCTGTAGGGTTGCTAGTTTGATCCTTGATGTCTTGTTTCTCCAGTAATATTTGTTAACCCATTTATGCCTGAATTTTTTTTTTTTTACTTTATTATGTTATTATACTTCAAAATACCACTCTAATAGTCATTCAAATGGGACACTTTTTCTTAACAGTCCTCATGTGAGGACGCTAGGCATAAATGGGTCAATGATAGAGTCTGGTAGTTGCTATTCTGCGTATTAGCGATAGTGGTAAATTCTTCCAGCGTTGGAGATCATTCTTTATGGTTTTTAGCACTGGAGTGAAGTTTAAATTGAACAGCTCTGACAGCCTGGGGAGGTGGGAATTCCCAGATAAGTGATGTAGCCGGTGCACAGTGGGATAGGCAGTGTATGGGCTGCTGCATCCCAACTGTTAATCCTAAGTGGGAGGATAGTTGATTTGGTCCAGTTTATAGAGTGATCAGAGATTTTGGAAAATGATTCAATGAGTAAGGTGGTTTCTTTTCATGATATGAGGGGGGTTGTTAAATACAATAGTACTTCATCTGCATGGAGGCTGATCTTGTGATGCATTCAGGGTGTTTGGATTCCTTGAATGTTACCGTTTTGGTGAATTGGCGCTGCTAAGGGGTCGATAAAAATGGTAAATAGATAGGGAGAGATTGGCCATCCTTGATTAGTTCCCCTGTGAAATGTGAAATTTTGTGATGTCTGCCCATTGGTGATGACGGTAGCTCAAGGTGCTGTGTACAGTATAGCGTCTTTATCCACCGCACAAATGATTCTCCAAAGCCGAACCTCTCTAGGGTTGCAAATAAAAAATTCCAGTTTACCTTGTCAAGTGCCTTTTCTGCATCGAGAGAGACTATGATAGTTTCTGTTTGCTGGAGAGATGAATAATGTATTAAGTTAAACAGTCTGCGTGTATTACTGGATGAGTGTCTACCCTTAATGAAACCAGTTTGATCCAATGGATTATGGAAGGAATCACTTTATCTAGTCTATTTGCTGGGGTCCTTCTTATAATTTTTGTGTCTGTGTTGATTAGTGAATTGGGACGAAAACTGCCTGGGTGGGTCGGATCTTTGTTGGCTTTAAGAAAAAGTGAAATGGTTGCGAGATTCATGCTTGTTGGTAGTTTGGAGGATTTTTTAACTTCAATTATAACTTTATGAAACAGAGGTGCTAAGATGGACCAGAAGTGTTTGTAAAACTCAGCAGGGAAGCCATCAGGGCCAGGAGCTTTATTGTTTGGCATGCGAGAGTACTGTAGTGTTCATCTGGCTTTATTGGTGATTCAAGTGTTTGCATCTGTAATTCATCAGTTGTTAGATGCAGAAGATTGATATTATCAAGAAATGAAGTGATGCCCTCCGGGTATGTATCTTCTTTCTGTGGAATAAAAGTTTGCATAAAAATTGTATTGATTTCCCCATGGGATTGAGTGGGCTTCCCTGCTGAGCTTTTAATAACTGGAATCATTGTTTTTTCTTGGTTTTGTTTAATTTGATTTGCTAAATATTTACTGAATTTATTGCTGTACTCAAATTTTTCATGTCTTAGTCTTTGTATTAAGAATAGGGGTTTTTTGTTTAGAATTTCGTTTTATTGAAATTTGTATTTTCTAAGTTCATTTTGTACGTCTTCTGTCAGATTAGTAGTGTTTATATTCTCTAATTCTTTGATTTTATGTTCTAAAACAACTTCTTGTTGCTTCTCTTTCTTCTTTTTGTGGACAGAAAAGGGGTTATGTTACCTTGTAATACTGCCTTCCCAGTTTCCCAAAGGAGAGATGCAGAAGTCCTTGGAGAGTCATTTATTTCTAAAAAGGATGCCCACTCTCTTTTAATAAAACTGTCAAAATCTGGGTCTTTCAATTAGGATGTATTGAAGCGCCATCTACCGGTGGGTTTGTGCCGGGTGTTTGTGTGCCATACTAGGCACACCAGGGAATTGTCTCTGATAATAATGGGGTGGATTTGACTGTCTGATATGTTTGGCATTATCAAGTTGCTAGTTAAGAAGAAGTCAATTCTTGATATTCTTTTCAATTCTTGGATATATTTATTTTATTTTTGTAATGTAACTAGCAATTTTCCCCAAGAATTGCCTATTTACCAATTCAAACCCCCCCCCATTTTGTTTGTATGATCAAATTATTATGTAAGAACCCAATAGTTGACACCTGTAACAGTTCATTGCAGGACAGTGACCTGTTTGGGATAAATGGTTTCAAGGAAATTTCAAAAATTCCACCCACACTTAATTAATCTGAAAATGAGTATTTTGAATTGCATAATAAGCATCAGGCACTGGAATCAATTGATTGCACCAGGATGCAATGATGTTACATAATAAAAGTGCACAAAATTTGGAGTCAACCACTTCAAGTGCCCAGTTACTTGAAAGATGATGCACGTTGAATGCCGAGAGAAAGTTTGCCTGGTTTGTTTCCGAAAAGGAAATTTCAAGATCACGAAAATTTGCTTAATAAAATTCATGAACACATTCAAAACACATTTTGAATGATTACGATATTGATGATATTTGTTTGCCATGCGGATTATGTTCAACATGCAAAAGAACTCTGAAGGCCTTCTCTGAGGAGAACCTTTAACGATGTTGTTAGTGCATGCTTTGGGAAGCGTTTGGGAGAAAATTGGCAGGAGAAGATAGATTTGTTCGAAGATGCCGACTACAAAACAGGATGCTCAATAACTACAAAAGTACACTTGGTCATACACCATCTTGCATCATTTTGCCTTTAACACAATTGTGGGCTAGGGCACTATACTGAGCAAGCATTCGAGGCGGTTGATGCCTCATTTGCGAATAACTGGAAATGCCATCTCGTCAAAGACAGCTAACATCAAAACTATGGAAAAAGATTGAAACAGGGATTTACAGATATTAATGCAACTAATGCTTAAAAATTTTCAGGTGCAACTCTAATTGGTGATCCTTTCCTACTAGTCTTGGACTAACCAAAGCTAATTTTGGCAAAAGGTCTTTAAAAAAAAAAAAAAAAAAAGTTAATTTTCAAAAAATTTGTTTTTTGAAAAAAAAAATTTTTTTTATAGTAACTGTAATTGCTGGAAGAATTAGGAGGCCAAACGCAACAACCAGAGAGAAAGTGAGCAGCACGGACACATTACAAACACAGAATAATACAGACCAAACGAAAGTACTCACATTTCCAAGGGACGTATAACAGTCCAAAATATGGAAGCAAAGCGAGATAGAAAAAAGGGAGAAGAAACTCCAATAGTAAGAAGATAGAAAGTCATACAAAACCTGACTACAGATATCTTCGGCTATGGTATGGAGTTAAAAACAGACACTCTAGCGAAGGGGGCATGTCGGTCTTCCTGCTTATATAGAATCCGGGAAGGCGCCACCCCAGCTTAATCATCCAGCTGGGTAATTAATTCGATGGCCAAGGAATTTGATATCGTCCCGAGATGAGAGCTGCAAAGGAAAATTCAAGCCACATGCACACCTCACAAACCATGACAGGACCCCGAACCCCGTGCACGGAACTCTGAGATAACTCTGGGTGCAACTTATTTTCCCGAAGGGGGCGCTGGGACAAAATAGTACCCTCCCCAACTTCCGCCACATCCACCTCCACAAAAAATGGGAGGGAGGGGCCGGGTAAAACGAGAATGGGGTCCGAGCTAAATTATTTAACTTCTGAAAAGCAGCTTCAGCTGCTGGAGACCAAGCAAACGGCGAGGAGGTATTTTTCTTAGTGAGCGCGGTAATGGCGGCAGCTACTGCACTAAAATTATGGATAAACCTTCTATAAAAATGAGCAAACCCCAAAAACCATTGCACCTCCCTGACATTTTGAAAGGCAGGCTAATCCCTGACCGCTGCCATCTTGTCAGGATCAATGCGGACTGACCCTTCCAAAATAATGAAGCCAGGACTATCTCCGCCAACTCTGCCTGCTGATTGTTCAGGCTAGAAAGACCCTTGCCATATCCAGAGAGAACAGCTTGTTGATAAGCCACAACTTCCTCTAACACATCCGTAGCTGATGACTCCATGCTGGCTAGAGTGTTCTGTAGTGTTCAGTACAAACACAGAGAATAATACAGACCAAACGAAAGTACTCGCGCTTCCAAGAGACGTATAACAGTCCGAAACACGGAGGCAAAGCGAGATAAAAAAAGAGAAGAAGAAGAAACTCCAATAATTCTATACGGCGTATACCTGCGTAGATCGTAGACTACACCACTGCTTTGGTTCACCCTCAATCATCTTGGACCCCTCATGATCAGTTTTGGTTGCTTTCCGGAATCTGTCGTGTACAGGCTGTAACCAGATGTGGTGCTCTTGAGCTGCCATCGTCACTCGTGGCTGCCAAAGGGGGTAGGAATACTACCGGAAGTTGAAGCTCAATTGAACGCTCAAAGTAGATAGCAGATGATCAACTAGCGGTAGCTTCTCCATTCACCCCCATTCATTTTGCCTGAATTTTGACATCAAATAACTTCACACTAAAAACATTATGAGCCTTCATGTCAGCGATAATATCTTCTATAGAGAAACTACATTTTGTAGCAGAAGTCTTTACTTCGTACGTAGCATTATGGTCTAATACTAAGCATTTTTAGCCGATGGCACCAGGCTAGGCTAAAAGTGATGTGAAATGCTGGTGACTTTCTGTCGCACAGGACGTAAATAACCATACTGTTTAGACCAGAAGCCCATAATGAATCATAAACAGAAGACGATTGATCCACATCACTAACAAAGTGAAGTACCTATGAAGTAATAATTTGCAAAACATCATAACATCGAACGGAATCAGACTATAATGACAGAAGCAATTGCTTGCTCGCTGGGAGTTATAGGGTGGCGAAGTCACACCCCTTCTGGTGGACTCCATGGGACCTTATTTAGAAAAAAAATTGTATGGTAGTCAATGGTAAGAAATAAACTATTTTTTGATCCCGTCTGAATTATACCATGAATTACACATAAGATGTTTATTGATTTAAAAGATTATTTTGCGAGACAATAAATTAGCACTTTATTGTATAAGTGTTTAGATATACGACTGTGAAAATCCGTAAGTAAAAGGACTACTGACCTAAAATGTCGCGTAAATGATGTAGTTGATTTCTCTGGTTCTCAAGATACCCTCAGCCGCTGTAGCGACGACGCCTTCGCGCTTTGTGGCGGAATGATCCCACGTGAAAGGTATTACTTGTTTTCGCTCCCTGATGAATTACAGGACCAGGAGTAGCTGGATAAAACGTATCAGGTAAGATTATGTTAAATATGTGCTTGGAACGTCGCTAACTTAACAAACTACCAAGTAACCCAACTAGCAAATTGTCACCTAGCTAGCCTGCTAATGTTCGCTAATAGCGTGAGGCCCGCCATTTATCTTTCAAATGCAGAGTAATTTAAATAGATGTAACGTGAAACACATCTCTTAGTGTTAAACAACAACGGTTGAGTGAATGAAACGATTCATTTAGCGACTGTAATTTTTATAGTTAATATGCAAAAAAAAAACCAGCTCAGGCGATGGGAGTGAGACAGGCCTGCATGACAATCTTTTAATGTTTTTCATTATAGAGATGGGTGCGTCAGGTTTTTTTTTTTTTTACAATATTGTAGTTTGATAATTACAAAGAGTGAATGAATGAGTCTGCTGGGGAGGACCCAGGGAAGTGTTTTAAGTACAATTGCTGACCTTTTTTGGATTTTCTTTCTTACCTCACCAATATCTGAGACATTGAGGAACTCGTACCCTAAACCAAATGGCTCTGGAAACCTGATTACCACTGTACATATTTCATGCGCATGCATTTTACTAACCTTAAAGGCTCCAATGCACCCCAAAATCACAGTTCACATACAGCCACATGTCGACTGCTTGGTGCACAAAACTGTTCAGTACATTCTTTGATGTAGGACGTTGGATGCAAATCATATTTTTTCCATATTGTTTCAATGTTTCACATACTTAATACTTAAGAAAAATGCTCTTAACCTTTTTGTGCTCCAACCAGTAGATGTATTGATTGTGACATTTTGTAAGAATTGCAGTGTGCTTTGATTTGAAATTTCATATTTTCTTTATTCTCTTTTCCCAGCTCCATCAGCATCAGTCCTGTTCCTGCATGTCCAGTTGCTAATCAATGCTCTTAATTCTTTCATCATTACAAATAAATAAAATATATTGGATGACATGGTGTGGCATGTTTCATTGCGTCATGTAAATGACCAATACGATTTAGTAGTAATAAATTGGAGTCCAAAAGTCTGTGGCGGTGTCTGTGACCAGGAGGCTCCATGTCTTCTCATGCTGTGGGTACAGTCCAGACATCAATTGGATGACCTTGGAATTGCCAGCCTTCCTCCATTGGAACTCTTCCTTTCGTGAAGCTGATCTGCCACAAGGCAGCATGGCTATGCTTGGACTGCCTGAGTACACAATCTCAGGCAGTGCTGAACGATTATGTGTCATCTCCCATTCACGTTATCAGAAAAAGAAAATGACAATTTGTTAATATTACATAACTGATTCAGTGAGCAATAATATAAAGATGGGCAGGACATATGTACCAGTTTGTATTAGTAAGGTTTAAAGTATGCAGTGCCTGAATAGTGCACATGCTAGCGACAGGCAAATTACTGAACACTGGATATGGGTAAGAGCTCTACTGATAGCTAAAACTGCCCATCTGTAAGAAGAGGTGAGGGGAACACCAGATGCAGGATACAGAAGTGTTTATTGAACACAAAACAGTAGGAGAAAATTGGCAGACACACCAGAAATAAAACACCGTGCACATGCACTGAACAAATGGAAAAACTAAGGTACACTGCCCAAGGCAGAGTGGCTAAACTAGAAATACAAAAACTGGACCTAACTGACAGACACACTGGGAGACTTAAACAAGGGGCAGACAAGACGTGGGCGCAGCAAAATACAAGACTTGGGAATCATATAAAGGAAATACTCGGAAGGCAGGAGGAGCTGAGATTTCACCATGCAGATCTGAGTCTAAACAAGATTCCGTCTGATGGCCACTCCCATCTCTCCCACAAAAATAGTCATGAAAGGAGGCGGGGACTCGGAATGCAATCTCGACTGGAAACAGAAACACATGGGATTAATAAACAATTACACGAGTTCTGGGTTAACAATAATGACTCGAGACAAGACGCTGAGACCATCAATCAAACTAGACAGTTTAGATTAAGGAAATCTAAACGTGATGAGTAAAAAGCACCACGAGAGAAGTGAAGTAAAGCACAGTTTTAAAACACAGTTAATCAGGGAAAGCTTAGGCAGGAAAACTAAAGCTAGGAACACACGCACTCGCTAATGAGTTAATTAAGGTTAATACTACGTGAAAAAATATTTACAATCACCCTCAAATAAGTGCTAATTAGTACAGGTTAGTAATTATCCTATCAGAGAATGCATTCACTCAGAGTTTCGCGAGACCCAGAATTAAACACAGGTGGAAGGAATGAATGAAATACCAGAGCCGAAACCGAAAGAGGAAACAAGATTGGACAATGAGATGCAGGGATGCTGAAGGCTGTCATGCGACATCACTGGAGTTTGGCAGAGAGGGAGTGGATCATCAGACGGCCGAAAAGAAAGCTGAAAAATAAAACGAAAGTAAGGCACAAGCACAAATAAGCACAAGACAACACACAAGAGGCAGAATCATAACACCGTCTCAAACAAACTACAGAGGAATGGATAGAAATATGGTCCCAAGCTGGTTTATGATGGTTCTATCCAGCCTGTTGGTAAAACCTATTCTTTCTTGATAAAGCAGGTGAACCTGGTCGTGCAAGCTGATGGACCAGCTGACAACAGACTGGGTAGCTGCTTGACCAGCTTACATTGGTTTTAGCTGGATTTGTTACCGAGCTTACTATGCAGAAGGCTTATGCTATCTTACAAAATATTGAAATTGGGCCTCACTCAAGTTATTCAAAAGTATTAAAAAATAATACAATATTAGCAAGCATTATCTAAATTGAGTATTACTAATTAACTCTTGGTGCACTTATTTTATTTTAGTATGAATCAACTCATTGTGAACACACTAGCTGGCCAAGTTATCGGAGAGCAGCTTCTTCGTGTATTCATAATCTTTGTAAACTAATCGCTATATTTTTGGAAATTCACGTCATTTCCCAACGAATCATCAGTGACTAAAAGTGATTTGCTCGCTGTTCCAAGAAAGTAAACATTTTTTACTGAAAGCAGTTGTACTCGCAAGTTAGTTAACTGACAAAAGCTAAAATGACCCATAGTTTTTTAATGCTTAGGCTAGCTATATTATAACTTTAGCCAGCTGGCGTTCCAGTGTTTTCACGCTCACCAAAAACTTGCAGAGCAGGTCCCGTACACTAATGTTAGCTCTCACGGAATCCACTCGCCATCTCTCCTGCAGAGTAGCTGTAGCTTCCCACATGGCTACTAGCTACTAGTTAGCCTGTTGGCTATTAGCTAGAAGTGTGCCAAACAGACGGCCATGGTCGCGTTGGTGACGTACATTGTGTTAGACGAGAGATGTAGTTCACTGAGCGGTCTCATACAAAACTAAAAATATCTCACAATCTTTACAATAAACTGCTCATTTATTGGCTTGCAAAATTGTCTTTTAAATCAAGGAACATCATATGTGTATTTCATGGAGTATTACAAACGGGATCAAAAAATTATTTGTCTCTCGCCATTGACTACCGTGTAAATTTTTTTCGGATTTAAGGTCCCATGGGGTCCACCGGAAGGGGCGTGACTTCGCCACTCTATGTGTAGGATATCTATCAGACGAGTTACCGCTTCTCAGGACGTTGGTTTACGTCAGCGAGCTGACTTCGAGTCTGTGCAGTAGGCGTGGTGCCAACTGAAAACTCATTCAATTGTGCTTCACACTCTCCCGTTGGCCATGTTGGTCATTACTGAAGTGCTTGGTGCGTGCACATGGTGCGCGTCAGGATTACAATACCATGCGCTTTTCATTATTTCCTCTCGTTGTAATGGCAGGTTAGAGCGGAGCTTCCGATGCCGTGGCAGGCGAAGCTGCATCAAGCAGAGCCAACGCAGCTGAAAGTGATGGAGCTAAATAAGAGCGGATAACAAGCTTGCGTTTCTGAATAAACGAAAGGCTTAACCCCTTAAGAACTGAGGTCCTTAAGAACCCCGGTACCAGGGACGGTTATTACGCATTATAAATACAGCATTTTTTCAAATCGCGACATTGTCAAGCGGCATATCCACATTTCACGAAGAAACTCGGCCACAAGCTCATGTAAACCATTTTTACCTCAACTGAACACATTCAAGCACCAAGCAAGTAAATAAGCATGCAGCAGAACATAGGATTAAATCATATCAGTGCAGAATCGCCAGGATTTCTGCTGAATTCATGCTATGCATAAAAACAATACCTCAAATAAAAGAGGAAAGTCCACAAAATGCAACAATATGAGCCCTGTCATTTTAAACCGACACCACATAGAAAGAACAGCAGGCATACACTTTACAGTCTACAGAAGCAGAAAAAAATTCTTACCTTTGATATTTTGCAATAAAAAAACTGCTTGAGGGTAAATCTGCACTTGCTATTGTTAGCCCAATGTGTTCCCGTTACAACGAGACTAGATCTGCCCGGGATCTTAGCATGTTCTTTCCCTGGGCATTGCTTCAAATATCTCAGCTCCGTAGCATTCCGCCTCCTTGCAATGTATAATTCTTTCTGAGATCGGCTTGTGATGCTGTTATGAAGACTATGCCGGTAGGAATTTGATTATATGAGTCCTGATGATTCTAACGAACTCTAAACCACCCTTATGGCAGAAACCGAGCCTGAGCTATAGCCTTGCGTTCCGAGTGCATCAAACTGAGTCCATGGGACATAGGCATTTTCTTGAATAGCATGACAATATAAACGCATAACTAGTTTGTTTGAGGTATTGTCCGAATAATTATCCGCTAAATATTCAACATTCATTTTCAAAGTCGTTTTCTGACAGAATCTTTGCACTATTCCGCACAAATACTGAGCCTACAACAGTACAGTAGCCTACATATTTTCCTTACCCATTCGTTCAATGGGCAATTTCACCATAGACTGTTGTCGATTGGCGCAGCCTATTGGATAAAATGCTGCGCTGCTGAAAGGAAATTGTGAAGGTACGATTCCTGATTGGGGTACCTGTATTTATTGTTTATTTTTTTGGAAATAATCGCAGTTGCCTTCTACAAATAATCGCTGGGGTTTTTGTTATTCTTACTTTTCTTTAACTTATTTTCACATTGCCTTTGTATTTATCATTTTACTTATTTCTTTTGTTTTTTAATAAATATGCTCCAGTGGAGTCAAACTTAATTTTCATTGTATGTATTATCTTCGAATGGGAAATTGTATAGGCAGCAAAACTGGCAGAAATAATAATTTTTTTTTTTTAGTCTAAAAATTAAAAAATGCTGTATTTGGATGAAATGGATGCCTGTAGTGATATATAAGTGAAATTTTATGGGTTTTACAGTTTGGTATCTGAGAAATCTGAAATGGAACACGAGGTACCTCAATTGCCAAAATGGAGAGGCCACCTAGACATTCCTCTCTAATTTTGTTCTGATTGACCTGATCAGAATAAACTTTGGCACAGATAATAATGACATTCTGTGCTGTAATTTTGAGAGGTTTCAGGCCGCAACTCAACAAATTTACTAGGGATCGAAGCAAAAATTTGTTAGGTGCAAAATGAGATCTTTCATTTACACTGTGTTCCATCTCCATTTACTCTGACTCAGTGACATACTGTATATAGTGATTTTTACATCAGGTATGAAATCCCAAATGGTTTTACCTTTATTACGGTACCAAGATTATTCAAATGGACCAAGCAGTCGCAGAGATATACTCATTTATACTCATTTCATTTTGGGCTTGCCATTTTCAAAAAAAGAGGCTCAGGGCTTAAGGGGTTTTAAGAGCCAGAAATGAAGCGAGCAACAAGATAGAAAAAGAAATCTCAAAAAGAGAGAAAACTAAACAAGGCACCTTACAATTGTGCCAAAACCTAAAGAAGCTAAGCTTCCCAGAAACAAAGAAAATATATAAAAAATGCGAACCCCTGACTAGAAATATATATTGAGCCGAAGTAAGCAAAGTCATATCAAACACTCCAGCGAAGGAGGCGTGGTGACTTCCGGCTGAAATAGACTCCGGGAAGGTAAAAAAATCCGATGTGGAGAGAAAACGATATCGTCAGGGTCTAGAGTAACAAAAAAAGCAAAAAGCACATAGCAAACCATGACAGGACCCCCCCCCCCCCGAAAGGACGGCCCCAGACGTTCCCAAAAAACCCCTTGCACGGAACTCAAAAATAAGGGCAGGGTCCAGGGTATCCCGAGCAGGGACCCAACAACGCTCCTCAGGACCGTACCCTCCCAATCTACCAAAAATTGGAATCCCTGACCCACATGCCTCTTGGCCACAATACGATGTACGGTGTACGCCGGGCCCCCCTCAATCATCCGCGGCGGGGGCGGGGATTTGTCGGCAGGTGCCTGGACGCTGGTGGTAGCAGGTTTAAGCCTGGACACATGAAAGGAGGGATGGATCCGCAAGGATCTAGGAAGCTTAAGACGCACAGTGACATGGTTAATCTTCCGCACAATCTTAAACGGGCCAATAAAGCTAGGGGCCAATTTCTGAGGTTCAACTTTTAAGGGGAGATCCCGAGTGGAGAGCCAAACTCTCTGGCCCACTCGATAAGATGGGGCCAAACGGCGCTTTCTGTCAGCAGCAGACTTCTGACTAAGCCCAGCCCGCAACATGGAGGAACGGACCTTAGTCCAAACAGAGCAGCAGCGTCGAATGAAGTATTCAACAGAGGGCACTTCTGACTCCTTCTCAGACTCTGGAAACAGAGGAGGCTGATAACCCAACTAGGCCTCGAAAGGAGAAAGACCCGTAGAGGAGTTACATAATGAGTTATGGGAGTATTCAGCCCATGCTAAAAAATGACTCCAGGCCGCAGGATTATCGGCCACTAAGCACCGAAGAGTATTCTCTAGGGACTGATTAGTGCGCTCAGTCTGCCCGTTAGTCTCAGGATGAAACCCTGATGACAGGCTTACCATGGCCCCTAACTGTTTACAAAAAGCACGCCAAAATTGGCCGCAAACTGAGGACCCCTGTCAGAAACCACAAAATAGGAGGGCTGTCTCCCACGCAGAAGGCAGTTTAGGCAATGCGATAAAATGAGCGGCCTTGGAAAAACGGTCGACCACAACCAGGATAACAGTATTACCATCAGAGACGGGCAGGCCCGTGATAAAATCGAGCGCAATATGGCTCCAAGGGCGTTTGGGTACCAGCAACGGGCGCAACAGGCCAGCGGGGGGGAGATGGGACACCTTATTCCAGGCACAAGTGCCGCATGCTGCCACAAATTCCCGAATGCCCTTCATCATGCTGGGCTACCAAAATCCTTGTGCGAAGAATTTCTTGGTTTGATGGGCCCCAGGGAGACCTGCCAGACGGGAAGAGTGTCCCCACTGGAGAACCTGTGAACAAACCGCCACGGGAACAATTAGACAACCAGGTGGTTCCCCACCAGGACCGGGATTGGTTCTTAATGCCTCCTGTACCACAGGTTCCATTTAGCATCAGCTAGCTATGGCTTGTCTATCATGCATGCTTACATATTTTTGGTCATTGTGCATATAAGTCTCTCATGCAGGGGTATTTCTGAAGTTCTTTTTTTTGTTGCTTATTTTCGTTTGACCAACACATGGCAGCTTCACAGTAAAGACCAATGGCCTTAATGACTGCTGTATAGTTACTGTTAGTTACTGTTGAGCTCTGCAGAGACTGGAAGCGACTGGCTCACCAAACTATCCCATAATGCATCTGAAACGGAGCACGAATGCAACATCCGGGCATTTTTTGCGTATTGGCGATACCCTCAATTGTACAGTGTAAAAAAACTTAGACCAAGAAAGCTATCGTATGTGTCTGAGCATGGGTACAACTAAGAAAATACAAAAAGAGGTGGGAATGATGTAAAGTATGGTGTGTTGCCAAAGTGAAGATTTGCAGCATCCCACAATATATATATGAATGCGTCATGCAAAATCAGAGCTTAGGAAAAACCCATAGTGAACAGTAGGGGGAATTCACTGCTCTGACACTGGACAGGGTACATACATCGTTTCCATGTTGCCTGCAGCAAAAAGGTCTCAGATTTTGCTTTATTCTTGTTGAGTAGATAATGTTTTCTTTTCTGTGTTAGACCTATTTGTAATCTACCGGTCTGTGTTTGACCAAATGCTTAAGAAGTGCTCATTATTCAAATTAGAAGAATATCTGTTTTTTTCCCATTGGGGCCCATGTAAAGTTACAGACTCTGACCAAAATTTATTTGGTAGCCAATGTCCCATCCACTAACATGGAGGGGGCAGGTTTATGACTTGTCCTGTAGCCAGCCACTGGATTGCGATTGAGATGTTTTTGCTTCACTTTTCAGGAGCTGTTCTGTTGTCCATCTTTACATACAGTCAATGCTTTAGACCAGGGCTGCGTTCAAATAGTCTTATGTCTAGGAAAGTTCTTAACTTCTAAAAATGATCTGGAAATAATTACATGGCAGCCATGATAAGTGCATTTGAATTCTTTAAATGTTCAGGAAAGGTGTCTCATTGCTTCCTAATTTACCTCCTTTAGCATAGGGTACACAGAACCATACATTTCGAAAAGAAAGGGGATAATGCTATTCCACAATTCTGCGCAGCAGCGGCATTTAAAGCAGCGACCACTCATCCGGCCAATCGCATAAAGAAATGTGTATGATGGGCAGGGGACTCATGATCACCTTCCCCAGTGTAAGCGCATTCAGATTCTCTAATTATCGTGGTTTTCTTCCCAAGCCGTTAGGAAATTCCCTTTTACACCTTCCTTTTACTAAATGATGTTTTCCTCAGAGGTTAAAGAAAAGTGATTAGGAATTAGTGGATAGGACGTAATTTTTTGACTATTCGAATGCAGCCCAGGTTTTTGTTGGTCAATGGCGCACAAGCTTTGTGCCATAGCAACACGCCAGCAGAGCACCTGACCACTCCTCATTTTCAGACCAAAATGCCCTTGTGCACTCAATTTGGTGCATTCGCTATTCATGCAGAGTGGATGCTTCAAGGGAAAATAGTATCTGCGTCGCTTGTAAGGTAGCAAAGACGCTTCCATTATGCTTTGCGCTGGGTGTAAGGTGGAGGCCAGTGAGTTTTTCTCAGGAATTCTGACTGGTTCTAAACACAAAAGGAAAATTACAATCCGCCAACTTGCAGCACAAAGCAGTAGGCTTAAATACACGTTGCATGGTCATTCGGAAATAACCATGAAACAAGACAGCAAAGGAGTGGTGAACGTGCAAGAAGTAAACCAATCACAGGAGACAAACTTCTCACAGACATGCAAGTTGCTGAATAGGTACAGACACGAAAAGGCATTCATATTTGGGTTGTGACACTTTTGTCATGAATGGACTATCTGTTATCATAATTCTAAAAAAAAGTAATGTGCACGTTGCTCTGCTTGATGCCTCGCAGGCTTCCGACAAAAAAACTCTTGTAAATTGTTCAGAAAACTAATTGACAGAGACATTTCACCAATGGTTTTATGCTTATTATTGTACGTGTATATAAACCAGATACTTGAAGTTTGACAGAGATGTCATACCACTAATGACTTCACGGTTATGAAAGGTGTCAAACAAGGTGGAGTTCTATCCCCTATTCTTTTCCTTCTGTATATGGATGACCTAGTTGAGAGATGAAAAAGAAACGGAATTGGAGGTCACATTGTTGGGTGTCTAGCATATGCAGACGACCCAATCTTCTTTGCGCCTCCAAGAAAGGCATTGCAGACTATGATTAATATATGTATGGAGTATGCTATTGAATATAGTGTCACATTTAATGGTCTTAATTGTCTGTTTTTAATATTTAAGGGTTGAGATTGTTAAGTGATTGATTGTCAAATTCTTTTCAATGATGAATATCTAGACAGCCAACAATCTTGGCCGCAGGATTAATACAGATAACAGAGATTACTTAGAAGAGTATGCCGTAGGTCAATTCTGGAAAAGTTTTAATATGTTCGTGGCAGACTTCCGTCATTTGTTTCCTGACTAGCAATGTTTGCGATTTAAGCGAATCTGTAGTTTTCATGGTTTTCCTCTATGACTATTTCCCACTGCAATTAAGATACTGTATGTGTTTCATAGCGGGGCAGATAACAGAACAATCGTGCAAATTGTGATACAAGCACCAAATTTGGCATGGGTGTTCTCTATGGAGTTATTGTCAAATCTGCCTGATTGGCCATTTGAAAATCCAAGATGGCGGCCGTTTTTTCAAGATGGCCACCAAAATGAACTTCCAAAGTCAGATTCTTTCATTGAAATGCATGTATTTGGTCGATTTGAGTGATCTTGGTGTCAATTTGTATGTTTTCAAGCATGCTGGATCTATTTTTACAACCTAAAATGGCATCAAAGATGAATCTGTTCTTAATTCTGCTATTTATGATTATTTTCGGGTGTAAAACAAACAACAATGCATCTCATCAAACAATAAAACTTTTAATGATAATTTTCAACCAAACAAACACATACATGTAGTTTCGATACTTGCAACATACAGCACTTAGATCATACAAATCTGGCTGGCAATGTAGTAAATCACATTTGAGCAGAATGCATATCTTTCATTATGCTGTAGTGAATGTCCCTGCAGAACATATAGTTATTAACAGAAAGATGAAATTGAAATGAATGAATGATCGAGGAATGCATGGTCCTTGTGCATGTACTTTTAGACGTTGTGTAATCAAGTTCAAGTAAAAAAATCAGTAGTCAAACATTAAGATCAATTTCATTTTCATGGCAAATATTGAAAAGTGTCCAGAGATACAGTAGTTGTATATTTCTGTGCGTCACTAGTGCTCACACACGCAGCTGCAGAGTCCAGTGCATGACCGTCCAGAACAAAAAGATTTGCATCTGCGGCTGCAGCCTTTCATGCATGAACGCTTTGTCAGTTCCTGACAGCTTGCGGCAATTGGTGAAAGGATCCTCCAACAGACCTGCCACATCTCCCCTTTCTGTGTCCAACCCCAGTTAGCAGGACTGATGAATTCTGGATTGCGTATAATTGCCTGGCCCCAGATGACTCCGGCCTGGTAGGCAGCACATTTTGTATGTTCCTTGAGGGCTGCACGTGTCGGTGGGATGGCATCATAGGGCCTCTGCTTACAAGCGAAGAGATCCAGCCGTGCCTCCTTGACACCAGTGACTGCACTTGACCTGTCATACATGATGAGAACAAATTCCTCCAGCTTCTGTTGGTCATCATTTGAAACCTCTGCTGGACAGTTGCTGAGCTTTTTGAAGGTTGCACAAACCTCACCACAGACATCCCATGTCTGCCATGTAGATATCTTTGCTCTCCCATGGAAAGAAGACACCACATCACAGCCTGTGAAAGCATGGAAATACAGAATTCCACTGGATTTCTCAGGTCCGATTGCAGAGACGACATCATGGACTACCATGGAAGGAAGTTTTAGCTGTTGTCGCAGTAGGGTTGTGGTCTATGTTATCCACTGCTGAAGTGGTGAAAACATCCTTCCTCAGGGCTGGTGGGCAGACAACTCCATCTTCCACATACTGGGCTACAACAGCCTCTCCCAGCTAGGCTGAAATTTCTAGGACTCTGTCGTAGGAGATGCTCAGCCCATTCTCGTGCAGGATGTCGATGAGCTGCCTCTTCCTCGTTATAGAAAATACACACAAGCCAATACATACAGCAAATAGTGTCTCCCTGTCCTTGGAATGTCTGTGGACATGAGATCCGGCCTTGTACTTAGCAAAACAGTTGTACTCTAGCAGCTGTGCCATTGCAACATCAGACTTTGAGGCACCATTTTGGAGTTGATACTTAATATCTGCTCCATGTTCAATCATGCAAACAAACTGTAGCAGAGACGGAGGTACAGCCTCTTCGGGGCTTCCATCATAAAATGTGCAACACTTGCTCCAGTCTGTCTGCCAAGACATATTAACAGATGGTCTATTTGAAGCCATTGCTTTGAACAGGGTTGAGGGATAATCCTTTTACCACCCTGAGACAATATTGCAATATTGGGCACTTTCTTGTATGGGATACAACTAGGTTCGTGCAAACATGTTGCCTTGGTTGCTGAAGTTGAAACATAACATGTTTGGCCTACTCCTAGCCCAATCGTTCATCCAATGCCATTCAAGTCCCGTGCAATCTGTACACCATCCAGATAAATTTGAACCCCATTATCCTTGGCTCGGCTATCCCGTGCTGGCACATCCTGTCAATTCAGGTGCCGCTGCTAACCTGATCTGGTTTAGGTTAAGCAACATTTGGGACACTAGTTTTATAAAGCTAGCTGGCATTGAACCCCACGCTGGGTTTCACAGCAGAAATCATCACCAGTGTGCCCTGGTAGTGCCCGCCAATCACTCCTTAACGAAAATGGCTTTATGACAGATCAAGTACGTCTGGTTTGTTATCTCCGCCATGGAGATTATGCGATCGAGTCGGTTTATTTATTTATTTATTTGTCTGTCTGTGGATAGGATTTCTCCGAAACTACTACACGGATCTTCATGAAATTTTCACCAGAGATAGATCTTGGTTCAGGGACGACAAATTTTGGTGATGATCCGGATCTGGATTCTGGATCCGGATCGGGATCTACAAATTTAGTGACATGCGTGGTCCTAAAATCTTCCCAAGACACAGATCTTGCATTTGTATCAATGTCATCCTTTGGCGGAGATCAGAAATCTCGGATTGCTCTTGTTAACTTCATGCACCCTTTACAAATTTGAGCTAGACTGACTCCATCACAAGGAGAGACTCTCTGTGTGCTACCCTCACCTAGTTTAGCCTGTGAGCCAACATTAAGTACTGGGGTGTGGCCACTGCCGTGCACTAGCAGCTTCTTGGAGCCATAGGTGAGAGTTACATGTGTAGCAAGGACCAGTGCCTGGAGTCCATCCAGAGGATGTGGCTGACTGCTCAAACAAAAGTACTACCTCTACTACTACACCCTACACCCCAAAAACTAACCAACATTGGGATACACAAATAAGCACTCATCCTAGCTGAAAATGCCAGAAAAAGTACCTTATTAAGCAAAAAAAAAAAAAGGAAATATATTCATTTTAGGCTGCTGAAACTAGAAAAATTGGACCCAGCATGGAAAAAAAAAACAAAACAAATTTGGACACTAAGATCACTTAAATAGATCAAACACACACATTTCTGTGAGGGAAACCATTCTCAACTCACGTTTGGCGGCCATCTTGAAAAATGGTGGCCATCTTGGATTTTCAAGTGGCTAATCGGGTAGATTTGTTCAGTAGACCAATGGGAATGACCATGCCAAATATAACAATTTGCACGATTCTTATGCAAAATTGCTATTATCCGCCCCACTATCATGGAGAAAGCCCTTGCTTGCCAAAACTATGGGGACTATGATTATCCCCCACGACACACGGTGATATAAAAGTATTTTTGTCAGATACTGTTCCTTTGGAGGTAGCATTAAAGCAGAGGTTTTGTAAATTTGAATATGCTATTCATAAATATAGATGTAAACTTCTTCAAAATGTTTCCAAGATGGCAAATATGAACACATTCTAAATATTTTGTTCAAATAATCAAGAGATTTATTTTGTATATGTTTATAGCACAAATATAATTTGATGTAGAAATCAGATTAAGCTAGAATAGTATGATGTTATACCTGACGAGACGAGAAGTACTGTAAACGTCGGCTACTTAGGGATATGACTGGCATACGGAATGGTAGACGAGAGTGAGCTGCGAAGACAGAGCTATTGTTGACAATAACTGTGAATGGATTTTTTTTAAAACCTAGTTTGTATGTAAATGTGTAATTTAAATGTGCGAATAAATTAATTTCATTATTATTACTTAATGGAAAGCTTCAGCATATTTTTAAAAAGATCCAGGATTTGAACTGGGAAAAGTTCTTAAATTTGGGTTACTTGGCATGGAATAACACACTAATCGGTCAATTGACTGTACGATTAAACATCATTTGTTGAGTGTAGTAACGTGAAGTCCTGATACTTCTGCTGCACATTTTTACGTGTTTCTCAAAGTAAGCGCGAAAACAGCAATCTTCCGTTGTTTTCTTGGACGTCGCCAGAGGACTTCTGTGTAACTTTCGTCGGGTGCATGGGACCACCCGCTCGCTTCATTGACCGTTTGGGCGAGATGTTGCAGCAGCAGCCTCTTACTGGGAACGGGCCCAATGGCCGGGGCCTGGGGATGAATTCACACCCCAGTATGCATGTCCTCAACTCTGTCCATCCATCTACGCAACACCGCTCTGAGGGAGAAACGGGCCTTGCGGTCTCCGAAAATGGACTCGAAAGTCGAAGAGACATCGGGGATATTTTGCAGCAGATTATGACTATAACCGACCAGAGTCTGGACGAAGCCCAAGCAAAGTTGGTTTCTAAACATAAACTTAATTTGCTTAAGAAATTTGTCAACCGGCTTCCTTTCTTCTAATACCTAACAGTTAGCTCAATTGATAACGTCGGTTGGTGTTAAACATGTTTGCTTGCTAGCTAGCAACTGTAGCATCGACCATCTAGCTTTGTTGCTGAAACTGTTTTTTGTTTGTTTGTTTTAATATTTTGATAATATTTCGGGGGTTTGATGAATGATATAGTTGCTGGAAAGCTAGTTTACCCGACCAGATGGCTGAAGATTGACAGTAATTGTTGAGGTTATGGAGTTCCTTGATCATCTAGCTAGTTTGCATTCAAAAACGTTAGCTATTTAGCGTGCTAACGTTGTTGCTTGTCATTTCTCTGGGTCTCTCGTTGATTGGCAAGCGCTGAGCTTAAGTCCATTTAATTATCTGTAGCTCTTCGCCTAACTAGCTCCGACAGTTAAGTGTTACTCGCGGCAGATGTTGTGTTTATGCGTATCTACTGTTGGTACCTAGTGCTAATTTTGCTATCAACTTAGCTTGTTAGCCGATTAAAAGTTGGCTTACTTGGCTACGTAACCGCGTACATCAATTCAAAATAAGTTACTTACTTCGTGGATGAAAGTAGTTAACCTACATAGCTAACATTTGAAGTTTTTTTTTTTTTTTTGAAAAAGTGGCGATATGAGAATAACTTCACAGTAAGTTAGAAAACCTGATATTTTACTAGGTAACGTCATCATATTGATTCCGTATTACTTTGTATTAGTAAATGAGCTAGGTAGCTAACCATTGCGGGCTTGCTGACTAGGTACGTAGCTACTTTGCTAAAAATTTTAAGTTGCACGAGACTGGTTTTTGCTATCCTATTTGCACCCTTCGTGATTCATAGCTAATTACATTTTACTGAATCACAATGCAGACGTTTTTTTTTTCTTTCAGTGAAGTTCTGTTTATACAGCTGTAGCTATTTATTTTTACCCGACAGAAAACACGCCTTGAATTGTCACCGAATGAAACCGGCTTTGTTCAGCGTGTTGTGTGAAATCAAAGAGAAAACCGGTGAGTTTTCTTTTTCATTGTAATTTCATCAGTGGTTACTGTTCTTTATAATTTTTAAGATTTCCTTTTTTCTATAACTTTGTCCGCATTCATGCTATAATGTTTGCTACCTGTACGGAATCTACTGGCTAGCTAGCTAGATAAGCACACGCCATATTGGTGATATTAAAGTATTGGCTAGCCTACGATCAACGTTTATGTTGAAAACGAGGGAAAACCTGTCGAAGTCGTTCAGAACCCGGGAAAAGGGAATGATACTCTATCTTGGATTATCTATTGAAGAGATTGTGCTAGTGAGTTTGTTGGGCGAATGAATGCCACTTTTACTGTATGCAAATCCGCTTGTGTGCAAGTTTCTTCAAGAAACTGACGCCATATTGGCTCTTGCGGTCACATTTAAAAGCCATTCCATGAGAGAGTGACATTCGGTGCGCAGTTGACGCTTCCCCCCCGGAATTGAATGAAACTTGGCAGTAAGGTAGATATGGGGGTGTCATGGAAAAAGCCAAAATTGCTGGTCCGTACCTCACTTTGCCTGCTGGTGGCGCCACCTGGGAAGTGGCTCAGTTTTGATGTTGACACCACATTTTACATCAATTATCATGACTGAAAGCAATTCTTACCTTTCTGCCTTTTTTACACTTTTCTTTTGTAATCTTAAAATGCTCCTGATAAGCTTATTGCGCACTAAAATGTAAAAAGTCCACCAGGTGTTGAAACTCTTCAATATTCAATTCTCATATATTTCTGATAAAAGTCTGACCAATCATTTTCTTCGGTCCAAATAAAATGATTTGCTAAGCTTACTGTCTGTCATCCGTCGCTGCGCCGCTCCCAGTTGCCTACAGCTGTCACCGCTTGTGAGTCACGCACCTCTCTGGCAGAAGAAAAATAGGCGTGCAATGCACGGAATACCCCTCAGCCCGATGTCGAAGTTTTTGGAGACGCCCGCCCAACCGCACGAAGGAGAGCGACACCCCGTCAGCCTTTAGGGCTGAGGGATAATGATAAAGACACTCAGAATCAATAATAATCAGGAAATTCATAAATGCTTCTTCCACGTAAATCCTAGAAAGCTGAAAATTTAGGAGCATGTCCACTGAACACAGACAAAAGTTTCATGCACTGCCACCTATGGTAAATTCAAAAGTGCGTCACTCTGTATTTTTCGAAATATGAATATTTATAACATGTTAATATCTCGACAAATATTCATTAAAATGGTACCATACTTGACAGTTTGTTTGTCGACATACACATTATGAAGTATACCTGAGGACATTTTGATACGATGAACGGTTTATCCGCAGCAAGAATGTATAAATTACTGTACAGCGTATTATGTACATTAATTTTTTTTTTCATAAAGTCTTGAATGGATTTTCACGATTTTTAAGTCGCAGTACAGGGCATAGTACAGTAATCATCTGATTTTTTTAAAGAATTTTATGATTATAATCTTATAATATTATATAATATTATTTTTTAAATTTAATTTTTTTTTTAAATTATTATTTTTTTATTTGCAACAGGCTGTGGTGAAAGCAGAAGTCCCATTTTGGCGTATTTAGGTGGCACTAGAGAGCCATTTTGTGTCTTTGGTGGAAAATTTTGAGAAAGTAAATATCTTTGAAGCCACTAGGAATTAACTGCAAAATTTCGTTTGTTTTTGAGCATGTTTAAGGGGTCATATTTAGGTTGGAATTTGCGTACGCATGGAAAAAAGGCAGTGGAAGTGGCTGGGGACCATAGTGTTAGCCAGCCACCCGTCCACAGGACGGGAGAAGTTAGCGTGTGGCTATTGGACGGGCTAGGGTAAATTTGGACGGTCAATCATATTTAATGTACTAAAAATGCTATAAATGGGACGGGCGGATGTTTGCAGAAATATAAGGCTTCGTCAGGGCAAATTTTGAAGTCGGAGAAATGTAGACGAGCGCATGCAGTTGACGGACTGGATGTGTACCGGTACACAAAAGTCGCCGAAACATAGCTCGGGTATTTCCGTTCGGTTCTAGTCTCGGTTTTCATGGGATCTTAAGCGCCAAATAAGAAGATGGACTGACTTGTAACCACACTAAAGCTATGGCGAAACAAAATGAGCCGTTGTCTGGGAAAATAACAGATTTTTTTCATTCGAGAAGCGGCACTCCTGCACAGCCACAGGCAACAACAACACCACATCCGATGGGGACCCCATCTTTGATGCCTCATAAAACCCAAACCGTTCGACTTTTGATAAAGTTCTACAGTAGTTTTCATCGGCAGTGTGTGTTTTGTCATCTATCAGCATTTGGGGTCGATACAATGAACGCCCTTAAAGGAGTTCGCGTTTGTGTGAGGGCAAATTTAGGTGAAAAAGGAAATTTTGATATGGAAATTGCGGACGTCCTGTTCGATTTAGGTAATGGGTGTCGATTGTTCAGTTTTAGGCCTTGATGAGATTAACAATATAGTGTTGGTTCCATCTCTCTATGACTTTCCTACTGGTCGTGGTGGCCGTGTAAGTGCCAATATAATGTTTCTTGGTGGCGCTAGAGAGCCATTTTGTGACCTGTGGGGATAAAATGAAAAAATTATCAAATTAACCATCATGGTTGTCACACATGTGCAATATGAAACCTCTGAGTTGAGTACTTTAGAAGATATGAAGGAATGTCGAAGTTTTTGGAGACGCCCGCCCGCCCGCCTGCCCGCCCAACCGCACAAAGGACAGCAATACCCCGTCAGCCTTTAGAGGGCTGAGGGGTAAAAACAGAGGCATTTGACTGTAGACAAACGGGCGCTGAAATGCAATAATTATGATAACGTTAATGGTAGTTCGTCAGACTACAAAGGTAACTAAACGTTACAAGTGCATATACCACATATAGAATGAAATATGTCATTGCTGTTGGTTAGTTTAAACTTACCAGTGCCTCTGAATCTGACTCCATTTACCGGTTTCACTCTCCTACGAAAAAAAACATTGCGTGCCGCGCAAGGAATGATCAGCGCGAGTGAAAGGGTCAATGAAGTCAGATTCAGAGGCACCGTTAAGTGAAAACTAACCAACAATCATTAAATAATAATCAATTCTATATGTGGTATGAAATAAAATTCCCTCGTAACCTTGAGTTACCTTTGAAGTTTGACGAACTACCATTTTTTTTTTTTTTTCATAGGAGAAGTCTGACAATCTTTGGGGAAGAGGGTGGGACTTTGGTGGGAGGTGGAGTTGTTCATGTTCAGATTTTTACTAAGTGCTGTGCCACATGCCAGGAAGGTAAGAATTGCTTTCAGGGTACACAGTACCAAATATAGTATAGTTTTATCATGACCTGTGACTCTTCAAGTCCGGTTAGACATCAGCACCAACTCCTCAACTTCTTCATAAATTGCTGTTTTCTCATGGAATGGCTCTCAAGTCATAGCAGTAAAGGAAAAATACCTTTCACGATTATTGACAGTTGGGAAAACAGTTTACACTATTCATTTCTTTTGGTTAACGTGCTAAAATAGTGTTTTGAATCCTTGAATTTCCATGGAAAACTTCTTAATATATAAAACGCAATGTCTGAGTAACTAAAATGTATAAATACAATGCAAAATTGATGGATTTGCAAGGATAGAAGTAGATTTTGGCTTGTTGAGCGGATTTGCTTCGTTCAAATTTCAGCAAATTCCCTTAGTGCGTCATGGCTGCGAACTTTGTCAAATGTACCGTCGGTTACACATGGCCGTTGAAAATCTCCATTCCAGAACATATTTTTTGATCAAATATCTTCCTATCTCAGCAGTATAGCATCAATTTCAGCAAATTCTTTTTTCTTTCATCAGGAAAATATGTCAGCTACAATGTGTATTGATAAGCACATGATTATAATCACTGGTGACACTTTGTGGAGCCCCAGAATTGATGGCCCCTTCCAAAAACTAAAAAAATGTTGAAAATGTAATTTTTTGATATCGCAGTGTTCTCTGATGGGGTGGTTTATCAATGCTGAACATTTTTTTTTTAAATCAGTGGTTTTGGCCCGAAACCGCCCTTAATTGGACTCCACCTTTTGATTCATCTGTCCACTGAACAGTTTTCTATTCCGTCTCAGTCCATTTTAAAAGAACCTTGGCCCATAGAAGATTGTGGTGTTTCTGGATTGTGTTCACAGATGGCTTCTTCTTTACATGATACAGCTTTAGCTTGCGTTTGTAGGTTGCACGGCAAACTTTTCACAGACAATGATTTCTGGAAGTGTTCCTAAGCCTATGTAGTGTATTCCAGTGCAGAATCATGCCTGTTTTAATGCAGTACCGCCTGAGGGCCCGAAGATCACAAGCGTCCAATATTGACCTTCGGACTTGTCCCTTGTGCACAGAGATTTCTCCAGATTCTCTGAGTCTTTTGATGATATTATTCAGGGCTGGCAATAAGCAGTATCGCATCGCAAAATGCGATCAGTTTTTTTGAAATGCTCCAATATGCGACAGGCTTTTGAAATCTCCATCGCATATTTTGCGATGCAGTCTTCGGATAATGTGAATAAAAGTTTTTGTCCAGTTCAGGGCTTCCTGCAGGAAAAAACTTTGGCCGGGGGGGGTTCAACTGGAATGTTTGAGTAATGTTTCATCTTATAACCACAAAAGGAAGCACTTGAAGCACTTACAATTTCAGAGAGAAATGTCATAAAACATGTCGTGTGTCATTATGAAAGTTCCGGATCACTTTATTGTATTCCGGATCACGTGACATAACAAGGCACCGCTTGATTAAAAATCCACGATACGGTCAACAAGGGGTTGTGTCAAACTTTAACAACTATTTTGTTAGCATTGCAAGTCGGAAGACTCAGAAATATTATGAAATTTTATCTACAAGTACACCTCTGTGGTTTATTACTCTTTCTAACTTGAGTCAAACACGTTGATCAATAGGAGTTCTGTGTTAGAATGCGAATCAAAGGTTAATAGAGTGGTATAGCTCATGCCTTTGAAGCTTTCCAAGAAAACGACCTAATTAGGAACATATGGTAGATCATACTGAATATAAATATGTTATATTTAACATATATATTATTTAAGTAAAAAAATTAAAATAATGTTTTTCGGAAAATATATTTGTGTTCTGTAAGCATTTAATGTGTTGTTGAATGAATTTGACTTTTCCAGGTAAATTCTGCATTGATACAGTGCATTTTGATGATAATATAAAATTTCAAATAATGTAAATGACAATGGTCTATGGTTGTAATCAGGGGCGTAGATTTAACTGGGAGTTGGTGGGGACTTTGACACTGCCTTTATGACAATTGGTCCTGGCCAGTTCTCAATTATTTTCCTTAATCGACGCGTTTTCAAATTATCGTAATTGGCAACTGAAGACACGGTTCCTCTCTATATGCTATCTAACAGCATCCAGCGATGATACGGTGGGGTACATTAAGTTCAGAAAATTAATTTACTGCTTGCCTGTGAGTCGACAGGAAAGCAATATCGAATAACGTTGATTTAAACACAGCAAATACGCATGCCGATGACCGATTGCCGTCTTACTTAATCGGAGAGAACAAGCAGCACCTGTTCATTATGGACTGAAAAAATTCAGGGTTGCATCAACACTTAAAGAGTAGAGATAAATCGCATATAGAGAGGAACCGTGTCTTCAGTTGCCAATTACGTTCATTTGAAAATGCGTCGATGAAGGAAAATAATTGAGAACTGGCCAAGACTAACTGTCATAAAGGCCGTGTCAAAGTCCCCACTAACTCCCTGTTAAATCTACGTCCCTGGTAGTAATAATGTAACTGCATAGGCTAAGTGTAAGCGATGACCCCCCCCCCCCTCCAAATAAAATAAAATTGAAAAGGGAAGCTTAAAAGGTCATCTCATTTAAATATTTATTCCTGCATTTCGTAATGTACGTTTAAAAAAAAATTTATTTAACTCTGCATTTAAAAGTTCAAGTTATTTGCTGCATCCAGACACATTCTTATTACAATATGTTACTGTACAGCCCAATACCAAATTTTACTGTACATTTCAATGGCAAAAAAAGATATCTAATAAATAAATACTTTCATTGACTGTTGAAAACTTGTTTTTTACTTTTACAAGACCAAGTATTTAATTATTTGAGCCGAAAAACAATTATCCCCAGAACACGGTTTGAGATGACCCCTTTCTTGGAGTGTTCCGGAACTACACAAAGCAGGCAGTCAACAAAATTGAAGAATTCTTTAAAACCGTTGTAGCTACTAAAACATTTTTTTGGTCATTTGTAGTTGGGGTATACTTGCATCCTTTGGAATATAAAAAATTAAACTGTCACATTTAGTTAACTTTGCAAAAGGCGACGTGGAAAAAGTCACCTTTTTAGCTAAGCAGTTGCTCATCAGTGCTGCGATACCTATGCTCGTTCCGTTTAGGCAGCGCGATGGAAATTTACTTCACAACCAAAAGCAGTGTTGTAGCTTCAAAATGACATATCAGGTATAAAAATCCACAAAATTTTACGATTACTAGGGACAAAAGAAAATTGGAGTGATCCGGAACTGTCACACTCACTGTATTTTTGCTTACCTCTTTGCGACGATGTCGCTGTTTAATTTCACTTCCAGCTTTTTTTTGGGGGGGGGGCATTAATGCACGTAGGAACTCAGGCGCATCGTTTGACCTGAAAATTCCGGGGCTAATATCCCTCCATTTATTGAAATTAATTACGGTTTATTTATTAACACATTTTCCAATTCAAGAGTAATCAAGTGGCAATTGAAGACACGGCTTCTCTCCCCCATGCGATCTAAAAGCGACAAAATAATGGGCTACGCTCAGTACCGAAAAATAATTTGGGCTATGCACCGTCACTTGGCGACGGCATTTCATAACTCTTCATTGAATGAAGGCAATTTCGGCGACAACTACGTACACCTGCTTTTACAGCACGGTCATTCAGCTCGCTGTAAAGACAGCTGTCCGATTGGAAAATGTAAACGGACGAAACCACGTACTAGTCATCAAAATTACCTTCATTCGCTGAAGAGTTCTGAAATTCCGTCGCTGAGTGACGGTGCATGTACATAATAATAATAATAATGATAATAAAATTTCTGTGCTGAATGTAGCCCATGATTTTGTCGCTTTTAGATCGCATGGGGGAGAAAAGCCGTGTCTTCAATTGCCACTTGTTTATTCTTGAATTGGAAAACTTGTTAATGAAGGAAACCCATCAAGAATTAGCCAGCACTGATTATTTTCAAGAAAGGGAGGGATATCAGCCCCTGAATTTTCAGGTCAAACGACGCGCCTGCTGAACTAAATGTAGCCCATTTTTCGCTGGTAGATCGCATGGGGGAGAGAAGCCGTGTCTTCAATTGCCACTTGATTATTCTTAAATCGGAAAACGTGTTAATAAAGGAAAACCATTAAGAATAAGCCAGGACTAATTGTTGCCGATTTTCGTCTAGGCGAGCGCCGGTGTTCTGTCAAATTTTGCTCCCTTGCCAAAAAATATTTCAGCAATGCAAAGCGATCGTTAAGTCTTTGTTTTCGCCTTGAAATTGCAATATGAATCAGGATACAATAGTAACTTTGTTATTTGTCAGCTTATTATAACAAAAGCAGATGTTATAATAATGACTGGGATTAGTTTGAAGATATTTGCCCATATTCGGCATTATCATTTAATTTCTGCATTTTCAGGAAAACCCAGCGTTTACATGCAAATATATGTACGCTTACAGGTCGAAATGCGCACTGAATATAAATCTATTTTTATGATTTTCGAGGATACTAAGATATGAGCGAGGAAACAGCCCGAGATTTCAGGCGTGCGCAAGCGCTGAACCACGAGGTAGCATATTTTGATGGGTAGCAAAATTAATCAGAACACCGGCCCTGAGGTGCGCTGGTAGATTAGGTCTCAAGCGCTGCAGTGTCGCTTGCATGAATCGAATCATTTTTTTTTCGCCCGACATTCTAGCCCGGGCGCCACAGACTTCAGGCCGGGTGGGGCGCCTGGCCAAAAAAGCGCTGCTGTAAACCCTGCAGTTTGAAACAAAAACGGGCTCCTACAGTCTCTTAATACTGTCCAGATTGGCCTCCGCCACTGCACTACGGATAACCTCACGGCCCGGCTCTGAAACCATGGTAACGAGTGGAATGACCCCATTATTTTCCTATCTCCGCGCCAGTCCCACCCGCAAAATTTTTTTTCCCACGAGACTTCTTAATACCAGCTTTATCTCATTAGCATACAGCCAATCAGCCTCCGCTCCGGCGGCACATCACACTTTCAAAGATTGCAGCAGACAATGCAGTTGCGACCTCAGACAACATCCCTGCTTGCGTGCATTTTTCGCCGAATCTGGGGGACGTCGTTGAGTTCGCGGTAAGTTTAATGACACTGACATGACATGTAACCATTAAAGACTGTAACTGAAGAAAAGTTTCATGGAATAGCTAACCGAGAAGAAGTTTCATAGAATAGCTGTCTTTTTTGAGATTTTCTTTTTGTATGAGTGATAAGCAAAAATGTCAATGCATTTGTCTGTATGAGGCCTAGTTCTTATCGCAGTACAGGAAAAAAAATGTTTCTTACTAAGCTGCATAGATGGCGTGCATGTTTATTAACCCTTTCACTACCAAGTCCAATCACTGCAGTCAGTTATTCAAATTCGAATGATTTTATTGCACTAATCAACACAGATTATGGGCAGTATGTGCAGTGCAACATGGTATAGGTGCAATAAAATTGGCTCCAAGCATAGGCATACTGTAGTTTTTCCTAAAGTCATATTTTTACGGAACGGCTATTGATCGCAGAGAGAATAGACTTGCATCTGGTGTCTATACCCAGTGTAGACATTAAATAAAGACTAGTTAATTTCGCCTAGTTATGGCTTGCTAGTCACACTAATTAGTGAGAACAAAAGAATATGTTTGGGGCATCATTCAAGGAAAACAATGAGTTAAAAAAAACTACCAAAGTTTTACACATCCATCGTACACATACAAAGCTGGAGGCTCCTACCAATATTACACTATGGTCAGAAGCCAGGAGTCCCTTGCAAAATGTCGTTATAATGTTTTAGTGATTTTTTTTTTTTTTTTTTTTTTTTTTGTAAAGTGAAGTTGCCTCATTTTCCTTGAATGATACCATGGAAAATTTCATTTGTTCACATTAAATGGTGTGATTAGTGAAAAATAACTGGTCTTCATTAGTGTCTACACTGTGTGCAAAGGGGGTTTCAAAAAAGTAAACCACTACAAAAGTGGGCCAAAAAGGATAAGTGCTCTTTTGAGAGAAATTTTTGAGTCCTTTTGGAATACTTGGAGATGGTGCTTTAAATGATAGCTTTTATTTTTTCAGGCTTTCACACCTGAGTGAGCACAGAAATAGATTTTTTTAGACATTGTTTGCGCACAAATGTGAAAGGGTTAAATAGAAATGGAACCTGTGAAATAAAACCTTATCATGAACACCAAAGTCTGTCAAAGGAACATTATTTTTCATTTACCCTCTGGCTCCCAATCTGAGGAAAAGCATTAACCAACTGCCTATGGAAGCATCATTCTCACATCAAATGCCATTAAACTTGATGTTATTATTATTACATTGTGTGGGCTGAGTCGTTTTAAATTAAGCTATTTGTCATTGACATATGTTCTATTGCCACATTATATAAAAAGGACATTTGAAAAAACAAAAATTGGTGGAGTTAATGAGGTTTATTTTCAAGATCATCAAAATCTCTTTATGCACATTTTATCAAAAGTAACAAATGCCACAGTCATGAATCAAAGTGCATAGTGTGTTGGATGTTGTGCATGTTTGTATAAAATTACTATTTTGAAATTTTGCATAATTAGTGAAATAATTAATTATGGTGTTTTAAGCCAGGATTGGGGTCCTTTCCTTCACTTTTGATCCCATTTTCTCAGAAAATGAAAAATTGGCGTTTATGTGAACATGCATCACAATAATGTCGAAATAGACAGGCTTTCAAAATATAGAAAATGTGTTCTTTGGAATAGGAAACTTACAGAAATATTTCGAAGCAAATTGTGAAAATATTTTTCATACACTCCGTTCTGCCACAATCGGGAATCGGCTTTCTTTGCGGTCTAATCAATTTACGCGCATGACGTGTTCATCGACTTGAGAAAATCATTGAGTTTCGCAAGCGAGCCTGGGTAATCAAACAAAAAATATGCCGGGATGGAAATGAAATATTTTTAAACAGTGTTTAATGCAGGAAAATAACTTGGAGAGAAACCAATTGGGCCATAGGTGGATGTCGACTATAAAGTAAAAATATAGTTGTGTTTTTATTGAAATCTTATTTTATTCACGTTATTTTATTCATTATTCTGACTGACATTGATGCTATTATTACCCTGATTTGCAGGGAGGCAATGGGAAAATTCAACTGGCGTTCTTAGAAAAGGGGTGCCCTTTAAATTCCGACAAACAGTGCACCAAGTAACCATTTGCATAGAGGGTACAAGCCAGAGGTGGGCAACGAGGGCAGTATCTGTCCCTGGTTTTCACACCAACGTCTGGTCTTTAATTAGTTGATTGTCTCAATTAGCCAAACCATTTATGAAATCTGATGTTTCATGCGCATTTCTTTAAATTATCATGAAACAACAAAGACTAGTCTTGTCTCCCTTCATAAAACATTTTCCTTTGATCAAATCATTGCGGAAATCTATATTTGTGCACGCAATCAATTAACTCAATTAGTCAGGGTAATTGATAGGAATAAAAACCTGCATACACACCGGCCCTGGTACAAGCCCATGTGTGTCAAAAGGTAAACAAAAGCATGTGCTTGATTCTTATTGGCTGTATGTTAATGAGATAAAGTTGGTATTAAGTCTGAAGGGGAGAAAAAATTTTGCGTCCCGCCCACAGAGCTAAAGAAAACAACAGAGTGGACAAGTAACGTCATTGGCTGAACCAGCCGCAAAACATGGGACGCCTCTGCCATCTTGTATAAGGAATCAGCAGGGAAATTGCGCAATCAAGCGCTGTACGTGTGTCTGTGCGACTGGATAAAATGAAATGAAAAACAGTGGACTGATGTCACACATCAGCCAACAAGCAGGACCATTATTTAATAAATTATTTTCTCTATGGGTGTTTGTTGTCGGAAAATTATTATTAGGTAGTTAAAATTAAAAAAATTTAAATGAACTGTAAATATTTACAAAAGAGACAAGCTCCAGTAGCTACTACACACAAGCTAGATGGCTAGGAAAGGTTTTATTTAACAAGCTACTTATAGAGAACTTGCATGTCAAATTTGGTGATGCTATGTTGCCTAGAAGCTGAGATACAAGCACTTCATTTTCTAAAAAATACACTCGAGGATTAGGGGTGGCTGGTTCAGGCCTAAATTGCCGAAATTTAAAAACTATTTTGCTTGAAAACTATTTGAATTAGAGATCAAAAATTTGCATTGTATGTTCTTTTGGCATTATCTTTAAGTTAGTGGAAGCTTGTTAAATTTGAAAATGGTGCAGCAACCAGCTTTTTCTGTACTGGGTGATTTGACATGGACTGACCCATTTCACTGTTAGTGGGACCCAGTTGGTAAGTCGAAGTATTTTTAATACTGCAATGCTACTGTAACTCAACTTGGTCTTCATTAGGCAACAGGGCTCCAGAGTGCGACCACCAAAATTTTTAAGAGTGCGACTAATAATTTTGCTAGGTCGCACTGGTGCACCTGATGATGCTCAGGTTAAAACTTACATTTAATTCAAAGGCGCATCATCGCTCTGAGTTCTCCTGTGACCGAACTCACACACTCATCATGGTAGGATCATTCCGTGTTCTAAACCAATAAGAGACAGAGCTCGGGCGGGTCTTTGCCTCTGATTGGTCCTGTAAGTTGTGTGTGTTAAAAGTTGCGCACGACCTGAGCGCCAGAGTGGCTGACTAACTGAAACGGAAAAATAATAATAAACGCAACAAAACGAGGGAAAAAAAAGAGAGGCCGAAATATTGAAAGTTTTTTCATTAAGAAAACTAAACCCGCAACCAGCCCTACTACTATAATCCCATCCATCCCCACTACCGAGTGTCCATCCCGTTAAGAAACGGAGCCGCACCCTGGTGAGATGCCAAGCCCCGGTCCTTCGCGACAGCATCAGATTCGGAACCAGAGGAGGTGTCAACCGAGTGTGCATTCGCGAGCGGGTCAACAACGTTTCGTATTGAAACTTAAAAAAAATAACATGCCTAAAAACACACGTTGTGCAGTGACAAGTGCGCACAGAAAGTGGCCCTTCTTCCAGCTGCATGTCAGTGGCAGAGAGTAATCAGGTCCTCTGAAGAATATTGCATACAACATTGCCAAAGAGGAGTAGCCGAAGAAAAATGGATTTAACGTAAAACCGACGTATTGCAATGATACGGCATGTGTCCAATTCATTGTGGTAATAACCGACACCTTAAAGCGAAATACAGCTGCGGACATCGGAAACGCCACATACATGTCCTTCATGATTGACAGCGACACAGACGTCTCCACCAAGGAGTGTGTGATCCAGTGGCGTAACCAGCGGGGGTGCTGGCTGTTTGACTGCAATTAGTAATTCCCAATCATTTTCATTTATTGACGCGTTTTCCGATTGTCGTAATAGGCCACCGAAGACACGGTTTCTCTCCGCATGCGATCTAAAAGCGATTAAATCATGGGCTAAATTCAGTCCTGTTGCGGAACACGAACAGAGAATTGGGTTGCAGAAAACTTCCGTTTAAAACAATTATTTGTCCTGACCTGTTCTCAGTCATTTTCATAATTAACAGAAGGTTCACTCTGAGAGCACTCCACAGTTAACAGGTGCGGCTTGTTCTCCCCGATTAGGAACAGGTCAGGACTAATAATTGTTATAAACGGAAGTTTTGTGCAACCCAATTCTCTGTTCTTGTTCCACAAATTGTATATTCCTAAATATTATATTTAAAAAATATTAAAATAATAGATATAAAAATATTATTATTAAAAAGGAATACGTAAAAAGATAAGCGGCTAAGATCACAAACGGTTTTCCCTTTTCAAATTACAGGCTAGTGACCTGCGTGATCTATTTTTTTTTTGGGAATTTATGCTGTCACAAAGCAAGAATTTTCTGCACTTGGGCATCAGTGTGAAGATTGGCTGGGGAAAACGCTTGCTGTTGGTGCTGCAGTTAACCATCTCAGGGGCATGTCACAGCAAGGGGAGACCTGCTATAAGATTGACACATGATGTTGGGTCTCAGTTCAGTGAAACTAAACAGTTGCACGTTTAATTTCGAAATGGTTTATTTTACTTGAAATGTTTGAGTTTGAAATGTTCAATTTCAGTTCCACAAAGCAATTTAAGCACAAGCACTTTTATTTGGAAACATTTTATTTTGCTTAGTGTTTCAGTTTGAAATGTTCAATTTCAGCTCAGTGGAGCACTTTATTTTTATTTTTATATATAATTGTGCTTTTAGTGAGAGCAGTTCAATGAAATAAAGACAAGCATTTCTCTACACCTTATTCTTGTTTAAAAATCATTCACATTATATGAAAGTTATGGAGAGCGATAAAAAGGTGACGACATGGCGTTAAAGGCGACGCAATGAAAAATTTGGTTGCACCTAATTTTTGTGCTGGTGCACCTAAAAACAAAAGGTTAGGCGCACCAGTGCAACCGATGCAAAAAGGTTAGTCTGGAGCCCTGGGGTATGTTGATTAGTGTTAGTACTGTGAGCTAAGTGTTGTAAGAGTTGAAAATAAAAAGTAAAAATGCAATAGTTTTTGTTAAATTTTTTATTTTTGCAACACAGTTCTGAAAAATGCTACAAAATGCTACATACTTCTAGAGACGCAATTATTTTGCTTAATGCCAGCCCTGTTATGTACTGTAGATTCAAAGTCTCTCCAATTTCACACTGAGGAACATTGTTCCACAATTTTTCAACGTAGTTTTTTGCAGATTGTTGAAACTCTGTCCATACTTCTGAGAGACTCTGCCTCTCTAAAATACTATTTTCATACCTGGTCATGTTACTGACCTGTTGCCAATTAACCTAAATAGTTGCATAATGCTCCCATAGCTGTTTTTAGCTCCGCTGTGATGATAGTCAGCATTCAGCGAAGCTTTTCTAGTGCCGAGTCGTCTGGCGTCCGTCTGTGACTGTCTGTCCGTCCAGCGTCAACTTTTCACTTCACATTTGAATATATCAAAAACTGTGATAAATTTCTTTCTAATTTGGAGTGAGGCTTTCTAATGAATTTCTGAATATTTGCTGTGAAAATTAACATTCTACTGCTTGGTTTTTTGAGAAATTCAGCATTTTGGACTAAGGATATCTCAAAAACTGTCTGATAAATTTTTGTCTAATTCGTTGTGAACCTTATAATGGTCCGATAATCCCCTTCAAAAATTAGAAAATTTTATGTCCTGGTTTTTGAGAAATTCAGCTTTTTGGACTTCGACAATCAGTGTTTGTGCTCATTTTTTCAGTCTTTCATTAATATCTCAAAATCTGCCAAAACGTTTTCTAATTTGTTGTGAGCCTTCCTTATGATGTTTAGATGATCTCCTGTGAAAATTAGAGAATTTTACATCCCGGTTTTTCAGAAATTCAGCATTTGGGACTTAGAAAATCAGTGTTTGTGCGCATTTTTACCTCCGCTGTGACTATAGTCAGCAGTCAGCGGAGCTTTTCTAATGCCAAGTCTTCTGACATCCGTCTGTCTGTCTGTCCGTCCACCGTCAACTTTTCACTTCAAATTTGAATACCTCAAAAACTTTCCGATAACTTTTTTCTCATCTGGTGCAAGCCTTCCTTATGATATTCTGAATATTCACTGCGGAAATTAGGAAATTCTACATCCTGGTTTTTGAGAAAATCAGCATTTTGGACTAAGAATATCTCAAAAACTGTCTGATAAATTTTTGTCCAATTCGTTGTTAGCCTTATAATGTTCCGATGATCCACTTCAAAAAGTAGAAAATTTTATGTCCTGGTTTTTGAGAAATTCAGCCTTTTGGACTTCGATAATCAGTGTTTGTGCTCATTTTTTCAGTCTTTCATTAATATCTCAAAATCTGCCAAAACGTTTTCTAATTTGTTGTGAGCCTTCCTTATGATGTTTAGATGATCTCCTGTGAAAATTAGCGAATTCTACATCCCGGTTTTTCAGAAATTCAGCATTTGGGACTTAGAAAATCAGTGTTTGTGCGCATTTTTACCTCTGCTGTGACTATATTCAGCAGTCAGCGGAGCTTTTCTAATGCCAAGTCTTCTGACATCCGTCTGTCTGTCTGTCCGTCCACCGTCAACTTTTCACTTCAAATTTGAATACCTCTAAAACTTTCCGATAACTTTTTTTCTCATCTGGTGCGAGCCTTCCTTATGATATTCTGAATATTCACTGCGGAAATTAGGAAATTCTACATCCTGGTTTTTGAGAAAATCAGCATTTTGGACTTAGAAAATCAGTGTTTGTGCTCATTTTTTCAGTCTTTCATTAACCCCTTTGTGCAGAAGCCAAATTTGGCTATTTATGGGTTACCCACTTTAATGCTGTATAATTCAAGATTTAAGCTTATGTGGTATTAAAATCCTTGTGCATTGAAGTTTCAGTTTCACTTGCAGAAAGGTGGACCTCACCACAAGTAACATGGAAAGCGATGACTCCGAACTTCCTGTGCTTCTCTTTACTCAGGGATTGGAAACAATGCATGCGTTTCATGATCTTTTAAATTGTTTTAATGAAATAAGACCATTTGAAACGTCTTTATGCAATTCCATTGCTTTCAATCCCTCAGTAAAGACAAGCCTCAGAATTCCCGAGTCATAATCAATTTCCGTGTCACTAGCACTGATCTATATAGAATATTGTATTGGTCACTAGTGGGGAAATCCTCCATAATGCACGTGAAACTGATTAACTTGATGCACAATGACTTAAATTCTGCGAGTGAATTTCTTCAGTGCGCGTTGATTGAATAATTGCTGACAACGGCACAGAAACGTGAATGCCACTAAGAGGAGAGACTCAAGCCTAATGCTTGAGACTTGGCATCTCTGATATCAATTCAATAAATATTTATTTCCATTGAAGAAGTCTGCTACTTCTGCTCGCAACGACCACACACCAGAGCTGCTTGTTTAAGGTACTGCTTGACGTCATGGCACTCACGTTGTGGAATTGAATATTCATGACCGTATTGCCTCAGATTGGTTGCAGCGCAATCTGTTTTCGTCGGTTTCCTTAGCCCCGGACTATTTCTATTTCTGTTGTCACTGGCCTTCTTAGCGCTGCAATTTGGTGCTTAGCACCGCAACTGCGGTGCTAACCCTACCAATTTGCGGTGCTGGATAGTCCTGTACTATCAGTGGGGCTAGTCCACTTTTCAAAAACCCTGTGAGAACAGAAACGATGCTAAGCTTAACCCTGGGAAATTGGTGGGGCTAAAGGGGGGCCTTAGTACGACCTGGAAGTATGACCAGTGTTGCGTCCTTCCCTCGGAGCTAATTAAGGGGCCGACCATTTTTTTCATCATTTTCACAAGAGTACGAAGCGTAGTTTGGGGGCGAGGGAGTTAAAGCCTATAGCAAAACCCAGTGTAAGCTTTTTAAAATTAAATTATAAGATGACTATCATTCAAGGCATAAATCGAACGCACATTTGAAACTCCTTTAAGTGAATCTGTCATGCGTTTTCAAATGGTTATGTTAAAGATATTGTAAAGACAACAAATGAATAGCAAAAAGGTAATTCAGAATGGTAGAATTTTTATTGTAAAACTAAGTAGCCGAGCTTCATGTAACCGCAGCACAGTGCGACTGTTTACAACGGCGTCACAGCGAGAACTCGGTGGCAACTGGGATTTTTGGTGACTATGACAGGTATAGCTTGAGCGGCGAAAAAAGTTTAGATTTTCTCAGAAAGTTCATATGAAATGGACAATTTGGACATCGATGGAAATGCAAGCATGGAGGCAGTGGGGAGGAAACTTACTGTATTTGTACGTGCTTTATGCGTCAGAAGCTGATGATGAAAACACCGAGAGTGACGGCGAGCAAGGCGCCAACCTTCTGGCATAGCTGTCGACTTGATGCAACTGAACAATGTCGAATAGTTAAAAAGTGGAATTTCGTTCGTCTTAATTGTCATCCCTTGCTTTAGAACTAACGTTAAATGTTTTGTGGTTGACTGTGTGTACGCCACACAGCCATGAAAGCTGTGATGGAAATGAGTTCTTTTCGAGTTTCGCACCCCCTCCCCCCAGTAAACGGGTGTAGCTGGGATTTGTGGAGATTATGATTATGCAGTAGTTTTGGTGTTATTGTTCTTTTTTTTTTTTTTAATGGAAAATCTCAGCAATGCGTTTATGGCTGCGTTTTTCCTTAGCTGTGTGGTCCTCATGTAGGCCTCTTATGAAAGCGTTGAGCACCATTCACATGGCAGTAGTTTTACCTGGCGACCTTAAATAATTTGTAATAATTGTGGCGGTCATTTGCAATCTTTATCTCTCATGAATCTGCCATGACCATTATTTAGAAATTAAAAATTCCACCGCAATTTTCCAGACATGTTTCACCAAACTCAGAGGTCACGCGGTTATATTATTTGCTTGTGCATCTCCTCCTCATCCAGTTTCAAATACACATGAGCTTGACTGTTGAGTAACATTTGTGAAGTTCTGTGCAATTTTCACTTTTGATTCATTGTGTTGTCGAAATTCTTAGTGTTTTAAGACTTATGTGTATGCGTGACCTTTTCAAAGGTCATAGCCAGAGACATGACTCCTTTAGAAATGGAGTTTCGGTTTTTTTGGGGGCCTTTTTATCCCCCGCAGCGCCATTAGCGCGAAGCAGGGGATATAGCATTGGGCTCCGTCCGTCCGTACATAAAATTGAGGAAACTGGGGATATTGCCATGTTAGTGGCAGACACTTGTTATTTTTCTTTTTTTTTGCATTGATAATTTGTATCTGGTGACTTTGTTACTAAGGCAGCGCATCATGTTTTCACTTTGCGAGCAACTAGGGGTGGGAACGTGTACAAAAAATTCTAAACAGGTACACGCACCATATAATTGCGTGTACACGTGTCTTCAGAGTTTGTGGATTTTGACCACTATACAACAGTTATAGGGCACTGAGCACCATTCCAATAACACAGTCCACACATCCATTAATGCAGTTATCAGCAAAAGTATTTATTCACAAAGTATCTTGGCGCTAAAAGTAGGTCCTAACGGCCGGATTTAAGAGAAAATCCTAAAAAAAAAAAAAAAAAAAGGGGACGTCAGTCGTAAATTTAGGACTCCTTATTATTTTTGCTAAGTGTTATTCACAAAGCATTTTAGGCCTAAACATAGCTCCGTAGTCTGGGAGAGCTTAAAAGTAGTCAAGGATTCTTAAATCACTAAAACCTATTCACAAAGAATCGGAAAATGGCTTCTGCTGTTGAAAGATGGAATGACTTGGAAATTCTGAATGATGCGCAGTTGTTGAAATGACGTCGGATCGACCGTGAAGGCATTTTATTTGTTGTTTAGTTGTTGAGGGAGAGAATTGCGTCTCCAACCATGAGAAACAACCAAATAAGCCCCAAAATAAAATGTTTGACAACACCTAGCTGCTTGGCCACCAGAAAAATGCAACTTTGCAAACGCTGACAATTAGGGATTTCACAATCATCTGTCAGTCGCTCAATTCAACAGACAATCAATGTGCTCTGTGAACCCCATATCATCCGACAGTTTATCCAGTTTCCAATGGATATTTGCCAACAACACAGAATCAAACTTGAATTCATGCACATCTCATGTATGCCCGATATCATCGGTGCTATTGACGAGACCCATATTCAAATTATTTCTTTGACCCAAGATGAAGAGGTATTTGTAAATAGAAAAAAAGTTCATTCCATCAACACCCAGATAGTATTTGATGCCGAATAAAATATTTTGGACATTTTTGCAAAATGGACAGGATCCACGGACGACTTGCATTTTAATGGAAAGCAGCTTATGCCAATTATTTGACAGGCATTATGTACTTGTGGGATGTCACTTGCTCGGGGACAGTGGCCTTGGTGCTGTACCACCTCCTGCTC
Organism: Gymnothorax reevesii; assembly: GCA_029721435.1. Taxonomy (NCBI): domain Eukaryota; kingdom Metazoa; phylum Chordata; class Actinopteri; order Anguilliformes; family Muraenidae; genus Gymnothorax; species Gymnothorax reevesii. Next base: position 133,526,615 of record CM056573.1, on the reverse strand, counting down.
TGCATGAATTATTTTATTAGGCTATTGAGCGAATGTTACATTTTATAGGCTGGTATTATTATGATCTATGTCATATTTTGTATGCATATTTAAACTGTAGTCTATACTTTTCAAATTGCAGCCCATACCACCGCCTCTCACCGTGCGAGACACCAGGGAATGCAGCATTGATCTGTAGGCTGATATTATCCCATGCATCCCGATTGGATTTGCTGTTCACCCCTGAGCCAAATTTCCCTTTGATTAGGCTACATGCTTTCGCTCCAGCACAAACTAGCCCAGCAGCAGTAACTGGTCGTGGCTCCAGTTGGGCTTTCCCATCCTTTTTTAACTTTCATCCATGACAGTTTAGGGCAAACAAACTTGAATAGCCTGACATTTAAATGTTTGCAACATATTCTCATTTCGTAATTAGTTGCTAATTATTGGGGCAAATGACGCCTTTTTATTATTGACTCATTTTATGCTATTGCCGTTTTTACAACTATTGCTTTCAGTTTCTGGCAGTTGCCATGGCATTGTTTCAATAAGCTTATGCAATGTCACAACATGTATCTCGGCCCAGAGTTGCAAAAAATTTTTGCCAGAATCTTGGATTGATGATTGGAGAGTTGGCCCGCTGCGTAATGTCTTCTCCAGCGCATCCCAAAGCTTCTCAATGGAGTTAAGGTCTGGACTCTGTGGTGGCCAATCCATGCGGGAAAAATCATGTCTCAAGCCCCCTGAACCAGTCCTGTTGTATGTTATTGCAAATTTGCACAAAAATTTGCTCAAAAATTCATCAGGCCAAAAAAAAAAGATAAAAAAATGTTTCGGATGACAGACACCAGACTACTTAGTCCTGCATGGATCTCATTTTGAAAAACCGCAGCCACCTGTACCTGTGGCGTTAATAACCGCATCCGACCCGTCTCTTGACAATATGCTTGAAAACAGTACATATCAGATCTGACCCACAGTGAATTAATTCTGATACCTTACCCTACCCGAATGAAAATCATACACACAAGACCTAAATTTAGCCTAAGGGTTAACAACGACAGACCAGTTGGCCTACTCGGCTACAAAAAGTTCAGGCCTAGACCATCAAATTCAAACAGATGATACCAACACACTGCCATAAAACTGCATCTAAACACAGGATTCACTTTAATGAGAACTGTCATGCACATCAGGCTACATAGAAATTAATATGCTTTTCAAAAGGAAAAAAAAAAGAAGTTTCAGGCAGTATCGAACGGTCCAAGTGCTATTGGGTTAATATGCTTTTTAAAAGGAAAAAAATAAGTGCCCTTGACCATAAAATTCAAACGGATGATATCTACATCGCAAAACTGCGTCTAAACGCAGGATTCACTTCAACGAACACTGCCATGCATATCAGGCTACATACAAATGAACATGCATTTTTTTTTTTTTTTTTTTTTTTTTTAAGGAAAAAAAAAAATAGAAAAAGGACACTGAATCTAGACCTAGGCCTTAATTACCCTGCGATCACAATGTAGCCATACATTACCACACTAATAGTCTATACAAGTGGCACAGTGTCATTGTCCGGTTCTCCTTTTGAAATGGGAATATTTTGGCCCACCTTTTATATGCGAGTCTTAAGCTTTATTGTGGTGTTTTAGGTTGTCGTGTTAAAAAAAAAAAAAAAGCACTTCATCCACTGTTAATGGTTTCAGCTGTGTCTGCCGCTCCTGGATGGCATGGCCCGCGCAGGAGAAATCTTGCTCGCTCGCCGCACTGGATGCAGAGATGGCGAGAATAGACCTCACAATCTGAGCATTATCGGGGAATTAATGTCCATGCTTTCTCCACTATGACAAAATATCAAAAGAGTCATCTTTCGAAGTTTTGAAATCGATGTAAGCAGCCACTTGGTCCTGATATTGTGGGGCCTCGTCACTGGAGTCCTCCACGTCTGATAGCGAGTCCACAGACACTCTAGGATGTTCTCAGGTGGATGCTGGCACTGAGGACTTCCAAGTTTATCCTTGAGTTCTATGAGGAGAGTAAAATATGCAGTATAATATTTAGAGCAGCATTATTATATTATTAGTAGGTCTAAGGCAGGGGTGGGCAATTCCGGTCCTGGAGGGCCGGTGTGTATGCAGGTTTTTATTTTTATCAATTACCCTGACTAATTGACTTCATTGGTTGCATAGGCAAATAAAGATTTGTCCAATGATTAGATCAAAGAAAAATGTTTTACGAAGGGAGATAAGAACGGTCTTTGGTGGTCATTCACGATCATTTATAGCGATGTGCCTGAAATGTCAGATTTCATAAATGGTCTGGCTAATTTTGACCAACTAATTAACCCCTTTCTGCAGATATAGACGCCCGCATCTATAGACCTGCAAATTTAAGCACGCTGTTATTGTACTCGATCACTAAATGGCACCCCCGGATCAGTTATTGAATGTTCACAAGCAAGCAGACCTCGAACGCGGTTCTGAATATGGGGAAGTTCACTCCACGCCCTGTTTTTCAAGAGCTGCATGAATTTAACTCCTCAGCTAAGCCTGATGTGCAAACTGGTCAGTATCCTTGCCTATAGTATCGATCCAGCAGTTTAAAAAAACGATATCTTGACACAGAAAAAATCGTTATCCTCTGTAGCAACCAGTTAAGCCACAGTGAGCCAACAGTATTCCAAGTAATGGTTCAGAAAAATCAGTTTTCTGAGGCAAAAAATCGACATGGTATTGATTCTCTCACATTCTACTGTTAATTACAGTCGTCACATACAAAAAAATTCGTTGTTCCCTACCATGGATTTACGCGCAGATCCATTCATTGACAAATCCAGCGCTTCCTTATATCCACCCGAGTACTGGCGTTGATAGCCAATCACTCAATAATACGCTCAAGCTCTTCTGCGTAATTGTATAGTTACACTTCATGCCCTCGTGAATCTACCCTGGTAAAAATGTATTGATTGGCTCGTTTCTTATCCAATTCCCGAGTGTTTAAACATTTTAGAGCAAGTGAAACGCATTGATTGGACAAACAGAGAGCATACAAACCTATGCGTATCAGCAGGCTTGGTTGTATCCTGTCTACCTTATGCACATTACGCAGTTAAAATAGACGCGATTTATAGAAAACACGTTCGCAAAACTGGCCTTGAAGTGTTCAGTTACATTTAGGGGATTTAAATGAGATAAGGATATGGTCAATTGGAATTATTTCGAATGAAACAGGACCGGAGGATTCCTGCTACAGGATACATCGGTCTCTGGAAAAAGGGATTCATGAAAAAGGTGAGGCTGCTACTTTGTTATTTTTGTTGTTGTTGTTGTTTTGTTTTTGGAATGTATACGTACTCTACAAAGTCGAATGTCGAGGTTTTTTTCCTGTTTAAAACGCGAACTGCCCGTGCATTTGGGTGGACCCCCTGGTACGTTCATTGCACGTTTCTTTTGAATCCAGGGAGGCAATGGATTGTTCCCTGAAAGTGGAGTGTCTGTTCTATTAAAATAAGGTATATTTCAGAATTCAGATATTACTGAGTTAGTGAGTTGCACTTGTTCCTTATAAGTGTTGAAATGAGTTTGTAAGCTTAGAAGAGGGGACTGGTAGCTTCCATTACAGGGTGAATGTTCTAACCGTTTAATAAGAAGTTTATTTAATGCGTGTTTGTGCTGGCTTGGGGCACTTTAAAGTAAAATGGCCAAAACTCTAAACTTTATTATGGAGAAAAGGCATGTTTTGTGTTTGGAGTGGTTACTGGTGACCATTGATATTCAACTGCACTGAGATTGATAAATTCATACAAAACTCAACCAGAAAATCATTTGTTCATATTAAATTTCATGCCTTAAAACTTTATTTGTGTTATATGCATGATTTTTTTATGATTTGACAGGACTTCATTTTGAGACTTCGGGGAGACACTTGGATAGCTGTATAATTTGGCTAAAAGCATGTAGGTAATCTAGAATGTAATGTTGAAGATAAATTGTACTTGTGGTCAAGGAGTTTATGATCCCAGAAATGTATAGTTTTAAGCCCCAGCAGTTTTTCAATCCTCAGAATTATTTTTTTTGCAATTTCAATGGTGAATTCTCATGAAGATTTTTTATGTTTGCAGCTCATAAATTAACTGAAATACTATGTAATTCTAAATGCTGTAAGTGTCTTTTCAGAATTGAGCCACATTTTTCCTCTTTATGAAGCTTAAATCTTGAATTATACTGCATTAAAGTGGGTAACCCAAAAATAGCCAAATTTGGCTTCTGCACAAAGGGGTTAAAGGCCAGAAGTCGGTGTGAAAACCAGGGACAGATACGACCCTCGTTGCCCACCTCTGGTCTAAGGAGACAATATTATATTGCTATATTAATGATATATTGCTACTGACCTTTCACAAGACGCCTCATCTCATTGTGCTGATTTGCCACTTCATTGCTGTTGGCAAGTAGCTTCTTGCTTTTCAGTTTGCGGTGTAGAGACATTGCAAATCTGTGAGAAATGGATTTCGAATTTCTGTTTCAGAATGCCGAGGCATGTCTCCTTCAGTGCAGAGATCGTCATACTATCATTTGAGGAGGCTTGCAAGTGGCGCTTGATGCGCTCATACCAAACAATGGTCAGATGGAGAGTCGGGGTTTTCGATCCCTCTAAATCTTTAGAGGCTTCCTTAAATCATTCCAGGAACACAACGATATCAGACAGGGCCTCCTCATCTAAGTTTGCCAGGGGCTGGGTTTCCCCTCGCTTATCTAAAAGCGTTTGCCATGACTTCATACTGACAGCTGATGGACTCCAACATTGTGTGAAGGGAATTCCAACAAGTCTGCACTGATGCTTTGAGCGTCTTTTTCAGACGAGCCTGTGGGTTGGAGTGCTTGAAATATGTCACCTGTGACTCGGCCGAGTTAATCAGAGCAGTTCCCTCCTCTCCATAACTAGTACGCTCCACCTGGGATGGTTTGAAGGTAGTGGACGAGACAGTGTTGAGAATATGGGTAAAGCCGCTCAATCTGGTCACGGTGCACAACGCAGACAATATATTTGCGCCCCTGTCTGTCACGTACACCAACTTGGAGAAAAATTCATCAATGCCAAACTTGCGTAACGTGCTGATGACAGCAGGTTTGATGTTCTCAGCCATTTTACGCTGTGAACTGTCCCACTCCATAGTGTAGAACACACGTTCAATCAGTTGCCAGTTGATGTCGATATAGTGTAGTGTGACGCATAGATAGCCACCCTTCCTGTAGTCATCAGTCCACATGTCCAGGGTTACTGCCCTACTGCTTTCAGTCAACTGCGCTCTAAGTTCGGGAATTGTTTTTTCCCCAATCTCCTCCACATATCTGGTGGAGAATCACGAGAAACTGTGGTGGAATCTGGCAACAGTTGTCTTGCATCAACACGGCCAGCTCTAGCGCCGACTTCGATCAGCTCCTGTGCTAATGCAAAAAAACCCTTCGCCATGTACTGCCTCAAAAAGACGAATGTCCTTGCATACAAAATTCACACATACCCTGGTTATTTTGTCCTTGTCTTCTAAGGAGTACTTTGAGTTCCGTCCTCTTCGAAAAGAAGTTCTCAGTGGAAGAGCTGGGTTTGATAGAGTTGCAATGCTCCATGTGTTTCTTGAGAGATGAAGTCCCACATTTGAGGCTATCATGAATGAAAACTTTATGGCAGCTTTTGCATGCAGCGAACCCCTGAACAATGTTGTTTTCATTGTCTGAGAGAATTCCAATTTTTTCCCATACTGGGGACTTGAGTTTGGATGATGTGTTGGCGATAACTTTGTAATCTCCACTTGCTAAACTCTTTTTGGGCCAGGCCCCTATAAACGTGACTGACTGACTGACTGACTGACTGACTATTGGCTGGTCGGCGGGGAAGAACTTCAACGATCGCTTGGCCGAAGATTAGCTGGCTTGCTTGCTGGGTGTTTGTCACTCATATCTCCTGGGGGGTATACTACGAAGCAATTTCAACACAGACAGGCTATATTTGAGTGAGCCGGCACAACAAACCCTGAACTCTCAATCAGAGAAAATTGGTACCTCAGCGATGGGTGTAATCTTTCTTTGTTAATCTCCTTTTTGTGCCTTCAATACTGTACGCCCTCTCAAAGAAAAAGCATTCCATGCATGGCATGATCCTCTTTCCGTTCACAAGATGACCGATTGCTTGCTGTATGTTCCCTGAGAAAATTGACCCTGATCCAGAATCAGTTACACTGCGGGTTACCTCTCCCCGTGGCACCAGGGGGCGCCGCCAGCGGCTTAACGGGAGAAGCACATGGACAGGCTATATTTCAGTGAACCGGCTCAACAAACCCTGAACTCACAATTCGAGATTGGTACCACAACGGTCGTAATAATCTTTCTTTGTTAATGTCAGTTTTGTGCTTTCAACACTGTCCGTGGTCTCAACATAAGTGTGTTTCATGCGCCAATTGATCCTACTTCCGTTCATAAATTGATCGATCGCGTTCTGTATTTTTCTCCGAGGAAACTGTCCAGTAACAGTAACACTGCAGGTTATACGCGGATAGGCTACTGAAGGATAAGCTACATTTCAGTTTTTTAGCTTACCAGCCCTATGAGTCATTGAATTTTCACTTGGTCACATTTGACCTTTGAAGATCAATACGACGGTCACCAAATGAAAGTTGGTGATTAATTTCTTTCCGGAGCATAAGATCATGTTTGCATGATCTTAACAAAACTTTGCATACTTACTACACAGGTCCTGCACTGGCGCCTTCTGGTTTCTGCCTGCCTGCCTGTCTGGGGGGCCGGGGGGGGATGTTTGTTTTTTACAAGTAAGAGCACATTCTGATTTAAAATGAGGGAGTGTTTTCTTTCCTCTGTCATCCTGCATGGAATTGTTGACCAGGGACCGTTTTCATGTCGGGACTTTTTCCCACTGAAGGTAAGATATGTACTAACAGTCCAATAGCTGGCCAAAAGTGCGATTCATGAAGGGCTGTTTGGTCTTATCAGCCGGTCTCACCAGTCAACAAGTGGAGGTGAGCGGGCCTGCAGGTGGGACGCGGGGCTAATAAGTGCGAATCAATGAAAATAACAGCTGCCTTTCAAGACTTATTTCTTCAAGAAGTGTGATTACCTCTCCATGCTGCCAATTTGGATCTCGTGTTCTATTTTCTTCGTTTTCAGACTTTTTATTTTCTTTGCGAGGCATTTTTAACTATTTCTAGCAAAAGACAAACCAGCAACAGTGTGATTTCAAACCGAAAGTCAAATAATGACTACGTTTACATGCACACCATATTCCGATTAAATTCCATATTCAAGTTACGGTAGTATTCTGAATAAGATGTTTATATGCGCTGAGCTATGAGAATATTCCCGTTTAGATGTTAATTGGCATATCCACCACTTTGGCCCAATCTCAACATCTGGTTTTTGGCAAATATAACGCTTGAAAGTTTTTGTCATGGTTTTGGTTGCCTTCGGTTAGAGCTTCAAACCCGACATCCACTCCACCCTCTTGGTCAACTGCCATTGCCAGCGCACTCTGTCCCAGAATTACATCCATGGCCTTGAAATAAATTAAACTGACTGGATTAGAGCCACTGGTATTGTTTTGGGATATGCAGCCTTCAGAGTTTTCCAGCGGTGCTTAACTTTGTCTGCAGTTCTCACAAAACCAGCCTCTCTCCACTTTTCGAACACCTTTTTAAAGATATCGTTGTTACGCTGCTTTCGCCCATTTATGTATTCCATTTTATTTTTTTCTTTCATTATCTGAATGCACACAGTCGTCTCCTCTTCACTTCCAAAAATGCAAATTCCTTGCGAATTTGCGAACATACGCAGTCGTAATTGAATATTCTGTTCAGGGGCATTTTCCGATTAAGGTGTATACATGAGCCAATATTCCGATTAAAACAAGCATATGCCAAAGGTCTCATTTGGAATATTTTGATTCGGAAAATGACCTTAATCGGGTTATTGCACATTTACATGACAGGTACGCAATCGGAATATACTCATATTCAGATTAATACAGGAATAATCGTGTGCATGTAAATGTAGTTCGTGTTATGCAGTCTTGGGCTTTTAAATTGGGACATCCGGATATTTGCGCCTGCGTAACTTGAAAATAAGTCGGGCTCTAAAAGTAGATGGACTAAAAACTACTGGCCCGGCTGAGGGCCTCTCATGAGTACCTCTCGACTCGGAGAGGTTGCAGTTCCCCATGCAGTAAAATCCTGACATGAATACGGCTGCAGGATTTTATATTTGTTCTAATCTGTATGCGCCTATTATGCAAACAAGCTATGATGAGTTGGAAAATGTCCTGGAAACCAAACACGCATGCCACTACACTGAAGTCTCTCCATGCTTCATATTGTTTCTGGCATTTTGTGATCTAGCATGTGAGCAATTCTGGTTCTCAGTAGAGCTGATAACCTTAGTCTGTAAATTTGCTATTTGTCCATTTTTTTTTATTTTTTTTTGCCCCCACAGCATATAATGCGGGGAGATCTAGTCATGGGTGGGTTTGTTTGTCCGTCCGTCCTTCCGTCCGTCTGTGAACATTTTGTTTCTGGAGGATAACTTGGTGTGCACATTAATCATGACCTGAAGCGGTGTCTTTTGCTAATCCGGAGTTGATTAAGGTTGTATTTTTTCTGGTTTCCATAGAAACATTTTGAACTTTGAATTTTTGGGGGTATAGTTACTCTCCAGAGCAGGTGGCATTTTCATTCTTTCAATATGTGGGGCCGTGGGATATGTAGGGATGCACTGATCCAGATATCAGAGGTTTAGTATCGGCCGATAGCGATCCAGAAAAACAGCACTGAATTACCTAACAAACGGTATGTCTCATTGTGTGGAAAAGACTGGTATCATTCTTTTGTGCAAGGCAACATCAGACTTGACTTGAACTTTTCTTTCTTAATTTTTTTTTTAACAAATAAACAGATGTAAATGTACTGAATTACTTATTTAGTTAATAACTGTGCACCAGTACAGCAATCTTAAATCAACCAGTAGCTTCACAAGTTTGGCGAAACCTCTCCTGGCTCAGTCAGTGCAATTAGGAGTATAACACCCAATGTAAAATACATAATAAAGGAGCGGAAATTGAGAGGGGGAAAAAAAACCAATAGCTTCACTAGCTTGGTTGGTAGACATTCAAAATAAACAGCAATCAGCTCTTTACAATGGTTTAGTGCAAATAGGAATTAAAAATCCATTACAAATGCAGCTGAATAACACCATAGCTTCACTAGCTTGGTAAAGGAAAAAAAAACTCAGGGTTTCTTGCAGAGCTTTTTTGGCCAGGCGCCCCGCCCGGCCTGAAATCTGTAGCGCCTGGGCTAGAATGTCGGGAGGAAAAAAAAAAAAAAAATCACGTAATTCATGCAAGCGACACTGCAGCGCTTGAGAACTAATCTACCAGCGCTCCTCAGGGCCGGTGTTCTGACAAATTTTGCTACCCGTCAAAATTTGCTACCTCGTGGTTCAGCGCTTGCGCAAACCTGAAAACTCGGGCTGTTTCCTCGCTCATATCTTAAGTATCCTCGAAAATCATAAAAATAGATTTATTTTCAGTGCGCATTTCGACCTGTAAGCGTACATATATTTGCATGCACATGCTGGGTTTTCCTGAAAATGTAGAAATTAAATGATAATGCCGTATATGGGCATATGTCTTCAAACAAACTTATCCAACTCATTATAACATCTGCTTTTGTTATAATAAGCTAACCAATAACAAAGTTACTATTGTAACCTGATTTATATTGCAATGCCAAGGCGAAAACAAAGACTTTATGATCGCTTTGCATTACGGAAGCATTTTTGACAAGGGAGCAAAATTTGACAGAACACCGGTGCTCGCCTAGACGAAAATCGGCAACAATTAGTCCTGGCTTGTTAATGGTTTTCCTTTATTAACACGTTTTCCATTTCAAGAATAATGATGTGGCAATTGAAGACACGGCTTCTCTCCCCCAATGCGATCTAAAAGCGACAAAATAATGGGCTACATTCAGCACAGAAAGATAATTTTATTATTATTATTATTATGTATATGCACCGTCACTCAGCAACGGCATTTTAGAACTCTTCAGCGAATGAAGGTACTTTTGGTGACTGGTATGTGGTTTTGTCCGTTTACATTTTCCAATCGGACAGCTGTCTTATTTTTTACAGCGAGCTTTAAGAATAATCAAGTGGCAAATGAAGACACGGCTTTTCTCCCCCTTGTGATCTAAAAGCGACAAAATAATGGGCTACATTCAGCACAGAAAAATAATTTTATTATTATTATTATGTATATGCACCGTCACTCAGCAACGGCATTTTAGAACTCTTCAGCGAATGAAGGTAATTTTGGTGACTGGTATGTGGTTTTGTCCGTTTACACTTTCCAATCGGACAGCTGTCCTATTTTTTACAGCGAGCTTTAAGAATAGTCAAGTGGCAAATGAAGACACGGCTTTTCTCCCCCATGTGATCTAAAAGCGACAAAATAATGGGCTACATTCAGCACAGAAAAATAATTTTATTATTATTATTATGTATATGCGCCGTCACTCAGCGACGGCATTTCAGAACTCTTCAGCGAATGAAGGTAATTTTGGTGACTAGTACGTGGTTTCGTCTGTTTACATTTTCCAGTCGGACAGCTGTCTATTTTTTACAGCGAGCTGAGTGACCGTGCTGCAAAAACAGGTGTGCGTACTTGCCACCGAAATTACCTTCATTCAATGAAGAGTTATGAAATGCCGTCGCCGAGTGACGGTGCATAGACCTAATTATAATCAAATTTTTTTTCGGTACTAAATGTAGTCCGTTATTTTGTCACTTTTACATGGCATGGGGGAGAGAAGCTGTGTCTTCAATTGCCACTTGATTACTGTTGAATTGGAAAACGTGTTAATAAAGGACAACTGTCTAGAATTAGCCAGAACTAATTCATTTCAATAAAGGGAGGGATATTGGCCCCAGAATTTTCAGGTCAAATGACGCGCCTGAGGTCCTACGTGCATTAATGGTCCCCCCCCCCTCCCAAAAAAAAAAAAAAGGTGGAAGTGAAATTAAACGGCGACATCGTCGCAAAGAGGTGAGCAAAGTTATTAAAATACTCTCATAAAGATATAACGTCAAGGATGATTTATGATATACAGACTAAAGAATAAATCATAAACCCCGTTTTAATCCCAAAAGGTTCATACTGTCTGTAGCAACTAATTGCGTTGACGTTCTTATTTTCAGACAGAAAAGGTTTTATCCTACCTTGACATGTTTCGACGGGATACTCCCGTCTTCTTCAGAAGAGTCACTGATGTTACGAGTGACGTGTCTTATCAGCTGATGTTAGCGAGGCGCGGCCACGCCTCGTGCTATCCAGCCGCTCCTCCAAGATGGCACTTTAGGTGTGGGAAAGCGTGTATGCCCCCTCGTCCCGGTTCATGGTCCTGTGGGCCCGCTTCCTGATTTCAGTTGCCTCCATGATCCAGCGTTCATGTCGGTTGTTCTGAGTGCGAATGACTTTGGCCTTGTCCCAGTCCATAATATGATTTTCCCTCTTACAATGGTCTGGGATTGCTGATTTAAGGTTTACCTGTAGTGCTTGTTCTTTAACTGAGCGTGTCTGTCTTGCTGTTGTCTCTTTCTCGCATTCTTTTTGGTGTTCTTTTTTACGTGTGTGAAAAGGTCTACCTGTTTCCCCAATGTATGTTTAATGGCAAAACCAAAGGAATCGTTACGTTACCATACATAAGAGGCGTCACAGAGCGGATTCAACGGGCCATTAGGGCTGGGCGATATATCGATATTATATCGATATCGTGATTCAAAGTAAAATATTGTCACGGATTTCGACTATCGTAATATCGTGATATGAAATAAGTGTTGGCTTTTCTGGTTTTAAAAGCAGAATTACAGTAATGGGTTGCATTTTTCTGCACCTGCAAGACTGTTGAAGCTGTTGCCTGCACCTGTTTCATCGTTATGTCAACATTACTAATAAATGGTTATAGAAAATATTATTGTGTACATATTTAGCAAAAGCGCCAACATTTGTCCTGATGATATCGGCCAAATATCGATATCGAGGTATTCGGTCACCGATATCGAGATATTAGATTTTGTCCATATCGCCCAGCCCTACGGGCCATGAGAAAATTCCACATCAACACCCTGGTAAAACCATACATAAAATTACGAAAACTACTGGTACACCCGAAAGACCAAATTGACAACTGTAACAATTGTGACGTCATATACGAATCCCATGCCGGTCTTGCCATAAAACATACATCGGGGAAACGGGTAGACATTTTCACACATGTAAAAAAGAACACCAAAAAGAATGCGAGAAAGAGACAACAGCAAGACAGACACGCTCAGTTAAAACTGGCAGGGTGGCCATGCCTCGCTAACATCAGCTGATAAGACACGTCACTCGTAACATCAGTGAATCTTCTGAAGAAGACGGGAGTATCCCGTCGAAAGGCAGGATAAAACCTTTTCTGATAATAAGAACGTCAATGCAATAAACCCCGTTTGTTCCCAATGCAGCCTGAGCTAAGACTCGGTGAGATCTGCAACGAAAACTAAGGCGGGCATTTTAGTCTATTATAAACGTACACCAACTAGTAATAACTGGAATAATTAAAAGACCAACCATGCTTAATTGTTCATGATTAATTAAGCCACTCTCATTCAGTTGGCGAGTAATGTTTTAATGTTAATTTCGAGTCGTGATGGCCAGTCACGGAGAGAAGGCAAAGCAGCGCAAGATCTCTTCGTTCTTTACGACCGGCGGGGTGACCCAAAAATAAACAGTTTGTGTTTTCCAACATCATGTTTGTGGGTTTGTGGTTAAGCAACTTCTCTCATATTTTGAGAGCCAAAAATAATTCTTGAACAATCTAATTTATCTTTTTGCCGAGAACTGTTCTTGGCAACCGTTCTCTGGTTGAACCCCCCCGGCCAAAGTTTTTTTCCTGCAGGAAACCCTGAAACTATATAAATATAAAATATACTGGGGAATAAAGATAACCCTCATAGCCTATTAAATATTTAATTAGGCAGTGGATATTTAGCCGTCTGACGGCTATGTTTGCGTTTCGCTATTAAGCTGGCACTTCCATTGGACATGCGCACTTTGCACTGGCCAACTTATCTTGCGGTTATGTAATGGTTACAACATCGAGGCATGGACGGCTATACAAATGCCGGGATATTTTACCGTCCACAGCGTTCGGCATTATGTGACTTGGAGCTATTTGACCGGAATGACCGTGGGTCTAGGGAAAGTGTCACATAGGCCATATAATTGGAGAACAGGAATAAAGGTCAGTTTCGTCATTCAAAACCTCAGGGCGATTTGTCCAAAATATTTTTCGCCAGTTAATTTAGTTACCGATATATGATTTGCATCAATCTGTCGCGAAGCTCCCTCACAGGTTTTTTTCTAGTCGAATCTCAGCGTCATTCTGTTGTCTCTAATTGCAGTATGTAGGGAAGATATTCCTTAGGTAGCTGAGATATTATTGGAGACTAACATTTGTGCACTGTGACAAGTAAAAAAGAAATCGTTTGCAAGAATACTTTGCAGGTTTTCTCTATCCATTACTAGACTTGTGGACTAAACGACCGAAATGGCGTGCCGATTTCATCCACAACATTAATTGCTCAGTGCATCGAACTTAAAATGCTCACGAGACAGCAAATATGTTCATATTTGCTTTCAGGAAGCAAACGCAATGCCATTAACACGTATTAAAACCTTTCTTATGCGGTCTTATGTGGTCAATATGTTTACGATGTTTTCCCCCTTAAATACATACTTTTTAATGCCATTTAAAAATAGGGAGTTTATTTCCAGACTTCTTTCATAAACTGATTTGGTCGTTGTCCCGTTCCCTTGTACTAATAACCTTGGCCACCTTTCACGCACGTAAACTTGACGAATTGAAACCGAAGTCTGTCTTTCGCCACTTCGTCGATGACTACTTTAATTTTTTCTGAGCACCTTCTATAGTGCAGCTATCTTGGTGCCAGAACGATATGAACTGCTCTTCTTAAAAATGCTTAATTGCCTTTTCTACATCCGAAAATGAATCAAACTTGTCTCCTATGGAGAGGGCCATACTCGCAAAGTGAACTTCAGTCACCTGTTTTGTCAAGATTCAAGTAGCTATAAACCTCAAGTGCGCATGTCCACCGGAAGTGCCGGTTAAATAGGGAAACGCAAACATAGCAGTCAGACGGCGAAATATCCACTGCGATGTAATTCTTAATCTCTATAAATATATTATCAAATTTATGGCCCTATGAAAATTGAAAAGTGACTAGATAACCTACTATGTGAACGTAATATCAATGAACTTATTTATGCCAGTGAAACGTCTCGCCTACAAATAAAACTAATTTCTTTATACTCGAGACGAACCATGACCCTTGTAGTCAATTAAATATTTAATTATGCAACCATTTAGATATACACTCACACTGGTAGTTCTTGCTGATGATCGCTGAACACTGCTTACAAAGTTAAAAACCCACTGGCCAAAAAAATTTAAAATAATAATTAAAGCTGCAAGCAGCGTTGGGGCGGGTCCTCGCCCACCGGTGCATGTCGAAACTGGGGCGAGACGCCCACCCGTGCATGTCGAAACAGGGGCGAGACGCGTTCGAGCGATGTCGAGCATTGTCATTCGTTGGACAATACGAGATAGTGGGAAATGTTTTATGTTAATTGAGTGCAAACCCCTTTACTGAAAGAGATTTTTGTTTTGAATATTGGAGCTATGAGCCATGGAACCTGGTCAAAGTATCTGAAGCACATTTAATCACTGCTGTGTATTGTGTAATCTTCTCCCATGCACGAACTTAGTGCAGGGAGATGATCCGTGGGCTCCAACTGCCACCCGGTGGACAATTGTGTAGTAGCACAGAGAAATCCATGGAAATCAATGAAAATCAAGAAATGAATAAATGCTTCTACTACGTAAATCCTAGAAAGCTGAGATTTTGGGAGCATGTTCCCTGAACACAGACAAAAGTTTCATACGCTGCAACTTATGGTGAATTCAGAAGTGCGTCACTCTATATTTTTGAAAATATGAATATTCATAACATGTTAATATCTCAAGAAAAATTCATTCAAATGGTACCATACTTGGCACATAGTTTCTGCAAATGAAGATTATAAAGTATACCAAAGATCATTGTGATCCGATCAACGGTTTGTCCATAGCAAGAGAAAATGTATTACTGTACAGTGTATTATGTACATAATATTTTTTTTCTCAAAGAATCTTCAATGAATTTTCACGAAATCATGTGACAGTACAGGGCATTGTACAGCAATAATGGTTGAATTTTTTCAGAATTTTATGACATTGCGTCAGGCCGTGGTGAAAGCAAAAGTGCGATTTTGGAGGACTTAGGTGGCGCTAGAGAGCCATTTTGTGCCTTTGGTGGAGAATTCTGAGATAAGAAATATGGTTGTAGCCTCTAAAACTTAACTGCAAAATTTCATTTGTTTTTGAGCATGTTTAAGGGGTTAAAATAATGTTGGAACTTGCTTATGCATCGGAAAAAGGCAGTCAAAGTGGCTGCGGACCCCATCTTTGACGCCTCGTAAAATGTGAACCGTAGGACTTTTGATAAAGTTGTACAGTAGTTTTCATCGGAAGAGGATGCTTTGTCATCTACTAGTTTTTGGGGTTGATACAATGAACGCCCCGAGAGGAGTTCGCGTTTGTTCGAGGGCAAATTTGGGCCAAATTTAGGGGAAAATGGACATTTTGATATGCAAATTGCGGACTCCCTGTTCGATTTAGGTCAAGGGTGTCCCCTTGGCATTTTTAGGTCTTGATGAGATGAACAATATAGTGTTGGTTCCATCTCTCTATGACTTTCCTACCGGTCGTGGTGGCCCTCTAAGTGCCGATAAAAAGTTTGTTGGTGGCGCTAGAGAGCCATTTTTTCACTGATAGGGATATTTTTTTCATTTAATAAAATTTTTCGCCAGACCTAAGGCGCACGCCAATTTTGGTGAGTTTTGGAGCATGTTTAGGGGGTCAAATTTAAGCTCAAAGAGGCGTCGGAAAAAAGAATAATAATTAAAGCTGCAAGCAGCGTTGGGGCGGGTCCTCGCCCACCGGTGCATGTCGAAACGGGGGCGAGACGCCCATCCGCGCATGTCGAAAGGGGGGCGAGACGCGTCGGAGCGATGTCGAGCATTGTGATTCGTTGAACAGTACGAGATAGTGGGAAATTTTTTATGTTGAGTTGAGTGCAAACCCCTTCACTGCAAGAGATTTTTGTTTTGAATAATGGAGCTATGAGCCATGGAACCTGGTCAAAGTATCTGAAGCACATTTAATCACTGGTGTGTATTGTGAAATCTTCCCCCATGCATGAACTTAGTGAAGGGAGATGATCCGTGGGCTGCAACTGCCACCCGGTGGACAATTGTGTAGTAGCACACAGAAATACATGGAAATCAATAAAAATCAAGAAATTAATAAATGCTTCTTCTACGTTAATCCTAGAAAGCTGAGATTTTGGGAGCATGTTCCCTGAACACAGACAAAAGTTTCATACGCTGCAACTTATGGTGAATTCAGAAGTGCGTCACTCTATATTTTTCAAAATATGAATATTCATAACATATTAATATCTCCAGAAATATTCATAGAAATTGTTCCATGCTCGGCAGTTTGTCTGTACACATAGAGCTTATGAAGTCTACCAAAGGACATTTTGATACAATAAACGGTTTGTTCACAGTAAGAAATTATGTGATACTGTACAGCATATGATGAACATAACATTTTTTATTTCAAGAAGTCTTCATTGGATTTTCACGAAATCAAGTGAGAATATCTGTCATGGTACAGCAATGATGTGTGATTTTTTTCAGAATTTTTAAACATTGCGTCAGGGCGTGGTGTAAGCAAAAGTGCCATTTTGGAAGATTTAGGTGGCGCTAGAGAGCCATTTTGTGCTTTTGGTGAAGAATTTTGGGATAAGAGATATGTTTGTTGCCTGTAAGAATTTACTGCAAAATTTTGTTCGTTTTTGACCATGTTTAAGCGGTTAAATTAATGTTGGAAATTGCGTATGCATCGGGAAAAGGCAGTCAAAGTGGCTGCGGACCCCACCTTTGACGCCTCATAAAATCCAAACCGTAGGACTTTTGAAAAAGTTGTACAGTAGTTTTCATCGGAAGAGTGTGCTGTGTCATCTATTAGCATTTGGGGTCGATACGATGAACGCCCTAGGAGGAGTTCGCGTTTGTTCGAGGGCAAATTTTGGCCAAATTTTGGGTGAAATGCAAATTTTGATATGCAAATTGCGGACTTCCTGTTTGATTTAGGTAATAGGTGTCGATTGTTCATTTTTAGGCCTTGATGAGATGAACAATATAGTGTTGGTTGCATGTCTCTATGACTTTCCTACCGGGCGTGGTGGCCCTCTAAAGGCCAGTAAAAAGTGCCTTGGTGGCGCTAGAGAGCCATTTTGTGACCTATGGGGAGAATTTTTTCATTTTATCAAATTTTTCGCCAGACCGGACGAGCGTGCCGATTTTGGTGAGTTTTTGAGCATGTTTAGGGGGTCAAATTCAAGCTCAAAGAGGCGTAAGAAAAAACAAAGAAACAAAGAATAATAATAAGAAACATAGCAGGAACAATAGGGTCCTCTCTGAGGCCTTTCAGGCCTCGAGGCTCGGACCCTAATAATAAAGAAACAAGAAATCCGAGAAAAACAATAGGGTCCTCTCCAAGGCCCTGCAGGCCTGGAGGCTCGGACCCTAATTACATAACAATAATAAAAAAAATGTGGTAGGCCTACATAATATGGTCACACGGGTCATAAATGATTCTACTGTTGACGATGGTAGTTTTCTGTAAGTTTTCATTTTTCTTATTTCTCTGTCAGTGAAATTTGCTCTCTTCTTTTGGCTGACATCATGCCAGTGCATTATACGTTGCAAGCATCATGAGACCAGGCGCAGGTACAACCACACTCTGCCTAGTGCTTTTGGTATAGATTTAAATCAGTCAAGCGTAGCAAGAGTTGAGACATTCATTTAATGCCTTGCTGGGGCACTTCGCTCCCGTAGCAGTCTTTCACAAGCAGTTTCATCCTCTACATATTAATAAGGAATTACAATGTTCTTTAAATCGGTCAAAGTGACAACGTGAGATTTGCTGCTTCAGTATAATTTGTGTATTGGTATATCTGACCAAAGATTTTTTTTTTAATGGAACAAGCCATAAAATTGCCATTTACCGTCCTGAGATGGCAGCCAGAAACGATGGGAGAAAGGTGCAGGGTGTTTATTTTAGCCCTATCCCTTGCAAATGCGCCTGAATGAAACCAAACCAGCTTCTTGAATGTAACACACTCAAACTTGATTTCACGCTGTCTCACGCATTCGATGTAGGTCTCAGTTTTTTTTTTAGTTGTAATCACCATAGTCCGCAATTATTCAAAGAACGCTTGTTAATGAGATTCTCACATGGACTTAAAATCCTTGTGCGTTGAAAATTGTTTCACTTGCGTAAAGGTCATCACTAGTAACATGGAAAGCGATTATGACTCCGTACTTCTCGTGCTTCTCTTTACTCAGGGATTGGAAACAATGCATGTGTTTCATGATTATTGTATCCCCCGAACGAGTTCGGAGGATACTATGGATTTGGCCTCGTCGCGCATCCGCAGAGATTTTCTTGTGAACGCTCTACAGCCCACATAAGTGCACCAATTCTTTTCAAATTTTGCAGGGACATGTATTATGGTAAGTTCACGACACCTATTGATTTTGGGTCCTCTGGGACCATCTGGGCCCAACTGGGGGGTCTTCGGGGATACATGTATTCGGTTGCCGAGTGCTCTAGTTTAAATTGTTTAAATGAAATCAGACCATTTGAAATGTCTTAATGCAATTCCATTCCTTTCAATCCCCTCAGTCAAGCGCGAGAGTTCCCCAGTCATAATCAATTTCCGTGTCACTAGTGGGGAAATCCACCTTAATGCACGTGAAACTGATAAATTACATGCACAATGACTTCAATTCTGCGAGTGAATTTCTTCAGTGCGCGTTGATAGAATAATTGCTGACTACAGCACAGGAACGGGAATGCCACTAAGGCAAGAGACTCACGCCGAATGCATGAGACTTGGCATCTCTGCTTTGGCAACAAGCCCAAATGAGCGACTGCACTTTAGAAACAAGCCCAAAAAACCGCAACCAGAAGGCTAAGCCCAAGGACATTTAAAACAAGCGGATTTGGCTACCCTGGCTAGGGCGAGGCACCTGGCATTTCTTTGGCCTGGCCTCCGCACGGCGCGTTGGTAGCCCATGACGTCACTCAGAGCGCACAGAATAGAATTAGACTGCATTGATCGGCCCCTATTGATCAGGCCCATTGTCACTGATACCCGATCTAGAATTTTCTTCAATATCAGGACAGATACCGATACCAATATCGGATCGGTGCATCCCTAGGGATATGCCATCTCCCGATGGCTCTTGTTTCATGAAAGCTTGCTCAGGCTATGTAACTAATCAAGGCTTGCTTGGTACTGATCTTCAGGTCACTTAGGTTACTTGGCTGATAGAGAAGTTTGTATAGTTAGGACTTTCTTGTGCATAACATTTCTTCATAGTGGATGTGTTGCCACAGTCTCCTTACAGAATTGCTTCTCCTGAATTGATGTTCTACCTGGCTAATATTATGGACCAATATGGTTCCCATTATTTGGCCTACTTTGTATGTAATGGAGTCCTATATGACTCATTTAATGTCTTTGCTTGGGAGCTTGGTCGAAGAAATTTGGCTACCGGATTACAAATTGGCATCCTTATTA
The DNA here is from genome assembly GCA_029721435.1 of Gymnothorax reevesii. Lineage (NCBI taxonomy): Eukaryota > Metazoa > Chordata > Actinopteri > Anguilliformes > Muraenidae > Gymnothorax > Gymnothorax reevesii. Next base: position 133,506,762 of record CM056573.1, on the reverse strand, counting down.
AGGAATGTCTGCAGGTGCTCTCTTTGAGGACCTCCTGATTCATTTTTGAGAGACTGAAGTTGGTGTATAGTATTAATGACAGGCAGGCTTATTGCCATCTAGCAATGGGACATGAAAAGTAAGGGGCCTGACTCTCTGATTTTATTGTTCATTCAACACTAATAAACTGATTATCTTTTAGGCTTGTCTATGCGAAGCACTCAGGATGAGGAGCCCCAGGACCCCCAGCTAGTGCGATTGGACAACATGCTGCTGGCAGAAGGTGTTGCAGGGCCAGAAAAAGGAGGCAGTGCTGCTGCGGCCGTCTCTGCAGCAACTAGCTCAGGTGGAATGTCACCGGACAGCTCTCTGGAACATTCCGACTACAAGAGCAAGCTTAGCCAGATCCGGAACATCTACCACACTGAGCTTGAGAAATACGAGCAGGTACTTCTCTGCTGCATTTGATGGACTCACTTGCGCTTGTCCATTATATCACAGTCAATACAGACAACAGGTCTTATTCAGGCAAACAAAGAATATTTTATTTATCCCTGAGGTCAGGTGTAGAGTAGATGTCTGATGCTGATTGTCACATTTTAAAGCTGACATTTCACAGTTTAGCCCCTGGCAAATGTTAAAGGATTTGGTTGATGTAAATGCTGAATGTGGGTAATTACTCTTGGAATGTGCGTATATTTTCTGATGGCTAGCCACTGAAACCTTTTAGAATTGCTGTTAAATGTCACATTTTTTGGCAGTGCTTTTTTTGGCTTGCAGCAGTGCTGCCGGGCGAGTCGCAAAGTTTCAGTCTCTGCATTCTTAAACATCAAGGCAATGTTCATGAATTTTATGTACATGCAACCATTTCCTTCAGGCATGCAGTGAGTTCACCACGCATGTGATGAATCTGCTGAGGGAGCAGTCTCGCACCCGGCCCGTTTCCCCCCGCGAGATTGAGCGTATGGTCGCCATCATACACCGCAAGTTCAGCTCCATCCAGACCCAGCTCAAACAGAGCACCTGTGAGGCGGTTATGATCCTGCGGTCCCGCTTTCTGGACGCCAGGTTTGTACGCCTACCATCTGACCAGCTTTGGGTGTCCCTTTCACTTTCCCCCTTACACTGTGTTTACACCAGTCTCCTGCACAAAGCACTGTTACTACACTGCCTGGAAAACTTTTTAATACATGATGGCCACTTATGAAGGGCAGTACTGACTTGATGTATTTCATTTCCCTTATCTTCTTTGTTCTTCTCTTTACGTAGTTTGAAACTCACCGATGAAATTACAGCCCCAATTCCGAAATAGTTGGGACAAAGTGTAAATTGTGAATAAAATCAAAATGCAATGACTTTCAGAGTCAATATGTTATTTACAATAGAACATGGATAACATTTCAAATGTTGAAACTGGGAAATTTAACATTTTTATCCACAAAATGAGCTCTTTTCAAATTTTCTGGCTGCAACAGGTCTCAAAAAAGTTGGGCCACAGGCAAAAAAGGGCTGAAAAGCAATTGATAGAAATAAGAGAATCAGCAGAAACAACATTTAGCAAGTAATTACATTAACTGGCATCAGGTTTGTAACATGATGGGCTATGAAAGGGATGTCTTGGAGAGGCTAAGTCTCAGAAGTAAAGATGGCCAGAGGCTCTCCAACCTGTGAAGGCTTGCTTAAAAAAATTGTTGATTACTTTAAAAGCTATGTTCCTCAATGTAAAATTGCAAAGGCTTTGAAGGTCTCATCATCGACAGTACATAACATCATCAAAAAATTCACAGAAACTGGAAAAATCTCTATGCGTAAGGGACAAGGCCGAAGACCTTTACTGGATGTTAGTGATCTTTGGGCCCTCAGACACCACTGCATCACTCACCGGCATGATTCTGCCATTGACATTACTAAATCGGCCCAGGAATACTTAAAGAAACCACTGTCAGTAAACACAGTCTGCTGTGCCATCCACAGATGCCACCTAAAACTCTCATGCAAAAAGGAAGCCATTGTTGAGCATGATCCAGAAGCGCGGCCATGTTCTGTGGGCCAAGGCACATTTAAAATGGTCTTTAGCAAAGCGGCAAAGTCTCCTGTGGTCAGACGAGACCAAATTTGACATTCTTGTTGGAAATCATGGGCATGTTTGGTTGTTGTGGTTTTTTTTCTTTTTTTTTCTATTCACTTCTCATCCCCTTCAACAACACAGACCTTACTACTCTCCGCCCATTTCAATCTTTTTTTTTTATTTTTTTTTCCCTGAGATTGCAAAACTTATCAGTCACATCAATAACTATTACTCAACATAGCACTTAGTCTCACTTTGGTCCACTGGTAGCCTATGTGCCATTAACTGCACAGGTCTCCCTCGACTCTTCTGTCCCCTCCCCCATGCTCTCGCATGCCTATTACTCTCTATTACTTGTTTGTTTGTTTACACTTCTGTCCGTTCTACCTTTTTCCTTCTGTCTTGTTTATTTTTTTTTGCTTGCTTGTTTGTTTATTCCTGTTTGGTTGTTTGTTCTACAGCGGCAGGCACTTATCCTATATATACAATACATATCTGCACAAGCACATGCATACAAATACATATACACACTCATACCGACGCACACCCCAAGCAACACACACACACACAAAAACATGGTCAATTGATACAATAGTAATTGCTATATGGCCTCAATAAAATTCTTTTCCTGGAATATTCAGGGGATTGGTACGGAGGCAAAAAAAAATACAATTTTTGTCATGTATCTAGATTACAAGCAGATTTCTGCTTATTACAAGAAACACATCTGTCTAATACTGACCATGATAAATTAAAATCAGCACACTAT